>OU342743.1:423187306-424387306 GCA_910589775.1 Avena eriantha
TGGAAAGAACACACATGCAATGACACTGGTTGATCCATATGTGGTTTTGTGGAAAGAACACACATGCAATGACCCCTATTTGATCCACATGTGGTTTGTGGAAAAGAACACACATGCAAAGACCACTGGTTGATTCATAATTTGTTTGTGGAAAAGAACACACATGCAATGAGTCTAGTGGATCCATGTGTGCTTTGTGGAAAAGAACACACATGCTATGAGTCTAGTTCTAGTTTGTATTTTTAGTATAAGAACAAACATGCAATTACTCAAATGGATCCATATGAGGTTTGTGGTAAGAACACACATGCAATGACTCTGGTTGATCCATATGTGGTTTGTGGAAAGAACACACATGCAATGACCACTGGTTGATCCATAGGTGGTTTGTGGAAAAGAACACACATGCAATGACCATTGGTTGATCCATGTGTGGTTTGTGGAAAGAACACACACGCAATGACAGTGGTGGATCCATGTGTGGTTTGTGAAAAGAACACACATGCAATGACTCTAGTGTTGGTTTTAGTATAAGAACACACATGCAATGACCAGTGGTTGATCCATATGTGGTTTGTGGAAAAGAACACACATGCAATGACCACTGGTTGATCCATATGTGGTTTGTGGAAAGAATACACATGCAATGACACTGCTTGATCCATGTGTGGTTTGTGGAAAACAACACACATGCAATGACCACTGGTTGATCCATGTGTGATTTGTGGAAAGAACACACATGCAATGACCACTGGTTGATACATATGTGGTTTGTGGAATAGAACACACATGCAATGACCACTAGTTGATACATATGTGGTTTGTGGAAAGAACACACATGCAATGACCACTGGTTGATCGATAAGTTGTTTGTGGAAAAGAACACACATGCAATGAGTCTGGTGGATCCTTGTGTGGTTTTTGGAAAAGAACACACATGCAAAGACCACTAGTTGATCCATATGTGGTTTGTGGAAAAGAACACACATGCAATGACCACTGGTTGATCCATGTGTGGTTTGTGGAAAGAACACACATGCAATCACCACTGGTTGATCCATAAGTTGTTTGTGAAAAGAACACACATGCAATGACTCTAGTGTTGCTTTTTGTACAAGAACACACATGCAATGACCATTGGTTGATCCATATGTGGTTTGTGGAAAAGAACACACATGCAATGCACCACTAGTTGATCCATATGTGGTTTGCAGAAAGGACACACATGCAATGACACTGCTTGACCCATGTGTGGTTTGTGGAAAAGAACGCACATGCAATGACCACTGGTTAATCCATGTGTGGTTTGAGGAAAGAACACACATGCAATGACCACTGGTTGATCCATATGTGGTTTGTGCAAAAGAACACACATGCAATGACCACTGGTTGATCCATATGTGGTTTGTGGAAAGAACACACATGCAATGACTCTAGTGCTAGCTTTAGTATAAGAACACACATACAATGACTCTAGTGGGTCCACATGTAGTTTGTGAAAAGAACACACATGTAATGACCACTTGTTGATCCATAAGTTTTTTGTGGAAAAGAACACACATGCAATGAGTCTAGTGGATCCATGTGTGGTTTGTGGAAAAGAACACACATGCAATGACTCTAGTGCTGGTTTGAGGTTATAGTATAAGAACAAACATGCAATTACTCAAATGGATCCATATGTGGTTTGTTGAAAGAACACACATGCAATGACTCTGGTTGATCCATATGTGGTTTGTGGAAAGAACACACATGCAATGACCACTGGTTGATCCATATGTGGTTTGTGGAAAAGAACACACATGCAATGACCACTAGTTGATCCATGTGTGGTTTGTGGAAAGAACGCACATGCAATGACCACTGGTTGCTCCATGTGTGGTTTGTGAAAAGAACACACATGCAATGACTCTAGTGCTGGTTTTAGTATAAGAACACACATGCAATAACTCTAGTGGGTCCATATGTGGTTTGTGGAAAGAACACACATGCAATGACACTGGTTGATCCAAATTTGGTTTGTGGAAAGAACAGACACGCAATGACACTGCTTGATCCATGTGTGGTTTGTGGAAAAGAACACACATGCAATGACCACTTGTTGATCCATGTGTGGTTTTTGAAAGAACACACATGCAATGACCACTGGTTGATACATATGTGGTTTGTGGAATAGAACACACATGCAATGACCACTAGTTGATACATATGTGGTTTGTGGAAAGAACACACATGCAATGACCACTGGTTGATCGATAAGTTGTTTGTGGAAAAGAACACACATGCAATGAGTCTAGTGGATCCATGTGTGGTTTGTGGAAACGAACACATATGCAATGACTCTAGTGCTAGTTTGTATTTTTAGTATAAGAACAAACATGCAATTACTCAAATGGATCCATATGTGGTTTGTGGTAAGAACACACATGCAATGACTCTGGTTGATCTATATATGGTTTGTGGAAAGAACACAGATGCAATGACCACTGGTTGATCCATAGGTGGTTTGTGGAAAAGAACACACATGCAATGACCATTGGTTGATCCATGTGTGGTTTGTGGAAAGAACACACACGCAATGACAGTGGTGGATCCATGTGTGGTTTGTGAAAAGAACACACATGCAATGACTCTAGTGTTGGTTTTAGTATAAGAACACACATGCAATGACCAGTGGTTGATCCATATGTGGTTTGTGGAAAAGAACACACATGCAATGACCACTGGTTGATCCATATGTGGTTTTTGGAAAGAACACACATGCAATGACACTACTTGATCCATGTGTGGTTTGTGGAAAACAACACACATGCAATGACCACTGGTTGATCCATGTGTGATTTGTGGAAAGAACACACATGCAATGACCACTGGTTGATACATCTGTGGGTTGTGGAATAGAACACACATGCAATGACCACTAGTTGATACATATGTGGTTTGTGGAAAGAAAACGCATGCAATGACCACTGGTTGATCGATAAGTTGTTTGTGGAAAAGAACACACATGCAATGAGTCTGGTGGATCCTTGTGTGGTTTTTGGAAAAGAACACACATGCAAAGACCACTGGTTGATCCATATGTGGTTTGTGGAAAAGAACACACATGCAATGACCACTGATTGATCCATGTGTGGTTTGTGGAAAGAACACACATGCAATCACCACATGGTTGATCCATAAGTTGTTTGTGAAAAGAACACACATGCAATGACTCTAGTGTTGCTTTTAGTACAAGAACACACATGCAATGACCATTGGTTGATCCATATGTGGTTTGTGGAAAAGAACACACATGCAATGACCACTGGTTGATCCATATGTGGTTTGCAGACAGGACACACATGCAATGACACTGCTTGACCCATGTGTGGTTTGTGGAAAAGAACGCACATGCAATGACCACTGGTTAATCCATGTGTGGTTTGAGGAAAGAACACACATGCAATGACCACTAGTTGATCCATATGTGGTTTTTGCAAAAGAACACACATGCAATGACCACTGGTTGATCCATATGTGGTTTGTGGAAAGAACACACATGCAATGACTCTAGTGCTAGCTTTAGTATAAGAACACACATACAATGACTCTAGTGGGTCCACATGTAGTTTGTGTAAAGAACACACATGTAATGACCACTGGTTGATCCATAAGTTTTTTGTGGAAAAGAACACACATGCAATGAGTCTGGTGGATCCATGTGTGGTTTGTGGAAAAGAACACAGATCCAATGACTCTAGTGCTGGTTTGAGGTTATAGTATAAGAACAAACATGCAATTACTCAAATGGATCCATCTGTGGTTTGTTGAAAGAACACACATGCAATGACTCTGGTTGATCCATATGTGGTTTGTGGAAAGAACACACATGCAATGACCACTGGTTGATCCATATGTGGTTTGTGGAAAAGAACACACATGCAATGACCACTGGTTGATCCATGTGTGGTTTGTGGAAAGAACGCACATGCAATGACCACTGGTTGCTCCATGTGTGGTTTGTGAAAAGAACACACATGCAATGACTCTAGTGCTGGTTTTAGTATAAGAACACACATGCAATAACTCTAGTGGGTCCATATGTGGTTTGTGGAAAGAACACACATGCAATGACACTGGTTGATCCATATTTGGTTTGTGGAAAGAACAGATACGCAATGACACTGCTTGATCCATGTGTGGTTTGCGGAAAAGAACACACATGCAATGACCACTTGTTGATCCATGTGTGGTTTTTGAATGAACACACATGCAATGACCATTGGTTGATACATATGTGGTTTGTGGAATAGAACACAGATGGAATGACCACTGGTAGATCCATGTGTGGTTTGTACAAAGAACACACATGTAATGACACTGCTTGATCCATGTTTGGTTTGTGGAAAAGAACACACATGCAATGATTCTGGTTGATCCATGTGTGGTTTGTGGAAAGAACATACATGCAATGACCATTGGTTGATCCATAGGAGGTTTGTGGAAAAGAACACACATGCAATGACCATTGGTGGATCCATGTGTGGTTTGTGAAAAGAACACACATTCAATGACTCTAGTGTTGGTTTTAGTATAAGAACACACATGCAATGACCACTGGTTGATCCATATGTGGTTTGTGGAAAAGAACACACATGCAATGACCACTGGTTGATCCATACGTGGTTTGTGGAAAGAACACACATGCAATGACACTACTTGATCCATGTGTGGTTTGTGGAAAATAACACACATGCAATGACCACTGGTTGATCCATGTGTGGTTTGTGGAAAGAACACACATGCAATGACCACTAGTTGATACATATGTGGTTTGTGGGATAGAACACACATGCAATGACCACTAGTTGATCCATATGTGGCTTGTGGAAAGAACACACATGCAATGACCACTAGTTGATCGATAAGTTGTTTGTGGAAAAGAACAGACATGCAATGAGTCGAGTGGATCCATGTGTGGTTTGTGGAAAAGAACACACATGCAAAGACCACTGGTTGATCCATATGTGGTTTGTGGAAAAGAACACACATGCAATGACCACTGGTTGATCCATGTGTGGTTTGTGGAAAGAACACACATGCAATCACCACTGGTTGATCCATAAGTTGTTTGTGAAAAGAACACACATGCAATGACTCTAGTGTTGCTTTTAGTACAAGAACACACATGCAATGACCATTGGTTGATCCATATGTGGTTTGTGGAAAAAAACACACATGCAATGACCACTGGTTGATCCATATGTGGTTTGCAGAAAGGACACACATGCAATGACACTGCTTGACCCATGTGTTGTTTGTGGAAAAGAACGCACATGCAATGACCACTGGTTAATCCATGTGTGGTTTGAGGAAAGAACACACATTTAATGACCACTGGTTGATCCATATCTGGTTTGTGCAAAAGAACACACATGCAATGACCACTGGTTGATCCATATGTAGTTTGTGGAAAGAACACACATGCAATGACTCTAGTGCTAGCTTTAGTATAAGAACACACATACAATGACTCTAGTGGGTCCGTATGTAGTTTGTGAAAAGAACACACATGTAATGACCACTGGTTGATCCATAAGTTTTTTGTGGAAAAGAACACACATGCAATGAGTCTAGTGGATCCATGTGTGGTTTGTGGAAAAGAAAACACATGCAATGACTCTAGTGCTGGTTTGAGGTTATAGTATAAGAACAAACATGCAATTACTCAAATGGATCCATATGTGGATTGTGGAAAGAACACACATGCAATGACTCTAGTTGATCCATATGTGGTTGGTGCAAAGAACTCACATGCAATGACCACTGGTTGATCCATATGTGGTTTGTGGAAAAGAACACACATGCAATGACCACTGGTTGATCCATGTGTGGTTTGTGGAAAGATCGCGCATACAATGACAGTGGTGGATCCATGTGTGGTTTGTGAAAAGAACACACATGCAATGACTCTAGTGCTGGATTTAGTATAAGAACACACATGCAATGACTCTTGTGGGTTCACATGTGGTTTGTGAAAAGAACGCAAATACAATGACACTGGTTGATCCATATGTGGTTTGTGGAAACAACACACACGCAATGACACTATTTGATCCATGTGTGGTTTGTGGAAAAGAACACACATGCAATGACCACTGGTTGATCCATGTGTGGTTTGTGGAAAGAACACACATGCAATGACCACTGGTTGATCCATATGTGGTTTGTGGAAAAGAACACACATGCAATGACCACTGGTTGATCCATATGTGGTTTGTGCAAAGAACACACATGCAATGACTCTAGTGCTAGTTTTAGTATAAGAACACACATACAATGACTCTAGTGGGTCCACATGTAGTTTGTGAAAAGAACACACATGTAATGACCATTGGTTGATCCATAAGTTGTTTGTGGAAAAGAACACACATGCAATGAGTCTAGTGGATCCATGTGTGGTTTGTGGAAAGGACCACACATGCAATGACTCTAGTGCTGGTTTGTGGGTTTAGTATAAGAACAAACCTGCAATTACTCAAATGGATCCATATGTGGTTTGTGGAAAGAACACACATGCAATGACTCTGGTTGATCCATATATGGTTTGTGGAAAGAACACATATGCAATGACCACTGGTTGATCCATATGTGGTTTGTGGAAAAGAACACACATGCAATGACCACTGGTTGATCCATGTGTGGTTTGTGGAAAGAACGCACATGCAATGACCACTGGTTGCTCCATGTGTGGTTTGTGAAAAGAACACACATGCAATGACTCTAGTGCTGGTTTTAGTATAAGAACACACATGCAATAACTCTAGTGGCTCCATATGTGGTTTGTGGAAAGAACACACATGCAATGACACTGGTTGATCCATATTTGATTTGTGGAAAGAACAGATACGCAATGACACTGCTTGATCCATGTGTGGTTTGTGGAAAAGAACACACATGCAATGACCACTTGTTGATCCATGTGTGGTTTTTGAAAGAACACACATGCAATGACCACTGGTTGATACATATGTGGTTTGTGGAATAGAACACACATGCAATGACCACTAGTTGATACATATGTGGTTTGTGGAAAGAACACACATTCATTGACCACTGGTTGATCGATAAGTTGTTTGTGGAAAAGAACACACATGCAATGAGTCTAGTGGATCCATGTGTGGTTTGTGGAAACGAACACATATGCAATGACTCTAGTGCTGGTTTGTGGTTTTAGTATAAGAACAAACATGCAATTACTCAAATGGATCCATCTGTGGTTTGTGGAAAGAACACACATGCAATGACTCTGGTTGATCCATATGTGGTTTGTGGAAAGAACACACATCCAATGACCACTGGTTGATCCATATGTGGTTTGTGGAAAAGAACACACATGCAATGACCATTGGTTGATCCATGTGTGGTTTGTGGAAAAGAACACACATGCAATGACCACTGGTTGATCCATGTGTTGTTTGTGGAAAGAACACACATGCAATGACAGTGCTGGATCCATGTGTGGTTTGTGAAAAGAACACACATGCAATGACTCTAGTATTGGTTTTAGAGTAAGAACACACATGCAATGACCACTTGTTGATCCATATGTGGTTTGTGGAAAGAACACAGATGGAATGACCACTGGTTGATCCATGTGTGGTTTGTACAAAGAACACACATGTAATGACACTGCTTGATCCATGTTTGGTTTGTGGAAAAGAACACACATGCAATGATTCTGGTTGATCCATGTGTGGTTTGTGGAAAGAACACACATGCAATGACCATTGGTTGATCCATAGGAGGTTTGTGGAAAAGAACACACATGCAATGACCATTGGTGGATCCATGTGTGGTTTGTGAAAAGAACACACATTCAATGACTCTAGTGTTGGTTTTAGTATAAGAACACACATGCAATGACCACTGGTTGATCCATATGTGGTTTGTGGAAAAGAACACACATGCAATGACCACTGGTTGATCCATACGTGGTTTGTGGAAAGAACACACATGCAATGACACTACTTGATCCATGTGTGGTTTGTGGAAAATAACACACATGCAATGACCACTGGTTGATCCATGTGTGGTTTGTGGAAAGAACACACATGCAATGACCACTAGTTGATACATATGTGGTTTGTGGAATAGAACACACATGCAATGACCACTAGTTGATCCATATGTGGCTTGTGGAAAGAACACACATGCAATGACCACTAGTTGATCGATAAGTTGTTTGTGGAAAAGAACAGACATGCAATGAGTCGAGTGGATCCATGTGTGGTTTGTGGAAAAGAACACACATGCAAAGACCACTAGTTGATCCATATGTGGTTTGTGGAAAAGAACACACATGCAATGACCACTGGTTGATCCATGTGAGGTTTGTGGAAAGAACACACATGCAATCACCACTGGTTGATCCATAAGTTGTTTGTGAAAAGAACACACATGCAATGACTCTAGTGTTGCTTTTAGTACAAGAACACACATGCAATGACCATTGGTTGATCCATATGTGGTTTGTGGAAAAAAACACACATGCAATGACCACTGGTTGATCCATATGTGGTTTGCAGAAAGGACACACATGCAATGACACTGCTTGAACCATGTGTTGTTTGTGGAAAAGAACGCACATGCAATGACCACTGGTTAATCCATGTGTGGTTTGAGGAAAGAACACACATTTAATGACCACTGGTTGATCCATATGTGGTTTGTGCAAAAGAACACACATGCAATGACCACTGGTTGATCCATATGTGGTTTGTGGAAAGAACACACATGCAATGACTCTAGTGCTAGCTTTAGTATAAGAACACACATACAATGACTCTAGTGGGTCCACATGTAGTTTGTGAAAAGAACACACATGTAATGACCACTGGTTGATCCATAAGTTTTTTGTGGAAAAGAACACACATGCAATGAGTCTAGTGGATCCATGTGTGGTTTGTGGAAAAGAAAACACATGCAATGACTCTAGTGCTGGTTTGAGGTTATAGTATAAGAACAAACATGCAATTACTCAAATGGATCCATATGTGGATTGTGGAAAGAACACACATGCAATGACTCTGGTTGATCCATATGTGGTTGGTGCAAAGAACTCACATGCAATGACCACTGGTTGATCCATATGTGGTTTGTGGAAAAGAACACACATACAATGACCACTGGTTGATCCATGTGTGGTTTGTGGAAAGATCGCGCATACAATGACAGTGGTGGATCCATGTGTGGTTTGTCAAAAGAACACACATGCAATGACTCTAGTGCTGGATTTAGTATAAGAACACACATGCAATGACTCTTGTGGGTTCACATGTGGTTTGTGAAAAGAACGCAAATACAATGACACTGGTTGATCCATATGTGGTTTGTGGAAACAACACACACGCAATGACACTATTTGATCCATGTGTGGTTTGTGGAAAAGAACACACATGCAATGACCACTGGTTGATCCATGTGTGGTTTGTGGAAAGAAGACACATGCAATGACCACTGGTTGATCCATATGTGGTTTGTGGAAAAGAACACACATGCAATGACCACTGGTTGATCCATATGTGGTTTGTGCAAAGAACACACATGCAATGACTCTAGTGCTAGTTTTAGTATAAGAACACACATACAATGACTCTAGTGGGTCCACATGTAGTTTGTGAAAAGAACACACATGCAATGACCATTGGTTGATCCATAAGTTGTTTGTGGAAAAGAACACACATGCAATGAGTCTAGTGGATCCATGTGTGGTTTGTGGAAAGGACCACACATGCAATGACTCTAGTGCTGGTTTGTGGGTTTAGTATAAGAACAAACCTGCAATTACTCAAATGGATCCATATGTGGTTTGTGGAAAGAACACACATGCAATGACTCTGGTTGATCCATATATGGTTTGTGGAAAGAACACACATGCAATGACCACTGGTTGATCCATATGTGGTATGTGGAAAAGAACACACATGCAATGACCACTGGTTGATCCATGTGTGGTTTGTGGAAAGAACACACATGCAATGACAGTGGTGGATCCATTTGTGGTTTCTGAAAAGAACACACATGCAATGAGTCTAGTGCTGGTTTTAGTATAAGAACACACATGCAATGACTCTAGTGGGTTCACATGTGGTTTGTGAAAAGAACACACATGTAATGACACTGGTTGTTCCATATGTGGTTTGTGGAAAGAACACACACGCAATGACACTACTTGATTCATGTGTGGTTTGTGGAAAATGACATACATGCAATGACCACTGGTTGATCCATGTGTGGTTTGTGGAAAGAACACACATGCAATGACCAATGGTTAATCCATATTTGGTTTGTGGAAAAGAACACACATGCAATGACCACTAGTTGATCCATATGTGGTTTGTTGAAAGAACACACATGCAATGACGACTTGTTGATCCATGTGTGGTTTGTGAAAACAACACACATGCAATGCCACCGGTTGATCCATAAGTGGTTGGTGGAAGTGAACACGCATGCAATGAACACTAGTGGATCCATATGTGGTTTGTGGAAAGAACGCGCATGCAATGACTCTAGTGCTGGTTTGTGGTTTTAGTATAAGAACAAACATGCAATGCCACAAATGGATCCATATGTGGTTTGTGGAAAGAACACACATGCAATGACACTGGTTGATCCATTTGTGGTTTGTGGAAAGAACACACATGCAATGACTCTAGTGGTTGATCCATGTGTGGTTTGTGGTAATAACACACATGCAATGACTCTAATGCTGGTTTTAGTTTAAGAACACATATGGATCCATATGTGGTTTGTGGAAAAGAACACACATGCAATGACCACTGATTGATCCATAAGTGGTTTGTGGAAAGAACACTCATGTAGTGAACACTGGTTGATCCATGTGTGGTTTGTGAAAAGAACACACATGCAATGCCATTGGCTGATCCATATGTGGTTCGTGGAAAGAACACACATGCAATGACACTGGTTGATCCAAATGTGGTTCATGACAGGAACACACATGCAATAACTCTTGTGGATACATATGTGGTTTGTGGAAAGAACACACATGCAATGAACTCTAGTGGATCTATCTTGGGATAATTTGATGTATGCCATGATGCATTTTATTGTAAAAGACACCCACTTTACATTTTTATACTACTCAGCTTTGCCCCCTCCCCCGTCTCTCTCTCTTTCGTAGAAGCCCAAACTTTTGCCCACTCTGTCTGCTACGGCCTGATTGGATGTCACAGTTTTCACGCGGATCGTGCGCACCAACCGTTGATCCTGTGTGATCCAACGAGGCTCGTTGCATACGTTGTGCCCTTCACAGGACAGCGCGAGACAACACAGACGTCTCCCTCAACGAGACTTCTACAAGAAGGAACACGATGCCATCCATGGAAAAAGTCATCGAGTGGTCATGTCATTTTAATCTAGTCTGCAAAGGCTACAAGTCTACTACACGGAAACTGGTCATCCACGGACCACCGGCTATACCATTTTTTACTACGCAGCACGCCTGCACTCTCACTTCCGTCAGGCCCCCACCACACGAACCTTCCACGCGGCAGCCGCTGCCGGAAGAGCTGCCAAGCGGGGCCCTCGAGGAGGCCTAAATGTCCCCGCATTAAAAACTCAGCCTATCGGGTCCTCCATTCGCACTCATCCACTACTCTCTCTTCCCTATCCCGCAAAACCCCAAAATCTTGAACGTAGTTGCACGAACCTTCTCCATGAAACTAGTGCGTGGGGGTGAGTGTCCGGGCATCGCCGCCGGGGTGGTGCTTCACGCGGCAGATCTGGAGGAGCATCACGCATCATAGGCCGAGGAGGACGTGCAGTTCAATCCCTTGGGGGACCATGTGCATGCCGGTGCTGACGACTTCGGAGGCGCCGACGAGGGCGTGTAGTTCGACAAACACGCTCCGCTCGTGTACCCGGAGGTACATCTATTTCTACATGTTTCATATTTTCTGCTCGAGCTTAATCTATCAAGGCGTCATAAAAAAATCTAGTCCTAATGATTATATGCAACATACGAACCGGTACATAGAGAGATCTAG
Source organism: Avena eriantha (assembly GCA_910589775.1). NCBI lineage: Eukaryota > Viridiplantae > Streptophyta > Magnoliopsida > Poales > Poaceae > Avena > Avena eriantha. Next base: position 423,199,363 of record OU342743.1, read on the forward strand.
TCTGTTCTGAATGAATCCACATTGTTTATTTATTAATAAGTTACCAAGAACACAAACCACATTAATTTAGGAGCGAGCTGGGGAGACGGCCGTAATGAACTGCTGAACCTGTATAGACATGTTATTGCATCAAAAGTAACTTGGAATGGTGGAAGGAATATATATTTATTATTTTGCTCATTTCGGTTTGTATTCCATACATTACAGGTGTATTCAAGTGAGATGGACTCTGACAAGGAGACCAGGGACAACAAGAGCCTCCATGTCATGAAGAAGCTCAAGAGTGGGATAATCCCTTTCCGCACTCGACTTGGGGAGCTTGGGAGCCCTTTTTGTAAGAAAGGAGTCAACCCGAGGATTGCCAGCTTGATTCTGCATGCGGTTGGCATCGGTAAAATCCCGGCTAGTAAACACAAGTCGGCGACCAAGGCTAAACACGCTGCTTATGGCATGTTCCTGAGGTAGTATGTCAAGAACGTCCTAGTGTCCCCTTACTTAGGAATCAACAACTTCTAGCCGACCAACCCCGTCACTGTGCTGGCCCGGCCACTAATAATATTTAGTTCTCTTACCATATCTAGACCCTTAAACTATGGGGATTTCTATTTTCGTACCCTTCAAAATATATTAAAGTTCATTGTTTATGTTGTTAAAGTTCCGGTGGCATACTCGTTATTTTTCATGGATAGAGGGGTGCCCCCGACAGATATAAGGGTTATCCTGTCCGCTAGATCACAGAGGATCAACAGTTGGTGGGCAAAATAAGTACAACTAAATCGCCATGGTTATACACGAGGGAAAAAACGTGACTCGCGGTACGCGTGTGCGGTGCACTAGGCGGTAGCGGACACGTGTGGTCGTGCACGGTGCATTAGCGTACGCGGTGCACGGTAGTGCAACGAAACGCTGCTTCCCTTCTCCTTTAATAGAGGCCTTCCCACTCCCACTAATCACGCACTCGCTCACTCAACCGTCTCAACTGTCCCATCACCTTATGCAAACGCCCAACAAAACCCCAACCACGCTGGTGATGGAGAAGATCGGCAAGGTGGCCATCGGCGCCTCTAAGGCCGCCGGCGAGGAGCCCCCTGTCCCTGTCCCTGCATCCGCCGCCGCCGGCGAGGAGGCCCCCGCCGGTCTCAGACAGATCCCGCACGGCTGGGACCCCTACGAGGAGGTTGTCTACATAAGGCCGGAGAACCCCTACGACGCTAGCATCGCCGACCCGTGGTCTGAGGTAACCAGGGTTTTCTCCCCTTCCCTTGTTCTTCCCCTGTTCCCATCGTTGGATGCTAGATCGTATATTATTAGGGCTCGGCTGTTCTTATTTTTTATAGTAGCTAATCCTATTGTGTTAGATCTCGATTTTTGATGAATCCCCATGTTCATAGTTGGGATCAGTATTCGATTTGGCCTGAGATTTGGGGAATAATCGGGAGATCTCATTCGGTTAATTTATGCAAAAAATCAATCCCGATAATCAAAGTATCTCAATCATGTCCTTATTTCACTCTACTCTTTTTCCAACAGGAGGATAGCAGCGACCTCCCTAGCGACGACGAGTCGCAGGACACCAAGACTCGTCATGTGCTGAGGAGGCGAAAGTCCGGTCAGTACAACAACTTCTTCGCCGGCGACGTGTACACGTGCCCCTTCTGCCCCACCAGGAGGCTCCGCGGCATGGACTTCAACTCCCTCGTGAAGCATGCCGAGGACGTGAGGACTTCTGGCGAGTCCGTGAATGTCCATGGCTTCAGGGCCAAGCACCAGGCGCTCGGTCTTCACCTCCGCAACCTCGAGAAGGTGGCTATCGAGGAGGGTCGCATGCCCCCGATTAGACCCAAGGTGCCCAAGGTCAAGGGGCTGGGCAACAAGAAGTGGAGGAGGCGCCAGAGGGAGGAGGCGGATACCCTCCTGACAGAGGCCACGAGGGGCCACTAATCAGCAGCTGCTGCTGTAAAGCAGCTTCTTTTGTCTTGTTTGTGTTGAACCAGTCCGTTGCTGCTGCTGAGCAGCCTAATTGTCGAACCTCGTTAAGTACCATACTATATAACCTATATTAGCTGCTTTATCTACATCTGCTCTATTTACTAAATTTGTTCATGGTGCTGGTTTTTTTTGCTGCTCTAGATTTGCTACCAAATTGGGGAAAAACAATCGCAAAAGGAACAATGAATGAGGAGAGAAGCTGCTCTAGATTCCCTACCTTTTTGGGCAAAAAAAACACAACAGTTATAGAGAGAGGGGAAAGGCGCTCTTAAAAAGGCCAAATAACAAAAAAAATTCCACTTTAGGCGTCATGGCGCACGTAACGGCCAAGCCTTTGACCAGACGGCACCCCCCTCTGAGCGCATGTGAGGGATTCGGAATATCGGGAGGGCAAAAGTGAGGACAAACGAGACACAATGTTGCTATAGCTAAATCTGACAAAAAACTGAATTTGGCTTTACCATGCAATTTGGCTAGAGCTCCACAATGTAGCTATTCCAAATCCCTAAACTATGTGGTGTGTTAAAACCTAATGCTTTTCCACCGACACGTCTGTTGCAAAGTTGCTTGATTGTGCATGCTTACAGAAGTGGCCTATAGAGAAACTTATAGAAGCATGGGCAAATGAGCTTCATTTTGGCAAATTCGGGACAAGCTTTGCGCAATCGGCAGGCCTGATCGGCTGGGCGGCTGCCCCGGGGTACAGGGATGCTAGGTCCATGTCTATGCTTACACTTCTTAAACTTGTTAGGAATTAATAATAACTGTACACTTCCTTCTATCTTCTCACGTTACGTCGTGTCAGCACCGCGCACCCGCTGCGGATCGGCAACGGGATGGTGGTCTACATGACTGGTCTCTGCCACACCAAAGCCATGTCGCACACCCGTCCCATCGCCTACCGGGACGGACGCCGAATTTAATCGCTAGGATTGGAAACCATCGGTGCTCGCCCGGTCAAACTTGCTTCCTCATGGGTATGACAGGAATATTGGTAAATGGAATTTAAGCATCGCCTTTTGTCTCCTCAGCACATCACTGTGCAAAAATCCCCAACTCATTCCTTCCGCCGGCAACGCGACCGCAAGAACCATCGACGCTGCCACATGCACCGCCTCCGCCTAGCCATACCACCGCAACAGATCGCTCCACCTCCACGCCCAGTCCCAGCCACCGGTACCGACCCTAGGCCACCGCCGCCGCATTAGCTGCTGCCATGGATGCAGAGTACGACGTGTTCGGCGACGGGAGCGACTACACCGATGAGTACACCGTCACCGCCCATGGCACCACCAAGTTGACGACCGTCCACACAAATGCGTCAGCGAAGGTGCCCAAGGTCATCGCAATGTACGAGCGATGGCTACAGGAGCCGATGGATAGGTACAAGATCGTCGGCCTTGACCTCGAGTATACCAGCGATAGGAAGAGGACAATGCTTTTGCAGCTGTCCATGCGCAACCACTGCCTACTATATCACGTATGTAGGGCCAAATCTGTGTGCCCTGAGCTTCACGAGATCCTACACAGGAGGGAGATCTACTTCGCCAGCGTCGACATCAAGAACGACACTGCGAAGCTAGAATGGGATCTCCTCGTTCATGTCGTCAATCATGTCGATCTCCAACGTTTGTGGAGGTACCCAGCTGGCGGTACGGAGAAAGCCGGCATGGCTAGACTCGCTTCCGACATCATCGACCGCGAGTACGCCGGCATGCAAATCGAGTTCCCGAAGCACCTGCACGAGCGATGGGAGTGGAGGCACCTGGATTATGATGCGATCAAGTATGCAGCCAGGGACGCGTATGTCTACTACGAGATGCTCAACAAGATCTGGCGGGTGGGTGAGTGTAATGTTTACCACTACTAGTTTCGCATTTCGTTCCTAGTTTTATCTCGCCTGTATTTTATCTCGCATGTATTTTCTAAGCATTCTGTGTGTAAGAACCAAGCTCGTATGATCCCTGTGCTATTAGCTACTTAACCTGTATGAATTACATTCCCCCTTTTGTATGCTCAACATTCATTCTTACAAATCCTGTCTATGCCATTTGCATGCAGCAGAATCTAGGACTGACATGCATAAGGTGTGATACAGTCATAAGCCATAACCAAACCCAGATTATAGAGAAGGATACAGTCATAAACCAGATTATAGTTTGACAAAGGTAAATTGCTCACATAGTGTACTTATGAAATAACATGTTTTCATAAACACAACAATCATGCACTAATAGTCTACATCCTAGCCTGTTGGAGAAGGCAACCGATCCCAGGATGCCTTCGGTCGCTTGCCCCGGTTTGTAGATTCATCTACACTCCGGCATCTGGGACAAACAACCTGCCTTGGTGGTGGTTCAATGATTTGATGCTTGGAACGAGATTTTACAATCTGGCGGTACAGCTCGTGGCTAACATACCCGTTAATTGCAACGTACTTCAGATTAGGTTCAGAAAGTGGCTTATCCTCCTAGTAATCATGCCCTAAACGCCTCCACGAACATCTCGGGAATCTATCCTTCATGTCAGCGTACCACGGGTCTATGAGTTCGGAGGCAAGAGCGGCCATGCCGGTCTTGCCGCCCTTCGTCCCTGGGATCCAGTAAATTTCCTAGATGTCCACTCTGCACTCCTTTGGGATTCTAATGTTGACAGTCGAGCTTTCAAGCAGTTTACTGTCATTCGTGATGTCAACACTGGTAAATGTTATGTGCTGGTTCACGAGAAAGTCATGAAACAGATCCCTAATGCTTTCGCCCCACCTGCATGAAAATGAATTCAGACAAATAATATAGCAATAACTTTTGCAAACAGACGGTTCAGGAACAAAAAGACAACAAAGTCTACCAGATCTCGTCAGCCCCCTTCTCGCAAAAAGGATGGTATACGAGGACGTGCCCCTTCATGGAGAGTTGCACCACGGCGGTCCTACGGCGATCGCGGCTGTACTCGAGGTCGAGACCTACGAACCTGTTTTATTCAAACTGCAGCCAACTCGTGAAATTATTCAGAGTGTTCCTCACCGTCCGAGGGTCGGTGGTGTAGATGACATCGATCTTCTTCCTGCCATGTACTTTGATGTCGAAGTGCGCAGTTTCTTGCCTGCCATTGTTTCGGACGTTTGGAGCATCCATGACTATAGGCAAGAGGGAAAGGATATGGAGGAAGAGGGTGATGCGGTGGTGGAGGAGATGGATGAGGCCGTGGAGGAGGAAATGAGATGGAGAAGTGAAAGATTAGAACCGCCCTTACCAATATCTGGAATGGTGCACGACCGTTTGTAGTAGGGTGAAGGTGGCGAAAAACGGCGGTTTTACACGTCGACGCTAGCACTTCCTAAAATTTGTTCTGCGCCACTTGCATGCGGTGGAATCAATTCAAACATAGGCACGTTTGCACATGCCGACCTTCACTCATTGACAGGCGAGCCGCACATTTCCCTTTTATGATTTATTTTTTCACTTCCTCTAGCCGGTTCCGGTGCCCGCCCTCAATAATTACGCTCCCCCCTTCTTTTGTTCCACGCGGACGAGAACCGGCGGCAGTGGCAGTTCCTTACAGATTCACTCCCCACTCGAACAACTGCCCCCATCCCTGATTCCATCCACTCTCGAATCCATCTGCCTCCTTATCGCAACGCCTCCATTAATCTACCGGATTCCAGACTGCATTTTCCGCTATGGGTAGAGCTTGGGGTAGCAGCAGGCTGAAGTGAAAGGCATGCGACGACGATGCGGATGGCTAGGGAGACCGCTACCGCAAGGATTGGGATGGCTGAACCTCAGTGCCGCGAACGTGCATAGGATCGCCTCAGAGTTGGACATCATCTCAGCCGGCCGCCTCGCTCGCTGCATCCCTGGCTACCGCGTGATGATGCGGAACATGGACGAACAACCGTTCGGCACGCCAGGCCTTCTTTACCCCGATAACAGCAAATGGCCAGACGACCGCGATGGCCACGTAAGTTCTAGTATCTAGCTTATTCGTTCAGTCATATCCTTGATTCATATGTGCTAAACTCTCATCGGAATCCTATGTTCCTTTCGTCGAACGTGTTGTGTGCACACACGGTTTGAACAAATTGAACCATTTAAGACTATTCTGTACAGCGGAAGCTCTGCTCGTACCTGATATTCTGGTATTTTTGTAGTGACACAGTCTTACTTTAGGTGATAGACGAGTTGTCAATTTCGATTTTGCAATGGAATGCCTGCTAGGTGATATTTTGTTTTCTAAAATAAAAACAAATAGATTAGATGATTTAAGGTTGTTATGCCCCGAGCTATTTAATTATGATCATCGTCAGGAGTTTTGTAACACCCCGTCCACTCCTGGGCCCGGGGGGTGTCACTCCTGGTAGCTTAATAGGATAGCTAGACTGGCCCCACAGACCAACACTAGTCTTTTCTGCGTACTTTTTCCTCACTCGTGCGCACCCGGTACCCACTTCCCGGTCGGTCACCCATCCTAAAATTGCTCTAGGCCAAGCACACTTAACCTTAGAGTTCTTTTCGAATGAGCTTCCGGAAAAGAAGTTGCAACTTGTTGATATGGGTATCCAATCAATCCTATTAAGCCATGTGCCTGGATCTCACATACACCGACCCTTTAGAAGATTGATGCCCTCATCGATCAAGCACACCCTAGGAACGTTCCCTCTTGGCGCGCGTCTGTGCGTCCAGTGCCGGCATATGTGCCATGCTGTGTCCACTCCGGGCCACATGCGCCATGCTCCACATGTCCCGCCACTGACCCGCACACACCCGTGTAATCGCAAGGGTCAGCTCTGATACCACTTTGTAACACCCTGTCCACTCCTGGGCCCGGGGGGTGTCACTCCTGGTAGCTTAATAGGATATCTAGACTGGCCCCACAGACCAACACTAGTCTTTTCTGCGCACTTTTTCCTCACTCGTGCGCACCAGGTACACACTTCCCGGTCGGTCACCCATCCTAGAATTGCTCTAGGCCAAGCACGCTTAACCTTAGAGTTCTTTTCGAATGAGCTTCCGGAAAAGAAGTTGCAACTTGTTGATATGGGTATCCTATCAATCCTATTAAGCCATGTGCCTAGATCTCACAAGTTTGTTCTGGGGGCTCTGCTACTACTCCATATATTGAGTATCTTCGTAGTGACACAGGCATAGTTTAGGCGATATCTGAGGAGACACTCGTATTTAGGCGATATTTTGTGTACTTTAATCTAAAGGCCCAGTTGTCAAATTGTATCTGCAATGGAATCCATGCTAGTTTATTGTACCAACTGACAACAAACTCTGCAGAATATTCATGCAAAACTGATGCTGCTGGATAAGTGGTCTGAATCAGTAGTGGTGAATATCAAGGAAGAAGAAGAGACGGAAATGGAAGATGACCAGAACTGGGTGGGTGGCAACGGCGAGTGTCTAGTCCTTTTATCACAAGATGGCAGTACTTGGACTCTAAAAAATGGCTACAGATCGAAGAGACTTGCAGTGCCATCTTTGAAGGGTGTCAGCATTACTGCATTCAACAGCAGGTGGCCGCCGCCCATTTCCGAATTCGCTTACAGGTTCAACATGGCAGATCTTGACCTCGTGAAGGTACAGCTCCCACATAGACCGCGGGAGGGGGTGTGGAAGAACTAGGAGTACGACCTCTTAGCGGTGTTCGACAAGGCAATCACATTCATTAGATGCCTAGAAGACAAGGAATGGACAGTCTTGCGCGACGTCTTCCTGCGACCGGAGAAGTATGTCGACGCCGTCTTCACGTACGGCTACTCCTCATATAGACCACAACGCATTTATGCGGTCACTGAACCTAGCGGCGACGTGCGTGTTTGGGAGCCGTCCATTTGGGGTGAGTCATGGTGTCATATAGCATGTAAAATCTCATTTAAAATTCTGCTTACTGACTGTTAGTAACACGCAGGTACCCACGCAGCCCCGCGCATCATTCCAGCTCTGATCATCGAAGATGAAGTAGCAGATGCTGAACTTGGGACACGGCGCTGGTTCCTGGCACCTCTCGGAGACAACACGGAACAGGATGATGAACTCTTGTGGATTCATATCAGGGGAGCACTAAACAACGTTGGTGATACAATAGAACATATGGGGACACAACTTTCTTCGTACCCATCACTGCGGTGTCACGTTTTCTCGAGGTCTGCATGCCCATCCAAAGACCCAGTAGAGCAATTCTGGAGCAAAGTCAACAATCTGAAGGGACAATCTGTGTTTCTTGAGATCAACAACCCTTTCTTTGTCGGAGCCCCTGGAGCTGTTGAACCTGTAATTGCTCAGGCAGCCCTGGCCCCTGATGCTGCTGGTGGTGGTGGTGGTGGTGGTGTTGGTGGTGGTGGAGCTGACGAAATACTTGGTGATGCTGCTGCTGGTGAAGCTGACGAAATACTTGCTAATGCTGCTGCTGGTGAAGCTGACGAAATACCTGCTGAGGTTGTTGCCGGAGTGTAGGAAGAACATGCTGGTGTTGTTGTTGAGGTGCCAACACTTCTAGTGTTGATAGCAGACTGTGTGTTTGCTGCACACTCACGCACCTATCATGTTGACACTCCAGATCCGACCTGGAGCCGAATCCACGTCGGGGGGAGGGGGCCTACAATTGGCTCATCATTGGGGTCGTACTATTCGAAGGAGAATGAAAGACAGCCAAACGCAGCATTCTGGTTCGTTCTGACAATACCACCAGCTCCAGGGACCTAGTGCTCATACTGGCAGATCCGATGAACCATTTCTCTTTATCTTTATCATTAGTTACGCCTATGTGTGTAAAGACTAAGCTGTGCTTATTTGTGTAAGACTAAGTTAGACCTAACTGCGTAATATTCAGTGAAGCCCGGCTTTTCTTTCCACTCCCATAACAACATAATTGCTGCATAGAACATACAAATGTAATGTGCATACCATGCATTTCTGCTCAGGATAACAACCACTTCAAGCAAATGATACATCGTGTACGCATTTGAACGCATCACTAGAATGTGCCACCTATTGATGATTGTTGACATGGATCTAGCTTTTCTGCGATTTGCATTGAATTGCTCATTGATTTGTTCACATATTTTTTGGCAATGGCTGATGAACTCCACTCTCTTGGTAACTTGCTTCGTCAGCGAGCACTTGTTGATGCAATGCAAAGTACAGAACATGGTCGTCATCGTCATTCCATTTAGGTTCTCTATGTTTCGTCATCACGGAGCTACTAATTTCAAATGAAAATCTAGTAAACAATATATGTTTACATTGTTAGAGTATGCTACGGCCACGATACATACATGTTTTTCTACAATCACAAGAAGAAAACTTGATGCATTCTCACCTTGTTGGCATTGTGCGGAACTGGGTGGATGTGGCTTTGGGGTTCGGAGAAAAAGGCGCCGAGGTTGGTGCGTGTGCGACAACGGTGACGATGAGCTCAAATTCTGGAGGAGACCAACAAGGTCGAGCATGGTCGGCATGGTGACAGATCTCACCCGGGAATGAATTCCCGTCCCCGCGCCGTGCTAATGGTGCGGTCATGGTGAGGACGAGCTTCGATGCGGGATGGGGAGGAGAACGGGCCGAGCAGGTTTGTCCAAGTCCTAGCTCCACGCCATGGCCGCGACCACAGATTGCCGCCCCGGAGGAAGAAGCAGATGCGTAAAGGATGCATGCGCCAACGCTGCAAGTCTACAAGACAGCCTACATGGCAACGATGACGGCAGCGACATAACGGTGAAAGATGACAGGGGGGACCCAACTTGACGGCCGTTAGCCTGATTTTTTGTATTGAAACGTAAAGTTGAATTCGTGCCGAAAAGGACCCTCTAAGTATTTGGCATGCCAACTATAGTCATCGTGGATGATATCAGGGAACTCGGGTACCGCGTTGCCTGGCGACCCCAACTTTCGGGCCGCAAAATGATATTCTCCTTGCTTAGGGTGTGGTGATTTGGAAACCTCTTTATCCTAGTGATGAGCTCCTAGAGTAGCTCATATTATCTCCTAAGCAGACAAATCAAGCAGCAGATCAAGGGAATTCATCTTATAAACTAAGCAAACCTACTACTGGGGTTACCATCAAGCTTAGCTTGAGGTAAGGTTGAGGCATTTTGAAGAGGTTTGATTTTGAATAAGATGAGAGTCCTTGGTATCTCTACCAATAGTAGAATTCAAAAGCTTACAAAAAGGTTTTGGAGATCCTAGAGGTAAGAGTAGTTGAAGGTTCTATCTTGAAAACATAAGGAGTTTATAGCTCTCCATAGTTTTGCAAATGGAAGTTACTAAACTAGTTTTGGTTACACAAGCATCTTGGCTCATGTTTTGAAATGCCAGAACATTTGAGAATATGTAAAATGAGCCAGGATAGTTTTGTTAGATAGATTTTGTCAACTGATGGTGAGGTAAGGAGTATCATATGGCATACACTCACATGCATAAGCACAAACAAGCAAACACTACACCAATGAACAAGAAAAAGTTTTTGTTCCCCCTGATTTTTGCATTCTGGACAACTAATCTGGGTTTCAGAAATTGGGATGTTACAGAATACAGTATAAATAATCCCTTGTGCACCACTGTCTTTTGAATAACCTTCCCTTCGGATGTTTGGGAAGGAAGTGAAAATTTCAAAACCGGGAAAGTTTGAACTCCGACTCTAATACTATCTTCTGTCGGCAAGCCCCAAAATGGTTCTACATATTGAGTAGAGACTATTACATTCAACGAATCATTTAAAAAATTATAAATATTGGATGAATTATTAACCTTTTATGAATATGTAAGTTTAAAAAAAAATGTTAATTAATGGGAGTACTGACAAGGCGGACCCAACTATCTGTTATGTTGTTAGCAGAGCTAAATAGGTTAGATTACCAAGTGGCAGAAAATGCAATGGATCAGACCAAGAGCTTGTGAACACTGCAAAAAAAAACTGTCCAAGTGGTGGTTTGTGCAACACACGGAGCAGGATATAGTGAAATTTGCGTTGTCCTCTTCCTATATATGCACACCAAGGCAGTTGACCAACATGCTAGAGACTCTTCTTAAGAAAACAAGCCAGAGATACACACACACAGCGTGGCCATACCAGGGCACACGTGCGCGGCGCCACGCTGTGGGACAAGGGAGAGTTCTACCGGGCGGTGCACGCGGGGCTCTTCACATGAGGGAGAGGGAGGATGGATGGTGAGAGACAGCGAAGGAGAGAGAAAACATATACTAGTAGGTACCTGCACCTCGTGTCAGAAACCCGTCAAACTAGCTTTACTCTGACATCGCACTGCCTTCAACTCCTCCTTCACTCCTATCACACTGCCTCTCGTTTAGTATATTCGCCTGGCAGCTTTGGGGTTATTTTTTTGGTGCCCCTAGTTCAGTAGAAGTACGGACTACTCGAGTTTTTCACAATACTCCCCTTTGTCTGAAAATTGGATCTGTGGCATTCAAATCCAAGAGATACGTGCTTGCTTTATAGCAAAATAATTCTGGTCACCGGGAACTTTTTCTTTTTCTTTCTAACGAGGAATCTACCTCGAAGTACCAAGAAGGTGCGCGTTAAAATCCAAGGGTGTGCATAAGATTTACATAGCGGTATAGAAAGAAAACCAAAATACATTTGGGAGCTACACTTTTACAACACGGACCGTAAAGATACACTCGGAAATTTGAACATGTTTTTCTTAATACTAGTTCGAAACTACCATCCCTAGCATTGTTTACCATGGAAAGACACACCCATCTACCAAATATGGGAACATTACAATGAACTATGACGTAGATATGGCCATGACCTAATCGGTCGTTCGGCTCGAAATCCATGAATGTTCATACTCATTGACGACTAACCTTAAATTCGTTTAAATTTTACCACTAACTTTTAGGTTCGAATTTTACACGGACGAAGGAAGTACATTATACATCAAGGACCTAAAAAGGGGAAAGTTAGATCGAGGTCCATACATTTAGCACGGAGTACCCTAAAATTAAGCAAATAAAACAGTCGGGTTTGGCTCCTTATCGAGAGAGTAGCTGATCGAGCCATACTCTTCATAGTACTTCATCTTTGTTTGTTTTCAAAATATTGCCAATTTTGGCGGTATGAAATTATTGGATATGTGATCATCATCAGCATAAAGTATGTAGATATGGCCATGACCTTGGTCATTTGACTTGAAATGCAAGAATGTTGATACTCATTGACAACTAATAATCTTAAAAACCTTTAAATTTTACCACTTGCTTTTAGGTTTGAATTTAACACAGATGGTGGGAGTACATTTTACACCAAGGACCTAAAAAAGGTAAAATTACATTGACATTCATACATTTAGCATGAAGGAGCCTAAAATTAAGCAAGGAAAACAGTCAAGTTTGGCTCCTTCTCGAGAGAGAAGTTGATCGAGCCATACTCTTCATACTACTTCCTGTTCGTTTGTTTTCAAAACATGGCCAAATTTGGTGGCATGCAAATTCTTGGATATGGGATCATTAATCATCAGCATAAAGTATTATGTACATATGGCCATGACCTTGGTCGTTCGGCTTGAAATCCAAGAAGGTTCATAATCATTCACAACTAACCTAAAATTCATTTAAAATTTACCACTTACTTTTAGATTTGAATTTTACATGGATGGTGGGAGTACATTTTACATCAAGAACCTAAAAAGGGGAAAATTATATCGAGGTCCATATATTTACCACGAGGCACCCTAAAATTAATCATAGAAAAAGTCGGGTTTGACTCCTTCTCGAGAGAGAAGCTGATCGAGCCATACTCTTCATACTACTTACTCTTCGTTTATTTTCAAAATATGGAAAAATTAGGTGGCATGAAAATTCTTGGATATGGGATCATCGTCAGCATAAAGTATGATGTAGATATAGCCATGACCTTGGTCGTCCAGGTTGAAATGCAAGAATGTTCATACTCATCGACAACTAATAATTTAAATATGTTTAAATTTTACCACTTGCTTTTAGGTTCGAATTTTACACGGATGGTGGGGGTACATTTTATAGAAAGGACCTAAAATGCGAGAAAATTACATCGAAGTTCTCCATACATTTAGCGCGAAGCACCCTAAAATTAAGTAGGGAAAATAGTCCGGTTTGGCTCCTTCTCGAGAGAGAAACTGATTGAGCCATACTCTTCATACTACTACCTCTTCTTTTGTTTTCAAAATAAAGCCAAATTTGGCAGCATGCAAGTTCTTGCATATGGGATCATGAATCATCAGCATAAAGTATCATGTAGATATGGCCATGACCTTGGTCATTTGGCTTTAAAGCCAAGATTACTGATACTCATTCACAACTAACCTTAAATTTGTTTAAATTTTACCAATAACTTTTAGGTTCGAATTTTACATGGACGGTAGGAGTACATTGTATATCAATGACATAATAAGGGAGAAATTTTATAGAGGTCCATACATTTAGCACGAAGTACCCTAAAAATTAAGCAAATAAACCAGTCGGGTTCGGCTCCTCGAGAGAGCAACTCATCAGGCCGTACTCTTCATAGTACTTCCTCTTCGTTCTTTTTCAAAATATGGCCAATTTTGGTGCTATGAAATTCTTGGATATGTGATCATCATCAGCATAAAGTATGATGTAGATATGGCCATGACCTTGGTCATTCGGCTTGAAATGCAAGAATATTCTTATTCATCGACAACTAAAAATCTTAAATATTTTAAATGTTACCACTAGCATTTATGTTCGAATTTAACATGAATGATGGGAGTACATTTTACATCAAGGACCTAAAAAGATAAAATTACATTGACATCCATACATTTAGCACGAAGCACCCAAAAATGAAGCAAGGAAAACAGTCAGGTTTTGCTCCTTCTCGAGAGAGAAGCTGATCTAGCCATAGTCTTCATACTACTTCCTCTTGGTTTGTTTTTAAAATATGGCCAAATTTGGCGGCATGAAAATTCTTGGATATGGGATCATGAATCATTAACATAAAGTATGATGTAGATATGGCCATGACCTTGTATGTTGGGCTTGAAATGCAAGAATGTACATACTCATTGACAACTAATAATCTTAAATACATTTAAATTTTACCACTTGCTTTTAGGTTTGATTTTACATGGACAGTGGGAGTACATTTTACATCAAGGAGCTAAAAAAGGTAAAATTACATCGACATCCATACATTTATCATGAAGGACCCTAAAATTAAGCAAGGAGAACTGTCAGGTTGGGCTCCTTCTCGAGAGAGAAGCTGATCTAGCCATACTCTTCATACTACTTCCTCTTCGTTTGTTTTCCAAATATGGCAAAATTTGGCGGCATGCAAATTCTTGGATATGGGATCATTAATATAAGCTATTATCAAAACCAAAGCATAAATAATAATGTTTGTATTATACTTCTTATAACGCGTGTTTCTGGATACACGTAACATGATGCCACAAAAAATATTATACTTGTTTATTACTTATTTGAAATGTTAACAAAACCGTGTCAACTTTGTCGGGATGTAGATGCATAGTAAGGACATGATTTTTTCAAAACTTTTGGAGGTTTTCGATGTACGGAATTCCCCCTTAGCTTCAAAAGATTGAGAGAAATCTATCGCGCTTACTTTTAGTTAAAATTTGAGAAGATCGGTGGAGTATAGTTTACATCGAAGAACTCAAAAAATAGAAAATTACATAAAGGTCCATACATTTAGCACAAAGGGCGCTAAAATGAAGCAATGGAGATCAGTCGGGTTCGGGTCCTTCTCGAGTGAGCGGGTGAGCCATACCCTTTGTACTACTCCTACTGTACTGCTTTCAAACCAACATGCTACAGTTGTGCTTGGTGGCTTCCTCTTCACAGGGTGTGAATTGGAATGAGAATGGGAGTACTACTGAGTAGTGGTAAAGCTGGCTAAATCATAATGGAGTGCATTGAATGCGATAGGACATACTGCATATAGTATAAACAATCTCTTGTGCACCACTATCTTTTGAACAACCTTCCCTCTGGATGTTTTGGAAGCAAGTGAAAATTTCGAAACCAAGCAAGTTTAAACTCTGACTCTAATAGTAATACTAGTATGAGTACTGTACCTTTTGCCGCCAAGCCCCAAAATGGTTCCTTCTTATGCACACCAACACAGCATCCCTGATACTGACACAGAGCCGCCGATAAGGCAAGTCAACACATGTGCGCAGCGCCACGTTATGGACGAGGGAGAGATCAGCTAGCTAGGGGTGATGAGGCAGTGAAGGAGAGGGGAAACACAATTTGTTTTGCGTGCATATATAGTAAGGTCCTGAAATTTACTACTTGTTCCATACTACTAGTACTACTAGGTGACTGTACCTTGTACCTCGTGTCAGGAAGCCATCACAGCTTTGCTTCTGATATCGCACCGCCTTTAACTCCTCCTGTTCGTTGCTCTCTCGAGTTGCCTCCTCAGCTCTCATAGTTTCTCTTCTTTCTCTTTGTTTTTTCTATAGAAAATACATATTCATCCTACTTTCTTTACAAAAAATACACTCCTGTCACTTGGAAAATTACTTTTTTCTTTTCCTAGTGGTTGGGAACTCCGAGTGACAACATTTTTACCAAGCCATGATTCACCCATTTACACCCAAATCTAGGAACATCATGGACGGTGGGAGTATAATTTACATCAAGGAGTTATAAATGGAGAAAATTACATCGAGGTCCTTATATTTAGCACAAAGCACCCTAAAATTAAGCAAGGGAAATAGTCGGGTCCAGCTCCTTCTCGAGAGATCAGCTGGTCGAGCCATACTCTTAATTCTGCTTTCTCTTTGTTTGTTTTCAAAATATATGGCCAAATTTGGCAGCATCCAAATTCTTTGACATGGGATCATCATCAACATAAAGTAAGATGTAGATATGTCAATGACCTTGGTTGTTCAGCTCGAAATGTAAGAATGTTCATACTCATTGACAACTAATAAGCTTAAATACGTTTAAATTTTACCACTTGCTTTTATGTTCGAATTTTACATGGACAGTCGGAGTATAGTTTATATCAAGGACCTAAAAAGAGGGAAAATTGCACCGAGGTACATAAATTTAGCACGAAGCACCTTAAAATTAAGCAAAGTAAAATAATCGGGTTCAGCTCCTTCTCGAGAGAGAACCTGACCGGGCCATACTCTCCATACTACTTCCTCTTCGTTTGTTTCCAAAATATGTTAGCATGCAAATTCTTGGATATGCGATGATGAATCATCTGCATAAAGTATGATGTAGATATGGCCATGACCTTGGTCGTTCGTCTTGAAATCCAAGAATGTTCATACTCATCGAAAACTAATAATCTTAAATATATTTAAATTTTGTCACTTGCTTTTAGGTTCGAATTTTACATGGACGGTGGGAGTACATTTTACATCAAGGACGTAAAAATGGAGAAAGTTACATCGAGGTCCTCCATACATTTACCATGAAGCACCCTAAAATTAAGGAGGGGAAACAGTCAGGTTTGGCTCCTTCTCGAGAGAGAAGATGATCAAGCCATACTCTTCATACTACTTCCTCTTTGTTTGTTTTCAAAATATGCCCAAATTTGGCGGCATGCAAATTCTTGGATATGTGATCATGAATCATCAGCATAAAGTATGATGTAGGTATGTCCTTGACCTTGGTTGTTCGGTTCGAATCGAAGAATGTTCATACTCATTCACAACTAAGCTTAAATATATTTAAATTTTACTACTTTCTTTTAGGTTTGAATTTTACATGGACGGTGGGATTACAGTTTACATCAAGGACCTAAAAAGGGGAAACTACATCGAGGTCCTTCCATTTTGCATGCAGTGCCCTAAAATTAAGAAGGTAAAATAGTCAGGTTCGGCTCCTACTCGAGAGAGCAGCCGGTCGAGCCATACTCTTCATACTACGTCCTCTTTGTTTGTTTTCAAAATATATGGCCAAATTTGGCAGCATGCAAATTCTTGGATATGGGATCATCATCATCATAAAGTATGATGTAGATATGGCCATGACATTGGTCGTTCGGCTTGAAACTCCAAGAATGTTCATACTCATTTACAGCTAAGAATCTTAAATATGTTTAAATATTACCACTTGCTTTTATGTTCGAATTTTACACGGATGGTGGGAGTAAATATTACATCAAGGACCTAAACAAGGTAAAATTATCGATGTCCATACATTTAGCATGAAGCACCCTAAAATTAAGCAAGGAAAACAGTCGGACCTGCCTCTTCTCGTGTGAGAATCTGATCGAGCCATACTCTTCATACTACTTCCTCTTTATTTGGTTTCAAAATATGACCAATGTAAGCGTATCAAGGTCCACGTTGTACCTGAAAACTAGGGTTGTTGTTGTGCTACTCTGAGCCATTTTTCTTCATACTTGCTTACAGAAAAAATCTTGTCGCTTCGAAAATTGAAAAAGTATTATTGTTTCTATAAGTTGGAAAGTGTGGTTGCCACCATTTTTCACCTTGCCAAGATGCACACATCTACCAAATATGGGAAGATTACAATACAATACGGTGTGCATATGGTTGTTAATTTTGTCGTTCGGCTTGAAACCCAAGAATGTTCATACACCGTGGGCCATATATTGTGTAACTATGATGACTCATGGTTATTAATTATTTTTTATTACAAATAGTATTACACGCAAGAGGACGCCATGAAGAAGGCTTCATTTTTAGGGTTTTCATTATTTTTGTTCATAACTAGTGAGGATCAAATTGTCAACATGCATATTCATAGCAAGGACTTTAATCCTACAGAACTCTTGTTGGTATTTGAAGTATTGACCGCCTCGGTACCATAAAGACTCAAATGATGTTTGTAACTTTTTACGTTTACTTGTAGTTCAAATGTGAAAATGATTTTTTTGTTCCTAAATTTTGGAAACTCCCAGTACTAGAAGCATTATTGTTCAGCATGCCAAGATGCACTCATCTACCTAAGGATATTCTTACATGGCAGGGCATATTTTCAATTATATTTTTTTTAAATGATGTGAACTCTCTTGATAATAATCATTATTTACGGAAAGTAGTACAAGTCAGAGGACATCATGCAATGTTTATTTTTTTTTCAAATAAAGTCAAATTTTCTACATGCAAATTCTTAGCAAGAAGTTGAATTCAAAAAATTCACTGGTTTCCGATATAGTGATAGCCTGGCTGGGTACCTTCAAAAGATACTTGTATAACTTTAAGATAAATCTACTACTTAATCATAGTTCAAATTTTATCTAACATTGATAAATCAGCTTAAATTAGTTTAAGAGTGTAAAGTTTGCTAGGAAACCTTGAGAACTAAAAAAATTCGTAATCGTAACTGAAACATATATAAACTTTGTCTAGAAAATGGGTTTGTCGCATTCCGAGACATATTCACCGTGCTTGCTCTCAAAAAAATAAATCACA
Organism: Avena eriantha; assembly: GCA_910589775.1. Lineage (NCBI taxonomy): Eukaryota > Viridiplantae > Streptophyta > Magnoliopsida > Poales > Poaceae > Avena > Avena eriantha. Next base: position 423,217,742 of record OU342743.1, read on the forward strand.
GGAAAATTATTATCTGCTTAAAGTTTATGATAAAACTGGGTGCTTTTTGTGTCAGGTGTAATAAACAAACATATATCGTTTGTCCAACACTTAAAAAAAACTCTTCGATGGACATTTGGTTATGTGAAAGAAACATCAAATCTTATATACACACAAGTTATGTTCAAGAACAATTTTATTAGACCAAATAAAGCCTTCATAAATTCAATGTGCGATAGACAAATATTTTGGTACCTTTGTGTAAACATTGACGTTTGATACGAAATAAGTCTCTTACGTCCTAGATACATGCATCCAAAAAGTATTGAGGATGATAACTATCATTAGTATCCAGTTTTTAGTTGTTGGGCCATGCAGAGATAAACAAAACTTTTTCCCTAACGTGGTACTCCCAAGATCCAGATCAGGTTATAGGACACGAGATTACCGCTAGACGTGCAGATGTGGAAGTTGATGCACTGCGTCGAAGCAGTGCCAAACGATCCCCTGGACAACTCTGAATCCCGCGGACAACTTCTTTGGATCCTAGGAACTCCGTCGCCAGATCCCCACGAGATTCCCCGTCTCCAGTGCCGCATGTGCAACGCCTCTACCGGTATCCACACATACAGGAAGGACCTTCCGACAAAGGATTGCTAGATCCTGTCTAGCCCGAAATGGAAGTAGAGAAAGTGACGGCTAGGTCAGGGACTATCTCTTGTCACTCCACTTATATACACTCCTAGTTGGGCTCAACACTCGAGGCCTATCTAGGCCGTACTCCAATATCGATATGGATCTAATCCACATGGGCTCTTTACCCTTAAGTATGTGACCCTGTAGGTTCACGTACACCTGGACACGACATGAGCTACTCCTCCAAGCATCCCGTCATGGCTTTGAGTCCAACTCACTCCCATGAACTCTAGGTTTCAAGTCGATAGATGGTAGTGGCCTCTAGCCAGACGTGCCAACTCCTAAGTGCTGTAAAGTCAGAAGACGAACCTTCAATGTGACTTTCGTCCAAGTCTCTTTGCCTCACGATATACCTGCTTAGCTATAGGTGAGTAGTTTCCATCCCTTTAATAGCTTAAATATCTTCTCGTACCATGATATGTGATTGACTGGACTAACTCTTAGTCCCACTCCTCAGTTAACACTTAATTGAGTAGCGCATGGCCATACTTCTGAATCATATCACACAAGAGGGCCCAGAGAATATCTCTCCATTACGGAGGGGAAAATCCCATCTTGGCAATCCAAAATCTACCTTTATAACTGCCCATTTATGGAACAACTTTTCACAGAACCAAGTTGGCGATCCACAACTTAGATCATGCGATCACTTCAGGTCAAAGGATTCCATTGCTCGAGAATGCAAGTGATAACATACTCGTTGCATCTCAACTGTGGGTCAGTCCGATTTGCTAAACTCTTTAGCTGAATCAGTGTAAGTCGGAATAGCATCACCATGCCCATGACAAGTGGAACCGTGTCATCAGCCAACTTGCACATTGGTCTAAGTTGTGTGTCCAGTACAACCTCAATGAGCAAGGACAATCTAATATGAACAATCATGAATACATAGTCCCACAACCGAATCACATATTCAGTGATACATATTTGACGTTCATATAAGGACATCTTTACTTTATTAATACTTTGGGAAATATCATCAACCATGATTTCCTTTAGGGCATATTCCCAACAATCTCCCACTTGCACTAGAGTCAACCATCCTGACATCACATGTCTAGGCATCTCATTCCCATTGCTCTTACATGCGCCTCATGCTTAGGCTGTGGAAGTGGATTTGTCAACGGATCTGCAATGTTTGCATCCGTGTTAACCTTGCATAACTTGATATCACCTTGATCCACGAACTGGCAAATCAGGTGGTATTGCATGAGTATATGTTTGTTCTTCTGGTGTTGTCTAGGTTCCTTGGCTTGTTCAGTAGCACCATTGTTGTCACAATACATGTCTAACGGATTGGATGAGACCTGAACCACACCAAGATCAATCAGAAGTTCCTGATCCAAATAGCTTCCTTTGCCGTCTCCAAGGAAGCAATATACTCAGCCTCTATTGTAGATGCAGACATAGTCTCTTGCTTGGAACTCTTCCAGCTCACAACCCCTCTCTTCATTACGAACACGTACCAGATTGTGAACGAGAATCATCTGAGTTAGTAAGGTAACTTGCATCTGTGCAACCCCTTACACTGAGTTCAACCTCACCTCCATAAACTAGGAACACATCCTTAGTCCTTCTCAAGTACTTAAGAACGTTCTTAACTGCTACCTAGTGGATTTCTCCAGGGTCAGCCTAGTATCTACTCACAACAATTAGAGCATAGGAAACATCTAGCCTAGTACAAATCATGTCATACATGATGGACCCGACTGCCAAAGCATACGGAATCACACTCATCCTACTTCGCTCATCAGTTGTCAAAGGACACTGAGTCTTGCTAAGTCTTATGCCATGGGACATTGGTAAGAACCCCCTCTTAGACGATTCCATGTTGAACTTCTTCAACACTTTGTCTAAATATGTACTTTGAATCAATCCAATGAGTCACCTAGATCTATCTCTATAGATCCTTATTCCTAGTATGTAAGTTGCCTCACCCAAGTCCTTCATTGAGAAACTCCTTTCCAATGACTCCTTGGTTTCTTGCAACATCTGGACATCATTTCCAATCAATAATATGTCATCCACATATAAGATCAGAGAGTCTTCTTTGCTCCCACTAAACTTCTTGTATAAACATAAATCATGATCACTCTTGATGAAGCCAAACGATTTGACTACCTCATCAAAGTGAATGTTCCAACTCCGAGATGCTTGCTTTAACCCATAAATGGATTTCTAAAGTTTGCATACCTTGTCAGCATTAGCCGGATTGACAAAACCCTCGGGTTGTATCATATACACGTCCTCGGTTAATTTTCCATTAAGGAAATCCGTTTAACATCCATCAGCCACATCTCATAGTCGAAATAGGCTAATATTGCTGACATGATCCGAACCGACTTAAGCATCGCTATAGGTGATAAAGTCTCATCGTAGTCAACTCCTTGAACCTGCCAGAACCCCTTCACGATAAGCTGTGCTTTATAGACAGAAACATTTCCATCCATATCAGTTTTCTTCTTAAAGACCCATTTGCACTCGATGGGTCATGCACTATCTGGTAGATCAACCATGTTCCAAAATTGATTATCATCCATGGACTTTAACTTGGATCTCATGCCTCCAAGCCACGTCTCAGAATCAGAACCCACCATCGCTTCTGAATAAATTTTTGGCTCATCATTGTCCAATAGTAATACATCACAAACACTTCGTAATCTTGCTAATCTTCACAGTGTAGGTGCAACTGCCAGCTCAGCTACCACGACCGGCTCAACCTCCAAGGCTTTCACCAAATTGCTACTGACTGGTTCCTCTTGAACTTCTTCGAGCCACACCGTACTCCCACTAACTTCCTGACTGAGAAACTCTTTCTCAAGGAAGACACCATTCTGAGTGACAAACACTTTGCCCTCTTATCGGTTGTAGAAGTAGTTACCCAAGGTTTCCCTTGGATATCCAATGGAAATACACTTATCCGACTTGGCTGTAAGATTGTCCGACCAACGAAATGCAGAAGTTTTGGATTCATTCGGAACCTTCTCCGTATTAGTAAGCGGGCCCACACCCAGACTCCGACTTCAATGGTGAGAACAACCTCAGCAATTCGCATGAACATGAACAATCATTCTATGAAAAATGTCATGTATGATAGTGGTCCCCTCGGGAGTGACATTCGTTACTTTTGATTTTGTTCACGCAGTGATCTTCTCTCTTTCCAAGAGTACTACCCTATACGTAGTCTATGTCTGGGGAGACAGGTGCGGTAGAGAGGCCCCCCACTTCGATTCCTGACCCGTTAGCATCTCCGATCCGAGAGTTGGGATGACTCCGTTAGTTTCGGTCGGGAGCCGAGTCACTCTTTTGAGTTCCTCTTGCTGATTCGGCATCGAGTCACTCAAAGTCGCTTGACAAATGCTTCACAACCCCAAATCTTAAGACAAAATCGGCTTCTTGCCAGTCCACATCTCATGTGGTGTCTTCTCTACCGATTTTCATGGTACTCTGTTTAGTGTGAACGCCACTGTTTCTAGATAATAACCCCAAAATGATAAATGTAGATCTGTTTGAGTCATCATTGATCGTACCATGTCCAACAAGGTCTGATTCCGCCGTTCCGACACACCGTTCCTATGCGGCGTACCCGACGAAGTGAGCTGAGTAACTATTCCACAAATCTTCAGATGGTCATCAAACTCGTGGCTCATGTACTCGCCTCCTCGGTTTGACCGAAGAAACTTTATTTTCTTGCCGAGCTGATTCTGTACTTCATTCTGGAATTCTTTGAACCTTTCAAAGGCTTCCGAATTGTGTTTCATCAAGTAGACATATCCATATCTACTCAAATCATTAGTGAAGGTTATTAAGTACTCATGACCACCCCTGGCTGTCACACTCATTGGACCACATAAATCACTGTGTACTAGTCCAACAAGTCAGACGCCCTTTCACAACTCCTTGCAAAAGGTGTCTTGGTCATCTTACCGAGAAGGCATGATTCACATGTCTCGAACGACTCCAAGTCGAACAAAGTTAGGAGTCCATCATCATGGAGCTTCTTCATACGTTTCCAACTTATATGACCAAGTCCACGGTGCCAAAAATAATTCATATTCAGATCATTTGGTTTCAACCTTTTCACATTTATATTATAGACCGAACCACAATCAAGATTCAAAATAAATAACCCGTTCTGAACGAGTCCAAAGCCATGAAACATATCATTCAAATATAAAGAACAACCATTATTCTTAATATTAGACTCATAACCTTGTCTCATCAAACATGAGGCAGAAATTATGTTTCGACTAAGCACTAGAACATAATAACAATTATTTAGTTCCATTAAGAATCCTAAAGGTAAATGAAGTTGCATCGTGTCGACTTCCAACGCATCAACTCTTGCTTTGTTGCCGACCCGAATGTCAACCTCGCCTCTTGCTACGCCCCTAGTTCTTACCAGTCCCTGCAACGAGTTGCAGATATGAATGACTAATCCGGTATCATATACCCAAGAACTACTGGGTGCATCAACAAGATAAAGGTCTATAACATTGCAAACAAGTTTACCTGAGTTGGAAGTCACACCTCCACTCTTGGCTTTATCCACCAAATACATGCTGCAATTCCTCTTCCAGTGGCCATCTGCCTTGCAATAGAAGCAAGCGAATCCGGCGGAAGGAGATGACTTAGTCCCTAAGGAAATGCTTGGGATCTCATCCTGAGCATTACCTCCTGACTTAGCCTTCTTCTTCTTAGTCCAAGAACTCTTCTTAAACTTAGCCTTATTTTGTACCACCAACACTTGGCTCGTACCTTTCTTGAGATCAACCTCTACCTGCTTAAGCATCCCATGTAATTCAGTGAGCTTCTTGTGCATACCATGCATATGGTAGATCGATATGAACTAACCATACACACTTGGAAGAGAGTTCAAAATTATATCCGTAGCGAACTCTTCGCTAATGGGGGTAGCCAATCCTTTCCAGAGACTGCACGTAACCAACCATCTTGATCACATGCGGACTCAGTGGATCACCATCCTTAAGCTTACAACTCAAAAAAGCTTCAAAGACTTGATACCTCTTGGTCTTTGCCTGAGCCTAGAACATACTTTTGAGGCTTTATATCATATCGTAGGCCTCAACATTCTCGAACTGCTGCTGCAAGCCCGATTCCATGTGAGCAAGAATAAGATAGCTAATTTTCGTAGACTCATCACACGTTCTACGGTAGGCATTGGTTGCTACGACACTCGCATTCTCATTCGGCAGATCTGGAAGCGGTTTGTCTAGAACATGGTCCCTCTTTTCTTGTTTGAGAAAAATTCTCAGATTACGATACCAGTTGGTGGAATTTGTTCCATTAAGTTTATCTTTCTCTAGGATGATTCTCAATGCAAAACTAGATAACTGAGGGAGACTGCCACTAGGTGCCATTATCTACAACAGAAATATGCAAAACACTTAAGACAAGTATTCATAAAAGAGCAGGCGTATTAAACATTTTAATACTTATGCTCCCACTAGAACCAACATCCCTCCAATGGTTACTTAGTCAATCAGGATCCTAAATAAGCAAGCCGACTAGTGAGCTTTAGCATCACCGCTAGTCGTCAAGTGATCTAGGTAGGCAACTCCTTGCCAGTCGGATCTCATGCGACTTATGTTGGTTGGGTGGAATCACATGCCCCGGCTCCCGACCGCCCTCTCCCCGAGCCCCACAACTGTTGTGATAGACCCGTCTAGCTTACCAAGTGCTTCCGCAGTAAGAGTCCGACTCGAACCCATCTAGTCGAAAAGAATTGGTAGCACCTTAATTTTATGAGCCCATTACCAAGAATGTTCGACTTGTGATAGTGCAGCACCGGTAGGGAGACCGACTAGACCTTCTTTGAGGGATTAAATTTTAACTACTATCTCATAGAGGTAAAACTAGAGACATAACAATAACACAAAGTAATCCAATTATAATGTTAAATGGTATGGCTCCCTTCATGGTGATCTCCATCTCCATGAACCTATTCGTCATGCCTTTGGCTGCCGTGTCCTTCAAGTCCTCCAAACATGCTACACTAGCACTAAGGAATGTACAAGAAGATGGCACCTCATGCCGACACGCAGGTCGTTATACAATAACAATGACAGCACTTTGGCTCCAACTGGCTGACAAACCCGTGATACGCAGATCACATATGGATTACACACATCACATGCACATAAGTCATACAATTCACAACTTCCTTAAAAAACAAGTTATGCATAGATACGACATCTACCGGCATTATGAACCTCGGAACGACATCTAATGCGCTACGACAGGGCGAAGCCGGTGGTCCCTCGCGGATGCGGGCAGCGCCCGATGATTTTTCCAAAATCACAGATCTAATCTGCATTCCGAACCATGGATTCCTTCATTGGATAAAACGCTTTTAGCCCTATCTGATCCCTATGCAGATCTGACCAATCTCATTGATCATTCGCACCTGATCTTCCATGCACCCCGAGTGCGATTGATCCAATCAATCTTGCACAAACCGATCTATCTCATAGATCGACCACCAAAACCCTAAGTGGATCCTATCCACCACCTCATGCTTATCACATACGCACAGATCTAGAGCCTAAAACCAGAATATTTGGCTCTGATACCACTGTTGGGCCACGTAGAGATAAACAAAACCTTTTCCCTAATGTGGTACTCCCAAGATCCAGCTCAGGTTATAGGCCACGAGATTACCGCGAGACGCGTAGATGCGGAAGTTGATGAAGCGCATCGAAGAAGTGCCGAACGATCCCCCGGACAGCCGTCTGAATCCTGCAGACAGGTTCTTCAGATCCCATGAACTCCTTCACCGGATCCCCACGAGCTTCCCCGTCTCTAGCGCCACACGTGCAATGCCTCTACGGTATCCACACATACAGGAAGGAGCTTCGGACAGAGGATTGCTAGATCCTGTCTAGCCAGAAATGGAAGTGGAGAAGGTGAGTGCTAGGTCAGGGACTATCCCTTGTCACTCCACTTATATACAGTCCTAGTTGGTCTCAACACTTGAGGCCCATCTAGGCCATACTCCAATCTCCATATGGATCTAATCTACATGGCCTCTTTACCCTTAAGTGTGTGACCCTGTAGGTTCACGTATACCTGGACACGACATGAGCTACTCCTCCAAGCATCCCATCATGGCTTTGAGTCCAACTCATACCCATGAATACTCGGTCTCAAGTCGATAGATGGTAGAAGCCTCTAGCAAGACGTGCCAACTCCCAAGTGCCTTAAAGTCAGAAGACGAACCTTAAGTGTGACTTTCTTCCAAGTCCCTTTGCCTCACGATCTATCTGCTAAGCTATAGGCGAGTATTTACCATCCCTTTAATAGCTTAACTCTCTTCTCGTACCATGATATGTGATTCACTGGACTAACTCTTAGTCCAACTCCTCAGTTAACACTTAACTGAGTAGCGCATGGCCATGCTTCCGAATCATATCACACGAGAGGGCCTAGAGAATATCTCTCCATTACAGAGGGGCAAATCCCATCTTGGCAATCCATGTCACGCAGCTTGCTTCACAACCAACCTGAACTCTACTTTTATAACTGCCCATTTACGGAGCACATTTACGGAGCAGCGTTTGACAGAACCTAAGTTGGCGATCCACAACTCAGATCATGCGATCACCTCAGGTCAAAGGATTCCATTGCTCGAGAATGCAAATGACAACATGCTCGTTGCATCTCAACTGTGGGCCAATCAGATTCGCTAAACTCTTTAGCCGAATCAGTATAAGTCGGAATAGCATCACCATGCCCATGACAAGTGGAACCGTGTCATCAGCCGAATTGCACATTGGTCTAAGTTGTGTGTCCAGTACAACCTCAATGACCAAGGACAATCTAATATGAACAATCATGAATACAAGTTCCACAACTGAATCACGTATTCAGTGATACATATCTGATGTTCATATAAGGACATCTTTACTTTATGAATACTTTGGGAAATATCATCAACCATGATTTCCTCTAGGGAATATTCCCAACATTAGCATCATTCAATCTTTGTGTGTGAATGGGAGCAATGACATTCGGGGACCACTTATCGGTATTGCTACCAATGAGGTTAAATCAGTCATTACAGGACTAACTAGCCAAATTTGTACATATTAGGCCCAAAACTGTTAAAATGTGCAAAAATGACGTCCAACAAGTGTTTTGTGCAAAAGTTCGATGAAAAGATGGTGGATCGTTCAATTTCCTCTATCTAATTTTTTTAATACTAGCATGGACGGTATACAAAGTATTTTACTGAACTTACTACTAGAAAAACAGGTACGAGATGGAAGTTTGAAACCTAAAGGGTACCCACTATTTTAGTCGGTTCAAAGAAATGAACTAGTTTGTCAAAAAGTGATGATATGTGAAATGTAGTTTTTTGTACTACGGTACTGCTAAAGCGGATAGAGGATTACCCACTCCCATTCTCTAACTCCTCCCCCACCATTCCCTCTCTCACTATCACATTCCGACACACACCTCTCAACTCTCATTCGTTAACCCAAGTCGTTGCTTCGATGAAACCAATGCCAAAATATTTGTCTATGGTTGAGCTAGGATCCTCATCAAGCTCTGCTTCCGAGCTACATGTGGCTTGTTCAATTCTGACACCACAACGCCTTTTCTGAAGCGTCCTTTTCCTTTTGCATGTGTGCGGGTCGTGCCCAAGGTGAGGTTTCCGTCGCCCTTAGGGTTTCGATCGGCCGTGCCGAAACCCTCTTTGCGCGCCTAGCGGCCATCCAAGCCTCCGGCACCGCGTGTGTTGGGACCGAAAATGCTCGTGTGGCGACATACACATCCTTTTTGTCTGCAAGTTGGACTCTCATTCCCAATGTGCCAATTTTCAGAGTGGATATGGTGAAACACCCATCGGTGGCTCCCCTTCATCCACAATTGTCTGTGCTTCTTCGATGTATGTGGCTGGTTCTTCGTTAGTGGCGCCCTGTTCATCTGCTCAACCCATTGACCCCTGTGCAAGTTCACGCCCCCAGCTGCAATGAGGTTAGATCTGGAGGATTGGGGCTTTAACCCAAATCCGACGTGCATGTAGTCAGATTTTTGCAATGTGGACTCCAGGTCCTTTGTTGAACTGCTTAGTTATATGTCATATTCTTGATAGTTGTATTTTGTGCTATTCTTTATATGTCATATTCTTGATAATTGTCTTTTGTGCTATTCCGCTTAGTTATGGAATATTCTTGACAAAGATGATGCAGGGTTCTGCTTTGGTACTTAGATGATGCATTGTGCTGTTTAGGAATTTTCCATGACGTGTTGTGCTATTATGGTATTTTTTATGATGCATTGTGTCCTTTCTCCTTACTATGTTGTTTCGTCCATTTTGATCCGCGTTTTGCTGTTTAGGATTAAATAATATGCCTTCTAGCCGTTCAGATTATTTCAATGACCCATCAGTTTAGGTAATTTTGGGTATGAAGACACTGTTTATTAAATTTAATTACATCATACCTTGTGATATTTTGGTAATTTTGATGATGCATTGCATATATGTTGTTTTGTCTATCTCGATAATGCATTGTGCTATTTATCCTGTCAAATTATGAATTATGCTATTTAATCAATCTAATTAAGTGGTATTCCTTCTAGTAGCTATTCAAATAATTTTGAGGACCCATCGAGTTAGGTGATTCTAATGATGCATTGTGCTCTGTAGGCAATTTAATTTACCTGATACCTTGTGCTGTTTAGGTAATTTTGATGGTGCAATGATGCATCGTGATCTTTAGTCAATTTATACAATGCATTGTGGTGTTTTGGTAATTCCAAAGGACTGACCCAATGGTAATTTTCATGTAGGACGGCCCAGTTGTAATGCCAAAATTAGACTACATCCTTGACCAGACTACCCCAGCTCCAGGTGGCTATGAAGATGCTCTCCCCATCAAACCAAGGGAATTGAAGCTGCCGGGTAGGAGAGTGGAGGCCATGGCAAGGGCAAGTGCTACCAGGTCAGTCACTAGTTATGCCCAACCGAGAAGACGCCCAAGGTCGGTCGGACACCATGCCATCACGCCTCGTCCTAGGCACTTCTACATCCAGTTAGTCCAGCATGACTTTTATATGCTTATCATCCCGACTTACTTCAACCCTTACGTGATGGGACACCCCTACCCATAACTAGTGGTGGTCCAAGCATGCGAGGAATGCGAGTGGGTTTTCCATGCCAACCGCAACAAAGACCAGATCGTCCTAGACAAATAGTGAGCTACCTTTGCTACTTTCCGTGAGTTGAAGGAGGGTGACTGCCTTATGTTCAGGGTCACCGTAGAAGGGTTCAAGATGAAAATCTATGACCGCATCACCTCCTGCCGGAAGGTGTTCGTCTGTCATGAGCACACACATCTTGATTAAGGGCCTCTATGGATCGAAGGATTTTCAAAGGAATTTTGGAGGAATTCGACCCATAGGATTTTTTGTTCATAAGAAATCCCTTTGGATGAAAGGAATCATACCTCCAAAATTCATATGGATTGCATTTCTACACCCCAATCCCATAGGAATTTCAACATCCACTTTTTTACACTCATTTGCGTAGGATTGCGGCAATTTTTCTGCGTGTTTCCTGTGTTTCATCAAGATGACTTTAAGCCTAGAGATTTCCTCTGTTTTGTACCTGCAACCCTATTATCCCATGTTTTGAAATCCTATGATCCAAAGAAAGCTATTTCCTCTGTTTTGCAATCCATTGTTTTGTACCTATGACCTAGTCAAATTCCTGTTTTTTAAATCCTGTTATCCAAAGAATCCCTAAGTTACGTTTGTCGTTCGATCTTTTGGTGGCCATTTGTGATGATTATGCACCAAACCCTAAGTATATTCAATGTGACTACTACTGGTGCTGCTGCTCCTACTCATACTCCTACTGCTAGTACTGCTACTACTACTACTACTGCTACCACTGCTACTGCTCCTACTACTGCTACTACTGCTCCTGCTGCTGCTCCTGCTCCTCCTCCTCCTGCCGGGGGGCACTAAAAGAGGGAGTCACGCTTCAGGCTCGCGGTTTGTGCCTAGGTCTGGGCTAGGGCTGCGACTTGGGATGCACACATGGGGCACGGAAGAAAGAGAAATGAGTTTGTCGTGTGGAGTTGAAGAAAATAATGGCTTTAATTGGCAAGAACCAAAGTCATATGCAAGAATTTGGATCTCTAGTGGTGCAGCAATGGAGCAGAGAGAAACCAGAATTTTGCAAGAACTGATGTCATGTTTTGGGTTTGGGCTGGGCCGGACATGGCAACTTAGGGAAGGAATTTAATTAGTGTATGTGGTCACCATGAAGAAATGAACGGCGCGGAGAACTATATCGTTGTACTGAGATCGCACATAAAAGTTCATACGTGAAGCAATTCCAATTTATTAGGCTGGCTGGCAAAAACCAATCCTTAAGATGGGACCCACTTAGTACATCATAAGCCAATTGATTGCACCACTATTTATCTAGCCAAATTTGTCCATAAGCTAGGACCCAGCTACCATCTCACACATTGTTGTGATTGGACTTTGTTTCTATTGCTATTTGTACCTAATAATAATAGTTTAATGATTATGGACTACCCTCAAGGGTGACTTTTAAGTTTTTGAGCTTATGGATAGGCTCCACTACATATGTCAAACTCCTTATCCATTTTTTCATTATGGATATCTTGTGGCCAACATAGTGGATGCACTAAGAAAATAAAATATGCTCCACCATTTAGACCAGGTAAGGGACCCAGTCATCTAAGTAGAAAAAAACAATAAAAAGAACTTTTTATGAGTTACTCCATCGCGCATACTGCCTGAACAAACAAGTAAAAAACACGTCTCTCGGATGGAATCTAGCCCACTGCTTTGACTAGACATTATTACTAGTACAGAACATTGGGTGGGTCATAAATATTTACAACTAGTAGCTGGATCGCTAGTATGATGGCCTACCCATAGTATACTCTAGAGAATATATCTAGTGATACCATCCTCTATATGATACCATGATATCAGTCCTAAAAAACAAAAAATTGATTCCAAAAAATTCAAAAAGAATTGTGAGTGTTCACATAATGTGTGATGCCAGACTCTGAAATTTTCAGAACTAATTATGAAACACATGTCGAGAAACAAAAATGACAACTATAAATATTATCACCAAAAGACAATACCACAAAAAGAAACCACAAATCACACTATTCACTTATCAATTTTTGCTTCCACCTATTTTGTGACATTGCTCAAAGGCCTGCGACGAGACCCACATCTTGACATTTTGCTTCCACTATTCAGTCTCCTCTCTCCTCCTACTAGTACTACCTCGCTCCACCTTCGTAGAAACCCTTTTCTTCCACTGCTCCTCCCTTGCTTATTTACTTCTTCATCCAGCGATGTCACAAAATAACCTCTCTTGTCAGAATAACAACAAGATGGTGGTGGTTAGAGCCGTGGCGAAATCCCGCCGACAGGGTGACCCGTAGGCTCGGACCGAGAAAGGAGACCAGCCATGGGGTGAGGGCTCGTCTTCGCGCATGTATCTGAAGAGCGGCTATCACGGGGACCAAGAATCCAGGTAGGTTTGTACTTCCATTGATTCCTGGGTTGTTTTCTCCTACTATTGAAATGTGTCTGTACATATTCCAGGGCAGGCAACTCGAGCGTCGAATTTTCCACCCCACAGGTCGATAGCACAACAGATATCTCTGACGTGTACGATGCCGTCATGCCAGCTTTCGGTCGAAGAAGAGATATACTGTAGTGACTATACATGTATTGGCATTTTATGTTCTTCTCTGCATGCACTCCATGCTCTCTTACTGATGATGCATTTTCCATGCAGGAAGTTAGGGCGTGAATTTCAGCCAGAGTAGATGAAATCAACAGCCATAACATCAACATTCTACCGAAAAACTTCGAGCTCAACCTAGAGTGTGATCGCCTCCGAGCCAATTTAGCTTTTCAAATGAAGCTGGCATGATCTTACGATCATGACTCCTTGACGCTTCACACTAAGTGCGAAAATTTAAAGAAGGAACTCGTGGAGCTCTGCAACCAGCAGCTAGCATTGCGGAGATCGTCCAGGTCACGCCTCGCTAAGTAGGAAGAGAGAAGCCATCTCATGTTGTCTGTCGAGGTCGTGACCATTGTGGAGGTTGTCGAGGTCTTGCCTCCATAGGGTGACCACAGTGTTGCAATCATCGAATCTGAGAAAGGGAAAGATTTTGCATTGGAGTAGTAACTAGGAAGGGAGAAGACTTCTCGTGGCCCTCTTTTTTTTCTTTTTTTCTTTTGGGTGCATGGATCATTTTTTCTCATCCGTCTTCGTATAATGACACTCTTAAAAATCGAATGCGCTTTGTGGAGCTTTTGTAATGATATACTTGTTGTATAGTAGTCACTTTTTAGTGTACATATACATTTAAATTTAGTCAAATATATGACATCCTTTTTAATTAGGTTGGAGGGCATTTTCAGAAAAATTAGGATGGAGGGAGATATGTGTGATAAATCAAAATAATTAAATCATCAATGAGTGATCTGTAAATTTGGTCATACTTTCTATTTTGTCAGATGTGTAGGGATCCAGTGTCTAGTAATACTATCAACTGTTCTGCCTCCCCTTTATGTGGCCCCTGCGTCGGTGAGTGAGTTACTGGATGATTTTTTTGCTCTTCCCTAATAAAAAATTGTGGTTATGATATAGGGAGATAATATAGGGTTGCTGCTAGAGATAAGCAAAATTTAGGGGAAGAATCTTTTTAGGCTAGTCATAGTGCAAATAACTTCATGAGTAAATAAGGGTCCAACACAGTAAATTGCTTATGTGGCAGTGATTTAATCACAGATACCAAGGTGAAATGAGTCTATTACCTAATAAATGAACAACTCCTCTATCAACATAGACTAATAACTTATACATGTTATAGTCTATGTCACTCTCCACTATGACCAGCCTTTAGGGCAGGCCCCTACATCTCTACCACTATAATGGAGCAGTTTTGAATAGGATCCATAGCACCAATCCTGACCGTTGTGATGTTAGATCCAATGGTTCCGAGTAGCTGGATTCATGTTGAATAGTACCTAGAGAAAACTCCACCATGTTCTAGAACCATCATGTCACCACCCAAAAATTTCATAGCACAGTAGGTTGTATTCTCAATATGTGTAGATAGTTATTATTAATAGTCTTAATGTGTGCGTTTTTCTCAAACAAGAGTATTGCCTTAATGTTTGTTAAATCACATTTCATACAATATATATTGTGTGTGGCACGTGCCTTTTACTAGTATACACGCATATGGGAGAAAATGTAGGCATCCTGCTGGACTTTCTCTTAACTTACAAGTTTTGTTCAACCTTGTTCTCTTCTCTGGTTCCTTTTTCATTGCTTTATTGCACTAGACATTGTGTATAGTAGTACTAGACTCACCTCAGGGAATATTTTCTTACTCAACTGCTCCACCATTTACACATATACTAGTATTAGGAGGCGGTGTCTATCTACTAGTACTATAGTAGAAAAGAAAATGCACCGTCAGTGTCAGGGACACCCAGCTATTGTCTGGAGTTCTTTGGGTCATAAGCGCAGCTACCCCTACCCAGGGACACCCAATGATTCCTTGCATAGGCATTCGCGCCAGAGCCTTCACAGGGAAGATATCCGCTTTGACCGTTGATTTTGGATTGGATGGACAAGATTGCTAGAGGCTGAACTCTATCTCCCTGGATGATGTTCCTAGTACTACTACGTAAAATACACTTCTAACACAACAATGTAACTGTGCTTATGAGTTAATAGTCTGATTTCATTAGAATTCTGGTTATGACTGCAAACTACAGTATGTGTGAGCTGCGTTGATTAGCGAGAGTCACCAGCGGACGGGGGCCTTGACCGCACAAAAAAGGTTTGTCACTCAATAAAACAGATGGAGCTTGTGCGCACATGCATGCAGCTCAGTAACTAGACTGTGATCAACGCATATACAAAGAGAGAATATGAGTAATATGATCAACCCAATAGAATCAACTCATTATTACACGATGCATACACCTCAATATCCTAATAATATCATGCACATAATCACGTAAGTAGGAGTACTTTTTTTTAGCTTCATGCATTGACTCATGAACACCGTAAAGTAAATGTTTGAACTCGTGGAGCGCCAAAATGACATGCGCCCCAGCTAGCGCGATTAACGGTCTGTTACTATAGTAACCTACACATCTACCCTATGGTCTTCTCTAGGACACCCAGCGATTGCTTGCATAGGCGTCTGATGGCTCAATACACGGTGCCCAGAAAAGTGCTTGGTGCGTGGTGTTGATGTAGAGCTCGTTGGAAACCCCAAGAGGAAGGTATCATGAGCACAACAACAAGTTTCCCTCAGTTATGAAACCAAGGTTTAATCGAACAAGTAGGAGCAAGGAAACACCTCAAAGGTGTTACTAGCTGAGCTTTGGCAGGGCGCACTACCGGTGCTAGTAGCAACGTGGAGACCTACACAACACAACCACAGAACTTTGTCCCCAACTTGTGATGAGGTTGTCAATCTCACCGTGTTTTGTGGAAAACAAAGGATTAAACGTATCGAATGGAAAGAAGAAAAAGTTTGCAGAAAGAAACACAAAGCAGAAACAGTTTATATATTGTATGTAAAGAAAAAGGACCGGGATCCATAGTTCACTAGAGGTGGCTCTCCTTAGATAGATAACATGCTGGGTGAACAAATTACAGCGGGGCAATTGACAAACACCGAGAAAGCAATACATGCATATACTAATCATCTTGACTCCTTTGAGACTTCATTGGGCATTACAACATAATACATAGACCGCCATCAAACTGCATCTATGACTAATAATCCACCTTCAGGTTATCATCCGAACCCCCTCCAGTATTAAGTTGCAAGCAACAGATTATTCCTTTAAGAACTGCGTGTAAAGTAAACAATACGATTGTTCTATGAACAAAAGATCGTTGTTTTCTCCCTAGTAGCAACAACACATCTAGTACCTTAGAGATTTCTTTCACTTCCCCAGATTACCAGAGGCATGAACCCACTATCGAGCATAAACACTATCTCTTGGAGTTGCTAGCATCTACTTGGCCAAGATAGCTACGAACAACCGAAAGCATGCAAGATCTCAAAAAACAAAGACATGATAGAATCAATAATCAATCTGAAATAGGATCTCAATATCCATCGGATCCCCGCAAACACAACATGTATGAATTACAAATAGATGATCTTGATCATGAACGAAGCTCACAAGATCTCAACATCAAAGCACAAAGGAGGAGAAACCAGCCATCTAGCTACTACATGGATCCGTAGTCCCAGGACGAACTACTCACGCATCACACCGGAGGCTTGCATGTGATGAAGAAGGCCTCTAGGGTGAATTCCCCTCTTCGGCAGGGTGCCGGGAAGAGCTTCAGATCCCCCTGATCTAGGGACAGAGACGATGGCGGCTACAGACTCTTTCGTGGATTTTTGATCGGGCACCTAGGGTTTTCGTCCCGAGGGAAACTTATAGGCGGAAGTAGAGGCCGAGGGGGTGCTGTGTGCGGCCAGACCAACCCTTGGCGCGGGCCAGGCCTGGCCGCACGGCCAGGTGGTGTGGTCGGGCCCCAGGCCTTCTCCGTCTCGTATTCTGGCACTTGATCCCTTCTAGAAAAATAGGCACTTTGGCTTTTGTCCCATCCAATTCCGAGAATATTCATTTTCTGACTTTTTTGGAACCAAAAACAATAGAAAACAGGCAGCTAGCACTTTGGCTCTTGTTAATAGGTTAGTCTAAGAAATCATAATATAAGTACTCCAAAGTTGTAACAAAACACAAGAAAGTGGGTAAAACCAAGCATGGAGCATCCAAAATTATAGATACATTTGCAATGTATCAACGTCCCCAAGCTTAACTCCTGCTCATCCTCGAGTAGGTAAGTGATAAAAATAAATAATTTTTTAGGTGACATGCACCATCAAGGACTTGATCAAAGTATTTGCAAAACATTCAAGGCTGGGATCATAGTACTTCAATCATAACATGAAAGACAAAGTTCTAGCAATAAGCAAAGAAACTATGATGCAACATGAAAAGGCACAAACAAAAGATTCATGAATAACATGCTTTGCAAGACGTTTGTTTGTTTCACATAAAGAAAACATAGCATAAAAGTATTCAGCTTGTCCCTCAATAGAGTAGCAAATATAAATGCATATGACACCTTCAAAGTTCATAAGAGTGACTAGATACAATAGTTTCAAACAAGCAATAACAAGTTATGCGTCAGTCAACTAGTATTGGGACAATGCACATAGAACTAAGAATGGCCACTATGCTCTCAAAGTAGGTGCATGAAGATAGAAGGTGGAGACTCAATATAATGGGTGGAAGAAAGGCCTTTTGTAAAAGGAAGTAGGTATTCAAGTCTCATAAAGATCTTCCAAAAATTATGGTACTTATAGCTTTCAGCTCTCATTGCCCCTATCATAAGCATATTGAAGGTGATTAAGGTTAAAGTGACACAACTAAGAGGATATGCTTGACAAGTTATAAACCGAAATCTCATGCCCCTTACTTACGAAGACCGATCCTCATGCTACTCAACTTCAGTCACGAGTAAGCTCTTGTCATTGTAAGTATATGTGTATCATTAAGAACCGCCAACGGGGTACCCCTTGCAAATGATACAGGAGCTTTCCCATAATCAAAATGACAAGGCAAGCAGACAATGAGCATCTCAGCGATCTTTTTATTTGCTATTTTCATAGGTTTTCATTGAGGATGCTTCATAGAGTGCTCATTATGGTGATGCTGCAAGTTTTCACAATGATTAGGCATGGCTTAGGCTAGCGGCCCAGGCGTTTCTCTAACACACATACAAACTCCATGATCTTACAAGTTCCACATTTATTTCACACCACCGGGATCCGTAAGCAAAAGAACATAATATCAACGGGGTACAAAGTACAAGTGCAATGTTGAAAGCGTTCCCCATGAAACATGGTTCTGCTAATTTCAACTTATAAAGCGCAAGCATATACGCAACAAAGAAGGACCCAATGATTCAAGTTTATTAGAGATAATAAAGTAAAGTGTGCCATCAAGTTCGTGAGAGCTTTAATCACTAGTTTTCTCATAACAAGTGGAAGGTAAACAAAAGCATGAATATACATGGAATAGCATAAGCTAGTAGGTAGGTATGGTGGACTCTTTGGAATAACTTGGTTTAGGGAGTTGTATGCATGAGTGGAACTCATACTTTGTTGTGGAGGCTAGCAAAAGACTAGGAGCGACAAACTAAGAGAGCAATAATGGCCATAATCATGCAGAGAGACAAAACATCATTGTTTAAAGCATAAAGTGATACTAAAAGTTGAAAACTAAAGGATCATAAAGGCTATGGTGAATTGAGATAGTCATAACATGGTGTGAGCATGCGCCAAGTCAACCCAAATAAAGCATCAAAGGAGAATACCACTATACTATACTTTAATATGCTAAAACAACGCATGATTCATCCATGGCACATTAAGCAATCTCAATTGTTTATAACAAGTCATGCTACAACAAAGAATACTAAGCATAAAGCCAAAACAATATCAAGCATGGCAAGACAAAGCATAGGCCATAGTCAAAAACGAGCTATTTTTACCACATAAGCATGAACTTTCCTACTCTTTTCCAAAACCAAACCAAACTTTTTGCAAACCAAAGTGTGAAAGAGGGGGCCAACCAACTTATTCAGAAAACTAAGAAAACCAAGAAAACTAAAAACCAAAACGAAAACAAAAAGAAGATGCTCCAAGAGAAACACAACTGTGCACGAAACAATAAAAATTAAGCGTTTGGAAGAAACCTGGGATTTTTATTGATGAAGAAGGGGATGCCTTGGGAATCCCCAAGCTTTGACGCTTGTACTTCTTGGATATTTCTTGGGGTGACACGCGTGGCATCCCCAAGCTTGAGCTTTATTCCATCCTTCGTCTCATTACTCATTCCTTCCATACACCTGAAATATTTCTTCATACAAAACATCACACAATCTCATTAGCAACATTAGTGCACTTAAGATAAATAAGTTTCAAGGTTCAGTTCTAACACCAAATAAACTTCCATTAGAACACTAGCTACTGTAGCACTTCCCTCAAAAAGCTCAATTCCCCAAAGGAACTCAAGAAGGAACTAACAAGAAGCAAATGCAGAAAATGGCAGAAATCTGTCAAAACAGACCAGCAGGTAAAGGCGAATTTTTTCGAAGACCGTCTGTTGCTCAAATAAAAAAGTATTGAACTAACGAAAGTTAGATAACAACCTGGGTCAGAAGCACAAAACATTACAGCTCAATCCGACGTACAGAGTTCTCTCAGGAATTTTTACGGTGAAGCACAGAAATCTGTTTCGGGACAGCAACTTTCCCAATCATTACTTCACTCTCATTAGAGGTTACTCTTGGCACAAAAAGCAAATAAAAAGGATAAAGAGAGGTTATTACAGAGGTAATAACTTTCAAGAATCATCTAAAACTCTTGGGTTATCTCCCAACAAGTACTTTTCTTTAATGCCTTTAAGTTAGGCATAAAAATTTGAGAAGATGCTCTCATAGGAAATATGAATTGAAGTAAAAGAGAGCATAGAGAAGCAAATTCAAAACACATTTAAGTCTAACCCACTTCCTATGCATAGGAATATTGTATGCAAATAAATGCACAAAGAACAAAATGACAGGCATAGGAAGATAAAACAAAAGTAACTTCAAAACTTTCAGCACATAGAGAGGTGTTTCATTACCATAAAAAGTTCTACAACCATATTTTCCTCTCTCATAATAATTTTCAGTAGCCTCATGAATAAACTCAACAATATAACTATCACATAAGGCATGATTTTCATGATCTACAAGCACTAGAGCTTTATTATAAATATTTTCAAAAAAATCCTCGGGAACATAACATTCACCCTCCTTTGATAAGCATGGGGGACAATCAAATAATGTAAGGGATAAAGAGTTACTCTCATTAGAAGGTAGGCATGGGTAGATCCATTCTTCCTCCTTTTTCCCATCACTCTCCTCCTCCTTTTCATCTAATGAGCTTTCAGGTTCAGCAATTTCTTCTTCCATGGAGGTTCTAGCAGGCAGTGGTTCATCTATTACCTTAGCAGTCATAAAACTGTTTCCAAATAGGAAACCGAGTAAGCTATTAATGAAATAGTGATTGGAGTAGAGCTAGTCATAAAGGCAACTTAAGATAGGAACTAATTTTTTTGTGTTTTTCAAATAAGAAAGCAAACTTGCAAAACTAATTTTTTGTCTTTTTGATAAAGAAACAAACAAACAAAGCAAAAAGAAACTAAGCAAAACAAAAACAACAAAGTACAGAGATTGGTTATGAGGGACTCCCCTTGTGAAGATGTCCTTGACTCCCCGGCAACGGCGCCAGAAAATCTTTAATGGCGTGTAGTTGACGTGGGAGTTTCTTCTTCTTCGTCCCCGGCAACGGCGCCAGAAAATCTCTTGATGGCTCAATACACGGCGCCCAGAAAAGTGCTTGGTGTGTGGTGTTGATGTAGAGCTCGTTGGGAACCCCAAGAGGAAGGTATGATGAGCACAGCAGCAAGTTTCCCTCAGTTATGAAACCAACGTTTAATCGAACCAGTAGGAGCAAGGAAACACCTCATAGGTGTTACTAGCTGAGCTTTGGCAGGGCGCACTACCAGTGTTAGTAGCAACGTGGAGACCTGCACAACACAACCACAGAACTTTGTCCCCAACTTGCAATGAGGTTGTCAATCTCACCGTGTTTTGCAGAAAACAAAGGATTAAACGTATCGAATGGAAAGAAGTAAAAGTTTGCAGAAAGTAAACACAAAGCAGAAACACTTTGTAGATTCTATGTAAAGAAAAAGGACCAGGATCCATAGTTCACTAGAGGTGGCTCTCCTTAGATATATAACATGCTGGGTGAACAAATTATAGCGGGGCAATTGACAAACACCGAGAAAGAAATACATGCATATACTAATCATCTTGACTCCTTTGAGACTTGATTGGGCATTACAACATAATACATAGACCGCCATCCAACTGCATCTATGACTAATAATCCACCTTCAGGTTATCATCCGAACCCCCTCTAGTATTAAGTTGCAAGCAACAGATGATTCCTTTAAGAACTACGTGTAAAGTAAACAATACTATTGTTCTATGAACAAAAGATCGTTGTTTTCTCCCTAGTAGAAACAACACATCTAGTACCTTAGAGATTTCTGTCACTTCCCCAGATTACCAGAGGCATGAACCCACTATGGAGCATAAATACTAACTCTTGGAGTTGCTAGCATCTACTTGGCCAAGATAGCTACTAACAACGGAAAGCATGCAAGATCTCAAAAAACAAAGACCTGATAGAATCAATAATCAATCTGAAATAGCATCTCAATATCCATCGGATCCCCGTAAACACAACATGTATGAATTACAAATAGATGATCTTGATCATGAACGAAGCTCACAAGATCTAAACATGAAAGCGCAAAGGAGGAGAAACCAGCCATCTAGCTACTACATGGATCCGTAGTCCAAGGATGAACTACTCACGCATCACACCAGAGGCTTCCATGGTGATGAAGAAGGCCTCCAGGGTGAATTCCCCTCTCCGGCAGGGTGCCGGGAAGAGCTTCAGATCCCCCCCGATCAAGGGACAGAGACGACGGCGGCTACAAACTCTTTTGTGGATTTATGATCGGGTACCTAGGGTTTTCGTCCCGAGGGCAACTTATAGGCGGAAGGAGAGGTGGTGTGGATGGGCCCCAGCTTTTCTCCATCTCGTATTCTGGCACTTGATCCCTTCCGGAAAAATAGGCACTTTGGCTTTTGTCCCGTCCAATTCCGAGAATATTCATTTTCTGACTTTTCTGGAACCAAAAACAACAGAAAACAGGCAGCTGGCACTGTGGCTCTTGTTAATAGGTTAGTCCAAGAAATCATAATAAATGTACTCCAAAGTTGGAACAAAACACAAGAAAGTGGATAAAACCAAGCATGGAGCATCAAAAATTATAGATACATTTGCAACGTATCAGCGTTCGTGCCAGAGCCTTTAAAGGGAAGGTATCCCCTCTAGCCCGTTGATTTAGGATGGACGAACAAGATTGCTAGACAGCCAACATCACGTGGCCCCCAGTCTCTCGCACCCTTCCATTTCAAACACAACGAAATTTCTCGCGTCCCTCCATTTTAAACAATAACAAAACCACGTGGTCCCCACTCATTCATGCCCCTCCATTTCAAACACAACGAAATTGCACACCCCCCGTTTCGAACAATACCAAAATCACATGGTCCCCACACCCTCGTGCCCCTCCATTTCAAACACAACAAAATTTCTCGTGCCCCTCCATTTCAAACAATACCAATATCACGTGGTCCCATTCCCTCGCGCCTGTACATTTCAAACACCATGATAATTTCTCGTGCCCAAAACCTCCCGCGGCACTTCTCCTGCTGGCTTTTCCCGCCGGAACTCGACACCATGCACTCCTCACCCAATAGTATATCCGAGCTGCATCAGCTAAGGTCTCATCCAAAGCGCCATTTTCGCTTCACTGACGTCCAGCGCACCTGATCTAGGTCGCCGAGTCCGTCGTCCTCCACCGGACATGATTTCCTTTTCCCACTTTCCTGTCCACAACGCTGAATCCATCGACGACTGCCTAAGATCTGCTTCAACGCAGCCTGTATCCTCCCCACCTGTACCATTACAGAGCTACCGTGCAGTGCACCAATTCTCCCTCGTCCAGCGTGCTCAAGCCAGCATCGAGCGCCCAGGATCTGCTTCCCTGATGCAAATAGCCGACGCAACCGGAGCTCCCTCGGTAACAAGTATGTCACCCGCGCCGATATGAATGATGCTTAGAAGCCTATCCGACCATGGTAACCAAATCTCCAACTCTTTTTTG
The DNA here is from genome assembly GCA_910589775.1 of Avena eriantha. Lineage (NCBI taxonomy): Eukaryota > Viridiplantae > Streptophyta > Magnoliopsida > Poales > Poaceae > Avena > Avena eriantha. Next base: position 423,241,370 of record OU342743.1, read on the forward strand.
TTTTGTGAGCAGTACAGTAGGTTCAAGCCTGGCGTAGTGAACTGCACTTTTGTAATCGTGATGTACACCAAGTCAAAGTGCATGTCTATTATTTGTGCTACATACTATGGAGTAGGTCACTAGACATGTTGGTTTGCATTCGCTGCTCTACAAATTTTAAAGTCATGCACATGTTCTTAGCTACTCCGAACAACAGTAATTGCCTACTAAGGTGTAGTTCTTGCAAAATGTATAATCAGTGGAAAATATTAGTGTGGATTCCCTACTACACAGTTACTGAATCTATTTGGTTGATCCTGAGATAAGTTCCTGTTATTATTTCCTCCTTGGCATCGTTCCGATATCCTGTAGTACCTATTTAGACACTACATACTAATTCAGTTATAATTTTTTTGTTGCTATCTGGTTCTTCAAAAGCTGCAACACTAACTATTTTCTTTTTCTTGCATAGAGCCCATAATGGAACAAGGAACATGTTGGTTTAGATAGCCTCTTCCACAGGTTCACAAGCGATGCCATTATTTCCTTATCTGGTGTTGGTTCGTCCTAAGCAATGGCATAACTATCCTCTACTATGTAGTTCACTCGTGGTTTGCATTCCTGCTGTAGAAGTTCTCTTATGATGCCATTATACTTTTATCTTGTTGATTCTTAGATATGATAGTAACTGCATGCTATTGTGTAGCTCACTGCAGATTCTAAGTCACCCAACGTCTCTTGTATTCTAGGAAATACCACTTCTTCCATATATATTTACTGAAATGACCTGGCTAGTTTATATTTGCTGGAATTCTAAGAAACACTTTGTTTGATTTCTCATTTCATTGTAGGCACAATTGTCTAATGATTGTTTGTCCCATTCTACAAGTTCACGAGCGACGCTATTATATCTCGCATCTGGTTCTGGTTCGTCCTAAGTAACGACATGACTATCCTCCACTATATATAGTTCATTCGTGGTTTGCATTCCTACTCTAGAAGTTCTCATATGATGCGGTTATAATTTCTATCTGGTTCATTCTTAGCCGCGACAGTAACTGCATGCCATTGTGTAGCTCAGCGCAAATTCCGAGGCACCTAAGGTCTCTTGCATTCTAGGGTATATCACTGCTTCCATTTTTTTTTTGAAATGACCTAGCTAGTTTATATTTTCTTAAATTCTAAGCCACACACACACATTGTTTGATTGCTCGTTTTTCAAGGTGGGCACACTTGTTTAATATGTGCTTGCTTTTCCTATTTGTTTGACGTGCTGGTCAATGTGGCAACCCGCTAAAACCACTACTAGAAAATCGCTTGTTATTTTATCTTTGTTGCATCATCTTTAGCATGCTCATGTTCATCATGCCACCTTGCATGGATCATGTTCCAAAAATGTTGCATTGCATTGCATTGCACTTGTTGGAATCTTCCTTGTGTGTCTTGATATCACATTATTCTCTTCCTCTTTTAAAACCTCTCTGTTTGGTTTTCTACAAAGTTGGGATCCAAGTATAGGATCCACTATTTGTAAATGTATTTATTCTTTTTGTAAAACCCTAAATCTCAAATACTTGTAAAATGCCCAAATGGATTTTATTTGTGGGCATCACCTTTCCTCTTTCTCTTTTCCCTCTCATCTCTCACTTGGTTAAACCCCCTTTATCCAAATCTTGCAAAAATTTCTAAAAGTCTTATTTTAGTGGCTTGTTTTACTCCGAAGCAAAACACTCAGCAAACAATCAAATAAAAAGAAAAATAAAAAGAAATAAAACATGAGAGAGGGAGTTACCTGCAGCAGCCCACCAGTCGGCGCAGCCCACCAACTAGGCCAAGGCCACACCCACCGATGGAGGTTCTCTTCCTCCTGCGCCTTCCTCGCCTCTGTACGGCAGCAATCTGAGAGGAGCCACGTCGACCTGTTCTTGATGGGACGACCGAGACAGCACCCCTCTGCCAATAAATTCCCTCCTAGCTTGCAAACCTATCTCTCCTCTAGCCTCTCCACACCAGCGCCGCCACTCTGCCCCTCTCGCTTGCTAGTTCGGCATGTGGTGCTCCTCTGTTCGATCGGGGAAGCACGCCCAGGAGCCTTGTTCCTGCTCATGACCGCCTACTCCTCCAACGCACGGCCGCATCTCTGCCTCCCCATCCACTCCTCGAGCTGCTCGTCCTCAACTCAGAGTCGTCAGCAACCCGCATCACGGCACGAACCTCTCCGCCATCTTCTACCATGACCTCATCTCTATCAACAACCTCCCCTCCTCCACTTCTAATCAACCTGGCCAAAGCATCCTGGTAAGGCCCTCTTTTGTCTTCTTCAACCCCCTGCTGTAGCTGACCTGCAAGTTGTTGCCCGCATCTGACAGCACCTCGCCTTCCATGGTTGACGGCACCAACTAGGCTTTGAATTCTGCGGGCTCCAGCCCTGGCCTCACCCCCACCAGCACAACACGTCGGCACGTACCTTCCCGGACCACTCCTGCGAGGCCCGACACCAGCGCGCCGCCGGCAGCGGCCAGGTTCTCCTTCGGCGCCGGTCTGCAGTTTTTCGAGGCCACGACTCCTTTGGCTCTTCAGCCTATCCTCTGCGTCCAAGAGCTTCCGGCATGAGCTCTATCCACCCCTGCATCCGTGGGCCTCCTCCAGAATCCCCGCACATCATCATGGTCAACACGGGAGACCAGTCGTTCTTTTGCAGGTGGATGCTGTCTCTGCTCGTCGATGGTACTTCGGCCATGCAGAACCCATATCGATGCTGATTCAACGAGAGCGTCCCCATATTTGTCATGCAGACACAATCAACCTAGTGGTTTGTTCTCTGCTCCTCTACTAGGATATATGTGGTTAGAATCCCAGTTTATGCAAAGCCTCATCCTTTTTGTTTTTCTTTAGAATCCCAGTTTATGCAATCAACGGTGGGCAATATATGTTATTTGGTTCTTCCACGCTCACTTGTGTCCCGTAGGACCCCGAGTACTTGATACTTGTTCCTTGACTATTCGCACTATCCACATCCGGGAGAGTCTATGAATCCCCCTTAGCCAGAGCTTGATTAATTTCTTATTTCTTGGGGCCACAAACTAGTTTGGGGCTTTATTACTATCATGTACTTATGCCATGCTTTACTGCTTTATTTAAGATTGTGCGGGAGCTTAACTAGTTTGGGGCTTTATTACTATCATGTACTTATGCCATGCTTTACTGTCTATGAATCCCCCTTTACTGCTTTATTACTATCATGTACTTGTTCCGGAGCCGGCCAACTTTGTTGCGGGTAGCTTAGTGGGGTGGCCTCCTGAAATATTTTATGAATCCTGTGATTGCTTTGTCGTGAAAGCCTCGTTGGGTTTTGATTTGTTTTTTCCGAGGTTGATCGCGTGTGTGTTGCTATTTGTGCACCCCTGCAGGGTAAATCTTTCTGAAACCCGTGTCCGCGGTTATGGACAACTTGGAGCACATTATCTCGATCATAGACAAGCATAACAAAAGTAGTGCTATAAATTTGACTTAATATGTGACTAGTAATCAGCTTCATTACAATGAAATGGATAATAAAAGTGCCAAAACTAGTGGAACTGGGGTGTATCGTGTCATGTTATGCCAGCCTAGTAAGTATCGCAACTTCAATGGAATGAAATAAAAGTTAAAAACAACTGCTGGGATTAGGATGCCCCATTGTGATTGTATCTGACTAGTAAGTACTGCAACTACAACTGAATGGTTAACTAAAACTGCCACTACTTATGCTATCAAGATGACTCATGCTATCTATACCTGACTAGTAAATGCTGCAACTATAATGGAATGAGTAAAACTGCCAACTGTGTGAGTTCCTTGGTCTGACTTGCTCGTTTGGTCTCGAGGGGGATATACCAGGATGGGTATGTTTGGTGCTAGTATAAGTTTGGTTCCGAATAGGTCTTTCTTATCTCTCTCTAATAGCCGACAGTTTATCGAGTCTCTATAGGTTGTTTAGTGCATGTTGCGCTGCCGCTTCAGTCCACCATACCTATGTAGGCGAGAGACGCCGAAGTCTAGCCTCGCCGTGTACTGGCCTCAGTACTGATGCTCCTCTTTTCCCTTTGCCCTTTGTCGGCACCCCTTTTGATTAGCAGGTTTGAGATCGACGTTGTTAGCAGGGTTACCCTTCCGGCTTGGCCTGGGCAGGGTTATGTATGCTATTGGTTATTCTTCAGGGCTCTTAGCCCAATTTGCCTCTTGTCCGTACTCAGACGCTGTATTGTTTTCAAGGTGATTTGGATCTTTGTATTGTATATCTGTATTCTTGACTCATGGAGTCGTGTTGTATATATCTGTTCTGTGGGTTCCATCGTGGACTATTGTGTAATGGTATTACTTCGTTTTCCACCCGCACGAAAGTGCCTGGTGGGCGTCCTTGAATCGTTTCTATGCGGGTTTGGCGGGAAGCGCTAAGGTCTACATAGGGCCGATTTGAGGGTGTTACAGAGTGGTATCAGAGCCCAGCTGTTACGATACCCCACTGGTCCAGCCTGTAGGAGAACCTAGCTAACGGCCAAAGTAGAGTGTCAAAACTATTTTGCAAAATCGGTTGGATAGATCTGACTAGGTCTGCTTTTACTCCTTACCCCTCTGCTATTCTCCTCTTACCTCTGCATGTTTTGATTCTACTCTCTTATCTTTTCTTCGAGTCCAGGATTTCTCGTGGTTGGGTTTTCCGTCGTACCTTCAGGGTTTCGATTCCTCCTATGGCAACGGTGTTTCTACATCTGGACTTCATGCTATCTGAGTAATCCTTTATCAATGGTACCATTCTCTGTTCCTTGTTTGTGCCTTCCGGTGTTTTCCGACGCAACGACATCATCTACACCAGATCCGATGCAGAGTCTGCATTCCACCTTTGTTTCCGAGCCTCGATTGTCGAGATCTTCAGTCTAATTCCGAGAGTTGGTTGCATAATTCTCCAGCTCGTGTGCAGAGTAATGCTCTGGGTGCGCGATGGACTGATCACCATCCGACTACTCTTATCATTCGCTCTTGTACATAGAATTGGAGAATCAAGCAATTTTACTCCATCCTCGAAAGTTAAAGGTTGCTCTATCTTCTAATGCCTCTACCTTCGTCCTTGTTTCTCCGGAGTATTCTCTCGATGATCATGGACAACGACTTCTTGTTAGTGGTGTCACGTGGATCTAATTGAACCGAGAAGATTCAGACCGTCGGCTTTCTTCCGGTACCATGAGGCGGATCTCGAGGGTGAGATCCATTGTTAGTGGTGTCGAATTGTGGCACCCCGCTAAAACCACTACTAGAAAATCGCTTGTTATTTTATTTTTGTTGCATCATCTTTAGCATGCTCATGTTCATCATGCCACCTTGCATGGATCATGTTCCAAAAATGTTGCATTGCATTGCATTGCACTTTTTGGAATCTTTCTTGTGTGTCTTGATATCACATTATTCTCTTCCTGTTTTAAAACCTCTCTGTTTGGTTTTCTACAAAGTTGGGATCCAAGTATAGGATCCACTATTTGTAAATGTATTTGTTCTTTTTCTAAAACCCTAAATCTCAAATACTTGCAAAATGCCCAAATGGATTTTATTTGTGGGCATCACCTTTCCTCTTTCTCTTTTCCCTCTCATCTCTCACTTGGTTAAACCCCCTTTATCCAAATCTTGCAAAAATTTCTAAAAGTCTTATTTTAGTGGCTTGTTTTACTCCGAAGCAAAACACTCAGCAAACAATCAAATAAAAAGAAAAATAAAAAGAAATAAAACATGAGAGAGGGAGTTACCTGTAGCAGCCCACCAGTCGGCGCAGCCCACCAACTAGGCCAAGGCCACACCCACCGATGGAGGTTCTCTTCCTCCTGCGCCTTCCTCGCCTCTGTACGGCAGCAATCCGAGCGGAGCCACGTCGACCTGTTCTTGATGGGACGACCGAGACAGCACCCCTCTGCCAATAAATTCCCTCCTAGCCTACAAACCTATCTCTCCTCTAGCCTCTCCACACCAGCGCCGCCACTCTACCCCTCTCGCTTGCTAGTTCGGCATGTGGTGCGCCTCTGTTCGATCGGGGAAGCACGCCCAGGAGCCTTGTTCCTGCTCATGACCGCCTACTCCTCCAACGCACGGCCGCATCTCCGCATCTCTGCCTCCCCATCCACTCCTCGAGCTGCTCGTCCTCAACTCAGAGTCGTCAGCAACCCGCATCACGGCACGAACCTCTCCGCCATCTTCTACCATGACCTCATCTCTGTCAACAACCTCTCCTCCTCCACTTCTAATCAACCTGGCCACAGCTTCTTGGTAAGGCCCTCTTTTGTCTTCTTCAACCCACTGCTGCAGCTGACCTGTAAGTTGTTGCCCGCATCTGATAGCACCTCGCCTTCCATGGTCGACGGCACCAGCTCCGCTTCAAATTCTGCGGGCTCCCAGCCCTGGCCTTGCCCCCACCAGCGCAACACGTCGGCACGTACCTTCCCGGACCACTCTTGCGAGGCCAGACACCAGCGCGCCGCCGGCAGCGGCCAGGTTCTCCTTCGGCGCCGGTCTGCAATTTTCCGAGGCCACGACTCCTTCGGCTCTTTAGCCTATCCTCTGCGTCCAAGAGCTTCCAGCGTGAGCTCTGTCCACCCCTGCATCCGTGGACCTCCTCCAGAATCTTCGCACATCACCATGGTCAACACGGAAGACCAGTCATTCTTTTGCAGGAGGACGCTGTCTCTGCTCGTCGATGGCAGTTCGGCCATGCAAAACCCATATCGATGCTGATTCAAGGAGAGCGTCCCCATATTTGTCATGTAGACACAATCGGCCTAGTGGTTTGTTCTCTGCTCCTCTACCAGGATATCTGTGGTTCGAATCCCAGTTTATGCAAAGCCTCATCCTTTTTGTTTTTCTTTGTCCCTCTGACAGTTAGGCCTCTTTCGTCAGCGACCTAGTAGCTGCAGTCGAGTCAGGCGCCTTCCTGTCTAGCTACATTCGTTAGTGTGAGAAACGTGCGTGTTTCTTATTCTTGTTTTCTGAAAATTTCAAACGAGTGTACATCGTACAATAAATCTTATATTTTAATTTGTAATTCAGAATTGGACAAATAATATATCGAAATCGATCATCAAAATATGAGGGATCCAAACATGACATCTATCCTGTTGCATAACTAAATTGTTCATGCCTGCATACATATTTTGTGGATCCGGGTTATTTCGTCAATTCACCTCATAATTAAGTATGGAAACCATATGCGGGCAAATATAGTCTTATATTGGCTCTATTTAAATTTATATAGCGAACCAATGCCATGTTTTGCCCTATTAAGACAACATTTAAATTGCGGGGTTTCTAAATAACTTGAACTGTTTAATTAATTATCGGGATCCCGATTCCGCTTAATATTGCCTAATTACACCGCATCTGTGCCATGCCATGCATCATATCATAAGCATGTCAGATCTTCTGCCGTAGTATTAAATATTGCATTCGGTGTTTCTTCTAGTGTTTGCTTCTTCACGGATTAGGCCAATGAGTTGATGCGAGTATCGAAAAGTTCTCCGGATATGAACCTTTGGCAGTGTTTCCCAGGAGAGCATTCTCCCCCTTTCTACCTATTTTGCATTTATAGTCTTTATTTCCTCCTATTGATCTATTGTTATCCATGTCATGATGCTTTAGTGTTCCATACCAGATATATTCCCTGCAGCCTTTATATTGCCTTGGACACCTCCTATTACCCGTTGTTTGGTAGATAGATGGTCTTGCGAGTCGTAGTGGCTTGCTTAGGTGTTGCTTCGCGTCGTTATCGGTCCACCGTTGACGGCAAGTTGGCACACGATTAATGGTGGAGATGCTTAATGGTGGAGATGATCATGACTTTGAATACAACTATTAAATTGCTAGACATAACTATGCAGAGGCATCAGTGGGCAATATATGTTATTTGGTTCTTCCACGCTCACTTGTGTCCCGTAGGACCCCGAGTACTTGATACCTGTTCCTTGATTATTCGCGCTATCCACATCTGGGAGAGTCTATGAATCCCCCTTAGCCAGAGCTTGATTCATTTCTTATTTCTTGGGGCCACAAACTAGTTTGGGGCTTTATTACTACCCTGTACTTATGCCATGCTTTACTGCTTTATTTAAGATTGTGCGTGGAGCACCTGTACTGTTTTGGATCGTGCCACGTTTTCGCGGTATCGACAAGCCCAATCACACTTTCGGGTTCCCAGTCGTTTACAGCCCTCGTCACAAACCCTGGGTCCGTTCCGGAGCCGGCCAACTTCGTTGCGGGTAGCTTAGCGGGGTGCCCCCCTGAAATATTGTATGAATCATGTGATTGCTTTGTCGTGAAAGCCTCGTTGGGTTTTGATTTGGTTTTTCCGAGGTTGATTGTGTGTGTTGCTATTTGTGCACCCCTGTAGGGTAAATCTTTCTGAAAGCCGTGTCCGCGGTTATGGACAACTTGGAGCACCGTATCTCGATCATAGACATGCATAAGTAAAGTAGTGCTATAAATTTGACTTAATATGTGACTAGTAATCAGCTTCATTACAATGGAATGGATAATAAAAGTGCCAACAACTGGTGGAACTGGGGTGTATCGTGTCATGTTATGTCTGCCTAGTAAGTATCGCAACTTTAATGGAATGAAATAAAAGTGCCAACTACTGCTGGGATTAGGATTCCCCATGCTGATTGTATCTGACTAGTAAGTACTGCAACTACAACTGAATGGTTAACTAAAACTGCCACTACTTATGCTATCAGGATGACTCATGCTATCTATACCTGACTAGTAAATGCTGCAACTATAATGGAATGAGTAAAACTACCAACTGTGTGAGTTCCTTGGTCCGACTTCCTCGTTTGGTCTTGAGGGGGAAATACCAGGATGGGTATGTTTGGTGCTAGTATAAGTTTGGTTCTGAATAGGTCTTTCTTATCTCTCTCTAATAGCCGACAGTTTAACGAGTCTCTATAGGTTGTTTAGTGCATGCTGCGCTGCCGCTTCCGTCCACCATACCTATGTAGGCGAGAGCTGCCGAATTCTAGCCTCGCCGTGTACTAGCCTCAGTACTAACGCTCCTCTTTTCCCTTTTCCCTTTGTCGGCACCCCTTTTGTTTAGCAGGTTTGAGATCGACGTCGTTAGCAGGGTTACCCTTCCGGCTTGGCCTGGGCAGGGTTATGGACGCCATTGGTTATTCTTCAGGGCTCTTAGCCCAATTTGCCTCTTGTCCGTACTCGGACGCTGTATTTTTTCAAGGTGATTTGGATCTTTGTATTGTATATCTGTATTCTTGACTCATGGAGTCGTGTTGTATATATCTGTTCTGTGGGTTCCATCGTGGACTATTGTGTAATGGTATAACTTCATTTTCCACCCGCACGAAAGTGCCTGGTGGGCATCCTTGAATCGTTTCTATGCGGGTTTGGCGGGAAGCGCTAAGATCTGCATAGGGACGATTTGAGGGTGTTACAGTCAACAATTGAACCATTAACCAGTTGTAAACTCCAGTTTATAGCTCCTGTCATATCAGTCAAACGAGTAGTTTGTCTTGTTTGATGTATTAACTTGTTATTACTTAGTTTCAGACTTCAATAATTGCTATCACCACCAACGAGGGGGCTGCAAGATCATGTCTCCTCCAATGTAGCTCTCACACTCAAAGGAAGATATGGGTGATAGATTGAGAAAGAAAATTGAGCACTCTGCTATCAACTCGATTCTAACTGAAATGCCAGATTTTCTTTCCCTTGAGTTGATAATATGTAATAATTTTAAGAAGTTTACAGCTGATGTAATATCTAGAAAACTCGCATAGGATATTTAGGCATTTAGTTTACGCCATCCACACGTGGCGATAGGCGGTACCATAACTACGCCAGCCAGGTCGATTAGGGAACAATATTGGGCTTAGTTTTTGTCCCATCTTGTATTCAGCCGTCGATGAACTGTAAAATATGCTCGCTAATTATACACCTTTTATGATATTGGCATGGGCTTCAGAAAGGCTGAAATTGTAGAAGACAGTAAACGTAATGGGCTGCAACAGTAACATGCCAGAACAGTAATAGGACAGGAAGTAGCGTGTCAGAGAGAAACGTGCTAGAAAAGTAAGAGGCCATGATGACCCACAAGTATAGGGGGTGTATCGCAGTATTTTCGAGGGAAGTTAAACCCAATTTATTGATTCGACACAGGGGAGCCAAAGAATATTTATAAGACTTAACAACTGAGTTGTCAATTCAGCTGCACCTGGAAACAATCTTGCTCACAGCAGTTTATCAGTAGCAATGGTTTTGTAGTAGGAATAGCAAAGTAACGGCAGTAGTAAAGCAAAGACAGTAGTAACAAATGCAGTAAACAGTGGGATTCGAGTGCGGTAGGCATAGGGATGGATGGACGGGCGTTGCATGGACAAGACAATTCACATAGCAATCAGAACATAGGGCAATTGCAGATAAATAAGATAAAGCATCCAAGTACTAGACAATCGTAGGCATGTGTTCCATATATAGTCATACGTGCTCGCAATGAGAGCTTGCACAACATCTTTTGTCCTGCCAGCCCGTTTGCAGCGGGGCCTCTAGGTAACTACTGACAATTAAGGTGCTCCTTTTAAAAGAGCACCGGAGCAAAGCATTAACACTCCGTGAACACATGTTATCCTCACGTCAAAGCCTTTCCCTTCTGGTTATCCCGATTTCTGTCACTTTGGGGCCATAGGTTCCGGACAACAACGTGTGTATACAACTTGTAGATAAGACCAAAAACAATACTATCATAATGAACCAAAAATAAGTTCAGATCTGAAATCATGGCACTCGCGCCCTAGTGACAAGCATTAAGCGCAACAAGTCGCAACAAAGTCGTAAAGGACTAATAAAAGATACTAGGCACCATGCCCTAACAATCTGATGCCATTACATGAATAATCTCATCCAATACCTACCATCCCCATAGCCTACAGCGGGGGATTACTCACTCATAGATGGGGGAAACATGGATGGTCGATGGATAATCGATGGTGATGATGATGTGGATGATCTCCTCCAATTCCCCATCCCTGCAGGGTGCCAGAACGGAGTTTCTGGGGCTGTTTCGTGGAATCTGGTGGTGGCGGCAAAGCAGAACTCCTTTTGGAAAAACATCGAACCCCCCGAAGTTTTTAGGTCAGAAGGCTCCTTATAGGCGAAGAGAGAGGCCGAGGGGGTGCCTGGGGGGCCCACACCACCCCCTTGCGTGGCCTGGCCTGGCCCACACCACCAGGTGGTGTTGCTACACCCTGGCTCTTCTCCGTCTCGTATTCTGGCTCCTGGAGTCTTCAGGTGAAATAGGATTTTTGTAATATTTTCTGGGATTTTTCATGATAGTTGATTTTCTGCACAAAAAGTAGACACCAAGGCAATTCTGCTGAAAACAGCGTCAGTCCGCATTAGTTGCATCCAAATCACACAAGTATAGAGGAGAAACAATAGCAAAAGTGTTCGGGAAAGTAGATACGTTTTGGACGTATCAACTCCCCCCAAGCTTAGCTTTTTGCTTGTCCTCAAGCAATTCAGTTGAAAACTGAGTGCGATAAAAGAACTTTCACGAACTCAGCAATGTGATCAACTACTTGGACAGTTCATAATAAAGAGTATGCAACAAAGTCTACTTAATAGTCATTGCAAGCTATGAAGAGATTCCAACTCAAGAATAATAAGTAGCATGAAGCACAAACATAAGCAACATTACAATGCTCATAAAAAGGTATGGTAGAGTGGTATCTCTCTTGCCTTTGATTATGAATGCCAAGGCACCTCTGAAGTTCAAGTGATGACTAGAAGTAATTATATCAAGGATACAAGCATCAAAGTCATAACACAAATAATCAAGTAATGGAACAAACACAACGAATGACAACTATGCTCTCAAGAAGGTTCTCAAAGAATATGTGGAGACTCAACAAGTAGAAGAAAAAGGTTTTGAATAATTTTGAAAAGCTTCCAAATGCTGAAAGTATGGTACTCATTAGCTTTGAGCTCTCATTGCCCCTATCATAAGCATCTTTAATGTGGTTAAGGTGAAAGTGAGGTCCAATCTGAGTTATATGCTTGACAGACTATAAACTGAAAATCCCAAGTCCCTTGAGTACGAGGGCCGCTCCTCATGCTACTCAACTTTAGTTACCGGTAAGTTCTTGTCATCGTAAGTATGTGCGTATCATTGAGAACCGCCAACGGGGTACCCCTTGCCCGATGATACGGAAGAATCCCCATATCAAAATGACAAGGCAAGCAGACAATGAGTATCTCAGAAATCTTCTTATTTACCATGGGAAAATGGTGCTTTTTTTCTCTATTTCCTCTGTTCATAAAACTCCCTCTTTTTTTCTTTTTCTCAATAGCTATCTCTCTCTTTTTTTATAAGAAGAATGCTTCATAGATATCATTATGGTTACGCTGCAGGTTTCCACCATGTCAGCATGGATTAGACCAGCGGCCCAGGCGTTTCTCTAACAAACATACATAACTCCATGGACTTACAAGCTCCCCTTTTATATCACACAGACGACATCCGCAAACAAAAGAGCAAGGTATCAACTAGGTATATATTTAGAAGTGTTAAAAGCGTTCCCCGTAATAGCACGGTTCTGCTAATCTCCAGCCTATAATTTGCAAGCATATAACTTTCATGGAGAGTTCACAATGGTTCAGGTTTATTAAGTGCGTAAAATAAAGTGTGCCATCAAGTTCGTGAGAGCTTTACTAACTAATTTTCCCATAATAAGCAAACATTTTATTCGTAAGAAAACAAGGCATATTGAATATGCACGAAAATAGAAAATGATGCTAATAGGTAGGTATGGTGGACACTTTGGAAATATTCGGTTTAGGGAGTTCAAAACATGAGTAAAATACTCAGTGGAAATGGAGGCTAGCAATAGTAAGGGAGCGACAAATCAGAGAGCAATAGCAGTCATTATCATGCTTGCAACAAAACAGGACTACTCATGGCATGAAAGTGATTCAAGATCCTCAAGGAAAAATAATTCATCGAGGCTTAACTGTCTAGTACAGTCATGTGCATCCGTGAGCATGTGCCAAGTCAATCAAATGAAAACATTCAAAGGAGGATACCACGGTGTCATACCAATTTATGAATAGAGTAATGCAAGCAAACATTCATGAGACATGCTACAAACTATTAGTGAGCTGGAGCTAATCATAAGGAAGAAAGAACTATTAAGCATCCAAAGAAAACATACACTCTACATGAAAGGATGCCCACAGTGATGAGTATATGTACAAAAATGAAAACAAATAGAGTTCGTTACCAGCCTCTTACCATGCCTCAAGTTGTCATTGATCCTCATTATTGCTCTTCACTTGTGTAACTTGAATAATAATATGAAACCTATATCCACTCAGGACTGCCGAACCCTGACGCAAACTCGCAAAAACCAAAGAAGAACAATAAATATTTTTGTTGTTTTCGATTTTTAAACAAGAACCAAAAGGGAAAAACAAACAAAGCAAAATCTTTTTGGGTTTTTCGAAGAATTCAAAAAAAGCAAAAAGGGAAAAACGAACCAAGGAAAAAAGAAGAAGCAAACCAAAGAGAAACAACAAAAATATTTTTGGTCTTTTTTTGTTTTTAGAAAGCAAAAGCAAAGAAGAACGAAAACTAAAAAGAGAAGGAAAACATGAATATACAAAGTACCGATGCAACGTGATATGAAGATGAGTGCGGTGTCGGCGTACCTCCCCCCCAAGCTTAGGCTTTTGGCCTAAGTGGGTATCAATCCATGTACAAATAGGAGTTCCAAGTGGGCGGACCTTGGTAAGAATGGTCGTAGTTGGGCCCATGAGAAGAAGAGGAAGCTCCCCAATCATAAGCGGGCTGCTGATATGAAGACTTTCCCTCATTCGAGGGCTGGACCGAATCATCCGTGACCTCCCTTCTAGTGTCCTGCTCCTATTGGGACAGCTCTCCCAAGTACGTGTCAGGCTCCTCCTCAGTGAGGGACCATCCTTTCCTGTTATCAAGGTTAAACAAAACAGGTGCAGGCAAAAGAACAACACGCTCAGACTTGCTCTTTCTCCAACCAGCTTTGAGAAAGGTTATTTCATAAGATAACTCAATCAAACTAGCCCACGAGGAAATAAATTTATTATGTATCATGGAATTAAAATCAAGCCTCTCTATGGGAAACTGTAGGTCTAGATGATGAGGCACTAAACCATGCAATGCTAGCAAACGAGAAGCAATGAGGCCTCCACAAATTCCACCTTTCTCACGGTTAGCAGCAAGACGGGAAGCTATCAAAGCACCCAAGTTGTAAGACCTATCTCGTCTAAGAGCAGTAGAGATAAATGCTAAATCAAACGAAGATAACTTATTGGCAGTTTTCCTAGCAAGAACACACTTGGCAATAAAGTAGGCAAAGTAGCGAATGGAGGGAAGATCAATGTTACAGATTTTTCCACTCTCCTTCGAGAAGCTAATCCCTTGACAAATTTCTGCATATAAATCCATGAGTGGTTTTGGTCTCTCTTTAATCTTCCTACATGATCCCCATTGAGGTACCTTAATAGCTGCACAAAAATCATCAAGAGAAAGGTTGACAGCAATATTGTAAATTTTGTAATGGACCATGGGGTTAGGCAAAGAGTGACTAACTTGGAAATCCTGCACCACAGACATGGTTAGCTTCACAAATTGACAAGGTTCATCTTCCAAAAAGTGCTCTAACCCTGCATTAGAAACCAAAGTGTGGAAATCTTGTAGAATTCCTGTAGCTCTCATGAACTTAGGGCATGGATAAATGGAGGGAAAAACTTCCTGCTCCCGGTGGACCTTCATGACCTCAGGCACCCAAAGCTCATGTTGGTTTAGGTGGTGTTCACTCATCTTCTATTCTGAAATTTAAACACCTATTAAACAAGTGATTGCAAAGTAAATATAAAGAAGGATTCTACTCATAGGGACTTGCAAGAGGCCTAAACATGCATCAAAACTATATCTCTAAGAATCAAACAAGCTTGGAAGCTCTCATAACCAGTCACCTACAACAGCAAAATACTCAACATATAATCCACTAAACACAAATCTACTTGGACAAGGGGAGGAGTCACATACCAGGGAACAAATGCTCCAAATTTCAGCAAGAAAGATGAGCTGAGCAAGGAGATCGAAAAAATTGAGAGCAAGCACAGCAAGGACGCGATTGTGAGCTATGAACTAGAGCTTACTCGGGAGAGAGAAGAAAGTGGCAGGTGAGAGAGTTAGTGGGGGGGGGCAGGGGTGGCCCACACCAGGGCATGGCGCCACCCAAGGCTGGCCGCGCCACCATGTGGTGTGCCTGCCTGGTGGGTCCCCCTGCTACCTACCAGGTACTCCTCTGCCCCTTTTTTCACGTAAAATTTTAATATGCATTTTCTGGAATTTTTCGAGAAACTTTATTTTTGGGCATTTTTTAGAAATAGAAGAATGATTTTTCTGACAGACAGATATTTTTCTATTGGAAACATGATGCAAGGACAAAACAAGGCTAGAACTACAGAAGTTCTAACATGCAAGCAACTAACAACACAAAGAAAACTAAACGAAAGCAAAAACTGAAATGCAAAGGATAGAAATAAACGGAGATAATCATAATGAAAACACTGTTTTGTTCAATGGAATCCTTAGGTTGATCAAGTCTTGCTACCAAAACAATTTCATATGAGACAAAACTTTGTACTCCACTAATGATTATGTTACCTTAACCTTGATAGCAATGGTCCCAATCATAATAGTTTCAAATTTTTCTCTTGGTATGGGACAATATATTTCTCCAACTTGAATGCCTTCAACATGTTCAATTGAATTCAAACCATAAGTCCTTTCAATCTTCTTGGGGAAATAGACAGTATGTTCCTTGTCATTAACATTGAAGGTCACCTTTCCTTGATTACAATTAATAACAGCTCCTGTAGTATTAAGAAAAGGTCTCCCAAGAATAATATACATATTATCATCTTCAGGCATTTCAAGCACAAAAAAATCAGTTAATATCAAGCAATTGTGAGCCACCTGAACAGGTACATCCTCACATATACCCATAGGAATAGTGGTAGATTTATCAGCCATTTGCAAAGATATATTAGTTGGTATTAATTTTTCAAGTTGAAGCCTCTTATAGAGAGAGAAAGGCATAACACTAAATCCAGCTCCCAAATCACACAAAGCAGTTCTAACATAACTGTTCTTAATAGAGCAAGGGATAGTTGGAATCCCTGGGTCACCAAGTTTCTTAGGAACCTTACCATTGAAAGAATAATTAGCAAGCAAAGTAGAGATTTCTTCATTAGGGATCTTCCTTTTATTCGAGTAAGGAGGCAATTTATTAGCATCAGTCAAAGGAATTTGCAAGAATAAAGGCTTCATCCACTCACAAAACTTATTATAGTGTTCATCTTCCTTTGACTTGTGTTTCTTATCAGGGAAAGGCATAGGTTTTTGGACCCAAGGTTCTCTTTCACTACCATGTTTCTTAGCAATAAAATCTTCTTTGGTGTATTTAGTATTCTTAGTATGGTTTTCAGGTTCTTCTTCAACTTTTTCTTCATTAGGAACTTCATTTTCTTCATTACCACTTTCAGTTTCAGCATCAGAAATAGATATACTATTAGGATCTGTAGCAGGTTCAGAGGGTTCTACAACAGTTTTATGTTTCTTTTTTCCTTTTCTTATGAGTAGAACCACCATTTTTCAGCTTGTTGAGAATCTTGCTCAATTCTTTTGGGATGCCCCTCAGGATATAGAGGATCCTGGGTAGCAACTCCTCTTCTAGTTCTAATTTCATAAGCATGTTTTTCTTTAGCAGCTTTAACTAGCAAGTCGTTTTGCACTTTAACAAGTTGATCTATTTGAGTTTGAACCATTTGAAAGTGTTTAACAATCATTTTAACATCATTAAAGGTTTTTTCTACAATCTCTTTCAACTCAACAATAGCTCTAGTGTTTTCCATTAGATGATTTTGCACCCTTTTATTAAAGTTATCCTGCTTAACAATAAAGATATCAAATTCTTCTAAGCATTGATCAGGAGGTTTAGAGTAAGGGATATCACCTTCATCAAAGTTTTGGAGAGAGTGTACCTCAATAGTGGATGAGTAGGGAATAGGCTTACATAATTCTTCTATAGGAGGTAAATTCTTGACATCTGCAGCTTTAATTCCCTTCTCCTTAAGACATTTCTTAGCTTCCTTCATCACTTCATCATTTAATTCAATAACTCCCCTCTTCTTTGTTGTTGGAATAGGCACTGGAATAGATGGTTCAGGTACAATTACTTCAGGTATAGCTTGTTTAGGAGGAGTCCAATCTTCATAATTCTTGCTTATTTTAGCCATTAATTCCTCAGCTTCCTTTGGAGTCCTATTCCTGAAAACACAATCAGCACAACTATCTAGGTATGTCCTAGATTCCTCGGTTAGTCCATTATAAAATATATCAAGAAGCTCATTCTTATGTAAAGGACTTCCAGCCTGTGCATGAATCAAAGCACAAAACCTTGCCCAAGATTCGGGCAATACCTCTTTTTCTCCCTGTTTAAAATCAAAAAGTTCCTGCAAAATAGCATGTCTAGCACTGGGAGGAAAATATTTCTGCAGGAAAGTACTAATCAAGCTCTCAGGGCTATCAATAGATCCAGGAGGTCAATTACTAAACCAAGTTTTAGCTTCTCCTTTCAGTGAAAAGGGAAAATCTTAGCAACAAAGTAAGTACGCATCTTAATATCATCAGAAATCAAGCCACTCATGGTAGAAAGTTCATTCATATGTGCTACGGCACTTTCATTCTTAGTCCCACAAAAAGGTTCTTTCTCGACAATAGCTATGTAAGATAGATCGAGAGAGAAATCATAATCTTCATCAATAATATTTATGGGAGATGCAACAAACTTAGCAGGAGGTTATAATTTCGGTCTAATAGTACGCCTCTCAAGGAGACTCTTAGCAGCGCTCCTATCATGGGTGTTCTTACATTCTTTAATAAACTCATTGGTCATCTCAACATAACCATCTTCAATATCATAACTCTCACTAGACTTAGGTGAGCTAACAGGTGTGGTAGTGTCTTCATTAGGAGTTTCGGTATTTTCAGCTATAGTTCTAGCAATCGTAGCATCTAGGAAAGTACCTAATGAACCACTCTTATCGAGCACAGTAGAAGCAGCATCATAAGAATTAGAAGTTTCAGATTCAGCAGTAGTAGCAGTGTGTGTAGCATGTGTATGTGGTGGTGTAAGGAACTTACTCAAAACAGACGGTGAATCAAGAGCAGTAGAGGTGTTCAGAATCGTACCTCTTCTTGTAGTGGATGGTAAAATAGGAACCTTTCCATCACGAGACTTACCCATGATGGATGGATTGCAGCGAACAATAGAGAATCCAAGTGAACTTGATAAATAAAGCTATGCTCCCCGGCAACGGCGCCAGAAAATAGTCTTGATGACCCACAAGTATAGGGGGTGTATCGCAGTATTTTCGAGGGAAGTTAAACCCAATTTATTGATTCGACACAAGGGGAGCCAAAGAATATTTATAAGCCTTAGCAACTGAGTTGTCAATTCAGCTGCACCTGGAAACAATCTTGCTCACAACAGTTTATAAGTAGCAATAGTTTTGTAGTAGGAATAGCAAAGTAACAGCAGTAGTAAAGCAAAGACAGTAGTAACAAAAGCAATAAACTATGGGATTGGAGTGCAGTAGGCATAGGGATGGATGGACGGGAGTTGCATGGACAAGACAATTCACATAGCAATCAGAACATAGGGCAATTGTAGATAAATAAGATAAAGCATCCAAGTACTAGACAATCCTAGGCATGTGTTCCATATATAGTCATACGTGCTCGCAATGAGAACTTGCACAACATCTTTTGTCCTGCTAGGCCGTTTGCAGCGGGGTCTCTAGGGAACTACTAGCAATTAAGGTGCTCCTTTTAATAGAGCACCAGAGCAAAGCATTAAGACTCCGTGAACACATGTGATCCTCACATCAAAGCCTTTCCCTTCCGGTTATCCTGATTTCTGTCACTTCTGGGCCATAGGTTCTGGACAACAACGTGTGTATACAAATTGTAGATAAGACCAAAAACAATACTATCATAATGAATCAATAATAAGTTCAGATCTGAAATCATGGCACTCGGGCCCTAGTGACAAGAATTAAGCGCAACAAGTCGCAACAAAGTCATAAAGCACTAATAAAAGATACTAGGCACCATGCCCTAACAATCTGATGCCATTACATGAATGATCTCATCCAATCCCTACCATCCCCATAGCCTACAGCGGGGGATTACTCACTCATAGATGGGGGAAACATGGATGGTCGATGGATAATCGATGGTGATGATGATGTCGATGATCTCCTCCAATTCCCCGTCCCTGCAGGGTGCCAGAACGGAGTTTCTGGTGCTGTTTCGTGGAATCTGGTGGTGGCGGCGGAGCGGAACTCCTTCTAGAAAAACGTCGACCCCCCCGAAGTTTTTAGGTCAGAAGGCTCCTTATAGGCGAAGAGAGAGGCCGAGGGGGTGCCTAGGGGGCCCACACCTCCCCCTGGCGCGGCCTGGCCTGGCCCGCGCCACCAGGTGCTGTGGCCACCCCTGGCTCTTCTCCGTCTCGTATTCTGGCTCCTGGAGTCTTCAGGTGAAATAGGATTTTTGGCATATTTTCTGGGATTTTTCCCGATAGTTGATTTTTTGCACAAAAAGTAGACACCAAGGCAATTCTGCTGAAAACAGCGTCAGTCCGCATTAGTTGCATCCAAATCACACAAGTATAGAGGAGAAACAATAGCAAAAGTGTTCGGGAAAGTAGATACGTTTTGGACGTATCAGGACACAACAGTAAAAGGCCAAAGGGTTACATGTCAGAATAGTGGCATGCCACAACAGTAGAGGGCCGCAACTCTAAATTGCCAGAACAGTAACATGTCATGGAAATACGAGACAAGAATAGTAACATGCCGACAAAATTACCAGTCCAGAACAGTAACATGCCACTTGTGGCCTAAAATGATAATGGCCAGAATAGTAAAATTCCAGAACAATAACGAACCATCTCAAAGAAGGGCCGTTAGTAGGCGGCCCCCAATGGGCTGCAAGAACAGTGATGGGCCAACCGTAGGCCTTAATAGTACCAGACCGACTAGGAGCAGGCTGCTAATGGGTCGCACGGTGTTGGACCAACTTGGGCCTCCTATAGGCCAAAACAATAGCTAGCCTGAAAGTTTGTGGACCTCTACTAGCTGCATTATTAGGCCCATTTCAGGCAGTGCAGGACAAAACAATAATGAGGTGTCTTCTTATTGGGCTCTCCTCATGGGCCGGCCCACTTAGCATTTAGCAGGCATTGGCTGGGCCTGGCTTCTACCATGGTTTATGTTACCGTTAACGGTTGTAACCGGCCGTTGATGGTGGCTTCCATGTGGCAGTTTGCATGACATCAGAAGTTAACGCGGCTGGCAAAGTTCTCATGTGTATGGTTGGACCTATTATAGGCTCCATACGAAGTGAATAAAACTTGGCAAGATACTTGTTGCTATAGAAATCTCTATCACTACAAGAAAAGTTGGCTTTTACAACATATGGTTTTTGTGGTTGAAGGCCCGTTTTTCGTGGTTAAAAAGTCTTCTACGATGGATGACCTTCGTGGTAAAATCCCCATCACAAACAAATCTACCACTACTTTTTCCGATCGTGGCAGATCGCACCCTTCAGCCATGAAAACTTGTTCCATCATAGATCTATTCGCCAGCCTTGTTGACTACTGACGTCATGCAAACTACCACGTGGTAGATGCTGTTAACAGCCGATTATCACCGTTAGCAGCCACATAAACCATGGTAGAAGCCTGGCCTAGCCAAGTCCTACTAATAATTAAGTGAGCTGGCCCATGAGGAGGCCCAATAAGAAGATGACCCGTTACTATTTCGTCCTGCACTACAAATGGGCCCATTAATGCAGCCATCTGCGGCCTACGAAATTTCATGTCTAATACTGTTTTGTCCTACAGAAGCCCCATGTTGGTCCAACACTATGCGGCCCATTAGCAGCCTACGTCAAGTTGGTCTGGTACTGTTAAGGCCTGCTCTCAGCCTGTTACTATTCTCATAGCCCGTCATAGGCCACCTACCAACGACCCTTCTTTGAGAGGGTTTGTTACTGTTCTAGCCTTTTATTGTTCCGACTGTCAACTGTTCAGGCCCATAGGAAGCCTGTTACTGTTCTGGTATGGTAGTTTTGTTGGCCTGCTACTATTCTTGTTTGGTAAATGTTTTTGGTCTATTGATATTCTGTCTCATTACTATTCTGGCCTTTAACTGTTCTAGTCTTTTATTGTTGTGGCATGTTACTATTATGTCTCGTTACTGCTCTAGCATGTTACTATTCTGGCATGTTACTGTTCTGGCTAGTCACTATTCTGGAGTGTTATTGTTCTAGCATGCTGTTGTTCTGGCCTGCTACTATTCTCGCCTGTTAGTATTCTAGCCTGTTACTGTTAGAGCCCGTTACTGTTCAGGACTATTATTGTTACTAGTTCCCACTATGGGTCAGCCCCTTATGTTTACGATCTTTTGCAGTTTTGGCCTTTCTGAAGCCCATGCCAATATCATAAAAGATGTATAAGTCCATGCCAATATCATGCTGCTAGGCCCCACATGTCATTCTCATTAGAAGAATAGTGTGTATGATGGATATTTTGCCCTCGATCACGCCTTCGTGTTTCGAACTTGATAGCGTTGCTCGCTGCATTAGCCATTTATTCAGACTAGTGGGTTCCTTATGTCAGCCTCACATTATAAGAATCGTGGGTATGATAATTTGTTTTCTTCTCTAGCGCTACCCTGTTCCGAATTAGATAGCGTTGCTCGACGAATCTTCCGTTTGCTCATGTTGATGGGTCCCCCATTGGAAACTCTCATTACAAGAAATGTGTACATGCTGAACATTTTCTCGCTCGTGTCTCGCTGTTTCGAACTGGCAACATTGCTCGATGCATCATCTGTATAAGGTCGCGCTGTTGTGTCCCACATATCACCCTCTTTGTAAAAGAAGCGTCCATATGACAGACTTTTTTTTGGCTATGTCCGCTGTTTTGACCTTGGCAACTTGCTGGGTCCTAGATGTCAACCTCCTCTGTGTGGGAAACGTGTCTATGCTAGGTCCCAGATGACAGCCTCTATTTGAAAGAAATGTTTGTATGTTGGAATGTTTCTTTGGGTCCTAGATGTCAGCCTCAGAGTACAAAAAATACTCATAAAGGCCAAATTAAAAAGATTCTAGGGTAACTCGGGGCGGCTGCCCTATTCGTCATGGCTTATATTCCATGGGCTCACTCCAAAATTGAATGGGCTATGGTCGGTGGACACAAGACCACGAAAAGGCCAAATTAGAAGGATTTGGGCTATGCTTGGGGCTGATAGGCTAATTTCATGGGCTATACTTGGGCGTGCTGGGTCCGACATGTCAACTTCTCTGTAAGTGCAACATGTGTATGATGGATGTTTTTCGGCCGCGTCTGCTATTTTCACCATAGCAGCCTTGTATGTTCTATCTAGTGGGTACCGATGCTAGCCTCTCTGTATAAGTATTTAAACTTTTCTTCAAACCACCCTCAAAAAACTCGAGGGTCACTGCAGGCTAGTGCATCCATTGTGTCAGCCTCTTCGTAATGCGATATGGCTAGAAGAAAAAATGTAAACCTAACACACATGCACACACAGGGGATTCGAACAAAAGACCTTCAAATCAAACAAACTTAAATTGAGTGTGTTGCCACTATAACAACTATATTTATAGAAAAAATATAATAGGCCAAATTAAAAAGAGTTTGGCTATTCTACATAGGCTGCTCTATGTGGGTTATACTCCATAGGCTATGCTCCATGGGCTTCATTCTCAAATTTCACTGGGATGTGTTCAGCAGTTCCCTGGCCACTAAAAGGCTGAATTAATATGTTCTCGGCTGTGCTCTATGGGCTCCTTTCTCAAATCTCACTAGGCTATGGTCAGCAGTCCCCTGACCCAGAAAAGACCGAGTTAAAAAAATTTACGCTAAAGAGGGGACCGAATAAGCTAGATTTCTTCTCCTGGTTAATAAAACTTACATTGTGATGTGCTAGGCCAGATTTGAAATAAAGACCTCAGAGAGGGAGGGGAAAAGTAACAATTCTTTTTGGCATATATTCCTGTCAAAATTCAGCTGTACATAATAAGATAGAAAAATTATCAACAGATTCAAAGTTCATATTCATGAGCACTTGACCAATTTAGCAGCATTTCAAAAGTTACCAATTCAGTAATACGGACACTGAAATATAATAGCATTATAGAGAGAACCATTTCTTGTTTGAACTCTAAAAACTTTGTCGCACGATCAGTTGCCGTTTTCACTAAACACACTCGATCATTGGAGAAAGAAAAACTGATGATCAAGTCTGCTGTGAGTACCTTCTTCTCACATCAATGTGTGTGTGACCCCCGTATGGAACCCAAAATGCCCAAGTCTCATCTAGATTGTGACAAGTCCATGTTTCAAAAGAAAGCCAGATTATCTACCTCCCTTGATTTAAACAAGTACAAGTACATCAGTATTAGTTCCACAAAATGCTTTAGTAATAGCAACGATAGAACATTTGAGAGATTTAGTAGCTTTCCTGCTTAAAATTCAATAGTAGTACAGAGATAATAAGTTCTCCATCTCAAAAAACCTTGGCGCACGATCAGTTTGCTCTTTTCTGCGAACATGCTCGATAATTGGAGCAAGCAAAATTGATGATCAAGTTTGCTTCTCTGTGAATACTACCTCATTTCATTAATGCCTGTGTGATCCCCCATATGCAACCCAAAATTCCCAAGCTCATCTAGATAATTGTGACAATGTTAGGTTTCAAACAAAAAGCAAGACAATCTGATGCACTTGATCTAAACAAGTAATAATACATCACTATTAGTTCAACAAAATACTTTGGTAATAGCAACGACAGAGCAAAGGCAAAGCAAGACAATCTCCTACCCTTGACCTAAACAAGTACTACCAGTATATAGTACAAAATACTCTGAAGTACAAGAACTAGTACTATACTAGTACTACTATGCATCCGAAATCTACCCTCCAATACACAAAGATCCCTAAGCGACTTCAATAAATTTTGTGTCAATTGGGTATTCTCCCCCCGCGATTGATGCATATTGAGTAATGTAGGCCCTATGTAATATGAGATGGTTCATGGTACAATAAAAATGAATGCTTTTCCTCTAGATAATGCCCAACACCTGCCAACTCCTAGGTGTGGAGGAACTGCAGATTGCACCATTCCAAAACCCAAGCTCTATTGTCGGGTAATAGGAAGTGATCAGCACACTGTACAAGGGCGATGAGCATGCGTCCGTCCTGATGCACATGACGGATACACTGATGTCACCAGACTCGTGCATGTCAAATAGCACAGCAAACACCGTACCATCGTCTTCTGATCCGATTTTCTCTACTCTCGATGAGTGCGGTGCCAAAAACAGTTGAGAGATGTACCTGGAGTTTCTAAAGGAAGTAAGATTCAGCGGACTAAATTGAAGCATGCTAAATATTATAAGAAAAAATAATAATATAAATATGAGTAACCTGACTGCGATAAAACATACATAGTTTCATATGTTTCAAAATATAAGATGTTTTAGCTTCTGTGAAATGAGTGTATCTTGACCCCTTTTAGTATATGGGTTCACTCCGAATTACACACTAAAAAGAGTATAGATACACTCATTTCACAAAAGCTAAAACATATTTATATATTTTGAAACGGAGGAAGTAGCTACGAAGTACATGTCCAAGTCCATTGTTTCAAAGGAAAAGCTACTTGATCTAAGCAAGTAGTGCTAGCTCCCAGTATAGAGAGCCATGTTTGAAAGGAAATGCTCGACCATTGGAGCATGCTAAACTAACGATCAATGTGTGTGTGACCCTATATGGAACCCAAAATGCCCAAGTCTCATCTAGATTGCGACAAAACCATGTTTCAAAAGAAAAGCAAGACTATTTATTGACCTTTATTTAAACAAGTATCAGTATATCAGTATCAGTTCCACAAAATGTTTTAGTAATAGCAACGACAAAACATTTGAGAGATTCAGTAGCTTTCGTACTTGAAGTTCAATAGCAGTACAAAGATAATAAGTTCTTGTTCCTTCTCAAAAACCTTGGCGCACGATCAGTTTGCTCTATTCTCCAAACAAGCTCGATCATTAGAGCATGCAAAAATGACGATCAAGTCTACTTCTGTGCAAATACCACCTCATTTTGTCAATGCATGTGTGACGCCCCCCATATCCAACCCAAAATGCCCAAGACTCATCTAGATAATTGTGACAATGCTAGGTTTCAAAAGAAAAGCAAGACAATCTGATGCACTTGATCTAAACAAGTAACAGTACATCACTATTAGTTCAACAAAATACTTTGGTAATAGCAATGATAGATCAAGGGCATAGTACGACCATCTCCTACCCTTGACCTAAACAAGTACTACAAGTATATAGTACAAAATACTCCGAAGTATAAGAACTAGTACTATGCTAGTACAACTATGCATCCAAAATCCACCCTCCAACATATAGAGATCCCTGAGCGGGTTTAATAAATTTTGTGTCAATTGGGTATTCTCCCTCGTGATTAATGCATATTGAGTAATGCATGCCCTTGGTAATATGAGATGGTTTATGGTACAATAAAAAGGAATGTTTTTTCCTCTGGATGATGCCTGGCACCGCCCAGCTCCTATACATGGAGGAACTGCAGATTGCACCATTCCAAAACCCTCGATCTATTGTCTAGTAATAGGCAGTGATCACCACATTGTACAAGCGTGACGAGCACGCGTCCGGCCTGACGCACACGATTGGTACGCTGATGCTGCCCGACTTGCGCATGTCAAATAACACAACGAACACGATACCATCTTCCCCTAATCCAATCTTATCTACTGTCAATGAGCATGGTGCGAACATTGACTAGGAGATGTACCAGGAGTTTCTAAAGGAAGTAAGATTTAGAAGACTAAATTGCAGCATATTAAATATTATAAGAAACAAAGATAAAGTAAATATGAGTAACCTGACTATGACAAAACATACGTAGTACTCCCTCCGTTTATAAATATAAGATGTTTTAGCTTCTGTGAAATGACTGTATCTAGACCCCTTTTAGTATATGGGTTCACTCTGAAATACACACAGAAAAGAGTCTAGATACCCTCGTTTCACAAAAGCTAAAACAACTTTATTATTTTGAAACAGAGGGAGTAGCTACGGAGTACATGTGCAAGGCCATTGTTTCAAAGGAAAAGCTACTTGATCTAAGCAAGTAGTGCTAGCTCCCAGTATAGAGAGCCATGTTTCAAAGGAAATGCTTGACCATTGGAGCTTGCTAAATTGACGATCAATGTGTGTGTGACCCCCATATGGAACCCAAAATTCCCAAGTCTCATCTAGATTGCGACAATGCCATGTTTCAAAAGAAAAGCAAGACTATCTACTGCCCATAATTTAAACAAGTATGAGCATCAGTATCAGTTCCACAAAATGTTTTAGTAATAGCAATGACAGAACATTTGAGAGATTCAGTATCTTTCCTTCTTGAAATTCAATAGTAGTACAAAATGAATTAGTCCTTGTTCTAGCTTAAAAAAAGACTCGATCATTGGAGCAAGCAAAACTGACGATCGAGTCTGCTTCTGTGTGAATACCTCCTCCTAACGTCAATGCCTGTGTGACCCTCTATATGTAACCCAAAATGCCCAAGACTCATCTAGATAATTGTGATAATGCTAAACTTCAACAGAAAAGCAAGACAAACTGTTGCACTTGATCTAAACAAGTAAAAATACATCACTATTAGTTTAACAAAATACTTTAGCAATAGCAACGACAGCATAAAGGCAAAGCAAGACCATCTCCTGTCCTTGACCTAAAGAAGTACTACTAGTATATAGTAGTAAAAAATACTTTGTAGTACAAGAACTAGTACTAGTCGTCATCTAAAATCCAACCTCCAATACACATATGTCCGTCGTATGTAGTGAAACTAGGATAAAAAATCTGAGGTAGTAGAATGGTCAATTGGGAATTCTCCCTTGTGATGGATGCATACCCAAGTAGTAATTTGAGATATTTGTCAGTATACCACGATGAAATGCTTTTCCTTATACATGATGCGAGGCACTGCCCTGCTCCAAGGAGTGAAGGAATTGCGCATTGCGGCCTCCCAAAACCCAGGCTCTATTGATGGGTCATAAACGGTGAACTGCACATTGTACAAGGGTGATGAGCACCCGTCCGCCCTGACGCACATGACAAATACGATGATGTCGCCCGACTCAAGCATGTCAAATAGCACAGGGAACACCGTACCATGGTCCCAAAATCCGATGTTCTCTAGTCTCAATGAGCGCGGTGCTGATAGCGGCCGAGAGATGTACCTGGCATTTCTAAAGGAAGTAAGAATCGGCGGACTAAATTGCAGCATGCTAAATATCATAAGAAAAAATACAGATGCATGTTTCAAAGGAAATGCTAGATCATCTCCAGCATTTGATCTAAACAAACTTGAATGGTAGATCATCATTGGAATGAAGATGGTCATATTTGCCATCTCCCACATTGTGGATGCAAAATGAGTAATCCAGTGTGAACCTATCATGTTTCTTAATCAGGAAATTCCAGAAATCTTCAGTAATCCTAACGGTGGCCGGCGATGCATTGCTCTTGGCTCGAAAAACAAGTTATCTTCGGTGTACTCCTCCATGTCCTCTCCCATCATTGAAGGTTTATAAAAGTGTAACTCCACCACATACGGCGCAAACAAGCATGCCACCGACCTGATGCACTGAACGGATACGGTGAGGCCATAGTCGAGCATGTAAAATCACACGTCGAACAATGTACCATCGTCCCCGGATACCACGGTCTATACTCTCCATGATCTAGGTGCCAACAAAGGTTGAGAGATGTACCTGTGTTCCTCGCCGTAGTGGAAACTCTACACTTTCATTGAGTGGGTTTTTTCTACGTGAGCGAGGAGCGTTGTGGGTGGGGCAGCGAACTCATAGCCAGGCTCAGTTTAGTTGCACGCGCTGTGAAGGCACGCCATCTTGTGGTTGAGGAAGTCGTGGAAGGTGACCAATGTCCCACAACCATCGTTGGGAAATTTTCTACCTTTTCCACTAAAATAACTTGGACCCTATGCTCTAAGCAACAAGCCAGGAATGAACCCAAAAGTGGATAAGAGATTCTACCGCGAAGGACCAAGGCCATCCACATGTAGGCCCGTAGAAGCAGAGAAGGGCACGGTCCCGCCCAACCACCCTACCCACTTTCAAGAGCATCGTGACAAGAGCGAGTGGCATAGTCAATAGGTATGCGAACAAAACATACATAAGTGTGTATGCCAACGACATACAACAGTACATCAGAGTCAAACCATCTAAAACAATAGTAATAGAAATATTCAACGCTATACGACAAGATCCAAATATCCTAGATAGAGATAATAGTTTAGGATACATCCTCACACATCACACATCAGAGTATCAAGCGGAAGCGGAAAAAAAGATCCAAGTACGGACAAGAAGCAAATTGGCATAAGATGCCCTGAAAATAAGCACATCACCCACAGATCTCAAGGATCTCCATCCCTGGAATCTCTACACCTGATGGTCGTCGCCACCATCATCAGTCTGTTCGACCCAGTAACCTTCTAGAGAATATACTTGTCCATCTGAACAAAATATTTACTGTGTGAGATCCTAGGGGTACTTAGCAAGTCTTACTGCATCTAAAGGGAGCAACCTGGGGTGACGCAATTGCAGTGAAAGAGAATAGCTAAACAGTTCTATAGAGACACGCTACAACCAGAGATGGAAGGACGCCCAACCAGAGATGGAAGGACGCCCATTAATTATTAACAATAGTTATATAAGTAACATAAATAAACATCGCTTGCCTTCCTTCTCGCTTACCCACGAGAAGGCGGAAGAACATCCCATCCGTTAGGAATTTTATTAACCATTCCGTGAGTGTTGCACTATTTACTAGTCATGCTTTAGTCAAATTAAATGCAGTATTTTAGTTATGCTTGTCTATGATGGAGAAACGGTGCTCCAAGCCGTCCATAACCACGAACACGGATTTCAGAAAGATTTACCCTTTAGGGGTGCACAAATAGCAACACACACACGATCAACCTCGGGAAGAACCAAATAAAGCAATGAGGCCTCACGACAATGGATTCACATGATTCAAAAATTATTTGAGGGGGCCACCCTAATAAGCTACCCGAGACGGACCAGGGTTTGTGACGATGGTGGTAAATGGCTGGGAACCCAAAAATGTGACTGGGCTTGTCGATATAACATAAACGTGGCACGAGGTTCCTAAACAGTACATGTGCTCCACGCGCAATGTAATTAAAGCAGTAAAACATGGCAAAAGTACATGATAGTAATAAATCCCCAAACTAATTGTGGTCGCAAGAGATAAAGTGTGAATCAAGCTCAGGCAATGGGGATTCATGGCCCCACATGCGCATAATGCGGTAGTCAAGGAATAGGAATCAAGTACTCAGGGTCCTACGAGACACAAGTGAGCGTGAAAGAACCAAATACAGCTATTGCCCACCGTTGTCTATTTCTGTAGTTAACCCATTACTACACAATTTAAGTTTTTTAGGTACCTCATTATCCAAAGACTCACATAAACTCTACACATGCAGTTCTATGACTTCATATGGCTCAAACAACTCCTGTAGTAATGACTCATAGGATTGAGGGTACAAGTCTCGGTGGGGTTTAAACGTAAAGGCTATGCAATACTTGGGATTCAATTTATGCAATCGTGACTCAATGATGCAAGAATAAGATAGAGGCATAGGTGCTATATGTATGCAAGCATGGTGAATTTCTTCTCTATCAAATCAGCAGTAGGGTAACCGGGATCCGATAGTACTCTTGGTTCTCCTGATAGTTCTCTTGCTCGACGTCTGTCTAGAATAAAGACCAAACACACAAAGGGCCATCATAAATAAAGTACGCAATCATATGAATCTATGCAACAAGCAAACAAAGTATGCCATGATGGAAAGATGCACAATTGCATGGTATAACATAGCATGGCATGGGTAAGGTGTGGAAACTAGAAATAAATATTTTTATTAGTTGTTTATTCATATTTTGCTCCCATAAACCTTGTTGCCCCTTTAATATTTTTATGAGGCATGCTTTAATTCATAACATGGAATGTGTAATCAGAACAGGCTCAACACCCTAATCTATTTAGACATATTATTTTCTGAATTTGGAATTACGTAGTTAAAGTTATGAATTTATTAAGATAAAGGCATTTATTGGCATTTAAATAATTTGGAAATTTTAAATTTCTCAAAAATTATTTTGGATGGTATATTTGAATATCTGGATTTTCCTGATCAGAAAACATATATTATATGTATTATTTGGAATTATGAATTTAAAACAATAATTAATTCAAAACAATTCAATTTAGGTAAAAAGTCAAACGAGTTCAACTACCTACAGTCAACTCTGGTCAAATTTGAAATTGGATTTGAATTCATATTTGAAAAAGATTCATATTTCATTTAATAAGTTTTTCAAAATTCAAATTAATTTAAAAGATATATTAATTTTGAAAAATAGGCAGCAAATTTCTTAATCTGATTAGTTCTACCCACCGATGCTGATAAGTGGGGTCAAGGTCATCGGGGCTACAACGTGCGCGGCCTGCGAGGAGCTAACACGTGGGCAAGCTAGGGGGGTGGTTGTGATTAGATAAAACTTTCGGTATCTTTTCATAAAAGGTTCCGGCCAGATCTATTAGAGAGGCTGATAGGTGGGGTCTCACTACGGACACCAGGTTGAGGCTACAGAAACTCAGGGGACTTTTACTAAAAGCGATGGCGGCTATGCTCTATCGAAGTTGAAAAAACAGATACTGCACGCGGTGGATCTGGACGATTTCCGGCGAGGACGACGATGAACCGATTAAGAATTATGCGATGCCACAAAAACAAAAACCGAAGAGAGCATCTAGGGCTACCACTTTTTTCAGGGATTCTCATCTAAGGAGGATTGCAGAGGCCAGACTTCCTCGACGAACAGAGAGGATAGCTAGGCTGCAGGCGCACGTTATTGCAGGCGAGCGTCTAAGAGCGGTAGTGGCGTCTTCCAACGACAAGGGCGAAGATCTCTGGGCACGGTTTTACAAGCGGACAGGCTCTCTAGCGAGCTGGGACATCCAGCTATGACGGAGGGGCTTCAGTGTCGGCTGGGGCTTGCAGGGCACGACACGGGCTTGCGGAAAAACACGTTGGTTCTCGCGGTTGTACAACAACATGGTGGCGACAGCGAGAGAAGGGTGCTTGACGGCGGGCGATGGCGATGTAGGAATAGAAGGAAGGGAAGGCCAAGTCTAGGGTGTCAAGGGGCTCACCGGGAGGGGGTCTATGTAGGTGAACAAGCTCGAGGCAAAAATGTTCCCTTACAGAACTCACGGACGGGTAATGTCGGGGGGTTTTCGAGCGTGGCGGTGCTGCGCCTCCTTCGACGGTTCCTGATGCATGCGATCTGGTGCTAGGGAACGTAGGAGACCACTAGGAAGCTCCTGGTACTTTTGTACGTCCTTGGTGTGCTACTGGTTATGGGAAGTAGGAGGTGCTACGGCTAGGGTTTAAGGGAGGGCATAGAGATGCCAATGGCCGTGGTGACTTGCTAGGAATAAGTAGGAAGAAGAGACTTGGGGTCTCAGATCTCAATCTGCTCAAGGTGGTTGGGGCTAGGAGATAAGGGGGAGGCACATGGTGGTGTTACTTTGCAAAAGGTGAGGACGAAGGCTCTATTAGGGCTCTTCCTCTCTCTCTCTCTCTCTTGTTCTTAGCTTTAAGAGAAAGGGGAGGGGGCCCAGGGGAGGAGGAGCAGACGTGGTGGTGCTAGAGCTGATCCACAAGAGAGAGGCAAAATAGGAGCACATGGAAGAGGGTGGTGCACACGGTTTTGTGTAGTATGTGGTGGTGTGTAGATGTGGATGTATGCCATGGCACATGGTGGCACACGACTAGGTTAGGAGGAGGGGTGGAAGGTTAGGTCGTTGGTGTAGATTAGATTACTTAGCTTAGGTTTAGTTGTGTAATTTGATTCAATTTGAAAACCAAGCTCAAATGAATTATTTCTAAACTCAACACCAAAACAAACAAATGGTAAAAGGAGAGGACATGGTGTTATTACATGTGCCATGCAAGGCATTAATGCATGTAGGCATATAATTATAAGCTTGCATGCATGTGTATATATTTAGTGAAAACTAAATAAGTACCATGTATGAGAGATAAATAGAAGATAATGAAAATAGATCAAGATTGGGATAGGTTTGAACCCAACCACATGTATGCATGTGGATGACTACAAGATTGGGTACATCCATATTGCTGTGACATGAATGGAAAAACCCAAAACTAATAAAATGGCCACATACATATATATGGTTGAGTTAGGATGGTATCAAATGGAGAAAGGTGTTGGCCAGTTAGTAGATGGAAGGAGAATAAAAGATATGCCCCAACCCAATTTGGGCATTGTATAAAGTATCAATAAGCAACTACATGATATCAAGAAGAAAAATATTACTAAGATAAATACAACATGAGGAAAAGAACCAAATGAGACAGGTTTTAATATGATGCTCAAATGCAATGTGACATGATGACATGAGATGATATAATGATGATGCAATAAATGATATGTAGGAAGTCGCAATATATATACTAGGCAGGTAGCATTGCAATTGTTAGAAAATTGGGATGCTACATATGCCGGCGGCTTGGCGACACAACTCCTTGGAGCATGCGGCCAACCGAACGACGCTGGTAGTGTCCATACACATAGCGATTTCTCTGGAGGAGTCATTGTTGAACTTGCTCCAGCCACTCTACCAAATGTTGTGCATCGAATCCTCCATTGCGTCTGGATGGACTAGGCACGAGGGCGGATTCAATTATGATTGTTGGGGTTTCTTGGAGGAGAGTGATAGGCCTGCAAAAATTGATGCAGCGGACGAGAAATTGCTAGGAAAATTTAGGAACTGCGCTCTCGAGAGTCTCCAAAATGCAGCTAGCGAGCGTTGCTGAATGGGGATCGGTGGAGATGGGGAAGATGAGGAGCTCTTTGAACAAGGGGTGTTAATTTTGTGTGTTCCCTCGTCGGTCTTTTGCAGTGCGCAACTGGATCGAGGATGCCTGCTGGAGTTATAGCTAGAGTGCTAGACTAGCAAGTTGTCACGTCCTGGCTTAGTATTATATCGTCTCATCATGTAGACTGTGTTTCAGGAAAAGACATGAACCCACATTTCTCCCTCGCTAGATAGTGTGCATGGTAGAATTGCATTTCTCGCACGCAAAGGATTTGAACCCACATACCGAAATAAAATGATGTCAATCCTCAAGCCATCTCACCCAACTCTGATAAATAGGAGTTCTATAAAACTATACTAGGTGAAGCTCAAAAAATAATTATAATTTTGAGCCACGTTTACAGAATATCCGTTGTATATTTGGTTCCTGTACTTTGTAGTATCATGTAGTAGTAATCAACCTATTAGCTACCTAATAGTACTCGCCATGATCTAGATAAATGATGAAGAACATTCTAGAATTATTGAGAAGTGTGTTTTGAGGTTTGTGCATATCGTTTAGTGTGCTAAAGGCTATCAATAGTATCTTCCATATGCTAGAATGGATAGAATTAATATCCAAAGGTACTTTATGGACGTAGATCGAAATTATAATTAGTTTTTGACCTTCACATATTATAATTTTGTACAAAAAATGATATGGCATATACTTCTACTATCTGATTCTCAGGTGCAAGGTATGTGCAACTTACTAGTAAGATATATAACACAAATAACTTTGAACATCGATCGTCGGATATAGATTGACAAATTATAACATTGTTGATTGTTGGATCTCTTGCAAATTCAAGAATGAATCTATCGCTATTACTTGTAGTTCAAATTTGTCCTACTTTCTTTAAATCGACATAAAGTTATTTAAGTGCATGGGTGTAGTTATATAGGGAAGCTAGAAATGTGCTAACACTATGGAATTGTAACAAAATATGGTCCGCTTTTTCTAAAAACCAGGTGGTGGCACTTTATTTTTTTGACTAGGGTATGTCCCGAAGGAGTGAGATGCTTCAGTAATTAACACAGTTAGTGGATGTGTACATGTTACACCCAAGGACCTTTAAAAAGTGAAAATTACATCCAAGTCCATACATTTAACACAAAGGACCCTACAATCAAGCAACAAAAATTAGTAGTCAGGTCCTGCTCCTCCACCGCGGAGCTGAGCAATGTTCTTCGTAGTAGTACCAGTAAGCTGCACATGAAACTCACATAATATACATAAGCATGAGATTTCAATATTATATAACATTATAATAGGTAAAGCTCGAAACATTTATGAAATTGAGCCACATCCCTAAAGTATGAGTGTATATTTGGTTCTTGCACTTTATATCATGTAGAAATAAATGTTTATTAGCAACCTAATAATTGAAAATTCTAGAACCATTGTCTAGAGAAATGACCGAGAAGATTCTATAGTGATGGATAAATGTGTTTTTAGGTTTTTCTACATATATAGCATTCATTGTGCTAAAGACTATTAACAGAATCTTGTAGATGCTAGAATGGAAAAGATGATCCAACGGTTGGCAGTGTTGGGATTTGTGAGTCTTGATCCAACGGTCAATATTCAAAGTAACTCATACAATTTTGGGATTTGCGAGTCTTGATCCAACAATCAATATTCAAAGTTATTCGTTCACCATATAGTGTTAAGATCGACTAGTACTCGCTTAACAAAAGAAAACAGCGCACTGCTCACTTTCAGTAGATCTTGTTGAAGAAGATGAAAGAATCTACCAGATGCAGGAACTGTACAATAAACTATATATGATGTCAATATGGTCATGACCTTGGCTGTTCCGGTAAAAACCAGGAATGTTCATACACCGTAGGCCAATACACATTGTGAAGCAGCCAAAGCATTTTTTTGTATTCAAAGGTTTCAAAACACATGTTTTTTATTTTTTCTTAGCACTATATAGTGTACAAATAACTTTGAATATTGACCATTGGATCAAGACGTGAATCCCAACATTGTAAGATGTTGGATCTTCCTTCCCATTTTAGCATCGAGAAGATACTACTAATAGTCTTTCCTTTCTTATCTTACCACTATTATATATAGTGTACGGATAACTTTGAATATTGACCGCTGATTCATGACCCGCGAATCCCAACATACGTTGCTGCTAGTTATTGGATCCTCTAATACATTCCATCATCTAGAAGATACTATTGATAGTCTTTGTTATCTTATCTTACCACTATATAATGTACGAATAACTTTGAATATTGATTGTTGGATCAAGACTCGTGAATCCCAACATTGCTAGTTGTTGGATCTTCTTTTCTATTCTAGCATCTATTATTAGTATTTCTTACCTTATCATACCACTATATAGTTTACGGATAAATTTGAATATTGACCGTTGGATCGATCAAGATTCGCGAATCCCAACATTGATAGTCGTTGGATCTTCTTTTCCATTCTACAGTAGCATCTTGAAGATACTATTGATAGTCTTTCTTATCTTATCTTACCACTACTAGTAAGGTCCACTTGCCCTGCATGTGAGACCCAGATAATAAACATATGACATGGCACAATATATAAAATTATAATAGGTAAAGCACAAAAATTTATAAATTTGATCAACATCTATCAAGTATGGTGTGTATATTTAGTTCCTGTATTTTGTATCATATTGTATAAGTCAAAGATTATTAGCTACCTAACACTTGAAATTTTTGGTAACAAGGTCTAGAGAAATGAGGGAGAAGTGTGTTTTGAGGTTTGTGCATTATAGGATTCATTATGCCGAAGACTTTCAATAGAATCTTCTAGATCCAAGAATGGCAGAAAACAAGATCCAACAGCTGGAAATGTTGGGATTCGTGAGTCTTGATCCAACGGTCAACATTCCAAGTTATTTATTATATTCTCTTATCTTATGTCATCTTATCTTATCTTATCTTATCTTATCTTATCTTATCTTATCTTATCTTAACTTACCTTATCTTATCTTATCTTATCTTATCTTATCTTATCTTATCTTATCTTATCTTATCTTATCTTATCTTATCTTATCTTATCTTATCTTATGTCATCTTATCTTATCTTATCTTATCTTATTGCTATATAGTGTATGAATAACTTTCAATATTGACCGTTGGATCGAGGATCGTGAATCTAAACATTTCTAGCCATTGGATCCCATTCTAGCATATAGAGGAATCTATTGATAGTCTTCAGCACAATGAATGCTATACACAAACCTGAAAACACACTTCTCCATCATACTAGAATCTTCTCCCTCATTTCTCTAGACCATATTACTGAAAATTTCAAATATTAGGTAGCTAATAATCTTTGACTTCTACACATGATGATACAAAGCAGAAGAACCAAATATACATCCATACTTTATAAATGTTGATCAAATTTATATTTTTTCTACTTTACCTATTATAATTTTATATAGTGATGATATGTTAGACGTCTATTATCCGAGCCTCATGTGAAGAGCACGTGAAACTTACTAGTCTTATCTTACCACTATACAGTGGACGAATAACTTGGAATATTGACCGCTGGATCAGGAATCGTGAATCTCAACATTTCCAGCCGTTTTCTTTTCCATTCTAGCATCTAGATGATTCTATTGATAGTCTTCATCACAATGAATGCTATGCACAAACCTCAAAACACACTTGTCCATCATTCTAGAATCTTCTCCCTTGTTTCTCTAGACCATGTTACCAAAATTTTCAACTTTTAGATAGCTAATAATCGTTGACTTCTACATGATATACAAAGTAGAAGAACCAAATATACACCCATACTTTATAGGTGTTGATCAAATTTATAAGTTTTTTGCTTTACCTATTATAATTTTATATAGTGATGATATGTCAAATGTCTATTATCTGAGCCTCACGTGAAGGGCGCGTGAAACTTACTAGTTCGCTATAGTATACGAATAATTTTGAATATTGACCGTTGGATCAAGACTCGCGAATCCCAACATTTCCAGCCATTGGATCTTCTTTTCTTATCTCACCACTATATAATGTACGACTAACTTTGAATATTTACCATTGGATTGAGGCTCGCAATTCCGAACATTACAAGTTATTGGATCTTATTAAATTTTCCATTCTAGCATCTAGAAGATACTAATGATAGTTTTAGCACAGTGAATGCTATGCACAAACGTCAAAATACACTTCTCCATTATTCTAGAATCATCTCCATTGTCTCTCTAGACCATGTTACCAAAATTTTCAAATATTAGATATAGCTAATAAATGTTGACTTCTGTGTGATACAAAGTACAAGAACCAAATATACACCCATACTTTACATATGTCCATCAAATTAATAATTTTTGAGCTTTACCTATTATATAATAATCTAGCCACTATATAGTGTACACATAATTTGAACTTTGATAGTTGGATCAAGACTGGAAAATCCTAATATTGCAAATCATAGGATCTTCTATATCCATTCTAGATTCTAGAAGATTCTAGTGATAGTATTTAGCACAATGAACATTATGCACAAACCTCAAAACACATTTCTTAATAAATCTAGAATATTATAAGAAAACATCGTCCACTTTTTTTTGAAATGGGTGGTGGCACTTTATTTTTCTGACTAGGGTATGTCCCGAGGGAGCGAGATGCTTCAATTAACACGGTCATAGGATGTGTACATATATGGTACACCAAGGACCTCAAAAAATATAAAAATACATCCAAGTCCATACATTTAGCAAAAAGGACCCTGAAATCAAGCACGAAAACAAAAGTAGTCTGGTCCTTCTCCTTCTCCATCGTGGAGTTGAGCCATGCTCTTCTTGGTAGGACGCGTAAGTTGCACGTGCCTTTGCATGTAAGACACGTAATATATAGAAGTATGACATATCATCACTATATGAAATAAGAATAGGTAAAGCTCGAAATAATTATAATTTTGAGCCACATCTATAAAGTATAGGTGTATATTTGGTTCTTGTGTACTTTGTATCATGTAGAAACAAACGTTTATTAGCTACCTAATACTTGAAAATTCTCATACCATGTTCTAGAGAAACGACAAAGTTTATCTTTGTATCATATCGTACACTATATAGTGTACGAATAACTTTGAATATTGACCATTGGATCAAGACTCGAGAATCTCAATATTGCTAGCCGTGAATATTGACCGTTGAATACTAACTTCAAAAATATAGTTCATGACAATTCAAATGCAGTGGACTTTACATTATACTGTAGATGTTACTAGTATTTTCCTTACATATATAGTCAAAGTTTGACTTTAAAAATCCAGGACAAGAGGTAATTGTGTAGAGGAAGTACTACTATAGCAGTAGAAGAACTACTAAATACAAAATAGAAGACCATTCATAGGAAAAACAAGACTATAGTAGTAGAAGAACTACTAGATTGCAACCATGTCCTAGAAGTGGACACGTGGGGTAGTAGATGAACAATTTCAGAAAACACTTAAAATCCAAAATATAAACATTAGCAGCAAAGTCAGTTTATAGCCAAAATACACCCTTCCTAGTGCAAAAAGAGACCCTGCCTCCGACTACTACTACATTAACTAGTAAACAAGTGGTACTCATCTACAACTAAATTAACTAGTAATACATCATTACCATCACATTAGGATAAGGTCAATTCATCCTATCGATGCAAAGGCAGAAAGACAACACCTTGATCATCTAGTACTATCCATCAGAGCGGTCATGTACCATGGTGGCACTGCGAGGAACATCAGATCTTCGAGACCGACACTACCGGGTGATGCGTAGCTCATTTGCTCAATGACCCCATTAAGGGTGTCCATCAAGAAGTCCACGGGGGACCGCAGGCCAGTCATGCACAGCTTCACCCTGTACCGGGGCCAGAGAACGCGGCCGCCCTGATGCACAACAAGGAAACAAAGGCGGCCTAGGCGAGCTCGCCGATGATGAGGCTGAACACGGTAGCATCATCACCATAGATGATGTCCATGGATGGTGGAAACAACGGTCATAACATAATTACTATACACTCGATGGGCTGGTCGTACGATAGCCTATTCATACGTTGCAAACGTATCTATAATTTTTTATGTTCCATGCTTGTTTTATATCTAGTTTCTTATTTTTTGTCCACACTTTGGAGTAGTTTTATACACTTTCGGGGACTAACGTATTAACAAGATGCCACAGTGCTAATTGCATGTTTTCTGCTGTTTTTGGTTCCAGAAAAGCCAGAAAATGAATATTCTCGGAATTGGACGGGACAAAAGCCAAAGTCAATATTTCACCGAGGGGAACACAGAGCCAGAAGATGAGACAGAGAAGGGCTCGAGAGGGCCACACCCCCTGGCTGCGCGGCATGGCCTGGCCCACGCCTAGGGGGGTGCAGCCGCCTCGGGCACCCCCTCGGCCTCCCCTTTCACCTATAAGAAGCCTCCGATGCAGAAACCCTAAGTACCCGATAAAAGACCCGATCAAAATTCCACGAAAGAGTCTGTAGCCGCCTCCATCTCCATCGCTAGATTGGGACGGATCTGAAGCTCTTCCTGGCACCCTTTCGGAGGGGAGAGATCACCCTGGAGGCCTTCTTCATCACCATGCTTGCCTCCGATTTGATGCGTGAGTAGTTCATACTTGGACTATGGGTCGATGTAGTAGCTAGATGGTTGGTTCTTCTCCTTTTTGCTACCATGTTTAGATCTTGTGAGCTCCGTTCATGATCAAGATCACCTATTTGTAATTCTGCATGTTGTGTTTGCGGGGATCCGATGGATGTTGAGATGCTATTTCAGATTGATTATTGATTCTGTCATGTCTTTGTTATTTGTGATCTTGCATGATTTCCGTTGTTAGTAGCTATCTTGGCCAAGTAGATTCTAGCAACTCCAAGAGGGAGTATTTATGCTCGATAGTGGGTTCATGCCTCTGGTAATCTGGGGAAGTGACAAAAATCTGTAAAGGTACTAGATGTGTTGTTGCTACTAGGGAGAAAACAGCAATCCTTTGTTCATAGAACAATCATATTGTTTACTTTACACACTTTGCTTAATGCAATTATCTGTTGCTTGAAACTTAATACTAGAGGGGGTTGGGATGATAACCTGAAGGTGGATTATTAGTCATAGATGCAGTTGGATTACGGTATATGTATAATATTCTAATGCCCAATAAAATCTCATAGGAGTCAAGATGATTAGTATATGCATGTATGCTTTCTTGATGTTTGTCAATTGCCCGCTGTAATTTTTTCACCCAGCATATCATCTATCTTTAGGAGAATCACCACTAGTGAACTATGGACCCTGTTCCATTCTTTTACGATCGATCTACAACCTACTATTTACTGTTTTCTGTTTTTTGCGAGCAATTACTATTTTCCACACAATACATTTAATCCTTTGTTTTCAGCAAAACCGGTGAGATTGACAACCTCACTATAAGTTGGGGGCAAAGTTATGTGGTTGTGTTGTGCAGGATTCCAAGTTGGAAACAACACCTTGGAGGTGTTGACTTGCTCCTACTGGTTCGATAACCTTGGTTTCATAACTGAGGGAAAACTTGTTGGTGTGCTCATCATACCTTCCTCTTGGGGTTCCCCAACGAGCTCTGCGTATTGAGCAAGCAAGACTTTTTCTAGCACCATTGCCGGGGAGTCAAGGACATCTTCACAAGGGGAGTCCCTCATAACCAATCTCTTTAATTTGTTGTTTTCATTTTTCTTAGTTTCTTTCTGCTTTGTTTGCTTGTTTCTTTATCAAAAACACAAAAAACTTAGTTCTACTAGTTTTCTTTCTTTATTAAAAAACATAAAAAATGACTACTCTTGAAAACACTAAGTTGTGTGACTTCACTAGCACCAACAACAATGATTTCATGTGCACACCTATTGATCCACCATTTCCTGAAGCTACTTTCTTTGAAATTAAACCTTCTTTACTCAATCTTGTTATGAGAGAACAATTTTCTGGTATTGGTACTGAAGATGTTGCTGCTCATCTTAATAACTTTGTTGAACTTTGTGAGATGCAAAAACATAGGGATATAGATGGGGATATTATTAAACTTAAATTGTTTCCTTTCTCTTTGAGAGGAAAAGCTAAAGAATGGTTGCAATCCCTAACTAGAAATAGTATTGATTCTTGGACTAAATTCAAAGATGCTTTTATTGGAAAATACTATCCTCCTGCTAAGATTATATCTATGAGAAGTGAAATAATTAAATTTAAACAATCTGATATTGAACATGTTGCTCAAGCTTGGGAAACAATGAAATCTTTGGTAAAGAATTGTCCCACTCATGGACTGACTGCTTGTATGATTATCCAAACCTTTTATGCAGGACTGAATTATTCTTCAAGAAATCTACTGGATTCTACTACTAGAGGTACCTTTATGACCATTACTCTGGGTGCTTCAACAAAGCTTCTGGATAATATGATGGTTAACTATTCTGGATGGCACATTGAGAGAGCTCCTCAAGGTAAGAAGGTAAATTATGTTGAGGAAACCTCCTCCTTGAGTGATAAAATTGATGTTATTATGACTATGCTTGTTAATGGGAAAGCTCATATTGATCCAAATCATGTTCCCTTAGCCTCTTTAGTTGCTCAAGAAGAGCAAGTTGATGTCAACTTTATTAGAAATAATAATTTTAGCAACAATGCCTACATGAATAATTTTGGTAATAATAACTATAGGCCATATCCTCCCAATAATGATAATGCTTATGGAAATTCCTACAAAAATAATAGAAGTGCACCCTCTGAACCTGAAGTTATGCTTAAAGATTTTATTAGTAAACAAACTGCTTCCAATAAAACTATTGAAGAAAAACTCTCCAATGTTGAAAGAAATATAGCATCATTATCTGAAGCACAATCTTCTTTGAATAAAATGGTTGCTAAACCTGAAACTATTGAAAATTCCTTTGTTGCTACTAATTCCATACAAGTTAGAATTGATGAAAATGTTAGACTATTAGCTGAATTGCATGCTAAGTGGGAAAGAGAAGATAAAATTGCTAGAAATATTAGTATTTCTACTATCACTACCACTAATGTTGAAGCTAGTAAACCCAATGGAACCTTTTCTAATAAAAATGCTGAAATTCTTTGAAATATGGGAAACAGTAGCTCTACTACTTTAGATGATAATTATGATTTTGATCTTGATGGTTGCAATATCTCTGAAGTAACTATGTTCCTACAAAAGCTTGCTAAAAGTCCTAATGCTAGTGCTATGAATATGGCCTTTACAAAACACATTACTGATGCTCTTATAAAAATTAAAGAAGAAAAGATGAAACATAAAGCTTCTATTCCTATGAAATTATAAGACGGCTGGGAACCCATCATTAATATGAAAGTGAATGATTTTGATCTCAAAGCTTTATGTGATCTTGATAGTAGTGTTTCTATTATGCCTAGATAGATTTATGAAATGCTTAGTTTACCACCGTTGGAGGATTGTTATTTAAATGTCCAACTTGATGATAATTCTAAAAAGAAACTCATGGGGAGTATTAATGATGTTCTTATTATGGTTAACAATGCCTATGTGCCCGTTGATTTCTATGTTTTGGATGTTGAATACAATGCTTCTTGTCCTATTACTTTGGGAAGACCTTTTCTTAGAACTGTTGGTGCCATTATTGATATGAAAGAAGGCACCATTAAATATCAACTCCCACTCAAGAAAGGGATAGAACACTTCCCTAAGAAGAGAGAAGATTCCTTTTGCCTCTCCTATTAAAACAAAATTTTCTCTTAATGCTTCTTCATTTGAGAATACTTGATTCTTTTCTTGCTTCTTATGCCTAGCTCAAATGCGTTAAAGAAAAGCACTTATTGGGAGATAACCCAAATTTTGTTAGGAGTCTTTTGTTGAGTCTTGGAAGTTATTGCTTCAGTAATAACCTCACCTTATCATTTTTGTGTGGTTTTTGTGCCAAGAGTAACCTCTAATGAGAGAGAAGTAATGCTTGGGAAAGTTGCTGTCCTGAAATAGATTTTTGTGCTTCGCTGTAAAAATTCGTGAAAAATCTCTGTACGTCGGTTTGAGCTGTAATGTTTTGTTCTTCTGCCCCAGGTTGTTATCCAACTTTCGTTAGTTCAACATTTTTAGATTTGAGCAACATAAGGTCTTCTAAAATTTTGTTTTTACCTGCTGGATGATACATCCATTTTGCATCACTATTCTATATCTTAATTCACTATTATTCATTGATATATTTCGTATTGAGAGGTCATACTTATGTTATTTCATCTGTTTTTGCATGTTTGATGACTTTTGGAGCATGGACCGCTGCAGTCAGGATTCTGATGGAAAAGGTGCTGTTTGGAGGCAAAATTCACAAAGATCAGAAAATCCGGGAAAATATATGGAAAATTCTATTTTTCCAGAAGACTCAGGACGCCAGAAGATGGAGTGGAGGTGGGCCACAGGGGGCCCACACCACCCCATGGCGCGGGCAGGCCTAGGCCGCGCCTGGCAGTGGTGTGGCCGCCCTGGCCCACTCCAGCCTCTCTCCTCTGGCGTATATCATCCCCACGAGACCGTAAGACTCCGGAAGCGACCATAGAAAGATTTCGTCGCCTCTGCGGGGCGGAAAACACCGAGAGAGAAAGATCTCTCTGGCAGACATATTTCTGCCGGGGGAATGCCTTCCCGGAGAGGGGAGATCATCGCCATCAACACCACCATCAAGCTGGACTTCATCGGGATCATCATCACCATCATCACCACCATCATCACCATCAGCACCCTCATCACCATCTCCATATTGCTGTAACATATTGAGTTGAATCTTGCTATAGTTCATAGGGGAAACTTTCCCGATGTTGATTACTCTTTGTAGTTGATGCTATTGAGTGAACCATTGAATTATTGTTCATGTTCATATTGTTATACATTATTATTCCATCTCTGATCATGATCCATATGATGTCTTGTGAGTAGTTCGTTTTGTTCTTGAGGACATGGGAGAAGTCTTGTTGTTAGTAGTGGAGTTGTGTTGAGAAAGATTCAATAGATTGTTATTTAAGTTGTGGTGTACTTCTTCTAGTGGTGTCATGTGAACGTCGACTACATGACACTTCACCTATATGGGCCTAGGGGAATGCATTGTGTATTTGGCTATTAACCGTAGGGGTCGCCGGGCTGACAAAAACCTAAACCCCCGTTAGGAAACCATTGCACAAGGGACGTAAGGTTCTTAGAGTTTAAAGCTGTGGTTAGGTTTCTACCTTAATTACTTTCTTGTACTTATGGATGTTTGCAAGGGGTATAATCACAAGTATGTATTTAGTCTTGGATGGGGCGGTACATTAGCACAGGTTCACCCACACAACACTTAGCAAGCTAGAGAAGATTAATCGACTATATGAAGTGAAAGCACTTGACAGTCTTCCCATGTGTCCTCGAGAACTTTGGTCATCTATAGAAATACAACCGGCTTGTCCTTTGCTGCATAAAGGATTGGGCCACTTGCTGCATTCATTCTTACTGTCTTTTATTTACTTGTACTT
This sequence comes from Avena eriantha, assembly GCA_910589775.1. Taxonomy (NCBI): domain Eukaryota; kingdom Viridiplantae; phylum Streptophyta; class Magnoliopsida; order Poales; family Poaceae; genus Avena; species Avena eriantha. The sequence continues at coordinate 423,286,129 of OU342743.1, forward strand.
TGTTTACTTGCTTTATCGAAAACTCCTAAAAATCCATATTGCTAAGTATTTGCAGAGAATTCCTGATCCATACCACTAGCCAGCACCTTCCGCTCCTCGTTGGGTTCGACACTCTTATCGAAAATACTGCGATACACCCCCTATACTTGTGGGTCATCAAGACTATTTTCTGGCGCCGTTGCCGGGGAGTGAAGAGCTATTGGAGAGTGGAACTAGTAAAGGAAACTTCTACTGTGAGTATTGTTTACTTCTGCTAGTTGCTTTACTTTCGTTATCGATAATTCACTGAGTTTCTTATTTGATAATGCTACTACCACTGCTAAGGTAGTAGATAAGCCACCACCTGCTGAGAAAGATGTTTTCAAAATACCTACTAGAATTATTGATCGTGTTATGGATAACTACTATGTTGGGGATGGAACTGTCCATCCCGGTGATCATTTACTCTTTATACAAGAATTATGCAGGTTGTTCAAGTGTGCAGGTATTACTACAGATCAAGTTAAGAAGAAGTTATTCTCATTATCACTGAAAGGAAGAGCTGAAGAATGGTATAAGCTGTTGAAGAATGGTCAAGCTCTGGAATGGGAGGAAATAGTGCCTCTCTTTTATTCAAAGTTTTATCCTCCTAGTGAGATTCATAAAGATCGGAATCAAATATACAACTTTTGGCCACTTGATGGAGAGAGTACAGCCCAAGCTTGGGGAGATTGAAGTTACTAATGCTCAAATGTCCCGTTCATGATCTCCCCAACAATATTATTATCAATAACTTTTATGCAAGGCTTTCTCTTCATGACAAGGATTTATTGGATGCTTCTTATGTTGGATCATTCACTCCTATGGAAGAAGAAGTTAAATAGGATCTTCTGGACCGTATTCAAGACAATGCTGAAGCTTGGGAGAATAACAAAGGTAGAAACTCAGGTATAAATTATGATTATGATTGCATTGAATCTTTTATGGGAACTGATGACTTTCAAAATCTTAAAAATTCTTATGGTCTAGACTCTCAAGCTATTGCTTCTTATTTTAAGGCCTTTGCTTCCTACATTGAAGTGCCTAAAAAGAAGTGGAATAAGTATCATGAACCTTATAAAGATGTTGCTAAGAGTGTTCCTGCAAGAAAAACTAAAGTTTATACTGCTAATCATGTTTTACCTAAATCTTATATTGAGAAAATGCCTTTTCCAGTTAAGGTAAAGGAGCATTCTATAATAGCTAGTATGGTTAATGAAAGTACAAGTAAAGCTGCTGAAACTGATAAACAAATGGTTGATGAACCTATAATAGCAAATGTGAAAGACTTTGTCACTAAGTATGAGGAAGAGGGACACACTATCCTTTGTAAGGATACCTCTAATATTGTTTCACATAGTAGTGCTATGAGAGCTAGTATTCCTGTGTTTTCTGTTAGAATAAGTGATCATTGTTATGATGGCCCTCGTGATAGTTATATTGGTAAGTTTATACATGATACTGAAAGTTATTATGAGAGAGGGAAAAGTTTTCTTATGCATCTCAATAATATCAAGTTTCCCCGTTTTATGTTGAAAGTCTTTATGTTGCACTTCTTCTGCCTTCTTATGCAAGTTGCCTTTGGTTTCAACAACTTGTTTGTTTACAAAATCCCCTTGCATAGGAAGTGGTTTAGACTTAAATGAGTGTGTGTTTTTGCTTCTTAATGCTCTCCTTCGCTTCAATTCATATCCCTATGAGAGCTTCTTCAAAATTATCATGCCCATCTTAATGGCTATAAAGAAAGAGCTTTATGGGAGATAACCCAATTTGTTTTTGCTTTTAGTTTATTTTTGTTTCTTTGGGTCTTGGAAGTTATTACTTCAGTAATAACCGCTCCTTATCCGTTTTGTTTGGTTTTTCTGTCAAGATCGACTTCTAATGAGAGAGAAGTAAGATTTGGGGAAGTTGCTGTCCCGAAACAGATTTTTGTGCTTCACCATAAAATTCGTGAGAGATCTTTGTATGTAGGATTGAGCTGTAAATTTTTGTGCTTCTGCCCCAGGTTGTTATTTAACTTTCGTTAGTTTTGCACTTTTTGATTTGAGCAACAGAAGAGTTTCGAAAAAATTGATATTTACCTGCTGTTCTGTTTTGACAGATTTTGCCAATCTTACATTTGCTTCTTTATTCGATTTCCTTTTTGAATTGTTTTTGGGATTTTGGAAGGAGTTGCTACAGTAGCTTTTGTTTTGATGGTTTTCAGTTGAAGTTGGACTTAAAAGGTTTTATCACTTCACTTATACTAATGTTTCTAATGAGAACTGTGTGAAGTTTTGTGTGAAAAAAAATTCCAGGAAGTGGAGATAATGGTGTAATGAGAAAGAGAAAGATTTTATGACTCAAGTAATAAGTATATGAAGATGAAGATATTTATGTTATTCAAGAGATGACTCTGGAAGGATCCATTAGATACCAAATTCAGAGACCTGCAGAGTCCATTTCCAACTAGGTAACAGTTCTGGTAAGAAAAGTTCCGCGAAAATACAATCTAACTATATTTTTGCAGTTTTCAATCAATAAGGAAAGCTACGAAAGGAAAAACAAACGAAAACGGAGCCAGGGTGGCCCACACCACCCCATGGCGCGGGCCCACCCCTGGCCGCGCCACCAGGTAGTGAGGCCACTCTGGACTCTGCCTCCGACTCGTTTTCTCCCAGTACCTTCCTTTTGATATGAAACTTCATAATATATAACCCCCCGGATCCCCCGAGGTTCGTATATCGTGTTTTTGTCATGTTTTTGTTTCGACCTATTTCTGTCAGGACATACTCTTTGAAGGTTTAGAAGCACAATGGTGTCCGCCAAGGATAAAGGGAAGGAACTCATGGAGGAAGACCTCCAAGACCCCGGGAATGAGAAGGAGATCAAGAGTGAAGGTGAAGAGGAGGCAAAGCACACCGGCACTACCGTTGCAAGCATTGGAGTGGTGGCGAACCCTGCCAGGATCAGAAGGACGGCACGGATGTCAACTGGAGGGAAGCTTCCGCGTCACTGCTTGGCACCAAGGACTCCTTCTCCGAACACCAAGAGTACCTTCCATACCTTTACCCATAACCATGCAGGAAAAGAAGACTTCAAGGAGGAAGAGTGGGGAAAGAATAGCAAGAGCTGGAATTCTCAACCTGACATGATCATGAGCCGCATTGAGCAAAACTTGGAGCTTATTCGTAATCTCACCTTCAAAATTGAGGACTTTGGGAAACTTATCAGAGAGCTCACCGAGAGGATACCACCACCACCGAAGGAGTAATTCGTCATCAGGTTTGGCATCCCCTTGGTTTGTTCCAAGCTTGGGGGAGTGCCGCGGTATCATATCACTATCTTCTATCTTTTTACCTTATTAGTAGAGTCATATCATGAATAGAGGAGTTATTTTGTAGTATGGGTTGCATTATGGAAGTGTCCCCTTTCTCGTTAGATATGTATCCCTTGGTGTGAGTTTCTGTTATGGAATATTAATGAGAAGTTCTATCAATCACTCTTTTGCTTAGCTTATATTAGTTTTCAATTCGTGGTTATATGATTGATCTTGTTGTTAGTATTGGTAGCACTTTGGGATCATTGAGTTAATTTAGTTGGTTTTGGCAAACCTGGCTCGGTCAGTAGCACACTATTTTTGAGAGTTGAAAGAAAAGATAGAAGTACTCTAGAGAAAAATAATTTCATCATCTTTCTTTGTTGATTTGCTCATAAGTCTAGTATTCTCTAGTTAAGATCTTTTGTGCTTCCAAGGAAGATTGCATGTTTGTCTTTATCACTTGTATGTTTGTTTGTTTCCTTCAACTCTTATACTTGCTACCCAGCCTTGCTAGCCAAAAACCTGTACTGAGAGGGTATTCTTCTCGTGCATCCACCTCCTTTAAACCAAAACCTTTGCCATTTGTGTCCACCATACCTACCTAGTAGCATTATTGCTATTCCAAGTAAATTCTTGTTTTGTCTACCTCCCAAATTGAACTTGTTATGTGCAAAAAATTAGTGATTAAAGCTCTCACGAACTTGATGGCACACTTTATTTTCCGCACTTAATAAACCTGAACCATTGTGAACTCTCCATGAAAGTCATATGCTTGCAAATTATAGGCTGGGGATTAGCAGAACCATGCTGTCACGATGAACGCTTTCAAAACTTGTAAATATATACCCAGTTGATACCTTGCTCTTTTGTTTGCGGATGTCGTCAGTGTGAAATAAAAGGGGAGCTTGTAAGTCCATGGAGTTATGTATGTGTGTTAGAGAAACGCCTGGGCCACTGGTCTAATCCATGCTGACATGGTGGAAACCTGCAGCGTAACCATAATGATATCTATGAACCATTCTTCTTATAAAAAGAGAGAGAGAGCTATTGAAAAGAAAAAAAATAGATACTATGAAAAGAGGAAAGAGAGAAAAAAGCACCATTTTCCCATGGTAAATAAGAACATTGCTGAGATACTCATTGTTTGCTTACCTTGTCATTTTTATATGGGGATTCTTCCGTATCATCGGGAAAGGGGTACCCCGTTGGCGGTTCTCAATGTACGCACATACTTACAATGACAAGAACTTACCGGTAACTAAAGTTGAGTAGCATGAGGAGCAGCCCTCGTACTCAGGGGACTTGGGATTTTCAGTTTATAGTCTGTCAAGCATATAACTCAGATTGGACCTCACTTTCACCTTAATTACCTAAAGATGCCTATGATAGGGGCAATGAGAGTTGAAAGCTAGTAAGTATCATAATTTTTGGGAGCTCTTTATGAGACTTGCAATCCCTGCTTCCCTCTTTGAAGGGCCTTTCTTTTACTTTATAGTTGAGTCAGTAAACCTACTCCCTTCTATCTCAGTAAGTATTTTGAGTTGATGTGTTTTATTTATTCATATGATGATTTATACATTCATGTTTCTTATGTTCCTTGTTTTGCACGTTCCTCTTATCTTGATGTTTACTACTTTGAAAGCTTTCATTGAAAAACCAGCTATTTGTGAACTCCTGAAAATTACCAATTCTTCGACCAATAGCTAAGTTTGCCATTACCAATTCTGATTTACTTTATGTATCTTTATTGTGTTTCCTTTACTCATGGCAAGTTGAGTTATATAATAGTGAGTTGTCTTCTATTATGATCTTTGTACTTGATGAATGTGATTCTTCTTGTCCGTATTCTTTTATCGACTCTTCACCCATAAACCTGAGGTCATGTTTATTGAGCTCAGTTTCGCTTGGGGACAAGCGAAGTCTAAGCTTGGAGGGAGTTGATACGTCCATTTTGCATCACTATTCTATATCTTAATTCACTATTGTTCATTGATATATTTCGTATTGAGAGGTGATACTTATGTTATTTCATCTGTTTTTCCATGGTTGATGACTTTGGGAGCATGGATGGCTGCAGTCAGGATTCTGATGGAAAAGGTGCTATTTGGAGGCAAAATTCGCGAAGATCAGAAAATCCGGAAAAATCTATGGAAAATTCTATTTTTCCAGAAGACTCAGGATGCCAAAAGATGGAGTGGAGGTGGGCCACAGGGGGCCCACACCACCCCATGGCGCGAGCAGGCCTAGGCCACGCCTGGGAGTGGTGTGGCCACCCTGGCCCACTCCAGCATCTCTCCTCTGGCGTATATCATCGCCACGAAACCCTAAGACTCTGGGAGAGACCACAGAAATATTCTGCCGCCTCTACGGGGCGGAAAACACCGAGAGAGAAAGATCTCTCCAGCAGACAGATTTCTGCCAGGGGAATTCCTTCCCAGAGAGGGCAGATCATCGCCATCAACACCACCATCAAGCTGGACTTCATTGGGATCATCATCACCATCATCACCACCATCATCACCATCAGCGCCCTCATCACCATCTCCATATTGCTATAACAATTGAGTTGAATCTTGCTATAGTTCATAGGGGAAACTTTCCCAGTATTGATTACTCTTTGTAGTTGATGCTATTGAGTGAACCATTGAATTATTGTTTATGTTCAGATTGTTATACATCATTATTCCATCTCTGATCATGATCCATATGATGTCTTGTGAGTAGTTCGTTTTTTTCTTGAGGACATGGGAGAAGTCTTGTTGTTAGTAGTGGAGTTGCGTTGAGAAAGGTTCAATAGATTGTTATTTAAGTTGTGGTGTACTTCTTCTAGTGGTGTCATGTGAACGTCGACTACATGACACTTCACCTATATGGGCCTAGGGGAATGCATTGTGTATTTGGCTACTAATCGTAGGGGTTGCCGGAGTGACAGAAACATGAACCCCCGTTAGGAAACCATTGCACAAGGGACGTAAGGGTCTTAGAGTTTAAAGCTGTGGTTAGGTTTCTACCTTAATTACTTTCTTGTACTTACGGATGTTTGCAAGGGGTATAATCACAAGTATGTATTTAGTCTTGGATGGGGCGGTACATTAGCACAGGTTCACCCACACAACACTTAGCAAGTTAGAGAAGATTAATCGACTATATGAAGCGAAAGCACTTGACAGTCTTCCCATGTGTGCTCGAGAACGTTTGGTCATCTATAGAAATACAATCGACTTGTCCTTTGCTACATAAAGGATTGGGCCACTTGCTGCATTCATTCTTACTGTCTTTTATTTACTCGTACTTTGTTTACTTGCTTTATCGAAAACCCCTAAAATCCGTTTGCTAAGTGTTTGCAGAGAATTCCTGATCCATACCACTAGCTAGCACCTTCTGCTCCTCGTTGGGTTCGACACTCTTACTTATCGAAAATACTATGATACACCCCCTATACTTGTGGGTCATCACTGGACTGTTTTGACAGATTTCTGCCATTATTTGCATTTGCCTATTAATCTCTTTCCCTTTGAGTTCTCTTTGATCATTTGAACTTTTTAAAGGAAGTGCTACAGTAGCTTGTGTTTTAGTGCAACTGAACCAAAAGACTTATTATCTTGAGTACACTAATGTTGCTAATGAAGATTGTGTGATGTTTTGTATGAAGGAAATTTTCAAGTGTAGGGAAGAATAATGTGATGAAATGAAGTATGGACAAAAGCTCAAGCCTTGGGATGCCACCCGTGTCACCCCAAGAAATATTCAACAAGTATAAGCATCAAATCTTGGGGATTCCCAAGGCATCCCCTTCTTCATCAATAAAAATTTCAGGTTTCTTCCAAACAGTTCATTTTTATTGTTTCATGCAAAGTGGTGTTGTTCTTGGAGCATCTTCGTTTTTGTTTTTATTTTTCTTTTGCTGAGTTTGCTTGAATAAATTGGTTGGACCCCCTCATTCATACATTAGTTTTCAAAAAAGATTGGTTTGGATTGGAAAAGAGTAGGAAAAGTTCATGCTTAAGTGGTATAAAAGGAGTTTGTTTTTGACTGTGACTTAGACTTTATCATGTCATGCTTGATATTATTTTGGCTTTATGCTTAGTGATTTTTTTTGTAGCATGCCATGTTATAAACAATTGAGATTGCTTAATGTGCCTTGAAAGAATCATGCGTTGTTTTAGCATATTAAAGCATAGTATTGTGGTATTCTCCTTTGATGCTTTATTTGGGTTGACTTGGAGCATGCTCACGCCATGTTAAGACTATCCCAAGTCACCATAGGCTCTATGATCATTTAGTTTTTGACTTATAATATCACTTTATGCTTTAATTAATAATGTTTTGTCGCTTTGCATGATTATGGCCATTATTGCTCTCTTAGTTGGTCGCTCCCAGTCTTTTGCTAGCCTCCATACCAAGTATGAGTTCCACTCATGCATCCAACTCCAAATAAAACCAAGTTATTTAAAATAGTCCACCATACCTACCTATTAGCATTTTCTATTCCAAGCATATTCATGTTTTTATCTACCTTCCGAATTAAACTTGTTTTGTGAAAATTAGTGATTAAAGCTCTCACGAACTTGATGGCACACTTTACTTTTCTTGCCCTAATAAACTTGAACCATTGTGTCATCTATGTTGTATATGCTTGCACTTATACGTTGGGGATTAGCAGAACCTTGCTGTCATCGGGAACGCTTTCAACATTGCACTTGTACATTGTACCCAGTTGATATCATGCTCTTTTGTTTATGGATGTCGTCGGTATGAAATGAAAGGGGAGCTTGTAAGTCCATGGAGTTATGTATGTGTCTTAGAGAAACGCCTGGGCCGCTAGCCTAAGCCATGCCTAATCATGGTGGAAACTTGTAGCATCCCATAGTGAGCAATCTATGTAGCATTCTTCTTATAAAAAAATAGATAGAGATTGAGAAAAAGAAAAAAAGAGATGAGAAACGAGAAAAGAGAGAAAAAAGCACCATTTTCCCATGGTAAATAAGAAGATTGCTGATATGCTCATTGTTTGCTTACCTTGTCATTTTGATTATGGGATAGCTCTTGTATGATGTGCAAGGGGTACCCCATTGGCGGTTCTCTATGATACACATATACTTACTTTGACAAGATCTTACCGGTAAATAAACTTGAGTAGCATGAGGAGCGGCCCTCGTATTCAAGGGACATGAGATTGCCAACTTATACTTTGTCAAGCATATACTTCATAGTTTGTTCACTTTAGCCTTAATCACTTCAAGATGCTTATTATAGAGGCAATGAGAGCTGAAAGATAATAAGTACCATAATTTTTTAAAGCTCTTTATGAGACTTGAATCCCTGCTTCCTTCTATGAAGGCCTTTCTTTAACTTTTATGTTGAGTCTCCATATTCTATCTTTATGCACCTACTGAGAGAGCATAGTGGCCATTCTTAGTTTAATGTGCATTGTCCCAAGACTTTTTGATTGATTCATAACTTTGATATTGCTTGTTCTTAAACTATTTGTATCTAGTCACCCTTATGAACTTTGAAGGTGTCCTATGCATTTATGTTTTGCTACACTATGAGGGATAAGCTGAATACCATTCTTATTATGTTTTCTATATGTGAAACAAACAAACGTCTTTCAAAGCATTGTTATTCATGAATCTTTTGTTTGTACCTTTTCATGTTACAACATAGTTGCTATGTCTTATTGTTAGAACTATATCTTTCATGCTATGTTAAAGTACTATGATCCCAGCTATCAATGTTCTACAAATACTTTGATCAATATTATGACGGTGCATGTCACCTCAAAAATCATTCTTTTATTTTTTAACACTTACCTACTCGAGGACAAGCAGGAGTTAAGCTTGGGGATGTTGATACATTGCAAACATATCTATAATTTTTGATGTTCCATGCTTGTTTTATATCTACTTTCTTATGTTTTGTCCACACTTTCTAGGACTAACCTATTAACAAGTTGCCACAGTGCTAGTTGCCTTTTTTTGCTATTTTTGGTTCCAGAAAAGCTAGAAAATCAATATGCTCGGAATTGGACGGGACAAAAGCCAAAGTCAATATTTCACCGAGGCGAACACAGAGCCAGAACACGACACAGAGAAGGGCCTCGAGGGGGTCACATCCCGTGGCCGCGCGGCCTGGCCTGGCCCACGCCTGGGGTGAGGGGGCAGCCATGTCGGGCACCCCTCGGCCTCCCCTTTCGCCTATAAGAAGCCTCTGATGCAGAAACCCTAAGTACCCGATCAAAGACCCAATCAAAATTCCACGAAAGAGTCTGTAGCCGCCGCCATCTCCATCCCTAGACCGGAAGGGATCTGAAGCTCTTCCCGGCACCCTGTCGGAGGGGAGAGATCACCCTGGAGGCCTTCTTCATCACCATGCCTGCCTCTGGTGTGATGCGTGAGTAGTTCATCCTTGGACTACGGGTCCATGTAGTAGCTAGATGGTTGGTTCTTCTCCTTTGTGCTACCATGTTTAGATCTTGTGAGCTCCGTTCATGATCAAGATCTTCTATTTGTAATTCTGCATGTTGTGTTTGCGGGGATCCGATGGATATTGAGATGCTATTTCAGATTGATTATTGATTCTATCATGTCGTTGTTATTTGTGATCTTGCATGCTTTCCGTTGTTAGTAGCTATCTTGGCTGAGTAGATGCTAGCAACTCCAAGAGGGAGTATTTATGCTCGATAGTGGGTTCATGCCTCCAGGAATCTAGGGAAGTGACAGAAATCTCTAAGGTACTATATGTGTTGTTGCTACTAGGGAGAAAACAATAATCCTTTGTTCATAGAACAATCGTATTGTTTACTTTATAAACTTAGCTTAATGCAATTATCTATTGCTTACAACTTAATACTGGAGGGGGTTCGGATGATAATCTGAAGGTGGATTATTAGTCATAGATGCAGTTGAATTATGGTCTATGTATAATGTTGTAATGCCCAATAAAATATCATAGGAGTCAAGATGATTAGTATATGCATGTATGCTTTCTCGATATTTGTTAATTTCCCTGGTGTAATTTGTTCACCCAGCATGTCATCTATCTTAAGGAGAATCACCACTAGTGAACTATGGACCCCGGTCTATTCTTTTACCATCAAACTACAATCTACTATTTACTGTTTTCTGGAGAGTGACTAGCACGCGCGCTGCGCGCCGCGAGAATGCGCGAGCGAGCTGTCGTGCGTATCCGACACGTGTCGTCGCGGAATCATCCCGGGAACTGCTCTCGCAGATGTCGCCGGTTTTTTCTCTTTTCCGGTTTTCTCTCTTTCCTTTGTTTTCTCTTTGTACACTGTTGTCCGCTCCGCACGTTAGGTATACACTTTCTCTCACTTCCGTTTTTAGTGTGTTTTCTTTTTCATTATCGTTTATTTTGATTTTTATCTTTTTCATTTTTCGTTTATTTTTATTATCTTTATTTTCTCTTTATGGGCAATGGACATTTTATGGGGTGTAATGGGAGGAGTCTGGTTTGTACAACACAATGTATTGACTTTGAGCGGATAATAGTAACGTAGTGCATTTGTATATTAAGAGCAGTACACAGATGATTCAGCGCAGTAGAATGTATTGACTTTGAACGGATTATAGTAACACAGTGCATTTGTATATTAAGAGCTATACACAGATGATTCAGCGCAACAAAATATATTGACTTTGAACGGATTACAGTAACGTAGTGCTTTTGTATATTAAGAGCAGTACACAGATGATTCAGCGCAGCAGAATATATTGACTTTAAACGGATAATAGTAACGCAGTGCATTTGTATATTAAGAGCAGTACACAGATGATTCACCGCAGCAGAATGTATTGACTTTTACCGGATAATAGTAACGTAGTGCATTTGTATATTCAGAGCAGTACACAGATGATTCAGCGCAACATGATGTATTTACTTTGAACGGATTACAGTAATGCAGTGCTTTTGTATATTAAACACAGTATAGAGATGTATTTCGGAGCGCCTTGTATTTTTCAGCGACGTGTATTTCGGAGCGCCTTGTATTTCGGAGTGTGTGTTGCGGGCTCCGCTCGTGGAACGGCGCCTTCGGCACATCAAGCATTCATATAGATCTTGAAGCGCCGTGTATTTCAGAGCGCCTTGTATTTCGGAGTGCCTTGTATTTCGGAGTGTGTGTTGCAGGCTCCGCCCGTGGCACGGCGCCTTCGGCACATCAAGCATTCATATAGATATTGAAGCGCTGTGTATTTCAGAGCGCCTTGTATTTCGGAGTGTGTGTTACAGGCCGCCCGTGGCACGGCGCCTTCGGCGCATCAAGCATTCATATAGATCTTGAAGCGATGTGTATTTCGGAGTGCCGTGTATTTCAGAGTGCCTTGTATTTCGGAGCGCCTTGTATTTCGGAGTGTGTGTTGCAGGCTCCACCCATGGGACGGCGCCTTCGCCGCATCAAGCATTCATATAGATCTTGAAGCGCCGTGTATTTTGGAGCGCCATGTATTTCGGAGCGCCTTGTATTTCGGATTGTGTGTTGCGGGCTCAGCCCGTGGCACGGCACCTTCGGCGCGTCAAGCAATCATATAGATCTTGAAGCGCTGTGTATTTCGTAGCGCCTTGTATTTCGGAGTGTGTGTTGCGGGCTCCGCCTATGGCACGGCGCCTTCGGCGCATCAAGCATACATATAGATCTTGAAGCGCAGTGTATTTCGGGCGCCGTGTATTTCAGAGCGCCTTGTATTTCGGAGCACCTTGTATTTCGGAGAGTGTGTTGCGGGTTCTTCCCGTGGCACGGCACCTTCGGCACATCAAGCATTCATATAGATCTTGAAGCGCCGTGTATTTCAGAGCGCCTTATATTTCGGAGTGTGTGTTGCGGGCTCCACCCGTGGCAGTGCACGTAGGTTGACAGAGCATTTTACCGGCTACCACATCTACAATTATAGAGTAGTACGCACATTCCTACAAAGCAGTTTCTCATTCAATATATTTTAGCTTGGATGTTAACCGATGGATACGGCTAGCATAGGATGTTACAGCCACATTCAATATATTCCTTCTTCCACGAAAAGAAACAAACCCTTCTTCTTCTGTCTGGAGCAAAAGAAAACAATCTATTGAATAGCGATGGATTTTACTAGATCTGGTTCCTCGATCAGTCGCGTGGGTGAGGACCTAGATTTGGTGCAGGAGATTATTTTAAGGTTAGCGTCTACGAAATTTTTGATCCGTTGCAGTATCCTCAACAAAGCTTGGTATACTGCACTCAAAGATCCTGGATTTCTTTCGCGTTATATGAAGAAAAAATCGCCATCATGCCTAGGATTTCTTGGTTATTCTCATTGGATGCCTGAGGTTGGTAATAGGCTATAGGAGCTTGAATATTCATGTAAAGATGAAACATCTCTAGCTATTTGTTCGAACTTAGATTCAACATATCTTCTAAGGGAATTGGTCGTCTGCTGTCGAAACGGAGGAGTCCTCATTCAGGTCTTTCCACATGGTTCTAGAGATCCTGGGTACTATGTTAGTTATCTTTCCAGGTCTCCTGATTTGTTCACTTTCCTTGCCTCACCTGTTACACGAATGTCATCAATGTCGAAGAGTGATACAGATCATTCATATGGGCAATTCTGTTTGATTCCAAGTGCTGCTAGATCGGGAATGACATTCTTTCATAGAAATATATTCAATGCTTGCAAGGTTTCATATCATGGTGTTACTGCAAATACAACATCTGGAATATTTATGCATGTCTGTATTCAGCAAAATGGTCAATGGGAGATGCATATTTTTGACCCAATTCATGTGCCAACACCAACCACTTACCTTAGTCAGCCTGAAGGAATCCTGATAGGCAAAGACCTGTTTATGGAGTATGTTGTAGGCCTTCTTCTATGTTACAAAATATCCACACATTTAACTTCGGTGATACAATTCCCTGAATCAGTCAGGCTGACAACAAAGGATTAGAGGAATTATTGTATTTCAGAGGATAGATCGGGAAACATTTTACTAGCTGCCTTTTCTAGTGATGGTATACGGACAACTTGGCTCCTTGACTACAACAATGGTCAAAATAAGTGGATCATCTAGACAATGTTAGATCTGCCTGTTGCATGCAGAACTTCTTTTGGCTGGGATATTGAAGATTACTGGAAGGAAAGACTTGGTAGTATCTGTGAGAATTGCAATCTCCCAGTTTGTGGTGTGTTGCGTGTTATAACAATGTCGGCTGATGGTTGCTATGTTCTGATGACAGTTGATTTTGATGTAGGCTTGTTCTGTGCAGACATGCTGAAGAAGACTGTATCAATTGTCTGTAGTGCTTTTGCAATTTCTGAAGCTTGGCCACCTGCTCTATAGTGATTCACCGAAATGCAATAAAAATTAAATATCTCTTTGTAATGTGAGTACACTAAGCCTTTTGTTGCTTCTTTTGATCTTCTAGCACTTTATTCTGCCTCCAATTATGTACTATGTTGCTTTTTTGTAATCTTCTTGCACTGTATGCTAAATTTGGCGTCCTAGTATTGCTATTGTAATTGCTAATTGATGTAGTGCAAGTATCAGCCAGAGAAATGCATATATGAATATATGAGCAGTGTACATAGATTGCACAATCGTTTCCCCTACTAAACTAAAGGCACTACAAGTAGTTTGAGTACAAGGAAGTGCACGCGGGGGTTAAATAGTGCAGTGTTTCATAGTAAACTAATTTGGCTGTATCATCTCACAGAGCAGTGCATACATGAATTTCTAGGTAAGGAAGTGCATGTGGCTGAGGATAAATTGGGCAGTGCATGTAGGATAAAAAGGGCAGTTCTTCGAAAGTACATAGGTGTATCTGTGTAGAAAGCAGTTTTCTATATGACTATACGGGCAGTGCACTTAGAGTACAGGGTCGTCCCACATTCGTTAGGGGCTAGTACAGTTTCTAGGTAACGCAGTGCATGTGGCTGATGTAACATCCCAATTTCAGCAACCCTGATTAGTTATCCAGAATGCAAAAATCAGGGGGAACAAAAACTTTTTCTTGTGCTTTAGTGCAGTGCTTGCTTGTTTGTTTGCACTTGTGCTTATGAAGTGTATCTTAGGATACTCCTTACTTCAACCTCAGTTGGCAAAAGCTATTTACCAAAACTATCTTGGCTTACTTTACAAGTTCTCAAATGTTCTGGCATTTCAAAATATAAGCCAAGATGCCTATGTGATCAAAACTATTTTGGTAGCTTCCATTTACAAAACTATGGAGAAATATATAATACAATCTCCTTATGTTTTCAAGATAGAGCACTCAAATACTCTTACCTCTACTATTCCCAAAACTCCTTTCAAAGCTTTTGATTCTACTCTTGGTAGAGATACCAAGAACCCTCACCTTGTTCAAAACTCAACCTCTTCAAAATGCCCCAACCTTACCCCAAGCTAGGCTTGATGGTAACCTATTTAGTGGTTATCCTTAGTATGAGATGAGTTGCATTGATCTGCTGTCTGATGAGTTGCTTTGGTCTGTTGTTTGAGTTGTTTGCTCAGGAAGTAGATTGAGCTACCTTAGAAGCTCATCACTAGGATCAAGATGTTTCCCAATCCTCAATCCCTAAGGAAGAAAGCAAACCTTGTTGTGATACCTAGCCACTAGGCGATCATATAAAACCCTTAATCAGGCCCATTCTGAGGACTTCCATTCTAGATGTTTCCAAGTCCTTAAGACCATCATCAAGAAAGGATTTCTACTCACTCTACATTTCCATATCACCCACTTATTAAAGCTCTGATACCTTGCAACTCCTCCAAGAACTTTCCCTCTCCTACTCTAGTCAAATTCCTCACAACTGCCAAATCTGGCTAAGTGTCGAAACAGTTTCAACATCACCTTTTGGAATACCTATTTTCCTCAAACCATGTGAATTTTTGGAGATGCATTTGAACCAACTAAGGACTACCAAGGACCACATTGGCCCCTAGTTAGATCCTCCTCCAACCCACTGATCCATGATGGTTTTGCAGACAAGAAGATATCATTTCCTGCAATCTAGTCATCATACCTACTTTGGTAGAAGCTCACACCCTCACACAACCTCCTTTGTTCCAACTCTCTGCATGGTTGTATTCCACTCATTGATTTCTATCAGAACCTACCTCACTTGTCCCAAGTGGAGCTCTGTGCTTATTAAACCTACATGGTTTAGAAGGCATCATGACACTTTCTGCATGGTAGCTTTATTTTCAACAAAGTTTGCCATCTTATCTAGATCACCTCAAATACAATTAATTCAAACTTCTCCTGCCATGATCATCTACATGACTTGGCCTACTCAACCATCTATCCCTTGCACCAAGGTGAGCTCTCAGCTCCAAGATGCAAGCATGTTTTGGTGGTATAAAAATAACACCACCCTAGATCATTAACTCCTTGTTGTCCATCCTTTTCAAGTTGTATTTTCATTCCACAAGGTTGCAAATACTTGTGCCACCTTGTCTAACTCACCTACCTTGATATCCAAGATTTATCAATAATTTTCCCTAACTATTATGGCCCCAAAGCTATTTAATTACTTAAAGAGTCAAAATCTCCAAAACTCCCTCCATAAAGGAAAGTTTGGTTTTTACCAAACACTTCCCCAACTTCTGGCTCTTGTGAGTTCCATATATCATACCTCAACTTCCCACCTCAAAAATAAATATTTTTGAGAAGCTTAATTATTTATTTTTGTCCATTTTCTTAAATGGCTGAATTGGAATAATAATTGTTTTAAATACTTTTAATCCCCAATAAATCTTGGGAAAAATCCCCTAAGTGTGCATTCACATTTGGGACCCTTCCACATCAAAATCCATCCATGCCCAATGGAAACTTATCAAATGATCTTCTAGAAACTATTTCTGTCCTTTTTGAGTAATTGGATTTAAGTGGACTTATACTCCATATAAAAATCCCAAATAAATCCTAGGAGTCTACCTTTACCTCATCTATCTACCAGTACCAATTTCCCCTCTGGTCCAATGCAAGATTTTGGACTTCCTTCACAACCACCAATTAGACCACTATTTTCCAATTAAGCAAACTACTAGCCTAATCACTTCCATTTTCCATCAAACCTTGATCAGTGGTTATGCCCAACATCAAGGCACACCACTGGTCAACTAGTATTGTATCTCCACCCCATCAAGTCTCAATTGTACCCTTGTACTAGTGGTACGAGGAGTTTTAAACCCAATTCTTACAAGGATCAGCCTAATCTAATTACCACTGATGCCCCCTTATCCCTCTGGTCCAGCACAACCAAATACCAACAATACCCCTCTCCACCTCCCCCTGGACCAATCCCTAGCCAGCATTCTTCACCCCTTGTCCTAAAGGGTAATTTACCCCATCTAGTCATCCCCCTTGGTATAAAGGCCAGCAGCCACCCCAGCCAGCCTCTGCCCCCTCATTTGCTCCCTCTCCACCCCACATACCTCCGCCGAGCACTCCACCCCTCCGCCTACTCTGTGCTGCCCGAGGAAGAAGACAAGAAAAGCTTCAGCCTCCTCAAGCAAATTGAGCAAGGCTCTCTCCTCCCTTCCCCTTTCTCTGTGCATGTCAGCCCACAAGCTCCCCTTGCTCTCCTACATCTAACGGTGCTCTTATTTTTTCCTAGGACCCTCTCCTCTGCCGTCACCGCCGAGCACCGACGAGTTCATCCTCGGCAGCCGTCGTGCGAGCTTCCTCCCAGCGTCAGATCCCCTCGTGCCGCCCCTTGATCACCTCGTCGTCGACCACCACATCACCCTGCCGCCTCCTCGACCTCCCTCGAGCCCTTAGGTATCCTCCCTGCTCCGCCTAGGGTTCTCGTCGCCGGTGCTCTGTCTCTGCAAAGACGACGTTGGTGAGCCGTCCATCGCGACTTGATCCAATGGACGACAGCGTCTGATACCCCTTCGCGCCCCGCTATCGCTGACTGACGGGCCCCGCCCATCGGATTCGAAACGATCCCTCCCACGCATCGCCGCGTGCGTCATGGGTCGTTTCCCTCCAGGCTGGCCCAGCTCTCCCCAGATCCGGCACGCTGCCCCTCCTTTTCTTTTTGTTTTAGCAGATCCATTATTCCAGAAAAAGTTTATGCTAGGTTTAAATCTATTTAAAATAGTAAACTAACTCCAAATGCCTCGATCCAACTTTCTGGTGGTTCTCTGATGTTTTCTCAAACATGCAGAGGCAACCCCATGTCCAAAATAAATTTCTTTAATTCCTGGTATTTAATTTGCTGCAGAGTATACTTTGCACTAATTAAATTCCTCCGTGATCTAGCCTTTTTCCATTTGAGATGAAACAAAGGCCTACTGGAAGGTATTTGAAATACCTATCATCCAGCACTGGTCCTATACCAAGGTGAACGGTATTTTGCCTTTAACAAAAATAACCAAACCAGCCCCTGTCTGCCTTAGATAAATTCCTCAGGTCTAACCAGATGAGGTATTGACCTGATTCCACTTCCCAGTACCTACTAGGATCACTATCTACCCAACCCCAGCAGCTCAGAATTTATTGAGCTCTGGTTATATTTTAGAGAATTAAATACCTCTGTGATGGGTATTTTCACTAAATAAATCACTCCTGGAGTTTGACAAGTCCAAAAAGGGTGAATCCAATTCCTACAGAAAGGTATTTGACATGCCTATCACGTTCCCTTGGAACTAACTCAATATCTCCTGTAGATTTAATCTTGTAAATAAAAGAAGAATCATACCGAAATGTCTTTAGGAATTTCCTGAGGGCATTCTTCTAATTATTTTGACGCAATTCCAACTCTAGGTGGTTCAGTACATCAAGTACTACATAACCATCCAAGGAAATAATTTTTGGAGCTCCAGAAATTTTCTGGTGAATTATTTCCTCAAACTAGAGTTTAATTCCCTATAAAAAGCATATCTAAATTTTGAAAAGTGATAATCAAGTGAAACCACTTGTGATGGTTTTGTCTTGTCAAGAGCTGTCTGTGGATATCACTTTTGCCGTTTGGTAACCTACTGACCATAGAACCCTAATCCAAGTCCCCTGTATGTATCCTAGACAACTATCTTCCAAAGAGAAAACACCCAGTGGCAACCTTGTAATTCCACCATTTGACTCCTACTCCTCCAAAACCCTCCCAAATCCAGTAGTATTTCTCATGTTTGGCTTGATTTTGTATGCCTTGTATTGATTGTGATATTGTCGCTTGCATGTGTACCTGATGACAACGATAGTGTGAGTGTCTGACGACAAGAAGAAGGGGTTTTCTTAATATCATAGTTTTGGGTATTCTTGGTCATTTGAAGAAGTCCAGGGACTTATTGCTGATCACAGGCAAGCCACTATTTCCCGAACACTGATATATATGTCCTACTCTTTTTACCTGTTTTATATCCTCTTTATAACTTGCATACTCTACCTGCATTTCTTGTTTTACAAATACTACGGTAGTAACTTGGCTCCTCCAAGTTATGATTTCGTGTCCTCCGAGGCACCACCCCGAATGTACCTACCATTTTACCCCTTTATGCCGAGCGTATGATGGTTAGAATCCTACCTCCTTGGAAACCCCGGTTTTGAGAAAATAATTGATTTGAGATTTTTCCCCACTTTAAAGGTTTTCAAAAATGGCTTTGTAAAACCCTGGGAAGAGGCATCATTCCCAGTGGAAGTTTTAACAAAAGAAATGGTGATGAGGAGAACCGAAAGGATGATTGGGATGTTCTACGCCTTTACTGGAACAATTTTTACCGTGCAACCACATTACCCCAGGTTGCTGGGGCTTAACCTGTAGTTTGTCCGCATTAGCCGAGGCACTTCTACCATGCTTATAGGGAGAAATCCCTGGAAGACCAAGCAGGCATCCCAGATCACGGATATGAAGCCTGTCGCTTGCTTCGGCAAGAGTGAGCCGGACCTGGCAGGAGGCCGGTGCAACAATTGGGTCTCCCGTGGACGGTATGACTTAGGTAGTACGGAAAGAAGTGGAGTCTCCAAATATAAGGTATACGCCATGTTGCGGCTTGGGTATGCGCGTGTACGGAAGGAAGGACTATGGCTGGGAGCCACATACTCGTTGCCGAGGAGAACAAATCCAAGAGGAAAAGCATGCCTTTGCTAGTGTACACAAGCGAAAGGTTAGGTTTGATTATCTGGACCCCCATATACAGTGGTAGTGAGCCGTGGTTGTATCCCGACGGATGTATTGATTCTTGTGGGTAAAGTGTGCAAACTCTGCAGAGTGTAACCTATTCGAATAGCCATGTCCACGGTCAAGGACGGTTGTAAAGGTGTTGGCTAGGAGTACCCAAACGGTGCTTGTTTGGGAAAAAAGTACTTTGAGGACGAAGGTTGTGGGGGAACCCGAGTTCGAAGGCTTTGTTTTGACCCGTAGGGTCAAAGGTGTTCAAAAAGAGTTTTCACTCCAAAACTGTTTTCAAAACTCTTTTTCAACAAAGACATGGGGATGTCTAGATTTATAAAACAGAAGCATGTTTTCAAAACTCTTTTTCAACAAAGATATGGAGATGCCATAACCTCGCAATTAGTTTAGGCTTTTCAAAAGCAACCCAGATAGAGCTACCTCACCACAGCCAGAATTGCATTTCCTTTGTTCACTTATCTGGGTGGTTTTGTGAGTACATTCAAAGTACTCACGGCTATGTCCCTGGCTATTTACTTGGACAGAATTTCAGGATATATTAAGGTGACGTCCAGCGAGCTAGGCCGTCTTCCGAGTCAGCTGCCTGTAGGTTGACGCATGATTGGGCTCTGCGCTTGGCGATGTTCCACTTCTAAGATTGATGTAGCTATAATGGCAATTATGTAAGTCTTGTAATTCGTTATGCTTCAGATGTTGTAATGGTACTTGTCGGTTATGTTCCACGGCTCACTGATCATGGGAACGTGGATGTATGCATAACAGGGATTTCTTGGATGAATAATCCGGGGGTCCCACAGACTTGGTATCAGAGCCATCCTGACTATAGGAGACCTTAGTTAGCATGGACGTTAGACAGGAAACGACAAACCTATTTTCCAAAAGACAAGGGAGAAAAGATGACTATTTGCAAAAAGAGCTTATGTTTTCTCCCCCTCTATTTCGAAAAACTACTTAAATTAAACTGATTTCATAAGCTTAAAATCGTGCACACCTGACACCAACTCAACCTGACCCTAAACCCTTATGTAGATGGAACCTATTGATGAAGAATGGCTGAAGAATGGATTTCCCCAAATCCTATGGGACTCGATGAAACTGTGCGGTTACCAGCAGAGACCTATCTACACCCTCCACAAGGGACGGGAATCAGGAGATTATGTGGGACAGATTGTCATACTAGCCAAGTCAGGAATCAATGGAAGCCCTATCTACTCCACCAGACCCTGGATGCCTAGTTCTGTACTGGCTATTGACTTGGTAGCCAGAGAAGCTTTGATGCGCATCCGTAGTTCCCTCCCAGAGATGAGGCATCCCGCAAGTTTCTACCTCCCCATGAAGGGAAATGTCGACTGCACCGGAGGAACCCAAGACCCCAGCCTGGCGTATCCTGCTCTCTCATTTCAGACCCGCTACAGCTACTCTAGCAATGAGGCGTTAACCGCAGTTATTGATGAATACCGCCACTCCCAGATGGAGCTCCGTCGCCTGTAAGCCATTCTCACCCGTAAAGAAGCTCTAGAAACCCTGCAAAGGAATCAGGCACGAACAACTGCAACTGAAGGAACCTCGAGGGAAGCCGCTCCCAAGAAAAGCAGGAAGTGCACCACTGCCAGTCAGTACCTCCGTAGGTTCAAGCCCCTCAAGAAGGCACAGGAAACCTCCAGTGATCTGCTCGAACCTAGCCCCGACTCCATAGATGCGCCCTCCGAGTAATCACCCACGTAGCGGTACTCGCCCACCTAGCAATAGGGTAGAGTCATGTATCACCCCTGAACGCGTTTTGTAATGCCTAAGTACTATTAGCACCCTCGGGTGTAGACTAGTTGGTTTGCAATGACTTCCTTGTTTTGCTATGCTTGCTTGAATTGTTCCTTTTTGTGTGTTTTACCCAAGTCGTTGCATCAGAACCAACCTGCATCGTCTGCCCCCAATAAGACCTCCCCCAGAATGGCCATGAATACCGGAAGCTCGAAGAAGGCATGCAGCCGCTATGGAGACGAAGGACACCTAGCCAACAGATGTTACGGCCACTGCCCCAACTGTGGAGAACCCCATTCCCAAAAAGTTTTCCCAACTCGACTTATCACTTGTTTCCTCTGCGAAGGCCAAGACCATGTCCCTATCAAATGCCAGTATATCCCCTCGTTGGCAAGGCCCGTCAACCTCTCGATGTCAGCCTAGAAACGTCGTCAACTCGGCTACGACGGAAGAAGAACCTCTGCTTCACGTGTGGACTACCAAGTCACTTCAGCAGAGAGTGCCTCGAGGGTAAGCCCGGCAAGACTTCCGTGAAAGAGAAGCTCGAAGACATCCAAGGTCACCTTCCACAGAAAAGATGGTCACCCTACCGATCGCTGCCGCGCAGCTCAAGACTGAAGATGTCCCACACCTTCCTAGATGACAGCGCCCTGTGGAAGTAAAGATAAAGAGAAGCTCCTCAGCTCACTATAGGATTCCCCCCCCCCCCCCCCCCCCGACCGTCGGCCAGCCCAGCCTGTAATAATCTAGCCCAGGTTCCCCTGGAAAGACAACTAGGATGCCACCCTCCCTATCTTGTCCTATTCTACCTTGAGACCTACTTTTTCCACCTTCTTAAGTAAGACCCCTAGTTGTGACTCTCCGACCAATCCAAGTTGAATCCTAAGGGGGAAAGACTACATCTTTCCCACAAGATAGATAACCTCTTTGCCCAACCCTGTGACCTGAAGACCCAAATCTTAGAGCGTAGACTTATCCCAGACTTTACGGAGTTGGTCACAGACTTGGATACAGCAACCCCACTTAAGAGAAGTACCGTAACACCTTACAGTAGGAAGATCCCTCCCGGCAAAGAAGATTGAAGCCGGCTCGACCCTCAAGTTTCAAGAAGATCGGAAGTTCAACCTCGCTGTCCAGGTGTTCTGTTCGAAGACAAGGCCGACAAGTTAGCCCGCAAGATACACATGGTACTAACTCCGAGACAAATCCCCTAACCTTACTCTCCGGAATCTCGGGACGATATTCTTTTAAGGGGGAAACGTCTGTAACATCCCAATTTCAGGAACCCTGATTAGTTGTCCAGAATGCAAAAATCAGGGGGAATAAAAACTTTTTCTGGTGCTTTAGTGCAGTGCTTGCTTGTTTATTTGCACTTGTGCTTATGAAGTGTATCTCAGGATACTCCTTACTTCAACCTCAGTTGGCAAAAGCTGTTTACCAAAACTATCTTGGCTTACTTTATATATTCTCAAATGTTTTGGCATTTCAAAATATAAGCCAAGATGCCTATGTGATCAAAACTATTTTGATAGCTTCCATTTACAAAACTATCGAGAAATATATAATACAATCTCCTTATGTTTTCAAGATAGAGCACTCAAATACTCTTACCTCTAGTTTTCCCAAAACTCCTTTCAAAGCTTTCGATTCTACTCTTGGTAGAGATACCAAGAACCCTCACCTTGTTCAAAACTCAACCTCTTCAAAATGCCCCAACCTTACCCCAAGCTAGGTTTGATGGTAACCTCTTTAGTGGTTATGCTTAGTATGAGATGAGTTCCCTTGATATACTGTTTGATGAGTTGCTTTGATCTGCTGTTTGAGTTGTTTGCTCAGGAAGTAGATTGAGCTACCTTAGAAGCTCATCACTAGGATCAAGATGTTTCCCAATCCTCAATCCCTAAGCAAGAAAGCAAACCTTGTTGTGATACCTAGCCACTAGGCGATCATATAAAACCCTTAATCAGGCCCATTCTGAGGACTTCCATTCTAGATGTTTCCAAGTCCATAAGACCAACATCAAGCAAGTATCTCTTCTACTCACTCTACACTTCCATATCACCCACTTATTAAAGCTCTGATACCTTGCAACTCCTCCAAGAACTTTCCCTCTCCTCTAGTCAAATTCCTCACAACTGCCAAATCTGGCTAAGTCTGGAAACTGTTTCAACATCACCTTTCGGAATACCTCTTTTCCTCAAACCATGTGCATTTTTGGAGATGAATTTGAACCATCTGGTTAACCATCCTAAGGAATTCCAAGGCCCAGATTGGCCCCTGGTTAGATCCTCCTCCAACCCACTGATCCATGATGGTTTTGTAGACAAGATATCGTATCCTGCAAAACTAGTCATCATACCTACTTTGGTAGAAGCTCACACCCTCACACAACCTCCTTTGGACGAACTCTCTACATGGTTGTGTTCCACTCATTGATGTCTACCCGAACCTACCTCACTTGTCCTAAGTGGGGCTCTGTGCTTATTAAACCTACATGGTTTAGAAGGCATCATGACACTTTCTGCATGGCAGCTTTATTTTCAACAAAGTTTGCCATCTTATCTAGATAACCTCAAATACATTAATTCAAACTTCTCCTGCCATGATCATCTACATGACTTGGCCTACTCAACCATCTATCCGTTGCACCAAGGTGAGCTCTCAGCTCCAAGATGCAAGCATGTTTTGGTGGTATAAAAATAACACCACCCTAGATCATCAACTCCTTGTTGTCCATCCTTTTCAGGTTGTATTTTCATTCCACAAGGTTGCAAATACTTGTGACACCTTGTCTAACTCACCTACCTTTATCTCCAAGATTTATCAATAATTATCCCTAACTATTATGGCCCCAAAGCTATTTAATTACTTAAATAGTCAAAATCTCCGAAACTCCCTCCATAAAGGAAAGTTTGGTTTTCACCAAACCACTTCCCCAACTTCTGGCTCTTGTGAGTTACATATATCATACCTCAACTTCCCACCTCAAAAATAAATATTTTTGAGAAGCTTTATTATTTATTTTTGTCCATTTTATTAAATGGCTGAATTGGAATAATAATTGTTTTAAATACTTTTAATCCCCAATAAATCTTGGGAAAATTCCCCTAAGTGTGCATTCACATTTGGGACCCTTCGACATCAAAATCCATCCTTTCCCAATGGAAACTTATCAAATGATCTTCTAGAAACTATTTCTGTCCTTTTTGAGTAATTGGATTTAAGTGGACTTATACTCCATGTAAAAATCCCAAATAAATCCTAGGAGTCTACCTTTACCTCATCTATCTACCAGTACCAATTTCCCCTCTGGTACAATGCAAGATTTTGGACTTCCTTCACAACCACCAATTAGACCACTATTTGCCAATTAAGCAAAATACTAGCCTAATCACTTCCATTTTCCATCAAACCTTGATCAGTGCTTATGCCAACATCAAGGCACACCACTGGTCGACTAGTACTGTAGCTCCACCCCATCAAATCCCCATTGTACCCTTGTACTAGTGGTACGAGGAGTTTTAAACCCAATTCTTACAAGGATCAACCTAATCTAATTACCACTGATGCCCCCCTCCCCCTCTGGTCCAGCACAATCAAATGCCAACAATACCCCTGTCCACCTCCCCCTAGACCAATCCTTGGCCAGCATTGCTCACCCCCTTGTCCTAAAGGGTAATTTACCCCATCTAGTCATCCCCCTTGGTATAAAGGCCAGCAGCCACCCCAGCCAGCCTCTGCCCCCTCATTTGCTCCCTCTCCACCCCACATCCTCCCCCGAGCACTCCACCCCCTCCCCCTGCTCTATGCTGCCCGAGGAAGAAGAAGAGGAAAGCTTCGGCCTCCTCAAGAAAATCGAGCAAGGCTCTCTCCTCCCTTCCCCTTTCTCTGTGCATGTCAGCCCACAAGCTCCCCTTGCTCGCCTGCATCTAACGGTGCTCTTATTTTTGCCTAGGACCCTCTCCTCCGCCGTCGCCGCCGAGCACCGACGAGTTCATCCTCGGCCGCCGTCGCGAGAGCTTCCTCCCGGCGTCAGATCCCCTCGTGTCGCCCCTCGTTCGGCTCGTCGTCCACCATCGTGTCACCCTGCCGCCTACTCGACCTCCCTCGAGCCCACATGCATCCTCCCCGCTCCTCCTTGCTCCGCCTAGGGTTCTTGCCACCGGTGCTCTATCTCTGCGAAGACGACGTCGGCGAGCCGTCCATCGCGACATGATCCAACGGACGACAGCGTCCGATACCCCTTCGCACCCCGCAGTCGCTGACCGACGAGCCCCGCCCGTCAGGTTCGAAACGAGCCCTCCCGCGCGTTGCCTCGTGTGTCGTGGGCCGTTTCCCTCCAGGCTGGCCCAGCTCTCCCCAAATCTGGCTCGTTGCCCCTCCTTTTCTTTTTCTTTTAGCAGATCCATTATTCCAGAAAAGGTTTCTGCTAGGTTTAAATCTATTTAAACTGGTAAATAAACTCCAAATGCCTCGATCAAATTTTCTGGTGGTTCTCTGATGTTTTCTCAAACATGCAGAGGCAACCCCATGTCCAAAATAAATTTCTTTAATTCCTGGTATTTAATTTGCTGCAGAGTATACTTTGCACTAATTAAATTCCTCTGTGATCTAGCCTTTTTCCATTTGAGATGAACCAAAGGCCTACTGGAAGGTATTTGAAATACCTATCATCCAGCACTGGTCCTATACCAAGGTGAACGGTATTTTGCCTTTAACAAAAATAACCAAACCAGCCCCTGTCTGCCTTAGATAAATTCCCCAGGTCTAACCAGATGAGGTATTGACCTGATTCCACTTCCCAGTACCTACTAGGATCACTATCTACCCAACCCCAGCAGCTCAGAATTTATTGAGCTCTGGTTGTATTTTAGAGAATTAAATACCTCTGTGATGGGTATTTTCATTAAATAAATCACTCCTGGAGTTTGACAAGTCCAAAAAGGGTGAATCCAATTCCTACAGAAAGGTATTTGACATGCCTATCACGTTCCCTTGGAACTAACTCAATATCTCCTGTATATTTAATCTTGTAAATAAAAGAAGAATAATACCGAAATGTCTTTAGGAATTTCCTGAGGGTATTCTTCTAATTATTTTGATGCAATTCCAACTCTAGGTGGTTCAGTACATCATGTACTACATAACCATCCAAGGAAATAATTTTTGGAGCACCAGAAATTTTCTGGTGAATTATTTCCTCAAACTAGAGTTTAATTCCATATAAAAAGCATATCTAAATTTTGAAAAGTGATAATCAAGTGAAACCACTTGTGATGGTTTTGTGGTTTTGTCTTGTCAAGACCTATCTGGGGATATCACTTTTGCCCTTTGGTAACCTACTTACCATAGAACCCTAATCCAAGTCCCTTGTATCTATCCTAGACAACTATCTTCCAAATAGAAAACACCATTTAATTCAACCATTTGACTCCTACTCCTCCAATACCCTCCCAAATCCAGTAGTATTTCTCATGTTTGGCTTGATGTTGTATGCCTTGTATTGATTGTGATATTGTTGCTTGCATGTGTACCCGATGACGACGATAGTGTGAGTGTCTGATGACAAGAAGAACGGGTTTTCTGAATATTATAGTTTTGGGTGTTCTTGGTCATCTGAAGAAGTCCAGGGACTTATTGCTGATCAGAGGCAAGCCACCATTTCCCAAACTCTGATATATATGTCCTACTCTTTTTACCTATTTTATATCCTCTTTATAACTTGCATACTCTACCTGCATGTCTTGTTTTACAAATACTATGGTAGTAACTTGGCTCCTCCAAGTTATGATTTCGTGTCCTTCAAGGCAACACCCCGAATGTACCTACCATTTTACCCCTTTAGACCGAGCGTAAGATGGCTAGCATCCTACCTCCTTGGAAACCCCGGTTTTGAGAAAATAACTGTTTTGGGATTTTTCCCCACTTCAAAGGTTAACAAAAATGGCTTTGTAAAACCCTGGGAAGAGGCATCCTTCCCAGTGGAAGTTTTAACAAAAGAAATGGTGATGAGGAGAACCGAAAGGATGATTGGGATGTTCTACGCCTTTACTGGATTTTTTTTACCGCACAACCACATTACCCCAGGTTGTTGGGACTTAACCCGTAGTTTATCCGCATTAGCCGAGGCACTTCTACCATGCTTATAGGGAGAAATCCCTGGAAGACCGGGCAGGCGACCCAGATCACGGATCTAAAGCCTGTCGCTTGCTTTGGCAAGAGTGAGCCTGACCTGGCAGGAGGTCCGTGCGACAATTGGGTCTCCCGCGGACGGTATGACTTAGGTAGTACGGAAGGAAGTGGAGTCTCCAGATTTAAGGTATACGCCAAGTTGCGGCTTGGGTATGCACGTGTACGGAAGGAAGGACTATGGTTGGGAGCCACATACTCGTTGTCAGGGAGAGCAAACCCAAGAGGAAAAGCATGCCTTTGCTAGTGTAGACAAGCGAAAGGTTAGGTTTGATTATCCGGACCCCCATCTACAGTGGTAGTGGGCCGTGGTTGTATCCCCGCGGATGAATTGATTCTTGTGGGTAAAGTGTGCAAACTCTGCAGAGTATAACCTATTCGATTAGCCGTGTCCACGGTCAAGGACGGTTGTAAAGGTGTTGGCTAGGAGTACCCAAACGGTGCTTGTTTGGGAAAACAGGAACTTTGAGGACGAAGGTTCCGGGGGAACCCGAGTTCGAAGGCTTTGTTTTGACCCGTAGGGTCGAAGGTGTTCAAAAATAGTTTTCACTCCAAAATTGTTTTCAAAACTCTTTTTCAACAAAGACATGGGGATGTCTGGATTTATAAAACAGAAGCATGTTTTCAAAACTCTTTTTCAACAAAGATATGGATATGCCATAACCTCGCAATTAGTTTAGGGTTTTCAAAAGCAACCCCAGATGGAGCTACCTTGCCACAGCCAGAATTGCATTTCCTTTGTTCACTTATCTGGGTGGTTTTGCGAGTACATTCAAAGTACTCACGGCTGTGTCCCTGGCTATTTACTTGGCCAGACTTTCAGGAGATTAAGGTGACGTCCAGCAAGCTAGGCCGTCTTCCCAGTCAGCTGCCTATAGGTTGAGGCACGATTGGGCTCTGCGCTTGGTGACGTTCCGCTGCTAAGATTGATGTAGCCATAATGGCAATTATGTAAGTCTTGTAATACGTTATGTTTCGGATGTTGTAATGGTACCTGTCGGTTATGTTCCATGACTCACTGATCATGGGAACGTGGATGTATGCATAACAGGGATTTCTCAGATGAATAATCCGGGGATCCCACAGTTGAGGAAGCGAAGTGCTTCGAACAGAAACCAGTGTACCTGCAGCATTACATAGAGCAGTGCAATTGTCGAACTAAGGGCAGTACACCCAGGATAAATAGGGCAGTTCTTCGAAAGTACATAGGTGTGTATCCGTGTAGAAAGCAGTTTTCAATATGACTATACGGGCAATGCACTTAGAATGCAGGGTCATCTCGCATTCGTTAGGGGCTAGTATAGTTTCTAGGTAAGGCAGTGCATGTGCTGAGGAAGCGCAGTGCTTCGAACAGAAATCAGTGTACCTACAGCATTACATAGAGCAGTGCAATTGTCAAACTAAGGGCAGTGCACGCAGGATAAATAGGGCAGTTCTTCGAAAGTACATAGGTGGGTATCCGTGTAGAAAGCAGTTTTATATATGACTATACAGGCAGTGCACTTAGAGTGCAGGGTCGTCCTGCATTCGTTAGGGGCTAGTATAGTTTCTAGGTAAGGCAGTGCACGTGGCTGAGGAAGCACAGTGCTTCCAACAGAAACCAGTGTACCTGCAGCATTACATAGAGCAGTGCAATTGTCGAACTAAGGGTAGTGCACGCGTGTTAAATAGGGCAGTTCTATGAAAGTACATAGGTGTGTATCCGTGTAGAAAGCAGCTTTCTATATGACTATATGGGCAGTGCACTTAGAGTGTAGGGTCATCCCGCATTCGTTAAGGGCTAGTATAGTTTCTAGGTAAGGTAGTGCACGTGGCTGAGGAAGCGCAGTGCTTCGAATAGAAACCAGTGTACCTGCAGCATTACATAGAGCAGTAGAATTGTCGAACTAAGGGCAGTGCACGTAGGATAAATAGGGCAGTTCTTCGAAAGTACATAGGTGTGTATCCGTGTAGAAAACAATTTTCTATATGACTATACGGGCAGTGCACTTAGAGTGCAGGGTCGTCTCGCATTCGTTAGGGGCTAGTATAGTTTCTAGGTAAGGCAGTGCATGTGGCTGAGGAAGCGCAGTGCTTCGAACAAAAATCAGTGTACCTACAGGATTACATAGAGCAGTGCAATTGTCGAACTAAGGGCAGTGCACGCAGGATAAATAGGGCAGTTCTTCGAAAGTACATAGGTGGGTATCCGTGTAGAAAGCAGTTTTCTATATGACTATACGGGCAGTGCACTTAGAGTGCAGGGTCGTCCCGCATTCGTTAGGGGCTAGTATAGTTTGTAGGTAAGGTAGTGCATGTAGCTGAGGAAGCGTAGTGCTTCGAACAGAAACCAGTGTACCTTCGGCATTACATAGAGCAGTGCAATTGTCGAACTAAGGGTAGTGCACGCAGGATAAAAAGGGCAGTTATTCGAAAGTACATAGGTGTATCTGTGCATTCTATATGACTATACGGGTAGTGCACTTAGAGTGCATGGTCGTCCCGCATTCGTTAGAGGCTAGTATAGTTTCTAGGTAAGGCAGTGCACGTGGCTGAGGAAGCGCAGTGCTTCAAACAGAAACCAGTGTACCTGCAGCATTACATAGAGAAGTGCAATTGTCGAACTAAGGGCAGTGCACGCAGGATAAATAGGGCAGTTTTTCGAAAGTACATAGCTGTCTATCCGTGTAGAAAGCAGTTTTCTATATGACTGTACGGGCAGTGCACTTGGAGTACAGGGTCGTCCCGCATTCGTTAGGGTCAAGTATAGTTTCTAGGTAAGGTAGTGCACGTGGCTGAGGAAGCGCGGTGCTTCGAACAGAAACCAGTGTACCTGCAGCATTACATTGAGCAGTGCAATTGTCGAACTAAGGGCAGTGCACGCAGGATAAATATGGCAGTTCCTCTAAAGTACATAGGTGTGTATCTGTGTAGAAAGCGGTTTTCTATATGACTATACGGGCAGTACACTTAGAGTGTAGGGTCGTCCCGCATTCGTTAGGGGCTAGTATAGTTTCTAGGTAAGGCAGTGCATGTGGCTGAGGAAGCGCAGTGCTTCGGGGAAGTGCACGCAGGATAAATAGGGCAGTTCTTCGAAGTACATAGGTGTGTATCAATGTAGAAAGCAGTATTCTATATGACTATATGGGCAGTGCACTTAGAGTGCAGGGTCGTCCCACATTCGTTAGGGGCTAGTATAGTTTCTAGGTAAGGCAGTGCACATGGCTGAGGAAGCGCAGTGCTTCGAACCAAAACCAGTGTACCTGCAGCATTACATAGAGCAGGGAAATTGTCGAACTAAGGGCAGTGCACGCAGGATAAAGAGGGCAGTTCTTCGAAAGTACATAGGTGTGTATCCGTGTAGAAAGCAGTTTTATATATGACTATACAGGCAGTGCACTTAGAGTGCAGGGTCATCCTGCATTCGTTAGGGGCTAGTATAGTTTCTAGGTAAGGCAGTGCACGTGGCTGAGGAAGCGCAGTGCTTCCAACAGAAACCAGTGTACCTACAGCATTACATAGAGCAGTGCAATTGTCGAACTAAGGGCAGTGCACGCGGGTTAAATAGGGCAGTTCTATGAAAGTACATAGGTGTGTATCCGTGTAGAAAGCAGCTTTCTATATGACTATACGGGCAGTGCACTTAGAGTGTAGGGTCATCCCGCATTCGTTAAGGGCTAGTATAGTTTCTAGGTAAGGTAGTGCACGTGGCTGAGGAAGCGCAGTGCTTCGAATAGAAACCAGTGTACCTGCAGCATTACATAGAGCAGTGCAATTGTCGAACTAAGGGCAGTGTACGTAGGATAAATAGGGCAGTTCTTCGAAAGTACATAGGTGTATCCGTGTAGAAAAAAAAATTCTATATGACTATACGGGCAGTGCACTTAGAGTGCAGGGTCGTCCCGCATTCGTTAGGGGCTAGTATAGTTTCTAGGTTAGGCAGTGCACGTGGCTGAGGAAGCGCAGTGCTTCGAACAGAAACCAGTGTACCTGTAGCATTACATAGATCAGTGCAATTGTCGAACTAAAGGCAGTGCAAGTAGTATGAGCAGTACATGGCAGTGCATGCGAGGGTTAAATAGCCCAGTGCCTCATAGTAAACTAATTTGACTGGATCAACTCGCAGAGTAGTGCATATATTTAAATAAGGGCAGTGTAGGAAGAGTACATGTTTGTTGCATATTAGTTTGTGTTGGTAGAACACCATGGTTAATTAGTTTCACAGGCAGTGCATTTAGTGTAGAAGCGTAGTAGTTCTAATCTAAACCAGTATACACTTCTAGTGCACTATAAGTTTTAGGTAATCCAGTGCACTCAAGATAAATAAGATAGTTCTTCGAAAGTAAAGAGGTATTTCTGCAGGATAAGCGACAGCGGTTTTGTATATAACCGCAAGTAATTTCTTTATACAGTAGGGCACGCGGGCTAACAAGTGCAGTTACAGTGCTTCCAAATTATACTAGGATGCACGTAGCATTACAGAGAGCATGGCATACATGAATATAATGGTAGTGCAGTTATAATACACAGTCGTAGCACATTAGTTCGTTGTTTCTATTGCGGTCAATGTATTACAGACTAATATTCTTGATTTGTACATAATTTAGTCCAATCGTCGTCACCTTCATGTGATATTTCGGTCACACTGTATAAGACTCTTATAATTAAAAATGTATCTTATTTAGTGCACCAAAACATCACAGCAGCAACGGACTGCAGAACAAATTGTGACTTGATGTAATATGCTGCACCCTGTAGAGACAAAGGTAGAAAACAAATATATTAGTTTAAGCATATGAGTTATATTTTTTGAGTGTTCAGTCATTTATTCTTACCAGGTAAAACTCGCACCTCGGTATTTAAGGTCTAGGTTTGCAAGCATGCTGATATCTCTCTCGTACAAAGGATTTCTTATATAGTGTGACCGAAATAATATACCTATTTTTAGATTTTGTAGGAGCGTTAGGTGTTTGTCTCATACACCAAGATTAGTATAAATCTATGGCATATTAACTTCTGTATATCGCTATTGTATAGTAAACTTATACATAAAGTAGTACCTTGGGTGTGTAAAATGACTTGGGCATGGCAGATGCACTTGACGATATTGATTTACTCTTGAATTGGTAGATCCCTTCCTATATGTAATTCTCTGGTTGGCTTCACCTCTAGCTGAACAATTTGATTTGTATCTAATATTTCTTGGACCTATGATTCCATCTACAAGCATATATTTTTTCATCGACCCGCGTAGCATGCTACAAAATGGAAGGTGGTGGCTTCTGAGCTGTGTGAGACTAGGTGTGGTCGTTGTATGTCTTTATATACAATTCCTTGGTTGTTCTAGGGTTTCCGTCTGGTGGGCCTTGTTGGGCTAAACTATCAGTGTAGATGTTGTAGTTCTTTGGAAACTTGGTTTGTACATGTACCGCTTGAGTTATATATTTTTCCATTGTATGGCTATACACTTATAGCAGATAATCATTATTTAATCTAATATTAATTTTTCCATTGTAATTACAATATGTTCATGTTAAATATTTGTATTGTGCACTAATCAAATCTCTAGGAGCACAATGTCTATTGTTTATATTCTAGTAATGTGATTCCACGTAGAATTTATAATAGTTAGTGTGTAGTTCAAGCACCGATAATAGTTTTATGAGAAAACAGCAGGACAGAAACATTTCGTTTCAGTACATTGCAAATTCTAAATAGACATAAGAGATAAACAAGTACATATTCTTAACAGACATAAGAAATAAGCAAATTGTCAATCAGAGTTTGATTCTGACGACTCTGCTAATGCCCGGCTACTATGAATAATGATGTTCATGACAAACATCATTTCAGGGTTAAGCTGTGAATGTTTTTTCGCTGGAATCAGTATAGCTTGTCCAACACTGAGATTTGTAGATTCAACGAAGTTCTTCCATGCGTCTTTGTTGAATGAGAAGCGGCCATCTTTTGTTGTTTTGTATGCCATGGTGTTGACATTACCACTTGCTCCTAAGCGTACTCCAACAAGACCTTCTTTAGCAATTTCAAGTGTAGAAATGAATTTCAATGGTAGTATCTGAGTTGCAATAGAAGAAAGACGTTTTTAGGAATAACATTATGAATATATTAAACCAATGTGAAATCAATAAACAAATAAATAAAGTTAATTTTAGAAACATACCATATTGTGTTGTTTAATGTTTGTTTTTGTCAAACGAGTCACAAATGGCAACCCTACAAATGAATTGGCTGAAGGGAAGATATCGAATAAGTAATTTTCCTCAGAATCTGTAAGGGTGCATGTCTTGGAAAAAATTGTAGAATTAAGCACTTGGACATTGCTGCATCATCACTGATGTTGTTATCTTCTTCATAATCAAAATATATCACAGTTATCTTTGGACCTAGAGCTCCCAATGAAAAGAATAGTTGTGCTCCTGCGCCGATCCTGTTCTCTGTGACGAACCTTGTCCAACCTGGACCGGTAATGCGAGTAATTGTGTGTTCTTTGTGGACTTCAACATAATATGTTTTTCCAAGAGCTTGGAATTCCACTCCAAGTACAGTTATGTCATTGAATTGCAACCTTAGATTCCATGGTATAGTCTGTGGAATGATTTAGTGAAGGAGAGGACTATTATGTTAACAAATATTAAGAAATGAATTTATATATATTGAAAGGTAGTGTATACATACGAGTGAATGCTCGAAACAGCCTTCTACGAGACGAACAATGAATTCTGAGCCTGAATGTCCTAAATTTTTACCGCAGTGACCGAAACAAACTTGACATGGCGCCATTTCTTCTGCAATAAAAATACTGGTGTGTTATTAAATGGCTATACACATATAAAATAATTTATAATTTGTGCCTGGAATTTTTCTTATATTTTGTAATTATGTTGCTTCTAATAATCTGATTCTGTAGATATGGTTCGTTTAGAATGGAACTAATAAGTAGGGTTAATCTAGTAATTAAACTACTATTGATGTTTGTCAAATTAAACAAATGAACATTCTCATTGTACCATTAAAAAAGTATAAGAACTTTAGTGTTAGTTCAACATCATATAGATATATCGTGTTCTATCTTTAACTCATACTAATGGACTCATATTTGTGAAAATCTGGACAGTATTAATCTTAGTACATTGATTTAGATTTGGAGGAATATAAGCACGCAAACTTTTTTGCTAATATTTGTACAATGTAAACGATTTGCTAGAAAATTAAATGATGTTGGTTGCTTACCGAAGACGTGGGAGTGGTGAATCGATGATCTTTCGTTGATGGCGGCGGCAGAAGTTCGGCTAGGAGTTGGTTTCTTGGCGGTGGCAGAAACGGGAACGAGCTTTAGAGGAAGTTAGAAAAGGAGTACTTAAATGAATAGGTTGTGTCGCTTCATTTTGTAGAAAGATAGTATAATGCTAATTATTTCAAGGAAACCCTTTGTGTACTTCCGTTTTATGTAGTTAGCGGTAGATAGGATAGGTAGTGCAGAAAGACGGAATAAAGTGCGCCTGGTGCACAACAGTTTCAATATTTTGAACCGTTTGCACAGAAGTTTCATGGATGACGTCGATGCAGTGCGTACATGATTAACAAGAAGTGCGTGGTACTGTAAATTTAATTACAGTTCAATACACAGTTATATCTCTTCCTCGGCACCTTATTTTGCTCCATACTCTCGGTAATTTAACTAAGCATAAGAACATAGTGCATACTTATTTGTCAGGTGCAGTGTATTACAGTTACAGGTGTAGTGCGCTGCAGTTGCAGTGTATTGCACGGTCAGTGCACTGCCGCGGGTCCTTACCTTACACCGATCGCAAAGCAGCTTTAAAAAGCATAGCACCGTAGTGCATAGTTATTTCGGAGGCAATGGGTGTCAGTATTTGTTACAGGTGCAATGCGTGGTACTTTAAATTTTAGTGCAGTGCACATTGTAGGGTTATTGCTCTGCCTTGGCACCTTATTTTGAACCATACGCACGGTACCTTTACGAACCATAGGAACACAGTGCATACTTATTTATTATGTGAACTGTATTACAGGTAGAGGTGTAGTGCGCTGCAGGTGAAGTGCATTGCACGGTCACTCCACTGCCGCGACACCTTATCTTTTCCCGTTCGCAAAGCAGCTTTAAGAAGCATAGGACCGCATTGCATATTTATGTTGGAGGCAGTGCGTATCACTATTTGTTACAGGTGCAGTGCATTGCACGGTTATTGCTCTGCCGTGGCATCTTATTTTGCACATTAGGATTGCAGTGTACTATCGGTTTCACAGGCTGTGCGTGTCACTGTGTCACCTTACGTTGCACCATCCGCACATGTATTTTATGAAAATAGGAAAGCGGTGCATACGCCATACACGCGCAGAGCCTGTCCATGTACATTCAAAGTGCATATATTAGTTGCCTATATTATTAGCATATTGATACATACAAACATCTTAAATATAAGAAATATTTTATTTACATAGATTTACTGAATAACCTAGTGTATTAATATTATTACAAGTATCAATCTAATGACCATCTTCAGTCGGAGATGTCCTTCTCATTGACAGTAGGTGTGAATGCTCTCAATACTTCAGGAAGTTCATCAAGTAGATCGTTTTCTATCCCATATATCATCTTGTAGTTAAATTCTTCTCTCATTGCGGAAGGGGAGAACTGTTCAACAATCAGGAAATCGGTATGTTTTGAACGTATTTTGCCAATAGAAAAAATACAAAGCAGATTATATTGTAATATAAACAACGCGACTTACGTCTTCTTGGTTGCATTTTATCGTGTCTCCATTGTACCACTGTATACTTCTTAGGATCGAGTAAGCACACTCATTCTCTGTTTGCTTTGGACGCCTAGGGAACTTTGCTTCGTTGAACTTCTCTGCGGATTCTAGAAAATTGTGACTAGGATATGCCGCTTTAAGAAGTTCATCTATTCTTTTAAGCTGTTTTCATGAAATGTAACACTTATTGATCAGTATTCTAAATAATGCAGTTGGAAGATTAATATGAAAGTAATGTTCTAACCATGATTGGTCCAATGTTGCTGTGATATTCTACTCTTGTTTTAAACAAGTAATCATTGGTGTATTTCCTTGAGTCAATTATGTCAAGGCGACCTCCACTGATATACATGTTGAGGGAGTAAACTGTAAAGTGAGAGCTGTAGACAACAGGTATTTCAATCTAAAATGAATACATAACAGTAAGTCCATTAACATAAAAGTTTATTTCATTAATAGTAAGCTCTCGAAATTTATTGTATAATCCTCTTCGAAATAGATGTTTTGAAAATTTAGAGAAACTTGCCAGTTTTGCCATGTTTGGTTTAAAATTTTCCATCAATGATTTGAATTGCTTCACACGTTGTTCTGTGCAGATCCAGTTTTTCTTCTCGAGTTCTGTTAGCATAGAGACTTAAAGGTTGCATATGAATCTTTTTCCTCCGTCCACAAAGCCTTTGCAGGAATTTCTTATCATAAATATGTCTATGTAATGCTGAACCAATTGATTGTCAGTCATCCCTCCTTGTTTAAGATTGTTTCTCAGATCTCGGCCTGTCCATTGTGTTTCTATCATTATTCCAGATTGTATTCTTTGAATCTGAATAATGATTTTGCTGTAACAGATCAGAGAAGTTTGTTGTCATTACTACAAATTATTATGGTAAAGCAAGTACTAATACTTATTTTCTAAAATTATAATTTTATTTTAAACTTTTATTATAAAATTAAACAATCCTGATGCATTTAAGCTTTTATCCTTGTAACATTGAAAAGTTAGCATACTATCTATTACTTTTATATGTGCATGTTTTAAACGAAAACGCTAGAAAAAGGGCGCCCTCACGGGAGTGTTTTAAATGAATGATCTGAAATATGTCTTTTTTTACTCAGCATATTTATCTTGAAAACTTTCATCCAAGATATCCTTTCGAGCAGCGGCTGCGTGCTTCTTGTATTTAAAAGGCAAATGCTTGAAAACTGGAAAGGTATTTTGACCTTTCTGAGCCGGCCTTGATGGCATGCTTGATGTTTCTTGTAGTGCTGTAATAGATTCAGATTGTGATATTTTCACCACAGGTGTTCCATCCCTGTTTTTTTGTTTCTGGTTATTCTTTTGGATGTTCTAGCCTTTTTTGGAGAAATTGTTGATATCATATCCAAGGTTTTTGGCTTTCTGCTCTTCTTGATCTTTTTTCCCACGGTCCTGACTAGATTCATTTTCAATGTCATTAGCCAATCTGAGTACTTCCATGTCTGTGAAATGGAGTTGAGCTAGACTCCTTTCGTCAATCAGCAATCTCTTTGTTTATTTAGCCGCTGACTCAAGAGACTGCATGATAGTGTTTTGTTTTACATCTGTACTCAAATCAAGTTCAGGAATACCTACAAAACAAAATCAAAAGCATGGTGTTAGTCTGCATACATCATGATTCTAATTGTATAAATTGAACTTCTAATTATTATTATATTATTGTTATATTATAACGCAACATACCTTCGGTATTTGTAGTCAACCCACTCAACAGTATATAGGTGTTTTCCATTTCGTTGAACATTCTATAGAACCACAAGTTGCGAATAATAGGCATATCTTCTGCTGTAAATTCTATGTAAGAATCCATTACTGTGGTTTCCATCACTTGTAGCATCATAAGGTACCGTCTTCACTGGGAATTGAATAAAATGTAATAATAAATTATCAATTAATTTTAGAACATAAATTGATATATCTAAATTTAAAAACAAGGGCAGCAGTTAGTACTTACACATTGATATGTTTTGGCATATCACCAAACTCAATGTCGAAGCTTATTAATTCTTTATGCTCTTGACCAAACCCATGTTGCCATAAATTTTTGACATCGTTTACTAATTTGACAGCTATTATTTGCAAACTCTAATCGTCTGGATTTCTTCCTGAGTCTAGTATTCTCATCTTCCTTGATACGAAATCAATTATAAATAAGAAGTAGTGATTTCTCACTCGATTCTCATATGCATACGAGGCGTCTGGTATAGTAATCATTACCTATAAAAATGATAGGAATCATTACTAGTTATGTAATATGTAAAAAATTTAATATAAAATTTCTGAAATATATTACTTGACGGTTATTCACTATTGTTTGGACAAATTCAACTCACGAAATTATATGCGGGTAACGTGTCTTCTACTTGAGCTGAAAATAGATTCCTTGTCCTTTCTGGAATTTGTGTGATATCAGCAGTCAAATATACCTGTAACAAGCTTACATTGTTTACTATCATTTAAACAATTGAAAAAAGTTTTATTTTTTATTTTTTGCATGAACAACAAGGTTATGTTGAAATATATGTAAACATATTTATTAACATTATATATGATATACTAGTTTTGTGAGCTTACCCCTATGTTAGGACCAAAACATTTTGTTCCTTGTTCGGCTTTAGAAATTGCAAGATAATCTACAGCTAAATCAAGAACATTTTTTTCTATAGTTCCTCTATCATGGAATAAATTTGCAATTTCTCCTGCAGTTACTATCTTTCCTCATTTTCTTTTTATCAAAATGTATGACCTGCATGAATTATTGTGAATAAGTTAGTTTGATAATAAATTTCAATATATTATAGCAATAATAATATATATTAGATTACTATATATAAGTGTTTCTTGAAAAAATTGCCTTTGCGGTTTTTCTGCACAGTAGAATCCCAACATCCTACTGTGAATCTTTTGACTAGTAATTCGCCAGTCTGCGTGTGCTTCCTCCTCTGCAACTTTGTGATAAACTGTGTTATTTCGTTTACGTAGGATTAGAATTTTTTTCTTATTATTGTTTTTGTGTGTAAAAATCACCTTGGTTGAAAGGCGCCTCATCGCGAACAGGTACTATAGCACCAGGTTGTTCGTACTGTTGTTTGCTTGTTCCATGAGTAGAAACAAATTGATATCATCATGGTTATTTGTAATAACAATATTGACAGCCATTCTTTTTTATAATGGTTCAGTTATTCACAGGTAAATCTTTTTTTGACAAATATATTTTCACTATAACTGTACTTACCTTCTTGGAGATTACAACCATGTAAATCCGTAGAAGCATTGCCGTCAGTAATCCAGCTATCTACTTCGGCATCAAGGTCTGGGTTTGCTATGTTCTTACCATCGTCTATGCAACTTTCCTAGTTAAATTATACCTTTAAAAAAGATCAGATAGCATAATATAATGTTTATAAATATATGTAGAAATAAAAAGAATAAATATCGTTGGTAAGATCTAAAAGATAGATAACCTGTTGGTATGGCATGGTTTCATTAAATTGAACTCCCTGCCAATTCAATTGATCCATATTATCAACAGCGTTGAAATCTTTCATGCCATTGATAATTATCATTTCTTCATCTGGCATTGAGTTATTTTCAAAAGAAGATGCTTCTGGTTCTGCTTGATGTTCAGGTGTGGGAGTCTTTTCGTTGTCATATGGCAGTCTGTCATCAGAAATCCTCATTGCTTCATCTTGTATAATATTATTATCCATGTTGCATAAGTCATCTTCTTGTTCTTCATTGTGTCTTTCCTGCTCAGCCAGATTACCATCCGTGTTATCGTCAATCTTTTGCTCCACAAATGTAACAGGTGTTATAACTACATTTGACATAGTGTTTGCGGGTGCTGGTATTTGCAATGTGTTAATAATAATTTGTGCATACGTCAATCCATCCAAATCATCACCCTTCGTTGAATACTCATCATCAATTGATGTTTGGTTTTCTCCTTGTTCTGTCGGCTGCTCAGTTTCTATTTCATTGACTTCAACATCCTGCTCCTAGTCCCGAGTGCTACCAGAATCAAATTGTACCTCAGTCACGAATTGATGAACTTCATATTTAGCGTGTTGAAGTTCATCGTCGTCATCTTCAATCTGAATATCAGTAATCCCGTCTATTAAATCATCATGACATGCATTTGTATCTGCTTTACCATAACAAGCATTTTTTTCTAACGGAATCTCAGGTGTAATCATTATATCACTGGGATCATTCATTCTCTGGTCGCTGTCTTCTTTCATTCCTTCGTCAACAAGTGATTCTAACTCCTCACTGATAAGTTCAGCAACTTCTGTGCCAGGTGTACTTGATGATGGTACGGTGGTGTCTTCAGCATGTGAGGTGGAATTATCATCATTGTTTTGCTCGACAGACCCAACAGGTGTTGTAACTACAGACGTTGTAGTGTTTGCAGTTACTGGTATTTGAGTTGTTTCAATAACATTTGATGCATCCGATAGTTCTTCCAAATGATCACTTTTCATTGAATATTCAACGTTCATATTTGTTTTGTCTTCGACTTGTCCTGCCTGCTTCTCTACTCCTGTTTCATCGTGTTCCATATTATGATCCTGGTTCCTTGTGGTTGTAACTGAAACTGTGCATAACTAAGGCACGCAAACATCAACTTCTTCATTACCATATTCAAGTTGTCTCTCGTTGTTAACAACCTCCATGTTGTCTGTTAGATCTATATCACATAC
Source organism: Avena eriantha (assembly GCA_910589775.1). Classification (NCBI taxonomy): domain Eukaryota; kingdom Viridiplantae; phylum Streptophyta; class Magnoliopsida; order Poales; family Poaceae; genus Avena; species Avena eriantha. Next base: position 423,327,033 of record OU342743.1, read on the forward strand.
ATTTGTATCTATTGTACCAGAACAAGGCATGTTGTCTGTCGCAATCTCATGTGTAATTTGAGTTGTACTAGCATCATTCATTCTCTGGTTGCTATATTCTTTTTTCCATCATCCACAACTTCTGTAGCTCCTTTACTTAATTCTATTGTTTGGTGTAGCATCCCAATTGTCTAACAATTGTAATGCTACTTGGTTTAGTAATATAATGGCTACTTCCTATATATAATTGTTGCACCATAACTATATCATGCTCATGTCATCATGCCACCTTGCATTTGAGCATCATATAAAACCCTTTCCTTTTTGGTTCTTCTCTCATATGCATTATTAATTGTATTTGCCTCTTGATATTGTATTTGGTTATGGATATATTGTTTAATGCCCAAGTTGAGTTGGGGGCATATCTTTTATTCCACTCCACCACCTTTCTTTGTCACCACCTTATAATTCCATCATTCTACTACCATGGGCTTCTATTTTCTTTTGGTATTTAATCTAGCTCATGGGAGATGGGATGGATCCATTTCTTTGGCTTGGCCTTTATTCCACATTTTGGAATGCATAAGAATAATGCCAAGTTATTATTATTGTTTTCACAAGCATAAACATGGCATTTAATGTCCATGCATGGGCCATGCAAGGTACTCTTCTTTTCTTCCTTTGGGCTTCTCTTGGCCTTGTAGAGAAGTTTGTTTGAGGAAAACCTAGTAATGGGTTTAAACATTCAAACCAAACCCTATTTGACCACCCTCTATTTTTTGCCTCTTTGATGCCCATTATTGCATGTGCATGCAATATAACCATCCCCTTCTTTTCAATATTCTAGTGTTGGCCACCATGTTTTTCTTTTGGGTTTTCTTTGAGCAAATCTTTTACAGACCTAACAACCTAAATTCCATATCCACCATCTCATCTCTCTTTGACCTCTCACCATGATCATGTATGTGCATGTGGACATATACACCCACACCTACATCTACTCCAACCCTAACTAATATCTCTTTCTCTCTCTCTAAACCTAGCTTCTACTTACTTTCCTCCTCAAAAACCTAACCCTACCCCTCTCCTCTTTCACCACACATTGCTTGATCTTGCCTTGATCATGTGAAACAAAAGCCTAACCCTAGCCTCACCCTCACCTTCCCCTCCTTCCACCACCACCCCTTGCCGAGCATCTCTCTCTCGGTCCCCTCTCTCTCTCTCTCTCGGCCCTCTCCCTCTCTCTCGGTTTCTCTCCCTCTCTCCCTACCATGCAGGCCCCACCACGTCTCACCCCTCATTGCCCTCCCCCCCAATCTTTTCTTTGGCTTCAAGACAAAGAGAAGGAGGGAGGAAGAACCTACCTGATCAACCTCCCTCTCACTTTTTGCAAAGCTACCACCCCATGTGCTCCTACCCGACCACCGGGCCTATGCAAGGCGCCAGGAGACTCCCCGGCGTCCTCTTCTTCGACCTGAGGAGGACCCCCCTCCAGCAGGTCGCCGGAGTTGCCGCCTTGCCGCTGTAGATGCCATGGACCCAGAGCTCCGGCCAGCAAGCCCCACACCAGATCGCGACCGCCCCGAGATCCTTCGCCTACACCACCGAACTCCTGGTGAGGTCCTCAACCCCCCAGACATGGTCCCTAACCTCCTGTCACCGTAGAACGCCGCCACCTTCTGTCGAGCAATACGCGTGCACGCTCGCCGCCGCGCGCCGCGCTCCGGCAGACAGCAACAGCGGCAGCAGACACAGCCGTGGACCCCTGTTCCTCGACGAATTGCGGCTGCTACCGTCCTCCTTAGACCAAGCCGCCTGAGAGAGTTTTGTAGCCAAGAGTCCCCTCTTCGCCTTTTGTTTTTGTGTCGGCGCCGTCCGAGCAACAACAGCGTCGCCACCGACCTCGCGTTGTCTCCCGATCGCCTGCACCGCAACGTCCGCCGTGCTCGTCGACAGCAGCAGCAGCAACAACATCCATCCCGCCTCTGTTCTTCGTCGTGCCCCGTGTGCTATAGACCTCCTCCGGCGATGCCACCTAAATGAAAGTTGTAGCCCGCACAACCCTCTACATTTTTCCTTTTTGCGACTTAGCAAGATTCGTCGCCGTTTCGTCGCCACCGTCGACAGAAGATGGCCAGATTTGCCGCCGGCGCGACTTTTCCTGACAGCGCATAGTAGCAGCCGATGCCCTTTTTGCACCTAGCCCCCTGCCCTTTTTCCCACCTAAACCCGCACTCCCAGGAGCCCCACCTGTCAGCCGTTGCGCCGTTTTTACAAAAAAGCACTCCTACTTCCGCTTTTTCCCGCCCGCGCAGACCCGGATCGCCCACGTGTCGCCCACCGGCTGGCCCCGCGCGCGAGTGGCCCCGCACCTGGCCAGGCCCGTCTCTCGGTTGCTGCGGGTCAACTCCCCGTGGGTGAGAAAAGCCGGGCGGACCCACTGCGCCCCACCTGCTGCTGAGTCAGCGCATGGCCCACTTGTCGGTGTCTGTGTCTGGCTCTGCCTGCGTGTAAAAAAAACTGGCCATTTCTCTGTTTTAATAAAACAAATTCAAAATGTTTAAATTCAAATTCAAATCAGATTTTAAATAACTTTTAAATGACAAATCCAAATAGTACATATAATATATGTTTTTGAATCAGAAAAATGTGAGGAATTCAAATATGCCATTCAAAATAATGTTTGGACACTTTAAAATTTCGAGATGATTAAAATTACAATAAAATGCCCTTTTCCTTAATTAATTAATCTACAACTCCAAATTTGGCAAATAATATGTCTAAATCGATCAGCGCGACGAGCCCGTTCTATCTATGCAGTCCTTGTTCTGAATTGAAGAATGCATCATGTCATTCTTACAAATCTGAACTGTTTATGACAATAAAACTTGGTTAAACAAATAGTAAAATGCTTTATTTCCTGTATCCACACCTCACCTTTGCCATGGTACTTTAATTCCATGCAAATTGTGCATCATTCATCATGGCATGCTTGTTTGCTTGTCGCATTTTAATTCATATGCTTGTGCACTTTATTTATGTTTGCCCTTGTTTGTTTGGTTCTTCTTCGAATAGACGCCAAGCAGGAGAATTACCAGGAATCACAGGAGTACTACCCAGATCCATCTCTCGCTTCAACTGAGCTACCAGGCAAGCACTACCACATGCTTGCATACATACAGTACCTATTGCCTCTATCTTATTCTTGCATCATTGAGTCGCGATTGCATTAAATTGAATCCCATGTACTGCATAGCCTTTACTATTAAACCCCACCAAAGCTTGTTCCTCCATCCCATGAGCCATTACTACAAGAGTTGTTTGAGCCATGCGAGTCGTAGCAAAGCATGTGTAGGGTATGTGAGTGTCTGATGAATAACGAGGTACCTAAACAACATAACCTGAGTAGTAATGGGATAACTAATGAAAGAGGCACCGGTGAGCAATATCTTCTATTTGGGTTTCATGCTCACTTGTGTCCCGTAGGACCCCGAGTACTTGATTCCTATTCCTTGACTATTCGCACTACCCACATCCGGGAGGCCTTATGGACCCCCCTGAGCCAGAGCTTGATTCATTCTTATTTCTTGGGGCCACAAAGTAGTTTGGGGCTTTGTTACTATCATGTACTTATGCCATGCTTTACTGTTTTATTAAGATTGTGCATGGAGCACCCGTACTATTTTGGATGCGGAGTGTTTTCGCGGTATCGACAAGCCTAGTCACATTTTCGGGTTCCCAGTCGTTTACAGCCATTGGCGCAAACCTTGGGTCCGTCTCGGAGCCGGCCAACTTCGTTGCGGGTAGCTTAATGGGGTGGCCCCCTGAAATATTTCTGAATCCTGTGATTGCTTTATCGTGAATGCCTCGTTGGGTTTTGATTTGGTTTTTCCGAGGTTGACTAAGTGTGTGTTGCTATTCGTGCACCCCTGCAGGGTAAATCTTTCTGAAAGCCGTGTCCGCGGTTATGGACGACTTGGAGCACAGTTTCTCGATCATAGACAAGTATAACTAAAGTACCGCTTTTAATTTGACTAAGTACTGGACTAGTAAATAGTGCAATACCCATGGAATGGTTAATAAAACTGCCAACGGGTGATGGGGGATGTTTGTCCGCTTCCTCGTTGGTAAGCGAGGAGGAGGATGGATCTGCTAATTATATTGTTATTACTGTTGTTCTTAATTCTCGGACATCCGTCTATCTTTGGTTAGGTGGATGGTTAGCGAGTATTTGTAGAATCGTTAGGTATTATCTTTTGCTGCAATTGCGTCACCCCAGGTTGTGTCCCCTTTAGCGGCATAAAGACTTGCTGAGTACCCCTAGGGTCTCACACGATAAATTGTTTGATTCAGATGAATAGGTGTACCCGCAAGATGGATACTGGGTGGAAGAGACAGATGATGTTGGCAATGATCATTCGGTGTAGAGATTCCGGGAACGGGGATCCGTGAGATCTGTGGGCGGGATGTGTTTATTTATGTGGCATCGTATGCCGATTTGCTTCTTGTCCGTACTCGGATCTTGTTTTCCGCTTCCGCTTGATACTCTAATGTGTGATGTATGAGGAGCTATCCTAAAAAATTATCTCTATCTAGGATATTTGAATCTTGCCGTATGGCGTTGCAATATTTCTATTTCTTTTAGATGGAATGGCTCTGAGGACTGTTGTATGTGGCTTGCATACATACTCATTTGTGTATGTAGTTGATCCATTCGCCTGCCGATTACGCCGCTCGTTCTTATCCCGATGTTCTGAAAGTGGTTAGGACGTCCGAAAGGTCTACCGTGAGTGGCCCTGGGCCCCCCGTACTATTTTAACCACTTTCGTTCATCCAGGCATGTAACTAAGAGTGTAATTCACCGAGGTAGTTAGAATTGGTATCAGAGCCATCCCGCCTTTAGGGTCTCAGCCAAAATGGTCGTTGTCAGTCTAGCAAATATTTTTGGTCTTTATGTATACTAGGGAAAAACAAACGTGAGAGTAGGACTGCTTCCATTTTTCTTCTTACCCACCCACCCACCCATTTCTGGTAAGGAAGTGTAACGTTTTCAATCCTCTTCTAAAGTTCAAACTAGGATTCACGTGTTCTGGGTTCCGTAGTACCATAGGTTGTGTGTGTGTGTGTGAATTCCTTGTCTATCTGTTGCATCCAAATGTTATCACTATCTGCCTTTTTGTTATCAACTGTTGGTACATTCCATACCGACTGGCCTTTGTAAACCGACGCGATCTGTCTCACTCCTTGTTAACCGGCGCAATCTTGTTAAGGGTGTTCTTCCTTCCAGCATCCTATCATAGAATGTGGAGTTTCTAATCCCTATCTGATAAGTGGGTTTGCGCATTTATTGGTATTTTAATGCCGGAAAATACGGAAAAAATTTCTTTGATACATCTGTGTTTCCACACTCCTCTTCAGTCGTGTGTGAAACATTATCTATCTTCCTTTATCGGCATGTTCATGCTAACCTATCATTTTGTCACCGACACTTGATCATGGAGTTTTACTTCATCTCCAAATTCTCTTGGGGCTAATTACATAACATGTGTCGATCCGATGTTGGTGATTGTAATTTGGTTCTCGGTATAGCTATATGACACTTATCATGAGTGAAGTATGGTTAATTCTATCAATTGCATCCTCCAAATGATGGCGGTTATCCCCTATGATTTTGAGTTATACCGTGATCATATCTATGCATATTCAAGTATCTTTGGCAACCCGGAGTTTTCTCAAGGCACTACGGTGGTCTATCGTCTGTTTATCATGCTTCACATCTTTTTGAACCCCATATCTGCAAAATTCTCTTTGGTACCAGGGAAGTGCATCTTGTCGTCTCTGATAGCTTTGCTTAAGGTATGACCTATCATCGTTCCCTTATCCAAGATCTCTTTATCTTTGTAACCGGCGATCCAATCGACAATGTGAACCAAGTGACATTTCTCGTTCTCTTCCGAAGGACCAGATAGTCTATTCTGCCAGTGCATCTCTTTCAACACGAACCCGTGCTCTTAATATTGATCTTTCAAAGAGCGTTGATCTCAGGAAGTGTTTCGAGCATTTGTTCGTCTCTCTCGCCTCTTGAACTTGGTATTCTAGGAATATCTTGTTAATACGTGGTGGTATATCGTCATGATATGCTTGCCTATTCTATATCAATGGAAGGACATGGAAGGTCATCTGTGTTTATTTCTCTCAAGCTTCGTGAACACTGTCTGTGTGCAAAGTTCTCAAAGTGTGAATTCTGGCTTCTTGAAGTCACCTGTCTCGACCACGTCCTTCTGCTAAATACATCGCTTCAATTCTGGAATCAGCAAGCACATTGTTAATTCCATCTTCCATCTTCAACCAACCCGGAGTTTTTCCTTGTTGGCAAGTTATCATCGTCGTTCCGCGGAAGATTTCCTCAAGACTGCTAAACCTCTCTCAATCATTTCAAGAAGAACATGGAGTTCTTTTCACCTCTGTCTTGTCAAGTAATATTTTGAAACCCTCTCATTCTATCGTCTATTCTCAATCCACCGGAGGCCATGAAGATTTTTCAGATCTTTTGTATTCCTTCTGTTCAAGTGGTGCTATCTTTTTCTTTCTCGGTGGAATCTTGCAGTTGTCTCCGTGATCTTCCTTCATATCTTTCTGGTGGCTTGTTACTTCTGATATGACGACAACATCATCATCCTTATCTATCTTTGAATCCGGTGAATCGTTTGCATTTTTCTTTGTTTTCTGACGGAGTTCCATGAGTTATTGTAAATACCTTCAGTCTGTTTAGTAGTTGGGTTGCATGATTTTCTTATTCATGTACGGAATAATGCTTTGAGTGCGGGATGGGGTAGCTACCATACCATTACTCTTATCATTCGCTCTTGTACATTGAATTGGTGAATTAATGTGATTCCACTCATTCCACGGAAGTTGGAAGTGGCCTTTATCCCTCAATACTTTTACTTCCGTCTTTGTTGTTCCGGAGTGCTCCCTCGAAGAAAGTAATAAATAATCTCTTGTTGGTGATCTCGACCTTTCTACACGGAGCAAAAACTTCAATTATCTGGTGGGAACAAACGCAAAACTCTTTTCTATCCTCATCTTTCTACCGGCGTTCGACATTCCCAAACAAGATGAAAGGAGACTATCTCCCTCTCTGTTTCATCAATTCTTTTTCTTTGGTAAAGTCAATTATGGTTGATGCCATTAATCGCAAATCTATTCCACATTCCACTTCTTCTAAGGATTCCACCATAATCTAGCATCACCTCCATCTCTTGAAGTTATATCCGCGCATGTCAATTGCGTGATCGTTGGTTCTTACCGTTGCAACAAAAATCTAATCCGACAATGTCTAACTGAATCCTTCCGTTGATATCAAGGAACTCTATTGTTTGAAGGCGATATTGTTTTCCGAACTTCTTTTCCCAAATCCGAGGGAAGAAACAATGCTATTTTCATAGTGGTTGATAACTCCTAAAAAGTCATTCTTTTCTTCCGGTGAGACAAAGATTCATCTTCTCTTGTATCTGTGAATCTTTAATCTTAAGGAGGTGTCGATTCTTTTCCCTAATACATCGTCCTTTCTAATTCTTTCACAAGTGGTTCTATTCTTTTATCATGTTTCTCGAGAAAACCGGAGCTATGTTCGTCCTATCCTTCTTATCTCACGACAATCCTTCAATTTTTCTAACCTTTGTGTCTCAAGCAAAACGCAAGACTTGCAACAAGTCTAGCAAGTTTGCAAGGTGTAGTGGCCGCACCATTCCGTGTTCATCAACTCGGGAACGTGAGGGTCACCTTCGTTCCGAACACCTGTCTCTCCTTGTGTTGGTTTCTTTTTCCTAGAATCTCGGGGCGAGATTCCTGTTTAGTGGGGGAGAATTGTAGCATCCCAATTGTCTAACAATTGTAATGCTACTTGGTCTAGTAATATAATGGCTACTTCCTATATATAATTGTTGCATCATAATTATATCATGCTCATGTCATCATGCCACCTTGCATTTGAGCATCATATAAAACCCTTTCCTTTTTGGTTCTTCTCTCATATGCATGATTAATTGTATTTTCCTCTTGATATTGTATTTGGTTATGGATATATTGTTTAATGCCCAAGTTGAGTTGGGGGCATATCTTTTATTCCACTCCACCACCTTTCTTTGTCACCACCTTATAATTCCATCATTCTACTACCATGGGCTTCTATTTTCTTTTGGTATTTAATCTAGCTCATGGGAGATGGGATGGATCCATTTCTTTGGCTTGGCCTTTATTCCACATTTTGGAAAGCATAAGAATAATGCCAAGTTATTATTATTGTTTTCACAACCATAAGCATGGCATTTAATGTCCATGCATGGGCCATGCAAGGTACTCTTCTTTTCTTCCTTTGGGCTTCTCTTGGCCTTGTAGAGAAGTTTGTTTGAGGAAAATCTAGTAATGGGTTTAAACATTCAAACCAAACCCTATTTGACCACCCTCTACTTTTTCCCTCTTTGATGCCCATTATTTCATGTGCATGCAATATAACCATCCCCTTTTCAATATTCTAGTGTTGGCCACCATGTTTTTCTTTTGGGTTTTCTTTGAGCAAATCTTTTATAGACCTAACAACCTAAATTCCATATCCACCATCTCATCTCTCTTTGACCTCTCACCATGATCATGTATGTGCATGTGGACATATACACCCACACCTACATCTACTCCAACCCTAACTAATATATCTTTCTCTCTCTCTAAACCTAGCTTCTACTTACTTTCCTCCTCAAAAACCTAACCCTACCCCTCTCCTCTTTCACCACACATTGCTTGATCTTGCCTTGATCATGTGAAACAAAATCCTAACCTTAGCCTCACCCTCACCTTCCCCTCCTTCCACCACCACCCCTTGCCGAGCATCTCTCTCTCGGTCCCCTCTCTCTCTCTTGGCCCTCTCCCTCTCTCTCGGTTTCTCTCCCTCTCTCCCTACCATGCAGGCCCCACCATGTCTCACCCCTCATTGCCCTCCCCCCCAATCTTTTCTTTGGCTTCAAGACAAAGAGAAGGAGGCAGGAAGAACCTACCTGATCACCCTCCTTCTCACTTTTTGCAAAGCTACCACCCCATGTGCTCCTTCCTTTTTCCTCCCCACCATCCCTCTCTACCTCAGATCCCATCTAGGAGGCGCCCAGGTTCCTCTCCCTTTCTCCTTCTTCCTCCCAAACCGCCATGGCCATCTCCCCCACCTAAAAACCCTAGCTTAGCCTTTTCCCCGTGCCAGCTCGAGATGATGGCCACCGGGCCTATGCAAGGCGCCAGGAGACTCCCTGGCGTCCTCTTCTTCGACCTGAGCAGGACCCCCCTCCAGCAGGTCGCCGGAGTTGCCGCCGTAGATGCCATGGACCCGGAGCTCCGGCCAGCAAGCCCCGCGCCAGCTCGCGACCGCCCCAAGCTCCTTCGCCTACACCACCGAATTCCTGGTGAGGTCCTCAACCCCCCAGACCTGGTCCCTAACCTCCTGTCGCCGTATAACGCTGCCACCTTCTGTCGAGCAATACGCGTGCGCGCTCGCCACTGCGCGCCGCGCTCCGGCAGACAGCAACAGCGGCAGCAGACACAGCTGTGGACCCCTGTTCCTCGACGAATTGCGGCTGCTACCGTCCTCCTTAGACCAAGCCGCCTGAGAGAGTTTTGTAGCCGAGAGTCCCCTCTTCGGCTTTTTTTTTTGCGCCGGCGCCGTCCGAGCAACAACGGCATCGCCACCATCCTCGTGTTGTCGCCCGACCGCCTGCACCGCAACGTCCGCCGTGCTCGTCGACAACAGCAGCAGTAGCAGCGTCTGTCCCGCCTCTGTTCTTCGTCGTGCCCCGTGTGCTATAGACCTCCTCCGGGGATGCCACCTAAACGAAAGTTGTAGCCCGCACAACCCTCTACATTTTTCCTTTTTGCGTCTTAGCGAGATTCGCCGCTGTTTCGTCGCCACCATCGACGGAAGACGGCCAGATTTGCCGCCGGCGCGACTTTTCCTGACAGCGCGCAGCAGCAGCCGATGCCCTTTTCGCACCTAGCCCCCTGCCCTTTTTCCCGCCTAAACCCGCACTCACAGGAGCCCCACCGGTCAGCCGCTGCGCCGTTTTTACAAAAAAGCACTCCTACTTCCGCTTTTTCCCGCCCGCGCGGACCTGGATCGCCCACGTGTCACCCACCGGCTGGCCGCGCGTGCGAGTGGCCCCGCACATGGCCGGGCCCGTCTCTCGGTCGCTGCGGGTCAACTCCCCGTGGGTGAGAAAAGCCGGGCGGACCCGTTGCGCCGCACCTGCTGTTGAGTCAGCGGATGGCCCACTTGTCGGTGTCTGCGTCTGGCTCTGCCTGCGTGTAAAAAAAACTGGCCATTTCTCTGTTTTAATAAAACAAATTCAAAATGTTTAAATTCAAATTCAAATCAGATTTTAGATAACTTTTAAATGACAAATCCAAATAATACATATGATATATGTTTTTGAATCAGAAAAATGTGAGGAATTCAAATATGCCATTCAAAATAATGTTTGGACACTTTAAAATTTCAAGATGATTAAAATTACAATAAAATACACTTTTCCTTAATTAATTAATAACTTTAATTCTACAACTCCAAATTTGGCAAATAATATGTCTAAATCGATCAGCGCGACAAGCCCGTTCTATCTATGCAGTCCTTGTTCTGAATTGAAGCATGCATCATGTCATTCTTACAAATCTGAACTGTTTATGACAATAAAACTTGGTTAAACAAATAGTAAAATGCTTTATTTCCTGTATCGACACCTCACCTTTGCCATGCTACTTTAATGCCATGCAAATTGTGCATCATTGATCATGGCATGCTTGTTTGCTTGTCGCATTTTAATTCATATGCTTGTGCACTTTATTTATGTTGGCCCTTGTTTGTTTGGTTCTTCTTCGAATAGACACCCAGCAGGAGAATTACCAGGAATCACAGGAGTGCTACCCAGATCCATCTCTCGCTTCAACTGAGCTGCCAGGAAAGCACTACCACATGCTTGCATACATACAGTACCTATTGCCTCTATCTTATTCTTGCATCATTGAGTCGCGATTGCATTAAACTGAATCCCAAGTACTGCATAGCCTTTACTATTAAACCCCACCAAAGCTTGTTCCTGCATCTCATGAGCCATTACTACAGGAGTTGTTTGAGCCATGCGAGTCGTAGCAAAGCATGTGTAGGGTATGTGAGTGTCTGATGAATAACGAGGTACCTCAACAACATAACCTGAGTAGTAATGGGATAACTAATGAAAGAGGCACCGGTGAGCAATATCTTCTATTTGGGTTTCATGCTCACTTGTGTCCCGTAGGACCCCGAGTACTTGATTTCTGTTCCTTGACTATTCGCACTACCCACATCCGGGAGGCCTTATGGACCCCCCTGAGCCATAGCTTGATTCATTCTTATTTCTTGGGGCCACAAAGTAGTTTGGGGCTTTGTTACTATCCTGTACTTATGCCATGCTTTACTGTTTTATTAAGATTGTGCGTGGAGCACCTGTACTGTTTTGTATGCGGAGTGTTTTCGTGGTATCGACAAGCCCAGTCACATTTTTGGGTTCCCAGTCGTTTACAGCCATTGGCGCAAACCTTGGGTCCGTCTCGGAGCCGGCCAATTTCATTGCGGGTAGCTTAATGGGGTGGCCCCCTAAAATATTTCTGAATCCTGTGATTGCTTTGTCGTGAATGCCTCATTGGGTTTTGATTTGGTTTTTCCGAGGTTGATCGAGTGTGTGTTGCTATTCGTGCACCCCTGCAGGGTAAATCTTTCTGAAAGCCGTGTCCGTGGTTATGGACGACTTGGAGCACAGTTTCTCGATCATAGACAAGTATAACTAAAGTACCGCTTTTAATTTGACTAAGTACTTGACTAGTAAATTGTGCAATACCCATGGTATGGTTAATAAAACTGCCAACGGGTGATGGGGGATGTTCGTCCGCTTCCTCGTTGGTAAGCGAGGAGGAGGATGGATCTACTAATTATACTGTTATAACTGTTGTTCTTAATTCTCGAACATCCTTCTATCTTTGGTTAGGCGGATGGTTAGAGATTATTTGTAGAATCGTTAGGTATTATCTTTTGCTGCAATTGCTTCACCCCAGGGTGTGTCCCCTTTAGCGGCATAAAGACTTGCTGAGTACCCCTAGGGTGTCACACGATAAATTGTTTGATTCAGATGAACAGGTGTACCCGCAAGATGGATACTGGGTGGAAGAGACAGATGATGTTGGCAACGATCATTCGGTGTAGAGATTCCGGGAAAGGGAATCCGTGAGATCTGTGGGCGGGATGTGTTTATTTATGTGGCATCTTATGCCGATTTGCTTCTTGCCCGTACTCGGATCTTGTTTTCCGCTTCCGCCTTATACTCTGATGTGTGATGTATGAGGAGCTATCCTAAAAAATTATCTCTATCTAGGATATTTGAATCTTGCCGTATGGCGTTGCAATATTTCTATTTCTTTTAGATGGAATGGCTCTGAGGACTGTTGTATGTGGCTTGCATACATACTCATTTGTGTATGTAGTTGATCCCTTCACCTGCCGATTACGCCGCTCGTTCTTGTCCTGATGTTCTAAAAGTGGTTAGGATGTCCGAAAGGTCTACCGTGAGTGGCCCTGGGCCCCACCGTACTATATTAACCACTTTCGTTCATACAGGCATGTAACTAAGAACGTAATTCACCGAGGTAGTTACATTTGGTCATTGATCAGTTCATTGACGTCTGTGCCAGGTGTACCCAATGATGGTATGGCGGTGTCTTCAACATGTATGACAGGGTGCTCCTCACTTGAATCTGCTTCTAGTTTAGATGAAGAGGGTTCAGTAGATTCATTTAGCACCACCTTCTTTGGTTTATCTGCTTCATCCACTTCCTCCATTTGGTCCATGCTTGCCAGAACTTGTTCATACTCTGCATTGTGTATGATGGTGTTTGATATGGCCATTTCCTTCTCCTTGGCCATAATATTGTTCTTTTCCACGAGGTCAACCTTCACAATCCTTAATCTAGCCAGAGATACGTCTAGATCCTCCTTTCTTGACCGAACAATCTCATTGAGCTTACCAATCTCCTCTTGGTTAGATGCTTCATCATCTACGTTTTGTATCAATGGAGTGTTGTTACCAATTGTATTTATGGTTTTGGTTAAATCGATATTTGCTATTTCAGAATCTACGGCAGCATCTGAGCTTTGACAAACCGTTAGGAAAGTAGTGTTGACACATGTAATTAAGTCAGAAAGTTGATAATCACTTCTTTCCTGCAGTATAAAATAATTAAATAAACACAGTCAGACGGTATGTTCTTTATCGTAGGTGTTTTGTTGCATTAGTGTAGATTTTTTCATAGTAGTGATTATTATTTTTTGACTTGGATAATTAACATAGTTTAAATTTATTTGAGTCAAAACAAACTGGAAAAATTCTTAGATGAAGATATAAACATGATTTTTATAATAAATACAACTTACCCTAAGGCTTTCGTAGCTTCTAGTGTCACTGCTCCAGTCATCTGATCTGATTTCCTCCAAATATTCCAATTTGAGGCGACCAACTCTTGCTGCAAGGTTAGTCAAGTTTGCTTTCTTGTGTGCACAAGTGTCCAAATAATAGATTAGAGGCAATGCTGCTAGACCCTCAGCTATGTTTTTATTTCCCTTCTTATATTGGTATTTTCTCAGCCCCCTCCTTAGCTCATCAAGGAGAACTTTACAGAGGTTCATCTATTATATTTTCTTGATATCGAGATCCATGACCATACCAGCCTGTCGTCCTATACGTGCATTACTCGTTGCGCACGTTGTCTTGATGAAGAACACAAGAAATATGAGCTTTATTGTCATATCTGATGTTCCACCATTCTTCACATGATCGTAAAGCTTACTCGGTATAATGTTATCTGACTCACTCAAACCGAGCTGCTGTTTCAGCCACCGAAAAGCTTTTGTATCGCGGTCACTTGAAGGTCGTGGAGCATCAAACATATTCTTCTTGGGGAAAACCATAAATTGCTTGCACCACATCTTCTGTTATTTCAAGCTCTTCCCCTTGTTCAAGAACAATTGTTAGAGAACCAGGTTTGAATTTACTGTATAGCCATAGCATCATCTTCTTGGAAATGTTGCCGTTCAATTTGAAATCAACTACGAAACCATAGCCATGATTCCTCAAAAAATTCTTCTGTTCATTTGTTACATAGTTTTCGAGAAAGTTGTGTAATTATGAAAGTGACCCTCTCACTATGATCTCACCATCCTTCATGTCTGCTAGTTCTTTGTAAACTGTGTCACGTTTTTGCTTCTTGAAACCAGGTTTATCTATGAAAGCTTGAGCAGCATTAGGTTTTTCTTGAGTAACAGACCCAGCTTCTATGTTTTCATCCATACTGTTGTGTTTCCTCTTGGTTAATCGCCGTGTTCCATGAGATGAACAAATACTCAACTACAGAAGTTTATGTTGAAAAAATTAAATCATGCATTATAATTTATATTTTACACTATGATGTTATTTTAAAAGAATTAATAATAGAGAAATAGTTAAACACATACCTAATTTAAATTACTAGAATCAAGTGAATAAATTAAAAGATGTATAGTCAGCAAAGAGCTCATGAATCAAGAAGAATCAACTAGTACGAAATCAACACAGGTCAACAAAATTCCTGGCAGTGCATTTTAGTTACTAAATTGGTGCAGCAAAGGTGCAAACTTTCACACCAAAATTTGAACTGTTAATCTATGTACTTGGTAGAGGAGCAGTTCACTGAATTTATAATTGGCAGTTCTTATCCAAAAACTATGTCATTGTTTCGAATTTCAACCATGTTGTTGAGAAAAATGTTACTTCACTACGGACATTAAAAACAATAAATCGAAAGAAACCCTAGATTAGTTTGATTAGTGGTTTTCTTGCTCGTGGTTTGTTATTATCAAAATTGTTCAAACCATGTGCGCTGGCCATTTTTTAATATATGCTTCACTCTAAACTATGGCCAGAAATAATCAAAATACCTGCATTGAACCTTCGTGACCACGATTTTCGTCAGCCATGAAATCGATGAATAAGTGTTTTGGGGATGAAAATTCCAGGAACCTTCTGTGGGTGATTTCCATCTGCGTTATATCTATACTTTTTCCCCTGAGAAAACCCTAATAAAACTTCAATTAGTGCTCATAAAATCGTGTCCAAACTAAATGGAGAACGAGAGGAAAATACTTCATGGAATTTCGGACAACACCAGGCCGAATTTGGGGTGAGAATGGAGAATCTGTGATACCTGTCTTGTCGCCGTACCTCCAATCGAGAATCTGGAGTAGCAGTAGTCCTTAGCGCTGGTGAAGCTTTTCGCCGCCAAGGAGTTGCCACCATTGCTTGCCCCTATGTAGTTACGATGGAGGAAGAGAGAGAAAGTGGAGCAGTGTCGGAGAAGAAGAGGAAAAAGTAGTAACAGTGTAATCATAGCCGTCCATTCGGATGTATTGCTGTATGCACGCGTGTTAACCGTCAGCGGGTTGATGCCACGTAGTTTACATATGATCCCAACTAAGGAGCACTACCTCTAGATGCGAAGGTGCACTGCTTGGAGATAGCTAAGTAATAAAATATATTCTCACACTTGACAAATGCAACATATAGTTCTTCAGGATCTACAAAAATTTAGTGTTGTGTAACAGAGGCACATATATCAATTTATTTTATCGATATTCACCGCAGTGCAATAGTAGTACTAGAGGCAGTGTAAACAAACTGCAGCGATACAACTATATTAAAATGAAATAGGCAGGGAAATTTGTGTTCACATTGCAGTTCACCCACGTTGAATGGTTGAATAATTACTAGCCACCTGGAAACTATATTTCAGCGCAGTCCCTTGTTTTTTTTGTGTTATTACGTTATGTGACTAGTGTTGTAGGACAACTAAGTTTTGTTAGTATCTTTATCAGTTATACAAGATTACCAGGAAATGATACTTTTGAAAATGGTCGTGCAATGTTTTGTGATTGCCAGCAATATAGATAGATTCTACCTGATCAAAAATTGTCCGGACTGAACGCAGAGCTTTTGTACTATTTTTGAGCAGTACAAACAAAATTAAGCAAACTTCAATCTTAATAATCCCACTACATTGTTTTGTGTCTGACAGAAATATAATAAGAAATATATCTTTTAGTCCATATTACAGGCAGGAGGATATAACTAAAACTGTCAGCGCATAAAGCCATAAGAGAACCAACTATATTAGAATATCAAAAAACTTTGAAATTCGTGCTCGGACGGAAGTTTAGTTAACCTAATTGTCGGAGAAAACAATATATTGCACGTGAATATTGTAGCAATATTAAACATAGTGCGATAGAACATTCATAAGCAGTGCAAATAACTATACGCTAACAAATTTAAGTATTATAACAAGAGCAGTGCATTGTGTGTTAATAAGGCAGTTATATGGTGCGGAATGGACATTGTGCATTCCGTGAGCACAGTTACATTTCTATAGGCAGTTGGATGGAATAACCACGGGCAGTGCAAATAACGATTAGAGAAGAAATCATTAAAAAATGCAAAAAAAGCAGTACTCGGTAACAAGGCAGTGCACATCTATAAGAGCAGTGCATTATGTGTTTTGAAAGAAGTAGTATTTTTCAATATAGAAATTTATTAATCACCTCATTCGATGCATTATAGACCCTTTGCACTGCGTGAGAAAAGTAATATATATGGTTACGTCAAGAGTATATGCAGTCTTATATTTGTTCACAAGGTAGTGCTTAGGTTCGCAGTCAGCTACGTCTATAGGAAGCAACTTTATGAAAAAATAAAATAAGAAGTGCAATTATTGGTCTGAAGCAGTGCACATATACAAAGACAGTGCGCTATGAATTGACGAGGTAGTAATACGTTGCCGTCAAAAAAATGTATTAAGCAGCCTATCCGACGCAAAATGGACCCTGTGCATTGCCTGAGGTAAGTCATATATCGCTACGTCCATAGCACAGGCAGTGCAATATACCTTTCGAAGGCAGTGCAAACACCGACTAGAGAAGAAAGCATACTTCAATGTAAAGAGCAGTGCATTATTTGTTCACAAGGCAGTGCGCACACACAAGAGCAGACAAGAGCATAACACTATGTGTCAAGAAATCACCCTTTTCTCAGCTTTAGCGCAATCAGCTACACCTATAGTCTCAGTTGTGCGATATAATTGCCATATACAATGTAAAGAACGAATAGAGAAGCATCCGTACATTTATATGTTTACAAGGAAGTGTATAGGTATAGACTTGAATAATATCTTTGTTATCTCGATGATTTCAAGCCACATGATAAACATAAAGGTAAGATGAAATTTGTCTGGCAGTAATATTCATATACACACGCATGGAAACAATATTGAATTGCAAATAAGCATCCTAATTAATATATTCCAAAAACTTATGCTTAGAAGAGGATATTGTTGAACAACTTGTTTTTCCTTGCATTGTTGAATCTATGAGAGAATTGTATGACCCTTTTCTGCAGAAATTTCTGGATCGGCAACTTGTTCTTCTCCTGTGGTTGGTTCAA
This sequence comes from Avena eriantha, assembly GCA_910589775.1. Lineage (NCBI taxonomy): Eukaryota > Viridiplantae > Streptophyta > Magnoliopsida > Poales > Poaceae > Avena > Avena eriantha. Next base: position 423,344,600 of record OU342743.1, read on the forward strand.
CCATGCCAGGATCATCTTCTGAATCTAGATTTTGTGAACCAGGCTCTTCCTGATCCTTTTCCTCATCGTCTTCTCCTTCTTCTTCTACTTGAGGTCCTTGTTGATTTTCTGCTATTTCCGCTTCGGGCTCCACCGCTTCTTTGGTGACTCATTCCTTCTGGATCTCCTCCTCCATTTGTTGTACTACTAGTGCGAGCAACTCAGATCTATGCGCGTAGCATCTCTTGGTTGATCGGAAAGGTGTAAAGCTGGCGGAGTTTGCTCCGTTTGGGTATGGCGACAAGGGCGATGGTGGGTGGCATTGTTTGCGATGACGAAACATTCTAGATAGGTGTAGTTGTAGGTGGACAATGTTGAGGGCTATAAATAGAAATCCAGCATTGCTAAATTTCCTGCATGGCGGGATAAATACATGTTAGTGGCGGGAAAGATTGATGAACTAATCAAGAAAGGCGGCGGGAAAGATTGATGAACTTATGGAGAAAGACGTGATGCGCTAGCTCTGCGTGACATCTAAGAAAAGGAAGCATACGGCAAATTAAGTAGTATATCTAATGGTGGTTAATCCATAAGATTCAAACGGAATATCTAATGTCTTTTACTGGAAACGATTTCATTTCAAAAACCATTTACTAGTACATGGTCTGAACTGCAATCAGTTCTACATGTTGAACTCAGGTAGGTTAGTTATATATAAAACTCTTATTGTAAACACGGAAGCGCAGATAGTGCATATATATCTGTATCCGGCACGGCGGTGCCTATGTAATACACGGGGATAAGTTGTTTTTCTTTACGACAGAGAACTACACTACTTGAAAAACAGCAACTCTACTACTACATAATAAACAAATTAATTCATCATTTTTTATAACACCACAGTACACGCATCGTTGCTTATTTTCCACTCGACTTACGTGCTAAAGCTCTCAGTTCTTCCGGTAGTTCATATTTTGCTTCGGTGGCCTCGGAGAACAGTGCCCATAATAGATACTCCTCCATGACTCAGCTCGCTTCCATCTGGTCGAATGGTTCAAACGAATCAAGAAGATATATTGTTAATGTCAATCAAAAATTTGTATTTGGTAAAACTATTGATTCAAAACTGGCATTACTTACATCTTTAAGATCATGTAGAAGTTGAATGCCATTGTAGTTCTCAATGCTCTTTAGAATCCAAAAACCATTCATGACTTCAACTCCTTTTTGTACCTTCACATGTTTTGATCTAGATACAATATTTCCCCACTTTGGAAGCTTGCTCTTCGGGTAGAGTTCATCAACAAACTTGTCAAATCCCTTTAGATGAAAAAACCAGTATGTAGAGCATAGTTAGTGACATAATTTTTTTCAAACTATGCAGATTGTCTTTAACTGTATTATAAAGTTCTAAAAGTAAAAAAAACCACACCATGTTTCCCCAGTTTGATTGTGGTAAGCTGTTTTAGACAATACTTTTCTCTGTGTCCTGTAATCCCGTGTGTCAATAACTTCAACGCAACCACCTTGGGGTTAGTTGTTTAGGATGTAAGTAGACACGTGATTGTCAAATGACACAGGCAGAAATATCTGTGATGGGCAAGGAAAATAGTCACATTGATTATATGTTATAAATGAAAATACGGAATATTTCTGTATGTTATTAATGAGTTATGTATTAAAAAACGTACCATCTTAGCTTTGCTCAAATCTCCATTTCCAATTAGAAGTTTGAACTGTTCAATCCTGGAGACGGCTTCAAACTGATAAATTTCATCTTGTCCTCCAGAATTTGTGAAATTCTCCTTTTTCCCAATGTCACATAAACGAGCAACCCCTAGTGGCAGTACTATGCTTCGATTCCTGAACATACATTTGTAGTCAGAGATACTACGCCAGCTTGAAATTATGAAGTCAATCATGTCATCATCTAGCTTGCCTTTTCCATTGAAACATGCTACAAGCCTTGCCGAGTCCAATATTTTGGTATTTCCAGGCCTTGTTCCAGATTTTACGAATATTTCACCATAACCAGCCTGAGATTTCCACAGACAAACGAAAAAAAGGATCAAATATAAAAACCGGGATCCATGACCTTGTGACAACATACACATATTTTTTACTAAAGGAATCAACAAAGCATAGTTTGGTGCTTACTCTTCATTCTTCTCCAGAAAATCCTTGCTTAGTACCAATCTACGAGCAACTGCGGCATCTCCCTTGTACTTAAATGTGGGGGGAACGTACACAGGAAACTTAAGTTTTAAGATGTGTTGTAGAGGCCTCTTGTAAGATTTGATATTATCTGGGGAATTATGACCAAGAGCCTTGCTCCTTGTAACAGGTGTTCTTAATCCTTGCTCTGGCAACGAAAATGTTTTAGTTGCATCTTCTCCTTGGCGTTTTGATCCGATACACGAGGTGTCTACATTGTCAATCTGTGTTCTAACATCAGCTGTGTCATGCGGATGTCCTTTATGAATTGCTTTTTCAACAACAGCAACCTCATGGTTAGAGGAACCATCTTTGTGAGTAATTTCTGGTAACAACATGGTCTCACCTGCAGCAATATTTGTAAAAAACTGTGTTATTTCCTCTTACATGTTATTAATGTAAAAAACATCGTCTAATGTAAAAACCAAGCATCTTGACATAATGAGACAGTACAATTGTTGAACTGCGTGGTTAACCTGTCTTCCTCGGCTCCTACAGCGTGTTTGTTGCATCCTTGTACTTGTTTAGACGATTTTCCTCCTGCATCATTATTACAAGTAGTTTTCCCGTCAAGCCTATTAGTAATTTTGCTATTAGCATCATATCTACAGAATACAACAATACCATTGCTTAGTTGTGCCGTTGATGGCTGTTGGTCAGTTTCAAATTACTTAGAATTGTCTTCTCCTTCTCCCGTAGTATGCGTTGTTACTGGTGTCGGTGTCACCATGCACGCAGAACAACTCTAAATAACACATCAAATATATCAGTAAAATATATAAGAAATGGACAAGTTGTTACATTACACTTCTATTTCATAGATTATTATTTGTATGTGCTCATACGATGGAAGTAGCTAATACACGTGTAAGATATACGAACATGTTCATCCAAGGCTCTTGCGGTTACAATGTCGTGCTCCTCTTCTGGTGCTGCTATATTTTTTATTCTGTCCATGTACATGATTCCTCTATCGTCAAAATTCCAAGGCGTGTTGTCATCAGCTGAATCTATTATATTCACTGTTACCACTGCTGACTTGCCTACAGTAGAGCATTTGTTCCCAACATTAAAGTCATGAGTTGCTGCCTCAGCTGTATGCTTTAATTGCTTGATTTGACTGGTGCCTGAAATGTTCGCAATGTTGGTCAGGTCATTCTCGCATCTATCAAAACATCTCAGCACGTCAGTTGCACACTGATGGGATGCTCGAAAGAAGTTAGCCATTGCTTCTAGTTTACTTCTTTTCAGGTCCCTGTGCTTCATGGTAAGTTCTTTATATATCGTTGCAGCATTTATATGATCACTTATGATTTCATCACCTGCTTCTTCCTCTAGCAGTATATCTATATACTTGTCCATGCATTGATCTAGCCTCTGGGACTTTGTTCATGAACCCTCTAATTATCTGTTAGAGGTTGAGGTTATCTTGTTACAAGTCGTTTCTGCCATAGGAGGTTTCAAATAATAGCTTCTTTCATCACAGCTTTTCCACTTCAAACAGTAAACAAATATTATTTCCATGGATCGTGAATAACTGTCAGAAGAGGTAATTTTAAAATAGTTCATTTGATAGAATGATTCTTTATGTGAAACAAGATGAGGTCAAGTAGAATACTTACATTCAGTCGTCCCAACCTCTCTTTGTCAATGACATCCGCTTTCAATATAGCAAGCAGATCTAATTTGTCCAGGTATTTGATTCTGGGTGTTTCTTTTGTCATAAGTGATTTTCTGCACTTGACCGAATCCAGGTATATTATTAGAGGAAGGACTGTGCAACCTTCGGCAACACTTTGATTCATATCATCAATATGAAACTTTATTGCTGCCCTCTTGATCTCGTCAATTACAATGGCAAAAGTCCATTTTTCCAGAATTCTCGATATCAAGGCTTTTCACTACCCCAACTTCCCGGCTGATGTGGTTGTCTAAACCTGGACATATTAGCTTTGTGCAGATTACAAGTATTATGCATTTCATTGTAAACTTGTCTGTTGCACCCTTTTTGATATGACGGGTCAGGTGTTGCACCGTTGTAGTGTTGCTCTCTCCCAAACCCAATTTATTCTTAAGCCACGGTAAAGCAAAGGTATTGCCAGCTTCTGAAGGCCGAGGCGCCTTCATAATGCCGTTGGGTAGACCAAGGGCAGAATGCGCTGCATCTGCTATCAGAGCTATAGTCCTACCACCGGCAAACTCCATTTTCAGAGTTTCTACATCAATATTCTTGTATAGCTTAATAATCAGGGGCCTACTAATGTTTGAATCCAGCTTGTATTCCAGGATGAAACCTCAGCCAATCATCACGAGCTCTACTTTTTGGAGATCGTTCGGATAATGTTTAATCAATATGTTGAGGTCTTTGAGAGAGCACCTTACTGTGTAATTTGATCCAGTCCTACTACGGGGCTTCTTCTTGTCCCTTGTATATTTTTCAATTGCCATCAGTTGATTCTTGGACATATCCTGGTAGTTTACAGAAAAAACGTATCAAATATTCATAAACTTATTTCTAAATTTCTTAGTGCAGACTGTAGTCTCGATTAAGGAATATGATATGCATTAACATTACGTAAGCTTACCATGACAATATTATTCTGGTTGTTGGGACTGCCATGTTGTTCTCCACCAATCTTTCATTTCTTCTTACGTACACCGCCTTTGATGTTTGAACCTATTTTGCATTTCTTTTTCAGCTCCAGCTTTATTTTGTAATTCTCAATCTTCATGTTAAGTACATTTTCTAACACATCAAAACTCATCGTTAGTCTGTGCCATACCGTCGGAAGATTCTCCATCGCTAGCATTGCAAGAACTCATTTTTCCCTGGTGGAAGAGACATACCAATCTTATTACACGTTATAATTTTTGAACCGACCACCTGAAGCACTTCAATTCGACGTGCTTAATTTAAACTTTAATTTGTAACTACACCTAGCTGTATAGTGTAACATCAAGTTGCAGAATAGGACAGGTGCAGGTGCAAGTAGTATCCATGTTCACTCCACACCTTGATGAACCTACACACTAAAAGAAGTCTAGATACACTTTATTCACAAAGCTAAAACATCTTATATTTTGAAACGGAGGAAGTATTATATATAGAAAGCTAGGGTTTTGATTTTTAAATTTTACTAACCTATTCCCTCCATCCTAAAAAGGATATCAAAAGTTTGTTTGAATTTAGATGTATCTATATAGGAGTACTAAATACTGTCTAGAATCATATTTCGCTGAAACAAACCTGAAAAACTAATTTAGACTATAATAGTCTTTCAATTTATCATGGACTTGATCTCAGTACCATGGTTTCCATAGTATGGACGACGAATCAATGATTCTACAAGGAAATCTTTGCTATCAAGTAAGAGCGGTAAGTTCTTCGCAACTGAGTAGTAGCAGGGATGATCTCGAATCCTTATCAATGGGGATGTTTTGTTAAGTTGCTATAGAGAATCCTTACCTCGGAAAGAGGACGGCACCGTCGGTTCCTTCTGTTGCAGATTTTCCGCAATCTGCGGAAGAGTTGCTTCTCTTCTAGGGATGGGACCAAGTAAGAGCGGTAAGTTCTTCGCAATTGAGTAGTAGCAGGGATGATCTCGAATCCTTATCAATGGTGATGTTTTGTTAAGTTACTGTAGAGAATCCTTACCTCGGAAAGAGGACGGCGCCGCCAGTTCCTCCTGCTGCAGATTTTCTGCAATCTGCGGAATAGTTGTTTGTCTTCTACGGATGGATAGTAGATGAAGGAGATGAAGGCTAATTAGATACAATAACGGAGAACCGTGTCTCCCGTCGTCCATAATAACTGTTGTAATGCCCGATTTTATTAAGATTTTTCCAAGGCAGTGCAAATCTTTTTTTAGGGCAGTTCAATAGTAAACTAGTTGGCAGAACAATGATTCCTGTAAATCAATGTAGCAACAATAGGAAAACATTTCATTTACGGCCCTGAAATTTATTATAGGTATACCATATAAATTGTACTCCTAACTGTCTTCGAGTTATTATATATATTATAATTTATAAAAACAAGATGCTAATTTTAACGTTTCTAGCTAATTCTTGTTCCATTAATTTTACCCAGATTACTCTTCATGCTCTGATCGGAATTTCACGATGCATCATACAATTTTATTTAGTGCCGAAAGTTAACACATCCATCTGTTGTGTATTATAAGTTGTAAACAATACAATTTACGATGCAACATACAATTCACGATGCAACATGCCTTCTATGATAAGTGCACTGCCATTGCATGATATCTCAGACCTTTTTCGCAGAGCAGCTTGCGTAGCATTTCGAAGGCAGTTCATATATATTTCATGGGCAGTGCATCTTTGTGTGTATGGCATTATAATGTTAGTACCACGATGCACTCAACGAGCAGTGCATGCTTGATATTCGAGTTGTGCATCACAGTGTATATAGCAGGTGAGATTGAATTGCACATCTAGTACACTGCCATTTCATATTATCTTTCACCAAGCAGTGCACAGTAGGTGAAAAACGAAAAGGTTGAACCAAGACACAACATGTCAGAAGTATACATCAATACAGATAACGTTCAGCAGTGCATACTACGTACACGGGTAGTGCACCTCGCTGTGCATAGCAGATGGGGTGCATTGCACGGTCATTGAACTGCGATAGAATCTTGACTTGCACTATGCGTACAACACTTTATGAAGCATTTAGAAGGCAGTTCATATATACTTTATTGGCAGTGCATACCTGTCTTTAACCGCATTGTATTAGTATTATCCCGAAGCACTCCGAATTTGCTTGTTTTTTATGTGATTGCATATTGCTTTTAATTGAAAATAACGAATTTCATTAATGATTACCGCTGGTCAAGAATTGTACTGAATACTAGTTGCTTATTCGTCTGAACAAAGTGATGTGCAGTATAGATGACAGTGCTATATTTATAGTATAGACACTACATGCATTAGTATGTTTTTCCGTTAATAAACATCTTTTTATTTCTCACAAACTATGCACTGCTCTATGCAAGATAATATGAAAGGGCATTCCCACTTGCTATGTACACTGAGATGCACTGCCCGAATACAAATCATGCACTACTCGTTGAGTACTTCGTGATGCTGTCATTATAATGCCATGCACATGAGATGCACTACCCCAAAGCTATAGATGAACTGCCCTAAAAATCTTTGTAAACTGATGTCAAAACAAATATATAAATTTAATGATCCGACAGTGGTCTGAAATTTTAAATGTTAATAATCCCTATTACAATTAATTCGGACTATTTTTTAGAGTGCCAACAATTTCATTGATAAATTTCTAGTCATGCCGGAAACACACGTCAGGAATTTGTTTCTGAATGAAGCAGCATTATTCATCACTCCCGTGAATCAAACAAAAAACAAATAAAACTTCACTGAATGATGACAAACACTGAATAAATAGTTTTTATTTTGGTACAATTATAGAAGTACGTACATCTATATTGATTGACAAGTTCCTTAATCTTTTTTGTGTACTTTTCATTGAACTTTGACAAAACCATGTCAAACGTCAACTGTTCCCGCAAGGCTTTAGTATCAGTCTCTACAAATAAAAGTTCATATCAAATAAATTATAATTTAATGTTATTTTATACTAGTAGAAGTACGAAATTAAGTTTGCCTCGAAATTATACTTACAGACTGGAACCAATGGTAAACAACACCATCGTAAGATTTGAGCAACCTCAGCAAACCTACTCCGTTGTCTTTCCTGCTCATTTCATAGACATACCCATATTTCAGTTGCTTGTTTGATATATAAATTTTAATAGAGAAGGATCACGCAGTGTTAACGATACTTAACTAGATTTCATTCTCAGATATCCACTGAACAGGTGTGGTTTTCATATTCCGAAATTCAACCCTATACGAAAAACTGTATGCTTCTTCAAATGCAAACTTGAAGTTGTTTATCACAATGGCTGCTTCCTCTTCAATAGTCTCATTCATGACGTTCGAACAAACAATATCATATTTCCGACCTTGAAGGTCAGCAATCACGGCATACCACACATCATTTGGCCGTAGAGGTATGATGATCTAAACAAATAAAGAGACGAAACAATTGGCTTGCAGATTTGAAAACAATGTCACTAGAAAATAACGTAGACACTAAAATTTAAAAATTACCATTGATACATTCGCCAGGTTCCATCCAGTGTGATTCATAAGTATCGTTTGAACGATCTTGAATTAAATTCTGGCCTTGTGAGCAAAAGCTAATAACATAATTTTTTAGAAAAAACAAACCAGTTAGTAGATATCATAATTTCTATGTTCATGGATCGATATATGCGTGTTCAGTCGCACGTGAAAACATGTATAGATAGATCAGGTGTTACTAAAAAAAACTTTGTAACTTTGCTTACCGCATCTTCATACATCATGATATACCTGGTTGGGAACAATTCATGATTGTGTTGATTATTATCTAGGTTGTGTTTCTGTTCTATCATGACCAGCATTGCCATATAGTTCATTACATGTGAATTCAAACTTCCATAAACCTGCATTGCTAAACCAAACACTCTCTGGCAAGCCCATTTCTTCCTGCACAGAACCACCTTGTCGCTGGTAGAATATAGAAAAAATAGAATCGAAATACTACATTATTACAATGCGATGAAAACAATTAAATATATTTTCATAGTAAAGTATGCGATACAAAACGTTACCTTCTCGCCTTTTGATTCGGAGTGGTCTCTACTATGAATTCAAATAAAGCTACTTCAACATCTTTTGATTGCTTCACAACAGGATAAGGAATTTGGCGTTGATTAATGCTTGTTCTTGTTTCAGCATTGCCAGCACTGTTTGTTTGCATACCTGATCCAATGCTTGGTATAGATGCTGATGCAAAAGAGACATGTCTTCTGCAAGCTTCCTGCTCAAATGATGGTCCAGCAGTGCGGAATGATACATTATTATGCTGCAGACTAGGGTCTCGAGAGTTTTCTCGTTCAGGACAACTTCTTGTGTAGCTGGGTTGTTGGTTTCTAGTATTTCTCAAAATTGACCTAGGCATACTCGAGCATATTGTATTTTTGCTGTACATTTGACTGCTGGAAATGTTACGCTGAGGACTATAAGCTTGGTGCATTAGTCTTACAGAGTAACTACTTCCTGGTAGTTGACTCTGAGATACTGCCATCCCAGTAGTAGCATGCGTTGCCTCGTACTGCTGTTGCATTTGTATGCGCAAACACGAATTTGAATACTGACTTGATGTATGAAAATCTCTGTGATTTGTATGTCCTAGATTTTCAAAGTCATGGTCTTGCAATGTTGTTTTTGAGTCTGTTCCGCTTCTTTCGTCCTGCTCTATGAAGCCACATCCATCTATTGATTTGTCATGTTCTGTAGTCTTATCCGATCTTGCCGTCTCTGTATACCTTCTGTTGTTCAACATGTTAGGCCCATGTGTGGATGCCTGCTGCACAACGTGCTATGATTGCACATATTTCTCTCCTGATCTAGCATTCCAATAGAAAGTTGGATGGCAGGCTGTGCTACTATTTGACTTGTTAATAGTATCAAACAAACATTGCGCGTGTTTAGCAGAGATGTTTTCACTGCGAGTGATGCTGCTGACTCTTGGTATCTGAATTGCAAAATTAGGAGTTGTTGTACCGTTATATCTTTTCCTGTTATCAGTGGTTTCATTTGTAAGTGAATCTCTTATGCTGGAATTGATTTCTCCAGATAAATGATCGGTACTTGAACCTCTTATGCTAGAATTGGTTTCTCCAGAGAAATTTTTCGTGGCAGAAGCTCCACTAATTGGTGTATAACTTTTGGCAGACTGCTGAAGCTGCACAGAACGGGAGAATGTTCTCGCATCACCATTGTCATTGCCTAGGTTTATATTTTTCAGTGTCATAGACATGTCTGCCACTAACGTGCTGCCACTTATTGATATAGAACCATACGAATCATAATTATCAGAGACTTGTCTGTCGTGCTGAATACCAGATGAATGCACATTTGCCGATGCTGGTCCGTATGTTTCACTTGACAGACAATTAAGTTGTGTTGGATTAGCTTCTATTTCCGGCTGCGCTGCTGAAGTGATAACAACTTTTTCTTTCGCTCTCTGCGTAAGGTCAGACAGATCTAAAACTTCTGTCCAAAATTCATCATTTCCTTCCCAGAAAGAAAACGAATCATCACGCTTATCTTCTGTCTTCTGTTTCTTTGAAATGCGATCATCAGAAACAAGATCAAACTCAAATTGCAGTGATCTCGCAACCACCCGTTTTTCACCGAGACAGTTGGAGTTCTGTAAGAGCTGAAATGTATTTGTACCATTTGCAGTAGGCTGCCTCTCTTCTTCTTGATCACTTGCATGATGACTTGGTCCTGCTTCCGCACTTGAATGCAAATGCTTGCATTCAAGCGGTTGAAAACATCCGGACCAGGCACAGGACCATGTTGTGGGTTGGAAATTTGTTGATTTCTTTCATAATTTCCAATATCCAGTTTTGGCGTGGGAACCATAACTAGATTAGTAATGTCAGACGATGCAGCATGCACCAAACCAGCAGCTTCTGCACCGACCTGTACCTTAAGGTCGTTCAAGCCCATCTTTTGAGCATCACAAAATGTATGTTCAGAACCAGGCAGTCTCTCATCAAAATTATCTTGTGTGCAATGAGTTGCTGACTCAGAATGTAAAAAATGGCTATGATCGAAACCACGTGTTTGCACCTGAATTCTTGATATGTCTTCATTATCAAATGTATTTGACACCCCATTGGAAACAGCCAACACGGCAATATGTGCATTAGTTCTGTTCCATTGAGATGTTGCTTCTGACACATGAACCGTATCTGCAGTGTCCATCTCGTTCATTGCATGCTCTGTACACCTTGTTCCTGACGAAAGCTCTGCCCGGGATTCATTATCAGCACATATAATGGAAGTCGCTATACATACTGTACTAGTGTTGCCCTGAACAATAACTGTATGAACTTGCTGATTTTCGACTGAAGTTGCACTTGTTGCTACACAATTTGTAGCTGTAGCAGGCTTAGCGATCATCCCGTTATCAGAACCCTGACCTGCATATTCTGTGACAGATTGCATGGATTGTGTTAAATTTGCGACAAGAATTATCACTTCATTTGATCGTAGGACGTCATCAGTAGCACTACAATCTGTTCGTTCAGAGTTCATCTTTGGTAATTGTTCAATTCTGCACAAATTATCACGTGTCGGTAAAATATGTACCAGGGCCTTGCAACAAGATTCCAACTCCTGCATATATTTCATATTTTTAGGGGATCCATAACTTTGGTCCGCAAAAGTTAACTTGACAAGAAGTTCACAGTCTTCTGCTAGCCTTCTACATACATATGTTAGCCCATATGTTGATTTATCCAGCACACTGCCTTTGTCTTCAACATCGCGCTCATTATCTTCTCTTACGTATAGGGACCCTTGAGGTGTAGAGTACATACCCCTGTTCTCATGATTGAGCATAGATATTCTAGAAATCTTTCTAATATTGCTCTTCATATTGAGATTCATCGCATACAACATGTCAACATACATGTCCGTCACTATGGCTTGTATTTCTCTGGCAGCCTGGAAGTTTTGACATTATAAGCATTATCGCTATCGCCTATTTTTTATATCATAAATATAACAGTGCACTGCTGAGATAACTGAATAGGTAACACTATGCACTAACTGAATAGGTAACACTATGAAGCATTTGGAAGCATTTTCATACGTATTTCAATGGTAGTGCATACTTGTTTTTAACCGCGGTATTGTAGTAGTATCCTGAAGCGCTCCGTGGGCAGTGCATGCTTTGTTTACCTGCAGTGCATATGAGTGTGCGTAGCATGCGGGGTTCATTGTATGGTAAGTGCACTGTCATCGCATGTTATTTTAGACCTTTGCGCATAGCAGTTTACAAAGCATTTCTAAGGCAGTTTATCTATATCTTTAGGACAGTGCATCTCGTGTGCATGGCATTATAATGACAGCATCATGAAGTACTCAACGAGCAGTGCATGATTTGTATTCGAGCAGTGCATCTGCATATAAAAGAAGTATCACAAAGCTAAGATGGTACATTTTTTAATACATAACTCATTAATATCATATAGAAATACTCTGTATTTTCATTTAGAACATATAATAAATGTTACTTTGAACTCCTTTAAAAGGAGTATCACAAAACTGGTGGGGTGTATTGCAAGGTGAGTGCACTGCCAAAGATTGTTATCTTGCACCATGCGTACAGCATATAGGCAGCTCATTTTTTGATGATCGGTGCATTACGAAGAACTTGTAAGGCACTTCATATATAGTTCACAGGCACTGCATCTCGTTGTCCATGGCATTATAAAAGCAGTATCACAAGCACTCACGGTCAGTGCATCAGTTGTATACGAGCTGTGCATCTCGGTGCACATTGCTGGTTGTATATGAGCAGTGCAAAATGGATAAACAAAACCACGAAACCCAGTATAAATGTACTGCCTCTCCCCTGACGAAGAACTGGTTAGGCAGTAGATCCCGCATATATGTCGCTATCAATACTGAAGTGTTTTTCTTGGAAAAGGGGTAATGCATTTTCGTACTGTATTATGACCCACCTGTCAGACAACTTGTTTTCGGGAGATAAAACCTTCTCACCCGTCGTTGGTGTTTAAAGAAGGAAGGGAAGGTAGGAAAACATATCTTCTTCAAACTATTATAACCAGCTAATGCTGGAACAACCCATAACTTTCTGAGCCGCTGCCGCCGCCCGCATATCGATCTAAGGAAAGTTTCAACCATGCTTCAAAACAAGCAGTAAGATATTTCCATCTCACCAAGACAAGGCAATGGAGAGAGACGTTGTCATCACTGGCGCCACAAATCAGGTAACCAGATGTCGAACCTGCTCAAACGATTGAAATACTAGGGATATATGTGATGAGGCGATTCATCTTGTACTTCGTCTCTACATGGTAGACATGGCCGGCAGCTACATTGTAGCGACAACGCAACAGTTTTTTGAATTTTTTTCCAACAACGTAGCTGATTTTTATCTTGAGATTTAATGGAGATATAACTTCCTAGTTTTAAAGCACGGAGCATGGTTTCTACAGTGATGGGAACAGTTTAATAACCATCATAGTGTAGTACAATTGATATAGCGGAAATAGTTATATACGAAACTACATGACCATTTGCTACGCATGTAGTTTGAGCAGCAGATAGCACTATGTGTAATCACACAAAAAAATTCACAGTGGATCACATCAATTGTAGGCTACACCAATTCGTTTATTTTCTATCAAAGTAATGTATTACTCTGTGTACTTAATAGCAAGAGATTATACAATACATTGAGAAATTCAGTCGATGTACAATAAAAGTATGCTCTAAATATAATTCAGCTATTCCTGACAAATACTATTTATTATTATGTATATAATCAACAAGGTTGTTGGTGGTTGTTGCAAAAAAGGTAAAAGGAGGAAATAATACCACAGTAAATTTCAAAATATTTCGGCATACATATTTGAACTGATTATTTTTGCATCGAAGCCTACTTATATAAGTTATATAGAAGATAGATTATTATTGTTGATGTTACAGATACGCAAGCAGTGTATTGCTTTTTTATCTATGAGTTAATTTTTTCACTAAATCTAGAGAATGTGATATATGCTGCATTACACCAAATTGCAAAATTCAGCAGGGACCCAGATTATCTCATTTGAATGATCGTACATTGGCTGAAATAGAGATGATGAAAGGTGCGAAATTCCAAGCTCCAGGCGTGACAGAACGTGTTCCACGTTATTCAGGATGGTATATATACTTTCAAGAATAATATATGAATTTTTTTATTTAAATGCCTTAAAACTCAAAAGATTGACCGTGAACAATTACGGTGCTACTATATTCATTATATCATGGCAGAGACGTCTTAGAGCACTACATGATAAGTGGGATAAAGAGCGTGAGCAGAAACTAATAGCTCTCGCGGCGTCAACAGAAATTGTATGAAGATGTAATGCAGCACGCGCAAACTTGAAGCCAAAGCTAGAAAAATTAACATCACAATGTCTGCTTCACAAGTAATTTACAGAGACCCTAGTGGTATAACAAAGCTACGAAGCCAAGATCAATCAGGTGTTTCAGTGAAAGGCAACAGCGCAGTCAAGACTAGTTGTAAATTGAAAGATGCAAAGTGTAATGAGAATAGATTGGTGAGTTTGCTCTTGCAATCAGTAAAAAAAATGAAAATAATTTTGCATGAGTACTGCTAACAATTATTTTATTCTATTTTTGTTTTGTTAGGTGCAAGTGGATGTGATGGTCTCAATGCAACAAAATAGTGGTACTAATGCAGCATCTTCTGCACAGACAAGGACATCAAAGGACACAGATGAAGTAACCAACATTCAGTTCAGGTACATTGAGAAAAAATCAGATACAGTGCAAGCTGCTCTTGCAAGCCAGAGAATCCTCACGAATACTTCAACACAGAATGGTCAGACACATGCAAACATCGATCTAATAGCTGTCGGAATGGAAATGAGTGGCACAGAAGGAGAAGCTTTAGTAAGGTATGCTGGTAGCTCTGCAGAAGACAAAAAAACAATCATCACAATGAACGTACTCAAATCAAGCATGATTGTTCAAAATTGCCATGATAGGAGAGTGCTGAGCAACGATGAGAAAAAAATTGAAAGCAAGACAGCATATCCTGGAAACTAGAGTAGCATAACAAATTTAGGAGAGAAGATCACACATGAACAGATTACACATGAGCAGAGTGTTCCAAGTGAACCAGTCAGCAACATTTTTTTCTAGTGTAGCCAGCAACCATCGCTACAAGTACAATAGAGTCACAAGCTTGAAGCATTGATAGACCTAATTGTTCTGATGCAGACAAGAGAGATTCAACCAGCACGCTGAACACACAAAGATAAGAGAATACAAGTCATCAGAATGTCAATTGTTCGGAGGAACCGGCAGAAACTTTATGCACTAACACCAACTCGGAAGCAATGAGCAATGAGTAGTCTGTGCCCTAGTGCGATGACACTATTCCTGAAAAAGAGATTAATCCAAGAGAACCTACGGAAGAAGAGTTAGAGATGGATAGAATGTTTAAGAATGAGTACCCAGCTGTGGATGAAATTGGTGATGCCACGACATCGGAAGAAGGAATGGAATTTCAGTCAAGGGAAAATGCTTTCCAATTCTTTGCACTGTGTGCAAGGAAAACCGGTTTTTCTATATGAAAACACACCAGCCTTCACTCCAAGAAAACAAGAAAAATGATTAAACAGACATTTGTTTGCACAAAACAAGGTCAGACTCAAATATGTGAGAAAGTTGAAAAAAAAGGAAAACAAGTTCTACTATCAGGTGCTCTTTCCCTGTATCCATTGTGGTAAAGAAAATAGAAAAAGAATGGATGTACAAAACAGTAAAACTGGACCACAATCACCCTTTGCACCCAACAGATTGGCTCATCAAGTTTTCAACATGCCACAAGTCAATGACACATCAAGACAAGGAAATTATACGTATACTACACCTTGGAAAGATTCCACCGAGGAGAGTGATGCAAATATACAATGGAATGAAACTTCTAACCAGAGGAGTTGGTTTCCATGGCAAAGACGTGTCAAAACTTAAGTATGCTGACAAGAAAGACAACAGAAATAAAGATATAGAGGAATGCTTGAAGAGGTTTACCCATCTTCAATCAAAGGTTCCTAGGTTCTCATGTAAATTCGACACTGACCACACAAACACCATTCGTAGCATCTTCTAGAAAGACGCAATGTGCAAGATGAACTACGAACTGTACGGTGAATACGTGTCATTCGACACAACATTCTAGATGAACGTATACAACATGCCTTTTGCACCAATCATTGGCGTGAACAACCATGGAAACACAGTTTTGTTTGGGATCGGTCTCCTGCAGGATGAGTCAGCTGAAACGTTCAAGTGGCTGTTCAAAACTTTTTTCTTGGAAATGGGTGGTAAAGCACCAAAGTACATAATCACTGACCAGTGCAGAGCAATGAAGAAAGCAATTGATGAACTGGATATACTACTTGACACAATCCACAGGTTCTGCTTGTGGCACATCATCAAAAAGATGCTAGAAAAGCTTGGTAGCATTTTGGCAAGAAATGAAGGCCTATCGGAAGAACTAAGACATGTGATAAAGAACTCATTAACTGTAGAAGAGTTTGCAAAATGCTGGAGGCAAGTATTGGAAAAATACGGAATTGCAAACAACAAGCATCTGCTAGATTTATGGGATATCAGAGATCACTAGGTGCCAGCCTACTTCATGGACTGCTTCTATCCCTTTTCCTCGTCAACTACAAGAAGCGAGAGCACCAACTCCATGTGGAAAGACTATGTCGACCACACAGACACAATACTGAAATTCCTAGATTCATATGAGGCAATTCAGGAGAAAAGCTTGTGTGCGCTTGACAGGAAAAGGAACAGGACTTCAGATTAGACAGCACCAACTTGGAGCAGATATGTACGTGAGACAGATGCAATAAACATTTACACTACATACTTATTTATCAAGTTTCAGAAGCAACTAGCATATCACACAGCTTTCGAAATAACAAGGGAAGAAACAACTAACAGAGGAATGAAATACGGACTGACCAAAAGAAGTCATGTCACACATCCAGATTTCAACATAAATGTTTGTATAGTTGAAGTGGATAATGAGAATAATATTTTCTCATGCAACTGCAAAAAAATGTCAAGGGATGGAATCCAGTGCTGTCACGTCCTCAGGGTTGTGGTACGTCTTGGTTTAGTACATAAGATGCCAGACAGTTTTGTGAACCCTAGATGGAAAACATGCAACCCACATCAGCCATCCAACTATGTTTTTCGTCTTTCTGATGGTAACAAGAGCAACGCAGCAGGTCCAATACATTATGTGATTGAGTTGACTCGTTTTGCTAAGATCTGCTCAAAAGCATGCAGTACAGACAAATCATACCAAGTTCTGGTAGAGTGCATCGATGAAATTGAGAAGAAAGTAAATGCTTCAGTAGACCAGGATGAGCAAAGCAACACAGAGGGCATGGCAGATGGCATCGATAACTTACATGAAAAAATTCGTACTGCGTTGAGAGATCCCCCGATCATAAAAACAAAGGGTAGGAAAACAGGACAGAGACTAAAACCAGGGTCAGAGAAGACGAAAATAAAATGCGGTACCTGCGGAAAGAGAGGACACACAAAACCTAAATGTGAATTCTGGCTTAAGGAGAGAGTGGTATATATATATACAAATGAATATTTTTTCTTATATTTCACAAAGTATCGTACCTAGCGACAAAGTATATCTATGTAGTTTTTACTATTGCAGATTGAGGTTACTGAACTATATATTAACTTTTGTTTGCAGGCCAGAATGATCCAGAAGAAGCGCAAGCTAAGATCAAAAACTACAACAGAGAAACGTCCAACTTCAAGCAGTGATTACGAGACAACTTATGCCACTGGTGTAAGTTTTCTTGTAAAAAAAAATAATTGATACATTAATTCTAACTAATATTTTAACAAATAATCTTCAGGACAACCTAACACCACCCAAGAGAAGATTTTTTCAGAAAAATACATGCCAGAAAAGTAAATCAAAACGTGGACGCAGTTATGTTGACAACACTAGTACAAATGAACTAAGCTAATTTTACACAATGATACCTATTACAGCATATCTTGAACCTGATTGTAACCACGCAAGACTAACATTTTGTCTGCTTTTTCTAAAGAAAAATCTGACACCACAGAAAAGAAGAAGAGTATGGAAAGAGAAGGATCAACAAAGTCCATCAGCAACATCAAGTGATAGCAACTAAAGGGATTCAGATAGAGTAAGTATTATATGTAATTTATAGGTGCTTACTTTGAAAATAGGAAATTATTGGACATGATATTTGTTAAGTCGTAAAAATAAAACGCTTGATACATGTGATGTAGATGATATCAAAACCACAGAAGCAGAGGAGAAGTTCAGTAGGAACACCACGAAAATCAAGAGAAGAAAGCAATTGTACACGAGGGATTGATGGACAAAAGTCTGACATCAGAAAACTAAGATCTCATCCATATCCCACACGGAATGTTGTGAATATGTATGAAATCACTCAGACATATGCTAACCTCAGTGGAAATGATGGAAATATTTCTCCAAGTTGTGGTCATACAGAACGAAGCTGCAGAACGGCAGAAGCAATGAGCAATCCAAAGAGGAAGTGCAGTACAAAAATACAAATAAAAAGAATAGTGATTACAAGGAGCAGTCCGGTGCAGACATCCGTGTCAAGCCACGAAAGACCTGAAGCATCAGTTGAGAGGAATGTAGAAACAAGAAGCAGTCATGTGAATTCAGTATAGTTCAATGGACATAAAAGGAATAGTACGAAAAGTCCGGTGATTAGAACTGTCAGAACAAGACAAAGCACCGTTCAAGATGAAGATCTCGACCGTGATCGGTGCAGAAGCAATAATAAAAAGGAAGCCCCAAGCAGTTTAAAAATCCCCAGAAAAGGACATGGCCATCTACAATGGTATTTGACTGGACAAGTTCAAGAGCCAAGGCAAGTTTTAAATTTCATAATATTTAAAACATTATAATTAGGATTTCCCAAATAGTTTGCTCTACATACATGTTATAAAAAATGATTGCTAACAATGTTTCTTTATTTTATGCGGGAGAAGCAGCAGGATCAGGTCATGATACAAATATTGTTGTGTAGCAGACAGACTCAGAATTAAAAATTCACTCATAATAAATGTAAGAAATTATAGAGAAGATTTTGTATTCTTATCAACTTCTCATAAAGTTATAGAGGAAAGTTTTTTGTATCATGGCATCACTTGTTATTTACTGGTATAAAAAGGATAAATTGACTACAACCATACATAGCATTACACCGGTTTTGCAAATAAGATAAAACATTAGACACAATAGCCATGAAACTCTAGAACAATCTACTGTAGTTCCAAAGAATAGTTTTGTATCGGATATTCAATGGAACAATGCTTTAAAAAAAGAATTGCACTATATATATCATACAAACTTAACAACTCGAAATGTTTTATTTAACAAAAAAAGTAGAACATTTACATATTATTCTTTTTTTAAATAATTTACATATTATTCTTATAGACTATAAGACAGAACACTCGTACATCTATTGTCGTCGGATTGATGACAAGTACGCCATGAGGGGGTCCTCGAGGCGTGCGGAAGAGAGGGGTGTGAGACGTACGGTGTTCCGGGACGGTGAGCACACAAGTTTACCCAGGTTTGGATCCGCCGGCTTTGGACGGATCCTACTCCTGCTAGCAATACAGTAATACGATAGAGCCGGAATATGGGCTACAAGGGTTCTCCTGTGCGAGTTGAGATTGTAGACTATTGAGTGTTCCCTAAAGGCTCTCCTAGGACGGCTTATATAGATATCTGGCCTAGGGTTTACAAGAGAGATCTGTCCGGCTACGACTAAGAGTCGGTTAAAGAGTACATCTTGAACTACAAGTAACACTATGGGCCTAAGTTGGTAAGTCTTCTAGGCCTTCCTGTAGCCGGACTGAACTCCGTCTTTTCTCCCTGACTGGGCCGCCCGTGAAGCAGAGCTCTAACCCAAAGTGGGCCACCCTGGTCAGTGAGGAACTATGAGGATACCCGGAAAGTATATCCCCAACAGCATCCCGCGGAAGTCTCCAAGATCCAAAGTTGGATTCATCATCATCTAGCTTAATCTTCGGCTTGCAGAATCTTGAAGGGTTCCTGAAACTTCACAAGAAAAAATACGATCCGGGTCTTAAAAATAAGTCAGAGCTATCAACATGTTACTCGGATTTCCCCGCTTGATTTTCAAACTAAGCCGGAACTTGGTCTCTAACGTCACCTGACACTAGTCATGGTCAAGTCACGTCATCTGACAAACATCCTGCCAGCACGACCGTTGGTGGGTCCGTCGTTCGTAGAACCGAGGCTCAGTTTCAATGCATACACGGTGATCGAGGCGACGTAATCATCGCATGGGTCCTTCCCAGTTCCTTCCACGACGCGTGGCGGTTACACAGTGTCATTTGCACGAATCTTGGTGCGGTTAGGTGGATATAAGGGGTGAGGATTCTCCTTCTCCCATCTTCACCTGTTCCCCTAGCCGTTTCTTCTCCTCCACCTCTCCCTCGTGCACAGAGCTCCCCTGCTTCCCAAACTCCTAGCGCCGCCCATCAAAGGTCATCGGCGCACCGGAAGAATGGCTTCGTCTTCATCATCCGGCTTGGCTGCGGTAGCGGCGACAGCGGCGGCGGCGGCAGAGAAGGAGAGCAATCGCAGGGTTTGGATCCCCTGCTTGCTGGATGACGAGAAGCTCCACGGCGTGGAGACTGAAGGGCTCCTCCGTGCCGGCGACTGGCGGAGTGGTTCCGGTGAAACCATCCCCAACCCGCGCGCCAGCAAGCGGGTACACTTCGGAACCCACCTCGACAGAGGTTTGTCTTTCCCTCCCTCAGAATTCTTTTCCGAGGTGATAGATCATTAAGGTGTTCAGCTTCACCATCTTCCCCCCAACTCCATCTTAGAGATGAGCGCCTATGCGGCCTTGTGCGAGGGATTTCTCGGCATTAGGCTGAGTCTTACTCTATTCTGGTACTACTTCCATGTTTGGAGAAACTCCATCACTACCGCTAATCCTTATATTACCGGTACAATTTGTTTTTCAGTTAGGCGTGAGCGTGCTTATCCTAAGATTCTAGCTAGTGATTCGGTCAAACAATGGTCGGCCACTTTGTTTTACCACAAGGATGTTCCTGCTGCCGGCAAAACCACTGCTTTGCCGACTTTCATCGACGGAGCTGCCACGCCTCAACCATCTTTGGACGAGGCTGCTCCAGCTCTCAGTGACGATCTACTTCTTGCCAAGAGGCGGATTGAATATCTGATAAAACACAAAGGACTGAAGGGATCCGACTTGGTCCATTGTTGGGTATCACGCCCGATCCAACCCCTCCAGCACCACGGAGACCGACTGATGCATTCCATCACGTCGTCCAAAAAAGATTCCCTCCGCATCAGCCCTAGAGCCTATACATCTCATGGTTACATAAGCCAGATTAAATGGCTGAAAACGGAGCGGATCGAGAGGAGGATCCTGGAGGTTTCTTTGGACATGCACACAGCTGAAAACCCTGTTGTGCCGGTAAGCTTTTAACAATAAACCCTTTCTATGTGTTTCACCTTTAAATTTTTTTGTAATACTGAGATATTATCTTCTTTTCAGCTTGACGACCTCCCCGAGTCGGAACCTTCTCCACTCGAGGGATATCCTCCGGAGGTTTCTCAGGAGGCTGAACTGGTTCCACTGCCGGACATTGTGCCTGAGAAGCGCAAGGCTCTGACAGTGGCCATTGGAACAAAGGAGGTGCCAGTTGTGAAGAGGTAACTTTCAACAAAACTTTCGTCTTTGTACCTTAATCGAATTTTCTTCCGAAATGTAATGTTTTCCATTCTATTACATTCTCAGAGCTAAGCAGCTCATCAAGGTTAAGGGGAATGGAACTTCTTTGAAGCCCTTGCGGCAGACGAAGCTGACCATAGCTTCTCCTGCCGTGGCTCCTCCGACTCCTGCCCCTCAACCCTCTACAACACCGGTGATTACTCCATCATCAGTTCTCGCAGAAGATTCGGCTCCTTCAACGGAGCTAGCGATCCTTGAATCGCAGACTGACATCACCATGAGTGAGTCAGGTTTAGATAAGGGTGAACCCTCTTTGGGTAATGATCCCTCGGCAGAGATCTTCGCCGAAAACCTCCTTCATAATCCGGGGCTTGCCAAGTTTGGCTTATCTCGGAAATCTGTAGAAGAGATCCAGTGGCTGGCCTGGTAATGCCTGGAGAAAAGAAATCTCTCTACCGAGGAAGAAGCACAAGAGGCGGAGGACGTCAAGTACTCCGACCTTCTTGAACATGTCTGCCTTCGCGACGAGGGACTTAGAGCTGGTGTGCTTCCACCACCTCCGATTATTCCACTCACCCTCGCCGAGAAAGTTACCACCGAGGTGAACATGTGTCTGAGCAAGCTCACACATGAACATCATGTAAGTTGGAATTCCAACTCACGTTTTTCTTTATTTTACTTTATATCATATCCCCCAAGGCTCATGCTGACATTAGTAACAATATTAGCCCGAGTCTTTAGTAGACTTCTGACCCTGGGTATTCTGACTTACAGAAAGTTAATTCATATAACCATGATTTTTTGAAGAATATATGCAACAAGCAGAGAGAGATCAGATCTCTCCGACTTGAAAATGCTGAGCTGAAGGTTTCCAAAGATGAGGCCGAAGGTAGACATTCCAAGACTCAAGATTGCTGAACTATTGTTCTTTTGTCTTACAGCACTGGTAAACAGTCATGTGCTATGATTAAAGAGGCCGAGAACCTCAAAACCTTGGTGGTGGAGAACAAAGAACTTCGCCAAGAGCTGGATAAGCTCAAGGAGGATCATGAGAAGAGCATAGCTCAAGTTCTCGAATCCTCCTCCATGGCTACTGCCAAGCGCGATCGTAAGATTGCGGCTCAAGATCAGAAAATCTTGGATCTTAATAATGAACTTTGTATAGAGAAGTACCTTTCTGAGGCGCTCTGGGCTGAACTCTGGAGTCTTCAGGAAGAGAAGACCAAAGTTGATGACGTCATCTTCGGTATGTTCCATCTGTCTGACTTGTCTATTTTCTTCGACTTCTTTCAATGTCGGATTTTCTTAACCATTTTTTTGTTATGTGAATAGGTCCTCTAAACTTGACGGACTCCACCTCCACCGAGCCTCGCACCCACCGGCTTACCCAAGTCGGTGATTTGCTTCACGACTTCCGCCAATCCCTTGAGGATATTTGCGAAGCTCTCAAGGTTCTGGATATGCATAGCATGTCATACTTTCAGGTGCGAGACAAGGCGAAGGAGATGCCGGAACTTGTCCAGGATTGGAACATGTCCTACGCGCGATCCGCAGCACAGAACGCTCTCACCATGGTCATGAGCCACCATGGAAGCATGGAGATCTGGCAAGTGACCAGAGGGTACTACAAGGTGGACGAAGACGGACAGGGGCAAGACATCAAGGTAATCATGGACTCATGCGCCGGATATGGGTGTTATGTAGCTAATTTAACTAGCTACGACACTCCCTTCTTCACCCGCATGGACACGCCGCCTCCGCCTTTCGAAGAAATAGCCGAAGTTTCCGATGATGACCACACCATATCGGATGTGGAGATCTCGAAACGATATCAAGGCGATGTATCCAGCGAGCCGGCAGCTCCTTCCTCTCCTCCTGTATCATAGATTACCAGAAACAAATGTATTATTCTGAGAAACATTATGGGCATGTAAATATGTAGTATGATACTTTTGCTAGTGCCAAGTTTTAATCTATTCAGCACTTTTGACTTTAAATTTTTGTGTGCCTGAAATGTCTGCATAAGCACTTATACTTTTTCGTCTATACTTATCGCTTATCTGGCTTTCCGCCTCGTCCCTTTCGTGAGCCGGCTAAACCTTCTGCACGAAAACTTTGCCGAGCAACGGAGCTCAATTGCTAAACCAGTTTAAACTTGGAAACAAAGCCAGCTTCCAGTACCAACAATTAACTACTCGGAAAATATCCGCATCTAGCAATCAGACAAATAACCAAAGTATAGACTAGAAACTTTAGAGTTATACCAAAAGGTAGCATTTTTAGAATCAAAAATCTAAACCAGAACAAACATGAGCATAAAGTACTTTCAAGTATTCTAGGATTTTCGACTATGACATGATTATTCGGAAATAAGATGGTAAAACTTCTCAGAAATTTTTTGAGGGAACCAAGACTTTTATTTCTCATAGAACATGTACACATATATGATTACAAAGAAGGATAAACTAAGAATAAAAGGGACGTAGCTGAGCAATATTCCATGGTCTGTCTAACTCATCCGGATTTGTACTGCCTCTAGCTCTCTTTCTCTTCTTAGTAACAGGTCTTTCTTTGACTGGCCTCATGTCAGTTAAGTAGTACGAACCATTGTGCAATACTCGACTAACTAAGAAGGGCCCTTCCCATACTGGGGAAAGTTTGTGCTTTCTTTGTTGCACAAGCCGGAGAACCAAATCACCTTTATTGAAAGATCTGTTTCGGTCTCTCTGGCTATGTATTTGCGTAACTTCTGCTGATAGGCTGTTGGTCTCATTTCAGCAATGACGCGAACTTCTTTGACTAAGTCGAGATCATTTTGTCAAGAAATCTCGGCATCCTCTTCGATATAAGCGGCCACTCTAGGAGAAGTGTGAATTAAATCACTAGGAAGAACTACTTCTGCGCCATAGACCAAGAAGAAAGGTGTGTATCCGGTTGAACTGTTCGGAGTTGTTCGTAAACTCCATATTATAGAGGGTAATTCCTCTGCCCAAGCCCCCACAGCACGTCGTAGTGGTGCTTCAAGTCTCGGTTTTAGGCCTTGTAGGATTAAAACATTTGCCCTTTCAACTTGTCCGTTAGCCTGTGGATGTGCGACTGATGCAATTTCAAGCCGGATATTTTGTTCATTGCAGAATTCGGCCAAATCTCCCATAGAGAAATTACTCTCGTTGTCCGTGATAATTCTATGTGGATAACCATACCGGATTATAACATCGTCGACAAATCTTTTGGCTGTTGATCGATCACAACTAGTGACGGGTTTAGCCTCAGTCCATTTGGTGAATGTATCCATCATCACTAAGAGGTGAGTAAATCCACTTGGAGCTCGTCTAAACGGTCCTACCATGTCAAGCCCTCAGACCGCAAAAGGCCATGTTATAGGTATTGTTTGTAGCTGATCAGCTGGAACATGAGCTTGCTTGGCGTACTTTTGGCAGCCCTTGCATGTCTTGACTAGCCGTTCAGCATCAGCCTTGGTTGTAAGCCAGAAAAAACCGTGTCTGAAGGCTTTTGCCACTAAAGATTTGGCTATAGAGTGGTGACCACTCTCGCCTTCATGGATTTCTCTTAGGATTTCCACTCCTTCTTCCGGAGATACGCAGCGCTAAAAAACCCCAGAAACACTCCACGTATAGAGCTCACCTTTAACTATAGTATAGGCTTTTGCTCGTCGGACGATCTGCCAGCTCAGAACCTCGTCTTCGGGTAATTTGCCATCTACCAGATAATCAAGGTAGGGTTGGGTCCAGCTGGGAATTACAGCCAGTACTGCTATTAGAGGTGAGTCGGATTTGGTCAGATATTCCTCATCCACTCCCTTTATTGAGGGAACTTTGAGGTGCTCTAAAAAAGCGCCATCCGGGACCTCTTTCCGTGCAGAGCCTATCCGAGATAGTGCATCTGCTTCCTCGTTTTCTGCTTGAGGGATGTGTTGAACCTCAAACCCTTCGAACAATTTAGATAAATCATCCATGACAGCTTTATATGCTGCCATGTGTTTATTTGCATTACAAATATCCAACACTTGCTGAGCTACAAGATCCAAATCTCCATAACACATCAAACGTCGGATGTCGATATCCTTAGGAATCCGGATTCCATGCAGCAGTGCTTCATACTCAGCAATATTATTTGTCGCTGTGAAGTGGATCTGCAACACGTATAGAAGTTTATCTCCTTGGGGTGATTTGAGCACCACGCCAGCCCCCGAGCCCCCTCGAGCCTTAGGCCCATCAAAGTATAGGGTCCAATATTCCTACTCTGGGAGGGTCATATTTTCCTTCGTCTTAGTCCAATCAGGAACAAAGTCAGCAAGGATTTGGAATTTGATTGCTGTCTGAGGTTTATAATCAATATCGAAAGCCGAAAGCTCTATGCCCCATTTGGCGACGCGTCCTGTGGCATCGTTGTTACTAATTATGTCTCTCATGGGAGCTGTGCTCACCATGGTAATTGGATGCTCCTGAAAATAATGTCGTAGCTTACGAGATGCTAGGAAAACACCGTAAGCGAACTTTTGATAGTGCAGATACCGTTGTTTTGATTCTGTCAGGACCTCACTGACAAAGTAAGTCGGACGCTGCACCAGGTGTTCCTGATTTTCCTCCGGTCTCTCACCCACCATGACCATACTAACGACTTTGTTCATCGCAGCAAGATAAAGCAACATCGGTTCCTATGGTTCCGGCGTAGCAAGGATAAGAGCAGATGAGAGTACTTTCTTTAGGCCTTGTAGTGCAGCTTCAGCTTCATCCGTCCACACAAAATCCTTGGTCTTTTTCAGGTGTTTGTATAATGGTGCGGCTCTTTCACCAAGTCGGCTTACAAATCGACTGACTGCAGCGATGCAACCAGTTAGTCTTTGTACGTCCTTCAGGCGAGTTGGCCTGGAAATATTGAGTATAGCCTTGATTTTGTCCCGGTTCACCTCTATGCCTCTTTGAGACACGATGAAACCTAACAATTTTCAGGCTGGGATTCCAAAAAAGCATTTCTTCAGATTAAGCATGATGTTGTATTTTCGTAGATTGGCGAACGTTTCCTCCAAGTCGGAAATCAGTGTTTCCTTCTTTTTTGACATTACTGCAATATCATCCACGTATGCATGTACATTGCGTCCGAGTTGGTCATGGAGGCAATGCTGCATCGTACGGTGGTTCGTAGCTCCTGCGTTCTTCAGCCCAAAGGGCATCGTAACAAAACAGAAGGTTCCGAAGGGGGTTATGAATGAAGTTTTGACTTTGTCAGATTCCTTCATCCGGATTTGGTGATAGCCGGAATATGCGTCGAGAAAACAGAGGAGTTCTGAGCCTGCCGTAGAATCGATAACTTGATCAATCCTAGGCAGCGCGAACAGATATTTTGGACAAGCCTTGTTCAAGGCAGTATAATCAACAAACATCCTTAAATCAGTGGTGTCCTTTTTAGGGACCATTGCAGGATTGGCCGACCACTCAGTGTGGATGACCTCTTCTATGAATCCGGCTAACTCGAGCCGTGCTAGTTCCTTAGCTATTGCCATACGCTTTTCATCACTGAAACATCATAAGGACTATTTGACGGGTTTAGCATTCGGGTTTACATTTAGAGAGTGCTCGGCAAGTTCCCTAGGTACTCCGGTCATGTCAGATGGCTGCCATGCGAAGATATCTTGATTTGCTTGGAGGAACTTGATGAGCGCGCTTTCCTATGCGCTACCTTGGAGGGGTCATCATCCTTCAACGGTGTCTTCTTCGTCTCTTTTGATGCATTGAACTCCGGATTTGGCTTTGTCACCTCCTTCTTCGTTGCGGGCATCTCGGATGGATCTATGCTCTTCTTGATCTCCTGGTACTCCTAGGCGTGCAGCACGGCTTCGGCAAAGGCAGCATTTCCATCCTCGCACTCTAGCGCTTTCTTCGGGTCTCCCGTGATGGTGATCACGCCGTTGGGACCTGGAATTTTCATCATATTGTAAATGTAACACGGACGAGCTATAAAAGCCCAGTAAGTTGAACATCCGAATATAGCGTTGTATGCTCTCTTGAACGGGACCACTTCGAAGGAAAGTTCCTCCGTGCGATAGTTCTTTGGAGTTCCAAAGGTAACATCCAAACTGATCTCTCCCAGGGAATTGGCTTGTCTTCCTGGGACAACTCTGTGAAAGATCACAGAGCTATGGGTCAGCTGGGTATCTGAGATCTTCATCCGGCATAGCGTTTCGACATAGAGAATATTGATACTACTACCACCGTCCATGAGGGTCTTGGAGAAACCATAACCGTCAATAAGTGGATGGACGATTAAGGCATATTTTCCTCACCTGTGAAACTTAGGCGGATGACCAGCGCAGTCAAATGTGATTGCCACTTCCGACTAGTCCAAGAATTGGGGGACAGCCGGAACTGTTGCGTTGAGCTTATGTAGAACTACTTTTTTAAGCTTTGCTGGTTGAGATCCGAGGAAGCTGACATAAGTGTCTTTCTTGGTCAGAAAGTTTTTCTTCCCTTCCGGCTTGGGATTTGAAGCATCAGCTTCCTCCATGTCGGAATCTTCCTTGGTCTCTTTTTCTTTTTCGGGATTCTCCTTTCCTTTCTTCCGCTTAGCTTTGTAGCCCGCAGTGTCATCTCTTTTGATGTCGTCATTGAAATGACATTCGTCGTTGGTGTGGGACGAGCCCCATTGCCATCTAGGTGATGCACACATGGGTTATTGGCAATGTCGGCCCAAGAGTAGGTTTTGCCTGGTTGCTGGTCTCCTCTACCTTGGACTCTTGAATTTCCACGCCCATGCCCGCGGCCTCCGTCGTGTCCTCCTCGTCCTCCAGACCTGAAAGTAGCAGTGACCACTGTCATTTCCGTGTTAGGTTTTTCTTCCGAGGTATTTTGCACTTCTGAGCCTGTTGCTTTGGTTGTTTTGCCGACTGTGGCACAGCTAGGGCATTGAGTAATCCCTCTGCATCATCATCGGCATCTGCATACTTGCTCGCTGTTTCTGTCATCTCTCCCAAATCAGTGACCTTGTCAAACTTCAAGCGATGGCGCAGTAGACCAATTGGGAGACCTGCAATGAAAGCTTCAATCGCAGTTTGATCATTTACTCCTTCACAAGAGTTCTTGGTGTCAATCCATCGTCCGAGGTAATCCCGGCAAGTTTCTCCGGCCTTCTGGGTGCAACGCTGTAGGTCTTCGACCGTACAGGGCCTCTGATATGTGCCTTCGAAATTCCGAAAGAACGCACTTTGCATGTCATACCAGTTGTGGATGGTGTTCTCCGGAAGTTCATTAAGCCATGATCGTGCCGTCTTCCGCAACATAAGTGGGAGATATCGGGTTGCGACCAAGCTGTTTCCGCCTTTGGCAATGCAGCAAGCTTGGAAAAAATCCTGTAGCCAGGTATCTGGCCGAGCAATGCCGTCGTAGGCTTGGATATGTCTTGAGATAGCAAATCCTTCCAGGAATCTTCTAGCTCTGATGCGTGGTCCGAAGCACTTTGGGCCCACGTAGATATCATCGTTTTCGTAGCGTCGCGCCTCTATGTTGGAATTGATCCTGTGCCTTGCGTCGTTCGGGGATAGAGATCGTCCTGAATGTCGGTTGTGGCTACGGTGCCTTGGAGCCGGACTTCAGCTTCTGCCACCACCTCCTCTGCCACGTTGTCCTCCTTGTCCCCCTTGACAGCCGTTGTCATGACTACTTGGTGGATAGGGTGGGGCAGCTGGATTGTTTCCGGCTGATCGCCGACCTCCGTCCGAAGCGTCATTATTCCGGTTCCGGGGAGGGTCTTCACTACGACGAGCCCCCTGCCGACTTGTTCCGACATGGTTTCCATCGTTCCTTCGTCCGTCCTTCCGACCATGGTGAGGCTCAGCCGGACGGCTTGCATGTCTAGGAGGTGGCATTTTTTGACGATCCTCCTCCTGAAGTTTCTCTTTATCTTCTCCCCTTCGATCGTTCGACTCTCGTCGAGGAGGGTTCCTCGGATACAGTGCAGCAATGTCATCTTGCTCGGCCACTGGAACGACGTTGCTCCAGTCACGTGCGGTTCTGTGATGTTGTCCTGATGATCCCGTTCTGGAGTAATTGTCTTCCTGTCGGTCAGAACGGTGACGCTGTTCCAGAACATGGTGGGGCCTTATATCATTCCAGGCTGAGTCCGTGTGACATTGGTCGGATTTCGAGAATAGTTTTCCACTTCTAGATTTTGCAACCATCTGTTGCTCCAGACCCTTGTTGAGTAGCTTGATGCCCAATCGAACCTGTTCTGGGCCTAGGTTATTTGATAGGATATCTCGTGCTGCGACAGTGTTTTGTACCGGTGTTGGGTACACAGGGTCTCCTTTGCTGTCGAGATGAGGCATCCATGGGTCTCCTTCAAAGAGGACCATGCTCACTTCCGGAAACGTACCGTCACCTGTGTAACGTTTCCGGGTCTTCTGATGTAACCGCAACATGTAATCCTTAGTTGCCATGCATTTCTTTTCCTCCTCGATGTTTTTGGCTTCATCCAGGAGTTGTTGACGACGCGCTTCTAGGGCTTGGGCCCTTTCGTCCAGCTCTTCAGCAGTAAGTTCTGCAGCTGTAGGGATAGGTGTGGTTAACGGAGCATCGATGAGTTTACGCGCACCTTCAGTGATCACGTGTCCATCCACCGATTCTTCTTTTTTTGGCTCGTCTGGGATAAGTGCTCCATCCGAGTCTTCTTCGTATTCCTCGGCAATCACCTCGTCTGTCAAAGGATCTTTTGCCGGGGTCTTGTTCTTCGTATTCCTCTTCTTTGCCTTCTTGGCAGCGCCGGTAGCAAAGACGGCTTTTGTTCCGTTTCCCGGAGTCAAGCTCAGATCGGTACTTTCGGACATCTGGACTTCGGGATTGTCTCCGACTTCCATGTCATCCTACGGTTTGGGAGAGTGTTCCCCGGATCCTTCATCCATGGCTTCTCCTTCTGCAGCTTTGGAGTTATACTCCTCTTCATATTCCGCGGAGAACTTTCGGAAATCTGCTGACATCATCGATTCATCCGAGGATGCGGGTACATCGGCGTTTGTTCCAATTGCCTCCAGCACAGAGTCGGTGTTTTCTCCAGCATCAGCAGAGCCGGATCCGGATCCCACATATCCGACGAAGTGCGATGCGTGCTTCCTGAGGTACCTGTGGCTCTCGCGATCAGCCATGTCGAAACTTTTGATGGTCTAGAGAATTGCATTTGCGCCAGCATCTTGCATTATCATACGTCGCAGTGTGTACCTTAGGAAAGGCTTGTCTGTCCTGGCGTCCTCAGAGCCGGAACCAGTGTTGTTGATGAGTTCCTCCTGGATTTCAACTTCTGCGGGTGGGTCGATCTGGGATCCTGCCTCTCCAAGGAGATCCACTCCAGATTCGACTTGGACCGCTAGGTGTTCCTCGGGCTCGGATTTCTCCACTATCTCCAAAACTGGTGCGGGCTGGGTGGGATTAGGGTTTTCTGAGATCCGGAACTCTGCCACCTCCATGGACAAAGGGGACCCAGAAGATTCTTCTGCCTCTATCAACACCGCTAGGGTGTGTGGGGCAGGTTCAGCAAAACTGATGTAAACATCGATCTCGCCAAAACACATGGTTGTGTAGGTAGTCACGGCCTCCCTAGCCGGAATCCACGTCTCGTCGAGAATGATGAGAGGTACGTCGCTGGCGTAGAGGATGCCACCGACGGCGATAGTCTCACCGATTCCGATTCTTGCAGAGAACACGGATCTGAAGCTCACTTGCCCCACGGTGGGCGCCAAATGTCATCGGATTGATGACAAGTACGCCATGAGGGGGTCCTCGAGGCGTGCGGAAGAGAGGGGTGTGAGACGTACGGTGTTCCGGGATGGTGAGCACACAAGTTTACCCAGGTTTGAATCCGCCGGCTTTGGACGGATCCTACTCATGCTAGCAAATCAGTAATACGGCAGAGCCGGAATATGGGTTACAAGGGTTTCGCCTGTGCAAGTTGAGATTGTAGACTATTGAGGTGTTTAGAGTGTTGCCCTAAAGGCTCTCCCTAGGACGGCTTATATAGATATCCGGCCTAGGGTTTAGAGGAGAGATCTATCCGGCTACGACTAAGAGTCGGTTACAGAGTACATCTTGAACTACAAGTAACACTATGGTCCTAAGTCGGTAAGTCTTCTAGGCCTTCCCGTAGCCGGATGGGACTCCATCTTTTTTCCCTGACTGGGCCGCCCGTGAAGCTAAGCTCTAACCCGAAGTGGGCCACCCTAGTCAGTGAGGAACTATAAGGATACCCGGAAAGTATATCCCCAACAGGCCCATGTAGATATCATCGTTTTCGTAGTGCCGCGCCTCTATATTGGAGTTGATCGTGTGCCTTGCGTCATTCGGGGATAGAGACCGTCCCGAGTGTCGGCTGTGGCTGCGGTGCCTTGGAGCCAGAGTTCGCCTTCTGCCACCACCACCTCCACCACGATGCCCTCCCTGGCCTCCTTGAGAGCCGTTGTGATGGCTACTTGGTGGAGAGGGTGGAGCAGCTGGGTTTTTTCCGGCTGATCGCCGGCCTCCGTCCGGAGCGTCATTATTCCGGTTCCGGGGAGGGTCTTCATTGTAACGAGCCCCCTACCGGCTTGTCTCGGCACGGTATCCGTCACTCCTTCGTCTGTCATCCGGGACGGCTTGCATGTCTAGGAGGTGGCATTGTTTGTCGGTCCTCCTCCCGACATTTCTCTTTATCATCGTCCCTGCGGTTTTCGACTCTCGCGGGGGTGGGTTCCTCGGATTTAGTGTAGCAATTGCTTCTTGCTCCACAACTGGGATAACGCTATGCCAGTTACGAGCAGCTTTGTGGTGTTGTCCCGAAGATCCGGTTCTCGAGTAACTGTCTTCCTGGCGATCGAGGTGGTGATGCTGCTCCGGTACGCGCTGGGGTCTTATGTCAGCCCATGCCGGATCCGTGCGACATTGGTCGGAGTCAGAGACCAGTTTTTGACTTCCGGACATGATGACCTTTTGCTATTCCAGTCCCGTGTTGAGTAGTTTAATTCCCAACCGGATCTCCTCCGGGCCTAGATTAGCCGATAAAATTTCTTGGGCCGCCACGATATTTTGTACTGGTGTTGGATATACCCAATCCCCTATGCTATCTTTCCGAGGCTTCCCCATTTCTTCTCTAAAAAGGACGGCGTGAATCTCCGAGAACTGGTTGTCATTGGTATGACGCATCCTGGTCTTCTGGTATTGCCTGGAGTTGTACTTCCCCGCAGATGCTATGCGTTTCTTTTCCTCCTCGATGTTTTTGGCTTCATCGAGGAGTACTTGACGACACGCTTCTAGGGCTTGTGCCCTCTCGTCTAGTTCTTCAGCAGTAAGTTCTGCAGCTGTAGGAATAGGTGTGGTTAATGCAGCATCGATGAATTTACGCGCACCTTCAGTGATCACGTGTCCATCCACCGGTTGCTCTTTTTTCGACTCGTCTGGGATAAGTGCTCCATCCGAGTCTTCCTCATATTCCTCGGCAATCACCTCCTATGTCAGAGGGTCTTTTGCTGGGGTCTTGTTTTTCTTGTTCTTCTTCTTTGCCTTGTTGGCCGCGCCGGTAGCAAAGATGGCTTTGGGTCCGTTTCCCAGAGTCAAGATCTGATCGATACTTTCGGACATCTAGACTTCAGGATTATCTCCGACTTCCATGTCATCCTGCGCTTTGGGAGAGTGTTCCCCGGATCCTTCATCCATGGCTTCTCCTTCTTCTGTAGTTTTGGAGTTGTACTCCTCTTCATATTCCACGGAGAACTTTCGGAAATCTGCCAACATCATCGATTCATCCGAGGATGCGGGTACGTCGGCGTTTGTTCCAATTGCCTCCAGCACCGAGTCGGTGTTGTCTCCAGCATCGGCAGAGCTGGATCCGGATCCCACATATCCGACGAAGTGCGATGCGTACTTCCTAAGGTACCTGCGACTCACGCGATCAGCTTTGTCGAAACTTTTGATGGTCTCGAGAATTGCATCTACACCCGAGTTTTGCATTATCATACGCCACAGCGTGTACCTGAGGAAAGGCCTGTCTGTCCTGGTGTCATCAGAGCCAGAATTAGTGTCGTTGATTTGATCCTTCTGGACTTCGACTTCCGCAGGTGGGTCGATCTAGAATTCGGTCTCTCCAAGGAGATCCACTCCAGATTCAATTGGACCGCTAGGTCTGCTTCAGTTTTGGATTTCTCCACTATCTCCGCAACTGGTGCGGGCTGGGTGGGATTAGGGTTTTTTGAGATCCAGAACTCTGCCGCCTCCATGAACAAAGGGGACCCAGAAGATTCTTCTGCCTCTATCATCACCGGTGGGGTGGGTGGGACAGGTTCAGCAAAACCAATGTAAACATCAATCTTGCCAAAAGACATGATTGTGTAGGCAGTTACAACCTTACTAGCCGGAATCCAGGTCTCATCGAGAACGATGATAGGGACGTCACTGGCATACAGGATGCGACCGAGGGCGATAGTCCCGCCGATTCCGATTCTTGCAGATTTCGCTTGGAACGCAGATCTGAAGCTCACTTGCCCCATGGTGGGCGCTAACTGTCGTCGGATTGATGACAAGTACGCCATGAGGGGGTCCTCAAGGCGTGCGGAAGAGAGGGGTGTGAGACGTACAGTGTTTCAGGACGGTGAGCACACAAGTTTACCCAAGTTCGAATCCGCCGGCTTTGGACGGATCCTACTCCTGCTAGCAATCCAGTAATACGGCAGAGTCGGAATATGGGTTACAAGGGTTCGCCTGTGCGAGTTGAGATTGTAGACTATTGAGTGTTGCCCTAAAGGATCTCCCTAGGACGGCTTATATAGATATCCGGCCTAGGGTTTATAGGAGAGATATGTCCGGCTACGACTAAGAGTCGGTTACAGAGTACATCTTGAACTACAAGTAACACTATGGGCCTAAGTCGGTAAGTCTTCTGGGCCTTCGCGTAGCCAGACTGAACTCCGTCTTTTCTCCCTGACTGGGCCGCCCGTGAAGCAGAGATCTAACCCGAAGTGGGCCACCCTGGTCAGTGAGGAACTGTGAGGATACCCGGAAAGTATATCCCCAACATCTATGAAATCACAATCTAACAAATGAATCAGGGAATTAAAAAAATAAACAAGAAACCAGGGCAGTACATAACTAACATCACTGGCAGTACATGAACTGCATTAAAATACATTAGGATAAAACAAAATAAAGCAGTGCATAATCCTTTAGAGAAGCAGTGCTATGCTTCAAACAACAATGGGACTGTGAACTGTTTTAGTGGGCCTTTTTTGTATGGAAGCAGCAGTTTTATTGTCGCGAACTCTCGAGGTATCGTATGGAAAATGTCGTAGTGGGCCTTAATTTTTATAACTACTAGCACGATTTGCACGATCGGTTGGTTATAAGGATACAAGGAGTCATGGAAGCGGATGGAGCAAGTTGAAACAAGATCGCAGCAGTTCATCATTAACACCGACGAAACTCAAAAAAACCAAGGTGCCTCTCGAGCATTGAATTATTTATTCCCTTTCTATTACATCACATACTTGTTCTTACTAGATTCATCATTGTTCCCTACAGCGAGAAATCATAGATTCAAGGCGTGGTACCAGACATCTTCGTCCCAGACATGATGGACGACGGGCTTCAGACCACAGAGACTCATAGCATTACTGTTCACGGAATGACGGTTCTTACTGTGGAGTACACCAACGAGGAATCAACGCTGGACAGAATCCTCTTCATGTACGAGGCTTGGCTTGAAGAGGTTTGTACTCAACCAACTTACCGTCTGATTCTATTAAAATGATTGTCATATGAATTATGCATGACTACAACACAAATGAATTAAAGGTAGTTTGATTCGTATAAAATAGTTTACCATATTAATTTGAACTAGTTTTTCCTAACAAGTCCTTTTCACTAGTTTAGATACGAATCAAACATCAACCCATACATATTTTATCAGAATCCCTTGATTTTCCAATAGCAGAAACAAATATATACTGTGTATCATATGAATCTCTACAGGATTAGAGTGGATATAGGAAATGCATTCCTACATTATCAATACTCCTACGTCTTGAATGTCATAAGAATCAATAATACAAGTTCTAAACTGTATCCTTCTCGTGTTCATTTCACCAGACTCTAGTACTAATATCACATTTCATTTGACACTAGGATAAGAGCAGGTACGTTTGACTAGACATTGAATATACTGCTCAAGGAAGTGAAAAAACCATCACCGTCGTACAACTCACCGTGAGAGAGCACGTCCTAGTTTATCATTACGCTAGGGCCATGAAAAAATGGCAGAGACTCCGTGATTTTTTCAAGGAAAAACAGATCACCTTCATTAGCGTCGACAAGAGGATTGATTCAAAGATGTTGATGAAAGAAAAGTTTTTCATCCCTGAAGAGTACCATGTAGACATACAGGGAATATTCAATACATTCCAAGGTGACAATTACAGGTATCGCATGGCTAGTATTGCAGTAGTACTCATTGATTCATCATACAGTGAGATGAAGATAGCAGCAAGTGACTCAGTAATGCATAACAAATGGGAGTGGAAGCCAATGCCAATGGAGAATCTGCATTACTCAGCAAAAGATGGGTATGTAAAATACGAGTTGTACAAGAGAATAACATTCAGCAGCTACTGCCTCAGTTTATGAAGACAAATTCTCAATGATAGGTTGTGCACCGGGTGTAAAGGAGGTAAAGGATATAAATTGTACAAACGTTTTTGGAGGCATGTCCATGAGCTGATAACAATAATGAGTGGGATGACGAATACACGATGTGTCTCGCAACACATATCGACAGGTGAATGAAGAACGATGAATGGTGGACGAAGAGAGACGACGAGGAAGTAGACTGAATTTTGCTAAACCCTGTGATTATGTGAGTACGGTCTTATAGCAATGTTTTAATTCAGTTCGTTAATTCAGTTACACAAAAGTGGTTATGATCTAGTATATTATATTAGGAGTACAATGTAATTAATGTGTGTGTGTATAAATTAAACTAGTTTTTATCATTATTCTGTAATGTTTGTAATTACAGCATATGAATGTATACTTGTATTTCATATGTACATTCCTAATTTGGTCTCGAAGGCAGGCAAGTTAATTGCAAATAAATAAGCCAAATCCCATTAACAAGTTAAAATTTTCTAAAATATTAATTGAACATTTGACAATTGAAACGAATTCTGATGCATCCAGTTGAATATTCACAGCACATCAAACAAAATCAATAGAAATAACGAAATGCATTACCACATAAGAAGCAGTTCAAAACATACATCAAGCGGTTCATAACAACAAGCGGTTCAACACAACTTACATCTGCACTAATAAACAATCAGAAGGAACTACAGTCATCATATAAGATGATGTCAATGACAAACATTATCTCAACGTTTCGGTTTGAAGTGGTCCTGCCAGTGACGAGAATGGCTTGCCCAACTTCAAGACATTCATGATGACATTCAACAAAGGTCTTCCACTGTGGCATACCGCTAAAACCACTACTAGAAAATCGCGGTGTTTTTGTGCATTTCATCATCATGACCGCATGCGCATGTCCTCATGTCACATTGCATTTGAGCATCGTCATGTCATCATGCATATGTTTGCCTCAAATTATTTTATAAAGGCTATATTTGTTTTCTAAATATCCCCCTCGCTATTTCAAATGTAAAACCTTTGGTCCGTCCGGATCTTTTAATTGCCTAAACTATTTTACAAAAGGATATTTAAAACTAAATAAAAATAATAAAAACTATTTTTGTTCCGGGGAGGCCGCCATCGGCCAGGCCCAAAAGGCCCAGCTGGCAGCAGCCTACCACCTGGTTGATCCTGACCCTAGATCTAATCTAACAAACCCCTAACTCTAGCTAGACAAACCAAACCCTAGTCCTATCCCACCCAACCGTCGCCGCACTCAATCCACCCCGCCGCCACCTGGGCGCGTATCCCCACTCCCCTGCCCTTTTCCCGCCCACCTGCCTCGTTCCACTATGCGTCGACGCCCACATCATGAACCATCCTGCACAGCTGCCCTGCGCGCGTACGCGACCCAGGCGCACTTCCCCCGCTCGGCCCTACGCCCACGAACTGCCCCTGTGCCCACAAACTCCCATCGACCGCATCCTCCCCGCATCGTGCTCCCGACACGCCTCTGCCAGCCCGCTCTCCCATGCCTCTGGCCCCACCCCGCCAACACACTTCACGCACGCATAGGGGATCTCGATCCCACACGAGATCCCGTGCTCCCGCACGCCTTCTTCCTCCCCGTCTCAATCCACTAACACGCCGCCGTGCCCTGGCCCCGCCCTGCAGCGCCGCCACGAGTCCACCGTCCTCTTCTTCCCCCGTGTCTCCCTCCCCTCACCTCCACCAACCCTCACCTCGCGTGCGGTCACCGCCACCGGGCCCCTCTCCTCCGGGTTCCGTGTCTCCCCCTCTGGCCGCCGCCAGGGCCGGCGCCCGTGACCAGCCCCGCCACGAGTCCTCCACCACCGGCCGACCAGTCCTCGCAGGGAACGCCACCCTCCTCGCGTCGTCCTCCCCGCCTCCGCCCGAGCTCGACCGCCTCTGCCACGCGCCGCCAGGGCCGTCTCCTCCACCGCACAGCGCAGCCGCCCCTCTTGGGCTCGACCTCGCCCCAGCTCCGTCGGTAGAGCCCCGCCAGCGAGCCGCCGCTACCGCCTCCATCTTCAGCCCCCCCCCCCCCCCCCGACCTGACGGAGCACCTCTGACCCGGCCGCCACATCTACGTGGGCCGCTAGAAGTCTTTGGGCGGTCGATCTCCTCCGACCATCGCCATCTAGTTCCCCAACCACCGCCTTTCTTTGTGGACAAGCCCGCCAAGTCCGGCCCAATATCCTCGCTGCCTATGTTGCCTATTTCTTGTGTGCGTAATAGCACCGTTGATGTTTTCATATGTGTTGCCGTTTCCCCGTGATCTACCACGTGCTGCCATAAACTTCTTGTCGACGAGATCCACCGAGTACCAAGTCCGACCCCAACCTCTTGCGCCACATTCCAAGATCTTCGCCCCGGACGGCAAGTCCTCTAGGGAGCCGTCGACCGAGGCCCACTTGCCAAGAGCACTTCATATCCATATGATCTTCCTCAGGCCTTCACGACAACCCGACAATAATTACCAACGAGAACTAACGCCTTCTAACCGAAAATCTTCTTCATGGACCCGAAGACCGATCTAAAGCGCCAAGGCCTTCGACATGGGACTGACAATATCTCCTTCCCGGAATATCAAGTCAGGCACCGAGACCCAAGACTGACACCGTCACCCTAGGACTACGACAAGATCGTCCCCAACCCACCAAGTTCACCTACCCGGACACCGTGCGACAAGAT
Organism: Avena eriantha; assembly: GCA_910589775.1. NCBI lineage: Eukaryota > Viridiplantae > Streptophyta > Magnoliopsida > Poales > Poaceae > Avena > Avena eriantha. The sequence goes on from OU342743.1 coordinate 423,383,679, forward strand.
CTACTTCCCGGATCCGAAGACCCCGGTACCCAATCCACTCAAGTTCGCCATCGACAACAAGATTGACCGCGTGGAACCCAAGTTCTCCATCTTGTATCCGACCCGCTGATCCCGTCGGACCGATCCCTCGTCGAACCCTGAGACCGGACCTCGGACCCCTAGAACCCAAGGTCTTTCGAACCCATATGTGTGACCCTAACCCCTATTTTTATAATATGACATTACCAACTGTCGCATATTAAATTGTTCATGATTGCATGCATCTTATCATGTGGGTTTGGGGCATTTAGTCTATTCACCTCATAATTAAATATGGAGTCTATATGTGGGCTATTCTAGTCTTATATTGGCCCCATTTAATTTTGTGTAGCAAACATATGCCATGTTTCGCCTTGTTAATACAACATTTAAATTGCGGGGTAGTTAAATAACTTGAACCTTCTAATTAATTATCGGGACCCCGGTTCCGCTTAAATTGCACCGCATCTGCATCATAGCATAATCATGCCGGATCTTTTGCCGTTGTATTAAATATTGCATCCGGTGTTTCTTCTAGTGTTTGCTTCTTCGCGGATTAGGCCGATGAGTTGATGCGAGTATCGAAAAGTTCTCCGGATATGATCCTTCGGCAGTGTTTCCCAGGCGAGCATCTCTCCCCCTTCTACCTATTTTGCATTTATAGTCTTTATTTCCTCTTATTGATCTATTACTATCCGTGTCGCGATGATTTAGTTTCCGTGCACCAGTTATATCTCGTGCAGCCTCTGTATTTCCATGGACACCTCCTAATACCTGTTGTTTGGTAGATAGCTGGCCTTGTGAGTCGTAGTTGCTTGCTCAGGTGTGATCTCTTGTTGTCGAGTACCACAGTTGTTGGTATACTGGCAGATGTTTATGGTGGAGATGATCATGACTTTAAATACAACTATTAAATTGCTGGGACAACTAATGAAAGAGGCACCGGTGGGCAGTATATGCTATTTGGTTTTTATGCCCACTTGTGTCCCGTAGGCCCTGTGTACTTGATACTTGTTCCTTGACTATTCGCACTATCCACATACGGGAGACTCTATGAATCCCCCTTAGCCAGAGCTTGATTCATTTCTTATTTCTTGGGGCCACAAACTAGTTTGGGGCTTTACTACTATCATGTACTTATGCCATGCTTTACTGCTTTATTTACGATTATGCGTGGAGCACCTCTACTGTTTAGGATCGTGACACGTTTTCGCTGTATCGACAAGCCCAGTCACACTTTCGTGTTCCCAGTCGTTTACGGCCGTCCACACAAACCTTGGGTCCATCTCGGACCCGGCCAACTTCGTTGCGGATAGCTTAATGGGGTGGCCCCCTGAAATAATTTATGAATCCTGTGATTTCTTTGTCGTGAAAGCCTCATTGGGTTTTGAGTTGGTTTTTCTGAGGTTGATCGTGTGTGTGTTGCTATTTGTGCACCCCTGCAGGGTAAAACTTTCTGAAAGCCGTGTCCGCGGTTATGGACGACTTGGAGCACACTATCTCGATCATAGACAAGCATAACTAAAGTAGTACTATAAATTTGACTTAATATGTGACTAGTAATTAGATCCAACTATAAGGGAATGGATATTAAAAATGCCAACAGCTGGTGGATCTGGGTTGTTTTGTGACATGCTATACCTGCCTAGTAAGTACTGCAACTCCAATGGAATGAAATAAAGGTGCCAACAATTGCTGGGTTTTGGGATTCCTCGGGACAATTATATCTGACTAGTAAATGTTCCTACTATAACGGAATGGTGATTAAAACTGCCCACTACTTATGCTTCAGGATGTCTCATGCTATCTATATCTGACTAGTAAGTGCTTCAACTATAATCGAATGAATCAAACTGCCAACTGTGTGAGTTCCTCGGTTTGACTTCCTCGTTTGGTCTCGAGGGGGAAATGCCAGGATGGGTATGATTGGTGTTAGTATGAGGTGGTTCCGAATAGGTCTTTCTTATCTCTCTCTAATAGCCGACAGTTGTACTGAGTCTCTATAGGTTGTTTAGTGCTGTTGCGCTGCTGCTTCAGTCCACCATACCTATATAGGCGAGGACCACCGAATTCTAGCCTTGCCGTGTACTGGCCCTAGTACTGACGCTCCTCTTTTTCCTTTGCCCTTTGCCGGCACCCCTTTTGTTTTAGCAGGTTCAGATCGTCGTCGTTAGCAGGGATACCCTTCCGGCTTGGCCTGGGCAGGGTTATGGACGCCATTGGTCATTCTTCAGGGATCTTAGCCCCATTTGCATCTTGTCCGTACTCGGACGCTGTAACGTTTTCAAGGTGATTTGGAACTTTGTATTGTATATCTGTATTCCTGACCCGTTGAGTCGCTGTTGTATATATATCTGTTCAGTGGGTCCCATCGAGGACTGTTGTGTAGTGGTATTACTTCGTTTTCCACCCACACGAAAGTGCCTGGTGGGCGTCCTTGAATCGTTTCTATGCGGGTTTGACGGAAAGGGCTAAAACTTGCATAGGGCCGATCCGAGGGTATTATAGAGTGGTATCAGAGCCCAGTAGTTGCGATACCCCACTGGTCTAGCCTGTAGGATAACCTAGCTAACGGTCAATGTAGAGTGTCAAAACTAGTTTACAAAATCGGTTGGATAGATCTGATTCGATCTGATTTTACTCCTTACCCTCTGTTGTTCTCCTCTTACCTCTGTGTGTTTTGATTCTACTCTCTTATCTTTTCTTCAAGTCCAGGATTTCCCGTGGTTGGGTTTCTGTCGTACCTTTAGGGTTTCGCTTCCTCCCTTTATAACGGTGGTTCTACAATCCCCAATCTGCTTCTCGGTTGTTGTACCTTCATCCAATCCGTATGTGCCCCTTGACAGATATCTATATCGTTGGAAAGCATATGAGAAGGATGAGCATTGGTGAAGTTGGAGTATACATTGAGCATGTGTTGTTCATGCCAATGGAACCATCACAAAAACTGATCATTGTGTCTTTTCGTACGATGTTTCTTTGTATCTTCCGGTGGTCCCCAATGCGACGACATCATCTACGCCAGATCCAATGAAGATCCTTCATCACCCCTCTTGTTCCGAACACCGCTTGTGAAGATCTTCAGTCTAAATCCCGAGAGTTGGTTGCACGATTCTGCGATTCATTTACAGAAGGATGCTTTGAGTACGGGATGGACTGATTACCCTACCCGCCTCTCACTGTGCACTTTTGTACATCGAATCGGTGGATCAAGCAATTTCGCTCCGTCCACGGAAGTTAAAGGTGGCCTTATCTCTTGATACCTTTACCTTCGTCCTTTGTTACCGGAGTATTTTCTCGACGACCACGGACAACGACCTCTTGTTAGAGGTGTCGCGAGGATCTACACGAGGCGAGAAGATTCAGATCGCCGACATTCTCCCTGGTACCATGAGGCGGATCTCGAGGGCGAGATCCATTGTTAGTGGTGTCGAATTGTGGCATCCCGCTAAAACCACTACTAGAAAATCGCGGTGTTTTTGTGCATTGCATCATCATGACCGCATGCTCATGTCCTCATGCCACATTGCATTTGAGCATCGTCATGTCATCATGCATATGTTTGCCTCAAACTATTTTATAAAGCCTATATTTGTTTTCTAAATATCCCCCTCGCTATTTCAAATGTAAAACCTTTGGTCCGTCTGGATCTTTTAATTTCCTAAACTATTTTACAAAAGGATATTTAAAACTAAATAAAATAATAAAAACTATTTTTGTTCCGGGGAGGCCGCCACCGGCCAGGCCCAAAAGGCCCAGCTGGCAGCAGCCTACCACCTGGTTGATCTTGACCCTAGATCTAATCTAACAAACCCCTAACTCTAGCTAGACAAACCAAACCCTAGTCCAATCCCACCCAGCCGTCGCCGCACTCAATCCACCCCACCGCCACTTGGGCGCATATCCCCACTCCCCTGCCCTTTTCCCGCCCACCTGCCTCGTTCCACTACGCGCCGACGCACACGTCGCGAACCATCCTGCACGGCTGCCCCGCGCGCGTACGTGACCCAGGCGCACTTCCCCTGCTCGGCCCTACGCCCACAAACCGCCCCTGTGCCGACAAACTCCCATCGACCGCATCCTCCCCGCATCATGCTCCCGACACGCCTCTGCCGGCCCGCTCTCCCACGCCTCTGGCCCCACCCCGCCAACACACTGCATGCACGCGCAGGGGATCTCGATCCTGCACGTGATCCCTTGCTCCCGCACGCCTTCTTCCTCCCCGTCTCAATCCACCGACACGCCGCCGTGCCCTGGCCCTGCCCTGTAGCGCCGCCACGAGGCCACCGTCCTCTTCTTCCCCCGCGTCTCCCTCCGCTCCCCTCCACCAACCCTTACCTCGCGTGCGGTCACCGCCACCGGGCCCCTCTCCTCCGGGTTCCGCGTCTCCCCCTCTGGCCGCTGCCAGGGCCGGCCCCCGCGACCAGCCCTGCCGTGAGTCCTCCACCACCAGCCGCCCCATCCTCGCAGGGAACGCCACCCTCCTCGCGTCGTCCTCCTCGCCTCCGCCCGAGCTCGACCGCCTCTGCCACGCGCCGCCAGGGCCGTCTCCTCCACCGCACAGCGCAACCGCCCCTCTCGGGCTCGACCTCGCCCCAGCTCCATCGGCAGAGCCCCGCCAGTGAGCCGCCGCTACCGCCTCCATCTTCAGGCGCCCCCTCGACCTGGCGGAGCACCTCTGACCCAGCTGCCACATCTACGTGGGCCGCCAGAAGTCTGTGGGTGCACCCGAGTTCAAGGTCGAGCTCCTCCGACCATCGTCATCTAGTTCCCCAACCACCGCCTTGCTTTGCGGATAAGAGCCAGCAGAAAAGCCCGTTCGAGTTCGGCCTGATATCCTCGTTGCCTCTGCTACCTATTTCTTGTGTGTGTAATAGCATCGTTGATGTTTTCATATGTGTTGCCGTTTCCCCGTGATCTGCCACGTGCTGCCATAAACTTCTTGTCAACGAGATCCACCGAGTACCAAGTCCGACCCCAACCTCTTGCGCCACATTCCAAGATCTTCGCCCCGAACGGCAAGTCCTCCTCCAGGGAGCCGTCGACCGAGGCCCACTCGCCAAGAGTGCTTCATATCCACATGATCTTCCTCAGGCCTTCACGACAACCCGACAAGAATTACCGACGAGAACTGACACCGTCTAACTGAAGATCTTCTTCATGGATCCGAAGACCGATCTGGAGCGCCAAGGCCTTTGACATGCGACCGACAAGATATCCTTCCCGGAATATCAAGATATTCCGGCGCCGAGACCCTAGACCGACACTGTCACCTTAGGACTATGACAAGATCGTCCCCAACCCGCCAAGTTCGCCTACCCAGACACCATGCGACAAGATCTACTTCCCGGATTTGAAGACCCCGGTACCCGATCCACTCAAGTTTGCCATCGACAACAAGATCGGCCGCGTGGAACCCAAGTTTTCTATCTTGTATCCGATCCCGCTGATCCCGTCGAACCGATCCCCCGTGGAACCCTGAGACCGGACCCTGGACTCCCGGAACCCAAGGTCTTCTGAACCCAGATGTGTGACCCTAAGCCCCTATTTTTATAATATGACATTACCAACTGTCGCATATTAAATTGTTCATGCTTGCATACATCTTATCATGTGGGTTTGGGGCATTTAGTCTATTCACCTCATAATTAAATATGGAGTCTATATGCGGGTTATTCTAGTCTTATATTGGCCCCATTTAATTTTGTGTAGCGAACAGATGCCATGTTTCACCCTCTTAATACAACATTTAAATTGCGGGGTAGTTCAATAACTTGAACCTTCTAATTAATTATCGGGACCCCGGTTCCGCTTAAATTGCATCGCATCTGCATCATAGCATAATCATGCCAGATCTTTTGCCGTTGTATTAAATATTGCATCTGGTGTTTCTTCTAGTGTTTTCTTCTTCGCGGATTAGGCCGATGAGTTGATGCGAGTATCGACAAGTTCTCCAGATATGATCCTTTGGCAGTGTTTCCCAGGCGAGCATCTCTCCCCCTTCTACCTATTTTGTATTTATAGTCTTTATTTCCTCCTGGTTATCTATTGCTATCCATGTCGCGATCCTTTAGTTTCTGTGCACCAATTATATCTCGTGCAGCCTCTATATTGCCATGGACACCTCCTAATACCTATTCTTTGGTAGATAGCTGGCCTTGCGAGTCGTAGTTGCTTGCTCAGGTGCGATCTCGTGTTGTCGAGTACCACAGTTGTTGGTATGCTGGCAGATGTTTATGGTGGAGATGATCATGACTTTAAATACAACTATTAAATTGCTGGGACAACTAATGAAAGAGGCACCGGTGGGCAATATATGCTATTAGGTTTTTATGCCCACTTGTGTCCCGTAGGCCCCGAGTACTTGATACATGTTCCTTGACTATTCGCACTATCCACATACGGGAGACACTATGAATCCCCCTTAGCCAGAGCTTGATTCATTTCTTATTTCTTGGGGCCACAAACTAGTTTGGGGGTTTATTACTATCCTGTACTTATGCCATGCTTTACTGCTTTATTTACGATTGTGCGTGGAGCACCTGTACTGTATAGGATCATGACACGTTTTCCCTGTATCGACAAGCCCAGTCACACTTTTGGGTTCCCAATCGTTTACAGCTGTCCACACAAACCTTGGGTCTGTCTCGGAGCTGGCCAACTTCGTTGCAGGTAGCTTAATGGGGTGGCCCCCTGAAATAATTTATTTATCCTGTGATTGCTTTGTCGTGAAAGCCTCGTTGGGTTTTGAGTTGGTTTTTCCGAGGTTGATCGTGTGTGTTTTGCTATTAGTGCACCCCTACAGGGTAAAACTTTCTGAAAGTCGTGTCCGCGGTTATGGACGACTTGGAGCACAATATCTCGATCATAGACAAGCATAACTAAAGTAGTACTACAAATTTGACTTAATATGTGACTAGTAATTAGATCCAACTATAAGGGAATGGATATTAAAAATGCCAATAGCTAGTGGATCTGGGTTGTTTTGTGACATGCTATACCTGCCTAGTAAGTACTGCAACTCCAATGGAATGGGATAAAAGTGCCAATAATTGCTGGGTTTTGGGATTCCTCAGGACAATTATATCTGACTAGTAAATGTTCCTACTATAACGGAATGGTGATTACAACTGCCCACTACTTATGCTTCAGGATGACTCATGCTATCTATATCTGACTAGTAAGTGCTTCAACTATAATCGAATGAATAAAACTGCCAACTGTGTGAGTTCCTCGGTGTGACTTCCTCGTTTGGTCTCGAGGGGGAAATGCCAGGATGGGTATGATTGGTGTTAGTATCAGGTGGTTCCGAATAGGTATTTCTTATCTCTCTCTAATAGCCGACAGTTGTACTGAGTCTCTATAGGTTTTTTAGTGCTGCTGTGTTGCCGCTTCAGTCCACCATACCTATGTAGGCAAGGACCACCGAATTCTAGCCTCGACGTGTACTGGCCCTAGTACTGACGCTCCTCTTTTTCCTTTGCCCTTTGCCGGCACCCCTTTTGTTTTAGCAGGTTCAGATCGTCGTCGTTAGCAGGGTTACCATTCCGTCTTGGCCTGGGCAGGGTTATGGATGCCATTGGTTATTCTTCAGGCCTCTTAGCCCCATTTGCATCTTGTCCGTACTCGGACGCTGTAACATTTTCAAGATGATTTGGATCTTTGTATTGTATATCTGTATTCCTGACCCGTTGAGTCGCTGTTCTATATATATCTATTCTGTGGGTCCCATCGAGGACTATTGTGTAGTGGTATTACTTTGTTTTCCACCCGCACAAAAGTGACTGGTGGGCGTCCTTGAATCGTTTCTATGCGGGTTTGGCAGAAAGGGCTAAAACTTGCATAGGGCCGATTCGAGCGTGTTACATCCACTCAGGGGTGCTGAAGATAATTCGACCATCACTCCCTGTGTTGTACGAAATGAAGCTCACGACACCATTTGCACCAAGCCATACTCAAACCACGTCTTCTTCGGCAATTTCAAGAGAAAAAACCATTCTCGAAGGTAGTTTCTAATTAAGTTGCAGAAGTTAGAAATCTAATAACTAACAAGCAATAAAAAAATAAGAAAGTACAAAAATAATGATAACTAATAACATACCATATCATGACGACGAACATGTGTCCTGGTCAAGCGAGTAACAAGTGCTAGGCCAACGTACAATTCTTTTGAAGGAACGATGTGGACAAGATAGCACTATCCACTCCTGGTAAGCTTGCATCTCTGAGCAACAATTTTATTATCCAATGGTCCTTCTTGCTCCTCATCCTCCCGATCCTCCTCATCAGATTCACCCTCTTCGCCCTCATCCTCGTCATCACACTCATCATCCTCGGTCTCATCATCCTCGTCCTCATCCCCCTCATCGTTCATATGCATAACAGTGATACTTGGACAAGGAGCTCCCATTAAAAATACCAGATACACACTAGAGTCGATTTGGTTTTTCAGAAATAAACCTTCTCCATGACGAACCTGCAAGGCGAGTCATTGCTCCCTCTTTGCGCATGTCCACAACATAAATTCGCCCAAGAGCTTGAATCTCAATGATTTGTCATATTATTCTATTGAATTCTCTCCTTATATTGCATGTGATAGTCTAAATTGAATAAAATAATTAAATAAATGACAATTGTATGGAAAGAAAATTCAATAAATGTAAAAAGCAAGAATTATATGCATACCAATAAACGCTCAAATTGACCATGTACAAGACGGACAAGGAATAGTGAGGCTGATTTTGTTTCATCACTACAGTCAGTGAAACAAACTTGACACAGTGCCATGAGCTAAAAAAATGAAAAGCACTCGCTAGCTAAGATAAAAAAAAGGGCATCATATTTGGAATGAACATAAAGTAATTTTAGGGACAGATTAAGTGAGCCAAGTAGGAAGCACAAATAAATAATTTTTTTTCATATACCAGAATGCTAAATCACACCACCCCAACCCTTCATTGCATAATCATATTGTAACTAACCAATAGGAAAATGAAAGTACAAAATCATAATCAACCTAAAAGTGTATCCTCATTGCATCATCACATTGAATGCTAACTAAAAAACCTATATCTCCATATATATACAAATTGAACAAAAACTTAATATCTAAAACGCTGTCGAAATTTTTTTATCTATACAATTTATAATATGAATCGACCAAAAATATGAATCCATCTTATCTAGAACTATGGTTTGAAACAAACAAGACTAAAATGTGCAAGATTTATAGGATAAAAACAAGGTAATAAGTTGAGCATACCTTGAGAGGGGGATTGAGGAGCTAAACAACGGCGATATCCTTTAGATCCGATGGTTTTTAGGGGAGCAATTGAGAGGGAGGGGAGATGGGAATAGGAGGCGAGCTCTCTCTGTTAGTCCTGGTGGCTGGGGACGACTAGGTCGAGATGGGAAGGGCAACCACGCGCCTGATGCTACATTTATAAGTGTATGTCCTTTATGCTAGGCGATACACTGTCAAACCACGTTGTATTGCACAGCTCCCTCAGCAGTACAATCGAAACTATACGGGTAGTACTATGTATGCAGTTGATACATTTTGCATATGCCCATTTGCATTGGAAGTCGATTCCATACCACGGTGAATGCACTGCCGTTGCAAGTTATCTTGCATCGTCCATAAATCACTATATCAAAGACTTAAAGAGTAGTGCACAAGATTGCCACAGGCAGTGCATCCGTTCTAAATGAATAGTACGTGTCCGTGTCCACCGCACGTGCCAGAAGTCTTGCACACTTGGCACAACACTATATTGTAGCACACGACATGCAGTCCACATAGGCAGTGTATATACCGCACATCACTATATGGTAGAACACGACATGCAACCACAGAGGCAGTGCATATGGTAAGAAAGGGCGGTTCACTGCTGCCTACGGATGCAGTGCACAAGATTTCCACAGGCAGTGTATATGCGGCTGCATGGCAGGTTCAGTGCATTCCAGTATAAGGATACAGTGCATACGCTCTGCATAACCATACGTTCATCGCGGGTGGAGAATAGACTACACAAACCGCACAGACAGTGCAACCATAACTTATGAGGGTAGCACACGACATGCAGTCAACATAGGCAGTGCATATAGATGTCAATTGCAGTGCCTTCCTGCATAGCAAAGAGACGTAGTGTATCTTGGTGTGCATGGTAGGTGTAGTACATTCCACGGTCAGTGCACTGCCTACGCACGCGTTAAAAACGGTCGGTCAGCGTTATTAAAGATAGCGCAACACCCAAGCGGCGAGGCATTATGGATTTGGTGTGAGCTGTATAAGCGTGCAATTAATTGTAACACACGACATGCAGTCCACATAGGCAGTGCATATACCGCACAACACTATATTGTAGAACACGACATGCACTCCACAGAGGCAGTGCATATGGTAAGAAAGAGCGGTTCACTCCTGCATATGGATGCAGTGCACAAGATTTCCACATGCAGTGCATATGCGGCTGCATGGCAGGTTTAGTGCATTCCAGCATAAGGATCTAGTGCATACGCTTTGCACAACCATACGTTCATCACGGGTGGAGAACACACTGCACAGACCACATAGGCAGTGCAACCATAACTTATCAGGGCAGCACACGACATGTAGTCAACATAGGCAGTGCATATAGATATCAATAGCAGTGCCTTCCTGGATAGCAAAGAGACGCAGTGTATCTTGGTGTGCATGGTAGGTGTAGTCCATTCCACGGTTAGTGCACTGCCTGCGCACGCGTTAAAAAAGGTCGGTCAGCGTTATTAAAGATAGTGCAGCAACCAAGCGGCGAGGTATTATGGATTTGGTGTGAGCTGTATAAACGTGCAATTGATGTTGTAAACCTCTCGCCTCCTCTCAGGCTTATAAATAGTGCCGGCACCTCTTCACACTTCTAAACAACATTAGTACCAGGGATAACTATTCGATCTCACATACCTACCACTGGCTTCATAATGCCTCGCCGCCTACCCACCAGTTGGGCCAAGTTCCCTCTGGGTGCTTGCATACCACATGCAACGCCGCCTAGCTCCGACGACGAAGAAGAGAAAGAGGAGGTCTCGTCGCAGGAGTCGGTCACGGCTCAAGGTGTGGTAGCCGCTGCGTAGAAGGAGCGAAGCTACAAGAACCTACATGAATACGGCTCCTCCTCCGCCGACATCCACCAATCCTACGACATGATGTTACCGCTAACCTCAACAAAATTCGACTCATTCGGTAAGGAGAAGAAGAGGCAGGAGGATGCAAGGAACCGCGAGGAACATACCGTGTTCCTCACTTCCATGGAGAGCGAGAGTATCTCTGCTCCAGCGGCGCCGGAGAAGGAGAAGGAGGAGGTTGAGAAGGAGAAGGAGGAGGTCGACTCATTCGAAATGGAAAAGAAAAGGAGGGAGTATGCCCAGAACTGCGAGAGGGTCGCTGCCTATACGGTGCATAGGGCCGCCGTTCATGAGGCCAGGCAGCGGAGGCGAGGAGGAACCAACGCGCGGCAGCGACAGTAGCAGCGCAAGCGGTTCTGGCTCCAGCGGTGGTGGCGAACGACGACGAGGCAGGTCCATCATACGTCATCCACATATACAGCGACGAAGACGATTAGGGGATCTAGCTTTATATTAGGTTTTTCTTGATATATCCATAAATGTCATTCAAAACTTAATATCTCCTGATCTGGATGGACTATTAATTTACCTAAATTTCACAAAATGCCATTGATTCAGCAGTAACCACGGAAGAAATCCGATGCATAGTCATCGTACCGGGCAGTGCATGACCTTCATTAATATACATCCGGATCTTTCAAACCAAGGCAGTACATAGTAGGTTTGAAATGCAGTAGTTAAAAGGCGGTGCTCCTTTTCATGGGTTGCCTGCTTTAAAATTGTCATCTCCTCATCAACAGTGTATGGAAGCAACAAAGAAGTATTTGCGCTATTTGTCTGACACTGCGGCTCTTTTAGTTAAAAGTCCATCGGCTGACAAACTGTCGGATCCTTAAGTTTGTTACCAAATCAAATGGGCATGTGCATAACAGGCATGTGTTTAAGAAGCAGAGCTATGATTACGTACTTTTAAGGTCTCAAATGTAGTGTTTTTAATTATTTTTTTATTTTTATGTAATATGAGGCAGTGCATAATACTTTACAGAAGCAGTGCTATCCTGCAACTAACAATGGGCATGTGAACTATATTAGTGGGCCTTTAATGTATATAAGGAACAGTTACATGGTTGTGAAGTTTTGAGGTCTTATATGGACAATTTCGTAGTGGGCCTTTTTTTATAACTACTAGCACGATTTGCACGATCGGTTGGTTATAAGGATACGTGGAGTCATGGAAGCGGTAAAGGTGTAAGTTGCAACAACGGCGCACCAGTTCATCATTTGCACCGACGAAACTCAGAAGACCAAGTTGTCTATCTAGCGCATAATTATATATTATTTTATAGTCCATCACATACTTGTTCTTATTAGATCCATCTTTGTTTACTATTGCAGAAATAAACAGATTCAAGCCGTTGTACCAGACGTCTTCCTCCCATGGACGACGGACTTCAGACAATGGAGATTCATCACATTTCTACTCATGGAATGACGGTTCTTACTGTGGTGTACACCAACAAGGAATCCACGGTCGACAAAATACTCGCAATGTACGAAGATTGGCTTGACGAGGTTAGTACTGATCCAATTATGCAGAAAATTTGCAGTACCTTTTCCTAACCAGTACTTTGAACCAGTTTTCATTCGAATCAAACATTAACCCCATACATCCTTTTTCAGAATCCAATGTTTTTCCTATGATCAAGAAAACTATTTGTAATACGAATTAATGTAACCCCATACATACGTTTTTTCCTGTTTGGCACATGCTGTTTTTTCTCAGTATTCAGAAGATAACATAGTATCTAAAAATACTGTAGTTTTCAATAATTTGGGAGTTTGGACACAGTAAAACACCAAAGTTTCAAAACTCTGGTATTGCAAAAACTGAGGTTTTTTTGCACGTTTCAAGAAAGAGGTATGGACCTATTTTTTTTACAAATACTATGGTTTTGTGCAAACTGTAGTATTGATTGCCTGACGTTGATATACTATGGTTTTAGAATATTTTCGTTTGAAAAAAGCTAAGAAGCCAAATGGAGCCTTAGAGTGGGCATGGAAAATGTGATCCTACATTTTCCCCTACTCCTATTCTTCACGCCGTAAGAATCAAACATGTTTCACTAGATTCTGCTACTTACTAAATGATCAAATTTTACTTGATAGGACGACAACAACAAGTACATAGGACTCGACCTCGAATACACTCCTAGAGGCAAACAACAAACCATCGCCGTAGTACAACTCGCCATGAGGGAGCACGTCCTAGTGTATCATTACGCCAGGAGCACTAAGGAATGCCAGGGGCTATGGGATTTTCTAAAAAAAAGACAGACCACGTTCGTTAGTGTGGACAAGAGGACAGACATAAAGATGATGCAGAAAGAGAAATTTGATATCCTTGACGAGTACCACGTTGACATACAGGATATATTCAAGTCAGTGCCACGCGATAATCACATGGATGGCATGTCCAATCTTGCAGCAACACTCATTGATAGGTCATACATTCAGATGAAGATACTAGCCCGTAACTCAAACATGCATGACATATGGGAGTGGAAGTCAATGCCGCCAGAGAATCTGCGTTATTCAGCAATAGATGGATATGTCACATACGAGTTGTACAAGAGGATAGCATTCATCAGGAATCTCCTCGGTTTAGATAAACCAATCTTGGATAACAAGCTCTGCATCATATGTCATGGAGGTTATGAACCGTACAAATGACATAAACAAGCATGTCCATCAGAGGATACCAAGAAGATATGGAAGAAGGAGCAATACGACATCAGTCCAGAAGAAGATGTCGACAGATCGGAGAAGCAAGAAGATGGCTAGAAGGAAATGTGAATTCAATAAAGACTTTCGTAGTGTGGCTACGATATTATATCAGTATGGTGATTTTAGTTGTGAACCACTTTTGAATGTGGATTTGATTTAGCGTTTGATATTTTTTGAACAATGTCATTCTAAAAAGCTTGAAACCCTGCTTAGTGTGTGTAATACTTTGAACAATGTGTAAAACTATATAGTCTGTGCATTCTGAATGTTTTATTCCAGTAAAACAAATCATATATCCATTTTAAATACAATGTTCTAGTTTGTGTAGGATTATGATGGTTATTCTCATCATTTAACTGTATAGAATACAAAAATAAATATCCTCAATGTTATGTAGAAATTCCCAACAAATTCTTTGGGATAACCTCCAAAGACGTGCTTTTCCGACTTTGGTTATAAATTATTTTACTTATGCATAGCATAACAAAATTTAAGAAAAGACAACTTGGGTTTTATCCCAAACCATAACCTTTATGGTGTCATTTCAACAGATCACGATGATGCTCTTTTTAGTGTAAAAGTGGTAGTCTCTAAAGCTTTAATCCTTAAACCATAATGGCGGTTTTATAATTGACACCTTTAATATTAGCATGTCAAACAAGGTTCGATTTGATCTCTCGAACATACCATACTCCTATGGTTTATCAGGAAATGTAAATCCATGGAATAGTTCCTCAAATCTTATGTCTTTTGCTAAACATGTAACTCACATATCTTCCTTTATGATTGAATCATATACTCTTTATTTTCTTGTTACAATAATTTTCCACTTCATCTTAAAAGTCTTTTAACAATTTTCAAATGTTTCATACTTCTTCCTTATTAAGTAAATATACAGATATATTCACTCAAATTTTCAGAGAAAGCATATCAAGTCGAAAGATCCACCGCACATGGCTACATATAATGGACTATATACATCAACATTCACAATGTCCAATAAGTTAGTCATCCGTTCCTCTTTGGCCTTTGAATGGAGTCTCAATTATCTCGAGGAAAGTTTCACAAGCATGATTTGATCAAAATCAATGACTCCGAAATTCCATCAACATGGAGTTTCTTCATGTATTGTTTCAAATATAATTTAAACGGTGATGTTAGTTCGTAGGTGATCGTTCAATCATTTGTCTTGCGACATTTTAGCATTAGTTTTTATGGACTTGATTTCTCCAACTAGACTTGTAAAAGTTCATCCATCCTCTATGGAATACTGTAATTATTTGAACAACCATTGTTCTTATAATACCGGAACAAAATAACAATTATTAAAAAATCTTGAAGGCAAGTTTTGATGTCAACGAGAAACACAATAGCACTTTATTTGTTTTCAATGAACATCATCACATAATATTTTGCTAGTTACTTAGGACATTGTAGTTCATGAATTGTGTTGTTCTATATGACATTTCATACCAACTAATTCGGTATCCAATACCCAAAACCCACATTATTTAACAAGTAAAGAATACAACCATAACATGTATATCATCTATATACTTAAGCTGGACATTTCTAGTATTTTTCTTTTATGTCAAATATTTTATAGATTCTCTTTCAGCATTTCCTTTTCCTTGTAAAAGAATCTATCAACGTCAACAGTGGTGCCATGCACATGACACCTAGTCCAAAGCATGTATAGTCAAATACAAATACCTTTGGACTTGCACTTTGAAGTGGATCACCATCATCTAATGTTTGGTGTTCTTTCAAAATCCAATCTTTAGTAATCTATTAGTGTAGTTAACATTTCACCTACATCTTCTATTCGTCCTTATCATGACAAATTTCATGATCAAGCTACTATAGCCTATAAGGGTGAATCGCGAGTATAATATTAGTTCCCAAATCCTTTTTGGGAGATTAGGATGCCTAGAGTGTCCAACCTTCACAAATTCTCATGCAATATGAGAACATGTATTTTTCTAAATTATACTCTATCATATTGCAACCATAAACATTGTTTCAGATATCACAATATCATCCACACATGATGGTTTCTAAAACAATTCTTTCAGCTCCTAGATAACCTTGATACTGAACCAACTTTTTAATATCAAAGATCATGGAGGCAAGCATGATATTTAGATAACTCTTGATTCAATACAATATATTGAACTTCACGGATTAAATAGAGTCTGCTGAAAGTTTGCAATAGGACTTCTAAACTTTAAATTGAAACTTAAAACAATACGATATCAGTTTGTAAAGCAAATATCTAAAATTCTATAGTTCTATTTTCTCAATTAAAACTAAGTGCAAGGTAGTAAACGAATGCCAGTGACTACAACAAATTATGCTAATTACATTTTGAGTTCGCCTAATCCAAATTACAAATGAACTCCCACTCAAAAGGAACATCCCTCGAGTTGTTTTGGTGATTACATGAACCAAATCCACTACACCAAGTCCGATCATCACATGATTCGATGTAGCTTCAAAGGCGAGCATCTATATGGGCACCATATCAACCATATGACTCATGCTTAACCTTTTGGTACATGTTCCAAGGCCATGTCTATACATGCTAGGCTCGCCAAGTAAGAACCTTAGTACTCACGTGTGTAAAACCATCTTACACCCATTGTATGACAGTGTAAAGTCAAGTACATCCGATCATCACATGATGTCTTGAAATGACGAACTTTCTTAACGGTGCATACTTAAAGAAGAACAAATTTTATCTTGATATCCAAATGAGGGATCATTTTATAATGCTACTAAAGCACCAAACAACCAATATAATATGTAAACAAA
This sequence comes from Avena eriantha, assembly GCA_910589775.1. Classification (NCBI taxonomy): domain Eukaryota; kingdom Viridiplantae; phylum Streptophyta; class Magnoliopsida; order Poales; family Poaceae; genus Avena; species Avena eriantha. The sequence goes on from OU342743.1 coordinate 423,400,398, forward strand.
ACATCATATGCATAAAGTGAAATGATATGGTTCTTGCACTTGATCACTATCATGTGCATCGTGGTATGATCTTTATCATTCCTTTATGTGTAAGTCCAAGGTCTATGGAACTTACACGCTAGGTATGCTATAATTTCCAAGAGTAACAACTATACTTCAAATTATAATATTACCATAGATTAGGCTCTGATACCACTTTTGTGTTCGTAGCATAGAAAACAAAAAATTCCTATGAAGTGAACAACTAAGCACCAAGATCTATCTACCTAGATACAATCAACAAGTGGATATACATCCATAGAGAACATACCCTTGAAGAGCGACAAAGTGTTACGCGGTTGTACTCGTGGATGTAGTCATACAATTGCCGATCTCAAGATCGTGATGAAGTCCAGCGAGCCTAGTAGGTCCAGCACCAGCAAGTCTAGCACCGCAAAGTAGCGGTGCATCCGTGATTGCACACACGTCAAGTACCCCGATAACCACGGTGTCCTCGCTCCAGTGATGTAGCAGAAGCAGCAACTCCTTTCCAGATAAAGCCACTGGGAACATGTAACTCGCTAATCCGAGACCATGGGGAGTAATTTCTAGATGGGGAGAGAGATCCTTCACAAGGAGGTGTGAGATGAGATGAGGAGTGAGAGGAATTTTATAGGGGAGAGGGGGTAGCCCCTCCCATGGCCGGCAGCCAAGGTGGTGCCCCAACTCTTCCATCATTCATGTGGGTGGAGCTCCCACTCACATAAATATGCCTCGACTCAAAATTCCACTCACCTCCGTTAAATTTCCACCAAATTTAATGCAAGCTCTAATTTAATAAAAATCTTTTATTTATTTTATTCAGATTTTTTCAATTACTTTAATTAACAAACATTCACATAAAAGCCCCTGCAACATTTCAATATCACATGCACAACCAGTTTCTATAATTTCACCCGAAACAATTCCAGTTTCCATCGAAATGATTTCAGCGCTTTCTTAATCTTTATCTGAAACACATTTGCTCCTAAATGGTGTCAGAATCCCTTAAGTGTGTCACCCTACGGTTTGTGAATAATGTAGACATGATCGAGACCCCTCTCTAATCAATAATCAACAGCGGGACCTATAGATCCATACTGACTCCCACACATTCAACAATGACTCTAGTGATCGTGTGAACCTTTTAACATCGTAACTAAATCCCTTTGTCTCGCGATATATTACATGTCCAAGATTCGATCATCGTTATCTCCATACCTAGTTTGATCACTCTTTTCTCGTTCCCGTGATATCACATTATTCATCATGGTGTTTCTCTTTCTCTTAAAGGCATGAAATCATGTGTCTATGAGCTTTGTATTTCTCTCGAAGACGGGCAATTGTCAAATCCTTGTAGTGACTAGCACCATTACGCCATGAGATTTATAAATGAGGTGGAAGCAACATATAAAAAATCTAAAATTAAACCAAATTCTCATTTCAAAAAAATTAAACCAAATTCTCATTTCAAAAAATAATAATCCGAATTCAGCTTCACACATCGTGCAAGCTCCACAGTGGAAGGCAAAAAACCATAATGGCAAATTGCCCAAACATGGGAAACATAACATACATGAAAATGTACGTACTTTAGGGTTTTCCTTCTTAGCTGGCACAGGAGGAGTCCTGGCCTTAGTAAGTGGCAAGAGATCAGAATGAATTCATTTCTGCAAATCATGATGCAACAAAAATGATCAATATATTTTAGGGGACATTTTAAGTAATAAAGCACCATTTATCAAAAAATGTTTTCGGAGACAAAGCATAGGTTAATAAAATTCTAGCAAAGCAGATGGATACATAAAAACACTTGTCACTCGATAATGCCTCCTCCACGGGTGGGAAATGCGCATGATGCTAAAAATGCAACAAAACCAGTAAATTTTAGGAAAGAACACATCAACTTCGCAATGCAAAGAAGGATATGTGCATTAATTTGATGCCAAGGATTGGGTGTGTTCCCCTTTACCAAAAACTATAAGTTAAGAAACTCAGCAATGCAGGACACCAACAAACAACAATCTATTTATGAATGATATGCAGCAAATTAACTCTGCATTGTTCAGCAGAGGACTATTGTGTGAAATAAAGCCAGGGGACAATCTTTCCGTCCTCATAAGACTCTTCTTGGTAGCATATACATCCCTATTTTTAGTGGACCTTATAACTAATTCCATGGCTACATCCATGGTAACCCAGCTTCCTAATATGGCATATAGATCTAATATTTCAAATAGAAATCACCTAAATAACTATCCGGATGGTTGTGGACTCACCAGAGATTGCGCCGATGCGATGTAGAGGTGGACGCTACTGGGTAAAGAAGGTGCGTGATGGGGGAGGTGCACAAATGTGCAAAAAATATAGCGATACTCGTATATAGATAGAGATAGTAGTAACACATAATCCAGATAAATTTGTAGTAACCACAAACTCCAGATAGGTTGTAAGCAGATTGACAACTACTCCCATCTTAATTAACCTAATGTAATTTAACGTGGTAGTACTATGAGATGGTGACTACTAGTAAACAAAAGGGGGTTACTTAATTATTAGTGGAATCCACAGCTATCCACAAAAGCATCATGAGCATGCTAAATATCTAGATTACAGACCATACTTGGTTAAGAACCTAATGTATATCTATAATTACCAAAATCTAAGATTGTCTATCCTATTTACGACCGAGTGAAGTCAGTTGGATACATCCTCTACAACCATCTCCTCGGCATGCATCTGCTGGTGCTCCTGCTCCTCCTCTTCGAGCTCATTATGGATCTCGAGCTGTAATCATAGCGACATCATTGTGTGCTGCAGCAAAAGTGAGTGTGGTAGATTGACCCATTGGACAAACGTGTAACGCTCGCATTCGTAGTTGCAAACCAATAACCTACGGCCGAAGTTTGTTCAATCGAACGCGTGGTGGTGCCAGGGCACAATTTCACTAAAGCCGAAGATCCGTATCGGTAATGATGCCGTACCACTCTGTGTCTACCATCCATGCTGGCATTTGAACCTAGGAGACATTGTTGATCGAGACGGGTAGAATAGAGAAAACCCATAAAAGGAGAGAACCCATAAGCTGAATTTGAGAAAATAAACTGAGACCGTGAACTCTGGCATACTTACCCTAACCCGGCTGCCTTGCGCATCAAGATCCCCGTTGTTCGGCAGACCGACATGACTGAATCTGCTGACATTGCTTGAAAAACATACACTCCTTCAAAGCCTAGCGCAGAGGCGTCATGGAGAAGGAAGATGTAGGGGATCCAGTGCTCACATTTGGTGGCTACTATTGGATTTAACTGGACCACTAGTAATTGGGGCCTGCACTAGAGCACCCATGGGCCCCAATCATTAGTGACCTAGTTTGACATGCATTACATGTACTTTTGAAAACAGAGCAAAAGTCACCATAGACACCTCGTTGTCGACGGGAACATCGCCTCCTACTCCCCTCGTAACCATAGTTCAAAGCCGAGCATCGAGGATTCATTGAGAAGGAAGATCTAGGGAGTCATAGCTCACATTCGTTGGCTGTTATAGGATATACCTGGACCACTAATAACGGGGCCCCATGGTAGAGATCCCATAGGCCCTAGACATCAGAGCAAGCATTGTGTGAAGTCTTAAACATAGGTGTAAACGGTGGAGTGGGTGGTGCTAACAAAAATATTCTTCAAGGTGAGTCTAGTGCTAGAATTATGTCTAAGAGAATCAATTGGTAGGAGGGCCCACTAGTAAGTGGATAGCAATCTGTTTTTCTTTTTACTTTTTAGCATGGCTTTGTGGACCCACTTCAGTTCTAAATGCTGGAGCTTAGACTCATGTCTCCAGTTTTCTTAGCTACTTCTATACATTACACATGCCCTTACTAGACGTGGCTAAGAAATTTACTAGACTCATGTCTATGAAAATAAAATCTGCTCCACCATTTAGACCAGATAGGGGACCCACTCATCGGAGTAGAAATAAACAATAAAGAAAACCTTCTAGACACTAACGAGCGGGCCCGACTACCATTTGATTCCCTTAGACATGGATCTATTATAGACCCAGGGTCCAGGAAAACTTAGCTAGACTCACCCTCTCCAGTGTTTAGACCTACGTCTAGTAAGAAAAAGTTACTCTTAGAGTGGACCCAAAACTTCCAACGTTGAACATGCTCTCAGTGACCTAGTTTGTCTTGCATTATAGGTACTTTTGGATAACCGAGGAAACTCAATATAAACCAAAGGCCCCTCTCTCACACATTTTTTACAAAAACCCAATACAAAACATAGTCACTCACAAATGCACACACACACTCACCCCTATGAACGCACACACACCCTACCTCTATATGACCACCTCTGAAAGACTATGTCTTGAGACTGGTCCGGCGGGGCTTGAGCTTGACGAATTCACTATACACACCTCGCTATAGACGGGGACATCGCTTCCCATTGAAGCCTAATATTCTGCCTTTTATGAGACACCAAAGCCCCAACCTGATAGGGTTTAAACTCTAGTGGCCTAGGGGTACCACTTCCCTCGGAACCATCCAGCCACGGATTAGCTCTCCCTCTCTCTCACTCACTTTTGTATAGTACATAGTACACAATAAATAACTAGAATACATGAAATTAGGCGAACACACTTTCTAAGCTCTTTATTGTTACCGAGCTCTTAACAAGTAGATCAAGAAAATCTTTGACTATATTATCTAGTTCATTAACATTAATGAGCAAAAAATGTTTCTCACATAAGTTCCTTAAGAAAACAGACGAATCTCAAACAAGTCGACTAGACAAGCTCTCACTAAAAGTGCCACGCGAGCTTGCCACTGCCCATTTTTAGAAAACGTGTGGACATGTATTTACAAATGATTCTCAAAATTAATGCAAGATTTCTATCTATTTTCGACCACCGAAATGACTTTATGTCGATTAGTGAAAAAACTAGTGAGTTTCGAAAGATTGAGTTTCTTGCTAAGAATTTGCACACCGACCCTGTTTTGAAAATATAGAAATAAAATAACAAAAAATCAAAAATAAAGAACTTTTGCATTCGATGCACTTAACCAACAAGCTCTCTAGCAAAAGTGAGCAGCGCGCGATGATTTCATTCAGTAAGCAAGTGGTACTAGCTGAATATTATGGATTGGCTTCTTGGTGGAGAAATAGCCAGACCCAACTTCTTTTTCTTGCTTAATTAATTTTAGGGTCCTTTGTGCTAAATGTATGAACTTGGATGACATTTTCATTTTCTTAGGTCCTTGATGCAACTTGTACTTCCATCGACCGTTTTAACTGAAGCACCTTGGTCCTATGGGACTGACACCAGTTAAAAGAAAATGCCACCACTCCAATTTTCATACAAAGTAGTGGACCATGTTTTCTTACAATTCCCAATTTTTTAGTCAGATTTTTAAAGCTTACTAACTAACTTGGTACACTTAAATGACTTTATGTCGATTGTACAAAATTAGGTCAAATTGTTCTTTTCTGTAAAGAACATGGCTCAAAATGGAGCAGAAAATTGAAGAGCGAGCAGAGATTATGCATGCACATATCATTGAGGAAATAGGGTGCCTAAGAGCAACTTACTTTTGGGCCTCTTTGTATTGTTGACATGGGTATGCCCCCTGGGCACCCAAGTTTGGCCTATACGGTGTAGCCCAAGAGAATCCCATGGTAAAACCCAAGAAGATTCAGGTGGCCCAAGTCCAGGAAGGTGCGACTCCTTGGGAAACACGACAATGTGTAGATAGGAGCTTAAAGGGAAAACCCTAATCTGTAACCAACTTGGCCTACTACCCCAAGACCTAGCCCCCTATATAAAGGCTAGGAGGGGGCTTCGAGGAGGACATCCCGCAACCATAGTTCACACACCGCCATATTGGATCTGAGCATCCCTGTAATCTTTGATTCCATCAATAACAAAGAGTAGACAAGCAGGAGTAGGGCCCCTTCCGAGGGCCTAAACCTAGGTAAACCACATGTCTGTGATGTTTTCTTTGCTTGCTGATCAATGCCTCTAGCGCTCCCCACTTCCTTGAACCCAAGCCCATAAACCATGGGAATTGACGAGTTAACCCCTCGTCAGTTGGCGTCGTCTATGGGAACCAGGAGTGTTGATGTTGTGGCTTCGTCGACACCTTCACCTGTGATCTACAACTACTGCAGCAGAGAATCACCTCCTCTTGGGCACCTTCGAATTCACCGTCCACTGGCCGACGACTTGCCTGGATTTCGAGTTCGTGGGCGATAGAACCGACATCATGATCGGGAGATTACACTTCCAGGTCGACAAGATCGGCATGCTTCGACCACTCGTCGGCACCTTCAATTGCACTTGCCTCGTGGTTTATGCCATTGATTGGCACCCTGAGTGAGCTTGACGCTTCAGCGTTGACCTACAACACGGGTAGCAACAACAGTTGCAATTCCGATCTGTGCGATCTATCATCGGGGGATGACGCCTACAGCTCTAGATCGGAAAGCTATGGGAGAAGCAACTTCCCCAACCACTACATGTGCACCGTCGTCACCTACGGTGATGGAGGCACTCAAGGAAACACCATCCACGGAGGGCCAACAAACGGAGCCCCCACCAACGGCCCTGCCAATGGAGCTCCTACCATTGGCCCTGTTAACAGTGAACCTCCCAACCCCGACACCTAGGGCGTAAATGCCAACAATAGGTCAAAATGCCAACAGATGTACCTCAACGAGGCTGGATGGGTGCAAGTCAGGGAAGCCCTGCAGGGAAACCCCCTCCCAGCAGATGCATCACGCGACATGCTGATGCGATACCACTGGCTACTCATCAAGGAGTTCAATCGCCAGAAGGTGGTATGAACTCACCACCTGTAAGCAGGCAACCGATGTGTAAAGTTCCCAACGAGAAGCACTCTCCTCCATCGGTGGATCCTCCTCGAAGGGCAACAACGCAGTCGCTGCCAAAAGACGCTCTCGACTCGACCACCTCAACGACAAAGACCAAGAAGAGGTAACCAAGGCCCTCGACTTCTCATTCATGTCGGTGGACTCTTGGGGTCACATGATCCCCAAAACATCACAAGTCGCGGTGATAGCAGCTACCACGTACCTGTTGATGAACTAGTCACTAGCCAGAGATCCATGATCTGTTATGCACCAATCCGCCATTGCCAGACTCGGATTGGTAGAAGTCACGCTCACTAAAGAGCCAACACTAGAGACGAATAAATCATAGGCTCCATTCGTGATGAATCACTCACCATCATCCAACGAGGATGAACATGACGTGTCACGGTGATGTAGCAGCCCATAGCGAAAAAGCCACAACTACGACGCACGTGACAAAATCATGGAGCATAAAGTCGACAAGACGTGCGCCAGACGCGCCTACTCAACAGAGTCCTAATATGAGGACATAGAGCTCTATGGTGCCAACTACTTCAGTAGAGCCATACGGCAAAATCAGATGTCGAAAGGCTTTAAACTTCCTTCGGATAACTCGAAGTTCGATGGTCCCCAAGAGCCGAAGATTTGGCAAGATGAACACATCTCCTCTGTCAAGTTGCATGGTGGGAGAAAGAACACAACCATGCAGTGCCCCCAGCTGCAGCAACACGTAGCCGCCCGAGCCTGGCTCAATAACCTGCCTTGCAGTTTGATCCCCAGCTTGGAGGAGTTAGTCTACACTTTCGTCCAAAACTTCAAGGGTACCTACAAGCAGGCCGCGTAAATCGAAGAACTCCTTGATTGCTGCTAGAAGCCCAGCGAGTCCCTTCGCTCCTACATCCAGCGGTGGTCCATCATCAAGAACTTAGTTGAGGACATCTATGAGGAACGCGCAATTGACACGTTTAATGGAAACGTATGTCGCCGAGAACTCAGTCGAGGACATCTCTGAGAAGAAGTCCAGTCACCTCCTCAAAAACTATCGTGAATTCTAGAAGCTCCAAGAGGCATACACCCAACTGCATCACAACGTGACGAACTAGGGGTATGGAGCCGCACTAGGTGCCATAGCTTATGGGGTGCCGCCACAATCACCTGGAGCACCCACGTAGCCCGCGGCTATGCCAATGCCAAACAATGGGGGAGAACAGTACCTACGCCCACTTGGAAACATGGGCATGATCCAAAAGGGGCGCCCCTCCAATAGGACATAGAAAACAATCACTCGCTCAGTCAACCTGGCAGTCAATGCTCCTCCCTAAACCCCTGAGTACCTCAGTGGGTCAGAGTGCTGCATCACCTTCGATAGAAGTGACCATTCGCGCTAGGTCCCTTGCCTAGGCCATTCTCCCATGGTGCTTGAGGCGCAGATCGGCGGATTCTAGATGAGCATACTTTTCATGGATGAGGGCAACGGCATCAACCTCATGTTTTCCAACACTCTACGTGCCATGCGGATTCCCCTCTCTAGCCTGGAAGAATCCGAGACGACATTCCATGGTATCGTGCCAGGGAAAGGAGTCTACCGCCTAGGCAAAATTTGGTTGAATGTCATCTTTGGCACGCCCGCCAATTTCTTACATGAACGCCTTGAGTTCGAGGTGGTCGACTGGCCACATAGTACCACACAATCCTCGGACGTGTTGCATTCACAAGATTCCTAGTGGTACCGCACTACGTGTAGCTTCAGATGAAGATGCTGGGACCAAACAGCATTATCACCATCCAAGGGAGCTTCACCAAGTCCGAAAACTATGACTGGGAGTTCAACAGAATCTCCCAGTCCTTCGGCATGCACGACGAGTTGGCAAGGCTCAAGGAGTTGACGGACAACAGTCTTTCTCCTGTGAGCAAGCAGAACATAACAGATCAATCCTTCGACTCCATAGTGAACACCAAGGCGGTCCAGGTCCACCTGACGGACCTGACCAAGACAGCCCTCATCGCCAACAACTTGAGTTCCGCATAGGAACTCGTGCTCGTCGAATTCCTCCATGAGTGCTGGGAGATATTCTCCTGGTATCCTGTAGAAATGCCAGGAGTTCCTAAAGAATTCGCCGAGCACACACTTAACGTGTTTCTAGACGCAAGACCCATCAAGCAGTCGATGCATCGACTGTCAAAACCAAGGGCGAAAGCGGTCTGTATATGTAAGTCAACAGACTCCCTGATTCCAACTTCATCCTCGAAATCAAGCATAGCACCTAGGTAGCTAACCCCGTGTTGGTTCTGAAGAAGGACACGGACATCCTGTGGATGTGTGTGGACTTCACCTCCCTCAAGAAGCACTGCCCGAAGGACCACTTCCCGGTACCACGGATAGATCAAACCATCAACTCCACTACGGGATGCGAGCGCTTCTGCTTCCTCGATGCCTACTCATGCCCTAGATCCGGATGAAAGTGGAGGATCAAGAATAGACAGCATTCTTCATGACTTTCAATGTCTACTGCTACACCACGATGCCCTTTGGGCTGAAGAACACAAGAGCCACCTACTAGCGGTACATGTAGGCCTGCCTAAAGAGCCATCTTGGCCGTAACATCCAGGTCTACGTCAATGATATAGTTGTCAAGACCAAGGAGGAATCTACACTCATCGATGATCTACGCGAGACCTTCAACAACCTCAACCTCTATAGGATAAAGCTGAACCTGGAGAAGTGCGCCTTTAGCGTCCCATCCGAGTAATTACTTGGGTACCTCATCTCTGCCAGGGGAATAGAGGCTGGCCCAAAAAAGATAAGGGCCATACTGGCCATGGAGAAGCCGAAGAACGTCAAGGGCGTCCAACAGCTAGCTGAATGGATCGCGGTGCTCAGGCGGTTCATCAGTCTGATGGGCGAGAAGGCACTACCATTCTAACAACTCCTCTGCAAGATGGACAAGTTCGAGTGGATGGATGAGGTGCAAGAAGCATTCAAAGACCTCAAGCGCTTGCTCTCCACCTTGCCTGTTCTGGTAACCTCCAGGGAGAAGGACCCAATATTACTATACATATCCACCACCAACTAGGTGGTCAGTCAATGCTTGTGGTGGAGCGAGCCGAAGATAATAAGGTACATGGCGTGCACTGTCCGGTGTACTATCTCAGCGAGGTGCTCACACCCACAAAGTAGTGGTAGCAGCATTACCAGAAGCTAGCCTACGGCATCTTCATGACCGCACGACGATTGCCCCACTACTTCTAGGAGCACTCAATAATCATGGTGAATGATGTCCCGCTCAATCACATCCTCAACAAGACCAATGCAATGGGGTGGGTTATCCTATGGGGCACCGAACTGTCCCCACAGGACATCACCTATGAGCGTCGGACAACGATCAAGTCGCAGGTCCTGTCGGTTTTCCTCGTGTACTGGATGGAGAACCATCTCCCAGATACACCATATATGTCCAATCTATGGACTATGCACTTCGATGGATCCAAAAAACAAGAGGGAGCAGGTGTCATCGTCATCCTGACATCTCCATAGGGTGAAAAATGTGGTACATACTACAGATGATGTTCCACGCATCAAACAACAAAGCAGAGTACGAGGCCTTGCTCCATGGCATGCAGATGGACAAAGCATGGGGTGCCACTCGACTCGTCATCTACGGTGACTCCAACCTCATGGTCCAATAAACCATGAATGCATGCGACACCATCAACGACAACATGATCGCCTATCGTGACCTCTACAACACACTCGAAGGTGACTTTGATGATTGCGAACTCTAGCATGTTGGCCGCAAAAGCAATGAGGAGGCTAATAAGCTCGCCAAGATCGACTCCACATGATCCCTAGTCCACTAGGCGTGTTCTTGGAGCAAATATGCGAACACTCCATCAAAATAAACATCGCAAAAGGCCCATCAGAAGCAGTCATGCACTCAGGGGCAGCGCCACCCGAAGATGATGAGGCATCCGCCGAAGCAGGCCTAGACCCTTCATCCGAAGGTCCAATCGAGGTCATGCTCATCAACCCATCCTGCACTCAGTCGTACATCATGTACCCGCTCACCAAGAAGCTGCCGGATGACCTGACGGATGCATGACACATCGCTCGATGTTCCAAGGCCTTCACTATTATCAACGGCGACCTATACAAGCAAAGTGTCACATGCATCCTTCAGAGATGCGTCACCAATGGTGATGGCAATGGTATCTTCCTTGAAATCCACGAAGGTACTAGTGGACACCATGCCGGCAATTGGGCCCTCGTCGCCAAAGCCCTACGAGTTGGCTTCTATTGGCCAATCGCGATGCGTGATGCCTGCCAAAGGTTCGCGGATAATCCGCACGCACCAGGCGCGGATCTCAGGCCAATACCCGTGTCTTGGCCCTTCATGTAGTCGGGTCTCGACATGGTTGGCAATTTACAGAAATCGTTGCCTGGAGGATACCCCTTCCTCCTCGTCGTAGTTGACAAATTCACCAAGTGGATCGAGGCCATGCCCGTGACCAACCAAACTAGAGCCATCGCCATCATGTTTTTCGAGTCGATTGTTTTCAGGTTCGGGGTGTGGTACAACATCATCACTGACAATGAAAAAAACTTCAGGTCGAACGAGTTCCAGGATTTCTGTGAAGACCTGGGCATTAACATCAGCTATGCCTCTGTGGCACACCCTCACACCAGCGGTCAAGTCAAAATGCCAACGACCTTGTCTACAACGGCATCAAGAAGGACCTCCTTCGGCCTCTCGAATGAGCGGCGGGATGTTGGGCCGACGAACTACCCTCTGTGCTATCGAGCATGTGGAAAACCCCAAACAGCGCCATTGGTTACACACCTTTCTTCATGGTGCACGGTGCTGAGGAGGTACTGTCAGCTGAAGTGTGCTACAAGGCCCCATGGGTCGTTGCCTACAGAGAGGCCAAATCTATAGAAGCACTCGAGGACTCTATTGACCTTCTCGATGAAGCATGCGAAATCACCACGGAAGGGTCAACTGTGTAACAACAGAGTGTCCGCAACTACCATAGTCGACGACTACGTCCAACGTCCTTCAACGAGGGTGACCTTGTCCCACGACTGAAGCAGAAAGGGCACCTCAAGATCGAATCTCCATGGGAAGGACCCTACGTGGTCACCGAAGGGATCCTAGGTGGCGTCTATCGCCTAAAGGACTTAGAGACTCGATTTGCATACGCCAACCCGTGGAACGTCGTGTAGCTACGACGTTTCTATCCTTAGATGTTTTTTATTTTACAATAAGGTTACTTAGCTAGGCTACTTAGCCAAACAATATATCTACTACTATTATCCAATAAATAAAGCTAAGTACCTCAATATGTGTCTTATTATATTTTCATTTCCATGCATTTCGCACTTGGGGGATGCGCTTCCCTGATGACCTCGTCACACATACAACTCACCATCACGATTGCCTGAATAGCTGATCCAGCTTACGATCGAACCCTTGAAAAATCCAGACCAGTTGCAACCCAACTGATAGGATTGTAAGGCGCTGAGATCTAGAAGAATCAGGCTAACGAAAATCCATCGCATAATCACACTCAATTATATACAAGCTAACTAGTTTACAATAATTCTAAGGGCCACAAAATGCCCAATCGAAACTATATGAGCTTTACAACACTTATACGTCCTGTGCAGAATAAAAACTACTCTACTAACGCTGAAGGAGGACGTTGGTTCACTCATCAAATAAATCCATGATGTCCTTCGCTGGCTTGGCAACTACCTGGTAGTGTGGAACCATGTTCCATGCCATACCATCCGGATGCACCGATGACCCTCTTGCAATTGCACCCAGGTCCACATCTGGATGTTGCATATGCACCAATGCCAACGCAGCCTTGGCACCTACGACAAGTTACTAGTGCACGCACTTGTGTACAACACCAGCGTCATGACACTTCCGCAGCAATGCCAATAGTCTTGCAAGGACTGCATCTGGAGGGAACATCGCCCTGCAAATATGCTTAAAGGACGACTGCGCTTTCTTCAAGAACTGTAACACCTGCGAAACGTGATACTGCAAAGTCACCAGCATGGTAACCCGATTCCGATTGGTCCAGAAGAACCCTCTAGCTTCCCGCTCTGCTTGAGTCAGGAAATTCAGTCGGATGCTGATTTGATCCCTCTCTTCCTGCGGAATGAGATTCACAACTGCACATACAACGCAAGACACGTCAGTCGAGTTCATAACAAGTCAACAGGAATACAAATCAGTCGAAAGATGCTCACATTGTAGTTGTGCTCTAATCTCAGCAACCTCGCCAAGCAGATACTTCTCCTTATTAGCAGCTTTCTCTGCCTTCTCCACACATCAGCATTGCCATAGACAATCAGACAGCTTCTCTCCAACGCTGCAGACAGTCATAACGCATCTCTCCAAGTCCTTCACGTGGTCACACAACCGAGGGAGCTGAGATAACTTGCTCTCGAGCGTGGCAGAGCTAAGTATGCACACGAAGACGACATGTCTTGCACGCCACTCGTAGGCCCCTAGCAAAACAAACAATCGAAGGATAAGCATCACCGTTCTAACAACTCGAAGAAACGCAAGAAGCAGCAAACAACCAGTATATATACACGGACTTAAATGTTTCTTAATGGGTCATGCCCACAAAAGTACTCGATGATACCACGAGATACTAACATGACTATACAACAAAAGAACAAGCAAGAGCACAACCAAGCCTATGCAAAATCATCCGCGGGCTTCGAGGACTCCGTGATAGCCTCTGATGCCACGACATTGGCAGCAGCAGCCCCCGACGTCGTAACCTTCACCGTGTTCAATCGCTTTTGTTCCGTGGAATACTTCACGAGTGTTTCTATAAGTCGAGGCCCGTACTTCTGATAGCGAGCAACAAAAGGTGCAAATGCCACCCCTTCGCCTTATGCGGTCACCAACATCTTTGGCCTGATCTTGCTAACGTGCAGCCCAGCGCTACAGGCCTGCGCCATGGCTAGTCCGAGGGAAGCACCTGCTCCTTTATGCATCTGCTTGTAGTCCACAACACGCCCTTGGCGAGATATTTGGCAAGACCACCAATGCTTCCACGACCTTGGCCTTCAACATCATCTCCTCCCGGAAAAGTCCAAGTACGGCCGTAGCATTTTGGAGTGCATCCTTGGCGGAGACGCTGCGATCCTGCGATCTTCAATCGTAGCTATGGCACAAGACAAGAGGTCCTCGCGAATCAGCATCTGTCGATCAAAATCAATACAAGATGAAACTGCAAAACCATAATAGTCAACAGCTTAAGAAAAAGGAGTCAAAAAAGGTACGACAATAAAAGTAAATCAAAGCAGAAAACCTACCGGGGAGAGCTTGGGCAGCTGCCAAGAGTTGTTCTGCATACCCTTTCTCTTTGTCAGCTGCTGCAGCCTCCCAGTCTTCCTCGCGCTTTTCTACCTCCAACTTATAGTGCTCGAGGGCTTCGATTGCGTCTATGCTCTTGGTCTCCGCCGCGCTAAGACTCTTTTTAAGAGATCTCAGCCAACGAAGAGCTTCATTGTTGTCCTTTGGAAGAAAACAATGCATCAGTCAGAAGCGGACCTTTTATTCAAACAGTTGCCGGTGCTCAGCATCCAGCCGCACATGCTGCCGGTGGTCAGCATCCAGCTGCACATGCTATTGGCCAAGGCGAATCATGTTTTGTAGAAAGGGATGCGGCAGAATTCATGTCAGATGAAGCAATGAAACCAGTGGCTCACTCGAACGACTAAGCACATACTTACGTGTTCACCCGAAGACTCCAAAGTTTCTTACCTGGTTGTCCGGGTGAGAACCCTATTGTAACATCCTAATTTTTTTGGGCCGCATTTTTTTAAAGCAAGGGATATTGCAACATGGTCAAATAAAAATAATATTTTATTTAGAGTTGTTAAATTTATTTCCAAGTGTTTTAAAATTTAAATTGATACAAAAAAGAAGGAGATTAATTTCTCTTCAAGTATTATTCCTTGAATTGCCAATTTATTTTTAGTTTGCTTCTTATTGGTTTCTTATAAAAATCGTATTAGGGATTGGCCCACAATCATGCACATGCAAGGAATGCATACTTGTCTCTAGCTATTGTAGCATATACGTATATATGCCCTTCTATCTATTTCTCTCTAGACCCGATGCATGCCATGCAATTGCATGTCCTACTAGCATCTAAAAGTATAAACCGTGCACCCCCAAGGAGCCTCCCCGTTCGTTTGAATTTTTGGTCGTCGGATGGGTCCTCGCAACAAATCTCGACCATCTATTTTTTTCCAGCAGGGTACAAAGGGAGGAGCAGCCCGTGTAGAAACCCTAGTCACCATCTCTTCCCAATCCCCGTGTCTTTCTCCACCTAGGCTTCTTCCCTGCGTCGAGCCGGCACATCCTCATCTTCCAGATGAGATCGTTGCCTTGTCGTCCTTGTCCTCACCAGAGAGGAGCTCGAGCTAACCAGGGGCGCCGTTCGTCTCCTCCAAGTTGCGCTCGACATACATGTGTTTCCCTCTTTCTTTTTCTCCCTATTAGGATCTCCTTCTCCCTGCACCGATTTGGAAAGGGGAAATGATGAATGCTTTTTCTTTGACACAATTTTCCTGAAATTTTGAGGATATTTTTCTCTTGCTCTTTTTCTTCATGCATCCAGTTGTTGTTTAGGCGATTTGCTACTACAAATGGGGGAGATGGGAAGGGGGATAAGAAAGGGAGAGATAAGTGGAAGAGGAGACAACCAATTAGACATAGGGGAGATCACGGCCCAGCCGGCGGCAGAGGGATTTGGGAGAGCTCGTGGCTGGGGGCAGAGGGGGCCTAGGGGAGGTCACTTTCCTCCTCTACCTCTTCTTCTAGGTGCATATCTCTCTCTATCAACGATTGTGTGTTTAAAGTAGAGAAATATATGCATGACAACTGATTGATGATATGTCTATGATGCATTAACTATTTATTTGGGCGTTATGTTTCATATTATCAATGGCGAGCTCGTTGATAGTAGATGGTGGGATATATGCGGTCCAACACTTTTATGATTGATAGTAGATATTTATCAATATACATATGCATGTAATAGTTTAAATGGTGGTTCAGATGATCGAAAAATGATACAACCAATTTCCGTTGCTGGTTAGAGTTGAATCGAGATTAATGGTGAAGAGGACCAGGTGCGGGTCGTCGTCGTGCCACTTGTGTTGGTCTCGCAGTAAGGCACGTTCTGCTGGTACGAAGGTAAAGGCCTCCTTCCTAACTCTATTCTACATCCAAGTTATCCATCAACCCGTCTTTATTTCAAGTACCCAATTTGGATTTATATTTCTCACCAAAAAATGTACTTCTGAATTGTCAAAAAAATTGATCTCCTTTGTGTACTTTTCCACTGGAACCAAAACAAGAATAAAAAAATTGAATAACTATGAAAATGGTAATCTGGCGCTTTCTTATCGTGCTGATCTAGCTGTTGATGGTAAAGCTTTGGTTTGGTGGGTATGAAGTTAGCCTACATGTTTTTTACTTATTCTAGTACAATGAATTTGTTCACTTAAGTAACATGCTTTTTGTTCATTCATTTGGTTCAGGGCCAAGGGTATTCTCTAGCTCAGTGGCATACCTGTCATGTTGTATTATCTAGGATGCATCTATATATTTTGGAGTCTGAGCTAAATATGGGTCCTTTAGCTCTTGATTCACCAAAATATAAGTTGACTGCCTTTTGTAGGAGCACTAAAAGTAAAATAAAGAAGTGCATACTGGAAAGCAATTTCCAATGGTATTGCCGAGTTTTTATCTGTTTATAGGTCGGTTGTTCTGCAGATAGAACAATAGTTAAATAAGGTGTGTTCCTAAACATCTTGAGGATACATTTTCTGTATCCAAGTATAGTTTCCTAAGTTTGTACAATCATGTACTATCTATTAAATATGGAAGGAGTTTCAGAAAACAAAGTTATTTGCTAATTTTAGTTGTTGTCAATATTGTATGCACGAAGTGTGACTTTTGTGTTTAGTTTTTTTCGCATGTGTATCAGGCTAGAGAAAGGCATGTTTTTCCGTACTATACAAAAGTTACCTTTTGGGAGCATTGTTTCTGTAGTGGTTAGATATGAAAAGATTGTTGAGAAATAGAGCAATTTTCTAAGAGATTTAACCAAAATAAAAGGCAGATAAAGCATAGGCAGAATAACAGAAAATGACCAAAAGATGATATACATCACGGTAGAGGAACCGTCGGTGTTCCCGTTAGCGTTGGAACTGTCGTCAGCCATGTTGTCGAGGAAAAGGTTGTTCATGTCGGGGAAGAAGTCGTCGTTGGGGAAGACGTCGCTGCAGTCACTATCCACGAAGAAGTTCGTGATGATGCCAGTAGTCGCGCTGGTAGCGCTCTCCAAAAACCTTATCGCCCTTCTCCCGTACAGGACTCGAAGCAGCGGGGTCTCGGACGCCTACTGTCGCAGCTCGCGGTGCACGCCGCAAGACGGGATGGGGAAGATCTAAGCAGCGCAATGCTCTGAAACTAGAGGCACAGGGTGTGTGCGTTGGTGTGTCTGAGGAGAGGAGCGACCTCTCACTCTTATAGGCACGGGTAGGCAGGCGAACAGTTGGCGTCGGGAGAGGAAACGAACAGGCATCGAACGAAGTCAAACAGCCTCCACCAGCTCGAATTAAATCTCCACTGAGTTCGTGCATACACTCACGCAGACTGTTCAAATTATTATCCATTTATGCATGGCAAACAGAAAGAGAAGCTCTCGGCTCGAGGCATTCCCGCAACTCGCAACCAGCGGCGCGCGCGCGTCGTGGCGAGGCGTGGCGAGGCGGGCGGCGGAGGAGGAGGAGCGCGTGTGTATATGTCTTCTCTTATCGAGCTCGTACAAGTGGTGGAAGAGATCTCCTTATAAGCTGGTCCAACTTCCACTCAACTAGCAATGTGGGACTAAACTCTTGTCCCACCTCTTTGCCTTGCATGAATGGGCCTAGTGGGCCTCTAGGATTTCAGGAATTGTTGAATAATATAAATGGGCTGGGTCTTTATTAGGCAAAATTCCAACAATCCCCCACCAGATCCCAGAGGCATACATAAATTTGCCTATGGTTCCAAAACATTGTTTATATACTGGTACTAGTGTAGACTGTTAAGTTGAACATCCACCTAGAACTCTATGCTACACTAGTTTGCAACTTGTACAGTGGACTATGCCTTGAACTGCAAGTTTGGTGCATTCTAGCTTTACACAAAGCCTTGACCAATATTGTGCTGCCGTGGGACTTCCCCTCGGGTGGAGCTTATGCGTCATACTCCATAGCCTTTCATGAGTTTATCAGAGAGCACCCAACTCCCATAGACTGTGATGTTTAACAATCAGACTCATATAGGTGTGTTCTTCAAAAGATGTTCTGCAGGACAACATGTCTGCTTAAACTAAGCCACTTAGAACACATTAAGATAACTCAACCTGCCATGCAGAATAGGAAAGTATTGCATCTTCACGGAGTGGTCTTTTAAAGTAGGGATACTTTCCTCTCAGTTAACCAACAGCTTGTCTCCCAATTCTAATTCATGGGATCTCCGATCACATAGAGTGGTTTACCACTGTGGAAAACTTATATTGTGGGTCTCATACCCATCTCCTTTGATGAATTTTGTATCACGTTACGTGATAGACCCTTTGTGAAGGGATCTGCTAGATTCTTAGCTGTTTGGATATAATCCAATGCAATAACTCCGGAGTTTCTCATTTTCCTGATAGATTTCAATCTCCTCTTCACATGTCTTGAGGACTTCATATTATCCTTAGAACTGTTAACTTTAACAATCACAGTTTGATTATCACAATTCATTGGGATTGCGGGTATAGGTTTCTCAACCATAGGTAAGTCCATCAAGAGTTCTCGAAGCCACTCTTCTTCGATAGTGGCTGTGTCTAATGCTGCGAGTTCTTCTTCCATAGTTGACCTCGTTAAGATGGTCTGCTTGCAAGACTTCCAAGAAACAGCACCACCACCAAGTGTAAATATATATCCACTGGTGGCCTTTATCTCATCAGCATCAGATATCCAATTTGAATCACTATATCCCTCCAGCACCCTTGGGTACCCAGTATAGTGAATGCCGTAGCTCACAGTGCCATTTAGATAGCGCATGACTCTCTCAAGAGCTTACCAATGATCATCTCCAGGATTTGAAACAAACCGACTGAGTTTGCTTACAGCAAAAGCGATGTCAGGCCTCGTAGCGCTAGCTAAATACATAAGCGACCAAATAATCTGAGCATATGTCAATTGATCTCTAGTAGTGCCTCTATTCTTTCGAAGTAACACACTAGGTCATACGGTGTTGGAGAAGACTTGGAGTTGCTATACCCAAAGCGACTCAAGATCTTTTCCACATAGTGAGATTGAAGCAGTGTGATCCCACCATTATCATCTCTCAATAGCTTGATGTTCAAAATAACATCAGCTACTCCTAGATCCTTCATCTCAAAAGACTGAGATAAGAAATCCTTGACTTCCTTAATCACATTAAGATTGGTCCCAAAAATCAGTATGTCATCAACATACAAACAAAGAATTACTCCCTCGCCCCCACCATAGCGATAGTATACACATTTGTCAGCTTCGTTTACAGCAAAACCTGAAGTAGTTAGGGTTCTCTCAAACTTCTCGTGCCACTGCTTAGGTGCTTGTTTAAGGCCATATAAAGACTTCAACAACTTACACACTTTTCCATCTTGACCACTCACTACAAATCCATCTGGCTGATCCATATAAATTTCCTCGTCCAACTCTCCATTTAGGAAAGTCGTCTTAACGTCCATTTGATGAACGAGAAGACCATGTGAGGCAGCCAAAGATAGTAGTACGCGAATGGTGGTCAATCTGGCTATGGGTGAGTAAGTATCAAAGAAGTCCTCACCTTCTTTTTGGGTATAACCCTTGGCTACAAGTCTTGCCTTGTACTTCTAAATAGTACCATCAGGCCTAAGTTTCTTCTTAAACACCCATTTGCATCCTACGGGTTTGCACCCATAAGGACGATCGGTGATCTCCCATGTTCCATTCGCTAAGATGGAATCCATCTCACTACGAACGGCTTCCTTCCAGTAGTCAGCATCAGGAGATGCATAGGCTTCTGAAATAGAGGTAGGAGTATCATCCACAAGGTACACAATGAAATCATTACCAAAGGATTTTACAGTCCTCTATCTCTTACTCCTCTTAGGAATTTCATTATCATCCTCCTCAGGTTTTTCCGAGTGTTCAATAGGAATGGTATGTTCAGGAATTGTGGGTATTTCCTGATTCAATGAGTCAGGTATCTCCTGATTTGATGAGCTAGGTATATCCTTCATGGGAAAGATATCCTCAAGGAAAGTCACATCATTTGACTCCATGATTGTACCAACATGCATGTCTGGTACTCCAGATTTTACTATCAAGAATCTATAGCCAATGCTATGAAAAGCATATCCCAGGAAAACACAGTCCACAGTTTTTGGTCCAAGTTTGTGCTTCTTTGGGATTGGCACATGAACCTTTGCCAGACAGCCCCAAGTTCGCAAGTAAGAAACAGTTAATCTTTTCTTTTCCCATTCTTAAAATGGAGTAATCTCTTTGATCTTAGTGGGAACTCGGTTTAGGACATGACATGCAGTCAGTAATTCCTCCCCCCACCATTCCTTGGAGAGACCCGATGTGTCTAACATGGCGTTAACCAAATCTGTTAGAGTACGGTTCTTTCTTTTGGCTACCCCGTTTGACTAGGGCGAGTATGGAGGCGTCCTCTCATGGATTATACCATGTTCCGCACAAAAAGAATCAAACTCGTTGGAAAAGTACTCTCCACCACGATCAGACCTAAGCCTCTTAATCTTTCGATCAAGTTGGTTTTCCGCTTCAGCTTTATAGATTATTAAGTAACTCAAAGCCTCATCTTTTGATTTCAGAAGATACACATGACAATATCTCGTAGAGTCATCGATCAATGTCATAAAATATTTCTTTCCACCTTTTGTTAACACACCATTCATCTCACAAAGATCTGAATGTATGAGCTCTAGTGGCGCCAAATCTCTCACCTCTGCAGTCGTATGTGACTTGCGAGGTTGCTTTGCTTGCACACAAGTTTGGCATTTAGATCCCTTCACAGTAGTGAATTTTGGGATTATATTCATTTTAGCTAACCGCGTCATGCAACCAAAATTAACATGACAAAGACGTGAATGCCAGACATTTGACACAAGATCAGATGAAACATGATTCACGAC
This sequence comes from Avena eriantha, assembly GCA_910589775.1. Taxonomy (NCBI): domain Eukaryota; kingdom Viridiplantae; phylum Streptophyta; class Magnoliopsida; order Poales; family Poaceae; genus Avena; species Avena eriantha. Next base: position 423,421,553 of record OU342743.1, read on the forward strand.
TTTATTACACACATCTGACAGTGATAGGGGGAACAAACCTCCACACTCATAGCCTTTACCAATAAATGTTCCAAACTTAGACAGTACAAATTTATTGGACTCTAACACAATCTTGTAGCCATCACGACATAGAAGTGATCCACTAACAAGATTCTTATTTATTTAGGGAACATGATGCATGTTCTTCAGGGGCACGGTCTTTCCCGAAGTGAACTTCAGATCGAACGTACCAACACCATGAACAGAAGCATGCGAGCCGTTCCCCATCAGCACGAACTGAGCCCCTCTGACCTGATATGTAGAAAACATGGAAACATCAGAACAAACATGTACATTAGCGCCCGTGTCAACAGGAGAATGACATAATGAAAGAACAGTAGGTAATATACCATACCCAACATCTTTCATCTCAACGTCGCCCATGACAATATTAGCAGTCTTGCTGCCTTTTCCATGCTGGCGCTTGTCAAAGCGATTGGGGCAAGCAGGAGCCCAATGATCAGGATCACCGCACACGTGACAAGCAGCTTTCTTCTTATCAGTCTTCTTCTTGAAGCTAGTAGACTGTGAGGCTTTGTTCTTTCCATCGAACTTTCCTTTTCCATCAAACTTGCCCTTGTTCTTACACTTGTGTGACTGAAAGTTCTTTTTCTATACCAGATTGGCACTTGAACCTCCCTCAGCACCTCGAGCACGTGTGTCTTTTGCTCTCGCCTTCTCTTCCACATCAAGAGTACCAATGAGATCCGAAACGGAAAACTCTTGTCTCTTGTGTTTCAGGGAAGTAGCAAAGTTCCTCCACGAAGGGGGAAGTTTGGCAATAATGCCCCTGGCAATGAACTTGTCCGGTAAAGCACAAGGGAAGTGCTCAAGCTCTTTGGCCAATGACTGTATTTCATGAGCCTGCTCAACCACGGAGCAGTCATCAGTCATCTTGTAGTCATAGAGTTGTTCCATGACATACAGTTCACTGCCAGCGTCTGAGACCCCAAACTTGGCCTCGCGCGCAGCCCACATGTCCTTGCCATTATCAAATGACATATAGGGTTCAACAATATTATCCCCTAGAATAGACAGCAAAGCAGTCTTGAACAGGGTATCAGTTTTCCGAAAAACTTGTTCCTGAGAAGGAGTAAGCTCTCCCTCAGGCTTGCCAAGAGTGGCGTCATAGCAGTTCATGTTCTGAAACTAGAGAACTGCTCTCACGCGCCACCTCTTATAATGCGTACCCTCAAAAACAGGTTGCTTCACAGAAGCAACGAAACCACTTGGAGCAAATTGCCTATAATAAGGTTTTTGGATTGTTGAGAAATAGAGCAATTTTCCAAGAGATTTAACCAAAATAAAAGGCAGATAAAGCATAGGCAGAATAATAGAAAATGACCAAAAGATGATATACATCACGGTAGAGGAACCGCCGGTGTTCCCGTTAGCGTTGGCACTGTCGTCAGCCATGTTGTCGAGGAAAAGGTTGTTGATGTCGGGGAAGAAGTCGTCCTTAGGGAAGACGTCGCTGCAGTCACTATCCATGAAGGAGTCTGTGATGAAGCCAGTAGTCGCGCTGGTAGCGCTCCCCAAAAACCTTATCGCCCTTCTCCTGTACAGGACTCGAAGCAGCGGGGTCTCGGAGGCCTACTGTCCCAGCTCGCGGTGCACGTCGCAAGACGGGATGGGCAAGATCTAAGCAGCGCAATGCTCTGAAACTGAAGGCGCGGGGTGTGTGCGTTGGTGTGTCTGAGGAGAGGAGCGACCTCTCACTCTTATAGGAACGGGTAGGCAGGCGAACAGTTGGCGTCGGGAGAGGAAACGAGCAGCATCGAACAAAGCCGAACAGCCTCCACTAAGCTCGAATTAAATCTCCACTGAGTTCATGCGTATTAAAAATACACTCACACAGACTGTTCAAATTATTATCCATTTATGCGTGGCAAAAAGAAAGAGAAGCTCTCGGCTCGAGCCATTCCCGCAACCCGCAACCCGCAACCCGCGGCGCGCGCGGGTCGTGACGAGGCGAGGCGGGCGGAGGAGGAGGAACGCGCGTGTATATGTCTTCTCTTCTCAAGCTCGTACAATTGGTGGAAGAGCTCTCCTTATAAGCTGGTCCAACTTCCACTCAACTAGCAATGTGGGACTAAACTCTTGTCCCACCTCTATGCCTTGCATGAATGGGCCAAGAGGGCCTCTAGGATTTCAGGAATTGTTGAATAATATAAATGGGCTAGGCCTTTATTGGGCAAAATTCCAACAAAAAATCCATATTTTTTGTCCTAGAATTTACTCTAGAAAAATCTGCCAACTTTGGTTCAAATAAGATTTTAACACTACGAGTTCAATTCTGTATGTCACAATCAAAATTTGTTATAGGGGTAGTAAACGTTTTCACCGTCAGCAACACAACTTGTGTAAGTTTGGTATGCCAGACTAGCTGATTTCACCAAAAGCCCTGCCACTAGGCAGCTACTAATTATGCTACGATCCAAATTAAGTGTCACAGATTTATGAAAATTGTTTCCTAAATCTGTCTAGGTTCAGTGAACCTACGGCAACAATTTTGGATCAGGGGTGTAGTCGAATTTTCTCATCAAGATCCTTTGGAGACCCTCATCTAAGTAAGATAAGTTTGATGGTTTTTGTTCTATAGAGTCAGGCATTGCAGAGATCCCAGGACCTGAAGAGCAAGGATGATGGCATCACAAAGCTGGAGAAGGACATTGAGGAAAAGTCACAGAAATTTACTACTCTATAGAGCGAGATGACATCCCTCCAGGTACTACTTATGATAGATAGATACCTCTCAACTCTGAAGCATTGTCTTCTTACAATGTCTAAAACATAATTTGTGGCTTTACTAATACTTTTTTCTTCTTTCTAATAAAAATATGTAAAATAAAGGGGTCTAGCTACTGAGGAGCAGGCTGGCAAGGCCGTTGCCCGGGCTGTTGAGCTTGAGAAGCAGGTACGGGAATGGAAGTCAAAAAACTATTGAAATTATCATTTACGAGCTTGTAATTTCTCATCTTTGTTGTTTTAGATCGACATCCTCAATAAGGAGATTGAAGCACAAAGTAGCTAGAGAACAACACTTGGGGCTAGAGATACCAAGGCAGAGAAAAAGGTGCAAGATTTGAACTTTAAGATTGAGTCAGTAGGTGTACTCCTTGGCTTCTCTACTATTGCAAAAAAATCATTTCTGGACAGAACGTAATCGATATTGTCGTTAGGGTCATATACTACTGTGAAGACGCAAATCTATCATTTGTACATCTAGACTTCTGTACTGAACACTTTATTCTGAGTGGTATCCATATTTTCTTATTCTCTTCGATAGTCATGGACACATTGCAATGCAATAATTTACTTAACGAAGTTTGTTAAATGGGCTATTTTTGTATAAGTTCACCAAAAGTGAAATCCAATCTCTTATGATGCTTAGCAGCATAAATTGATCAAGTGATTAATTCTTCAAATATTGAACATTATACACCTCAAAGTCATAACTCAGTAATCAGTTTATAAAGCTATTGACGGTCAAGTCTACATTTAGTTTCTAAAGCTATTGAAGCCCTGCATGATAACTAACAGTTGAACTAAACGAGCATACTAGATGTTGATCAAAATTTCTTATGACACAAATTTATTCTTGCTAGCTCCAAAAGACAAGTGGTGAGCAAAAGTGGACGATCCATAAGACAGAGCGTGCTCTTAAAGTTGCTGAGGTTTGCAATTTGTTTTTAACTGTTACTGCACTTTCCTATGTTGTTCTATGGTTTGTTTTATTCCATATCTATTCTTTCTCATCTGTAGGAGGAATTGATGAGGCTGCAAAATGAAGCAACGACTAAGTCGATTCTTCGTCACCTGTCTTTTTCAGGTGGATGGAGGAAACCGTCATTCGTGCGCTACTGATCTCAGAGAGGTACAGATCTGCCTGAACTCTTGACTCCATTTGTGCATCTATATATCCATAATATCTAGTTTGGGAACCTAATGTCCATCATCGTGTTCCATTTAACACCCTAGAACTGTAGTGCTTTCCATTGGTGCTTATTTAGCCAAAAATACTCCGGCAACTTTATTATACTTGCGATGGCCACTTGGCCAGTCCATTTTCATATTTTTTTGCTTAGACAGGTCCATTGACATTTTTATTTAGAGAAGTCCATTTGCATTAGCTCTTTGGATCTCACACCCTTGCTATCTTTTCTAAAATAGTAGACCCGATTGGTTGTTACTTGAGTGACGGTAAGGGCTGAACCATATGCCTTTATGAGTTCACCGATGGATGAACAAAATTAAAGTCATGTTCATCTAACCCTAGAATAACGTAGATGTTAGGCATCTAAATTTCAGAATAAATCTGTTGTGTCATTGATGCCTCAGTGCTTAGTGACATGTGCCATTGACGACCCGGTTTAACTTCTAAGACATTATTTACATTCCTGCTGCTATTTCATACCACTGATATACTATATACTCAACTATTATTTCTGTAGGAAGTTTTTTGTTTATGCAGATCATGGTGGTTCTACGCAAAAAAAGGGACCGGTTGGCAGCTACAGGTTTAGAGATAGATTGGAGCATTGCTCTGGTGCACCCTATACATTCATAGCCACACCAAGCATTGCATATTTTAACGCTCATTTAGCTTTTTTGTACCTTATCTAGACGAACTGTCTATTCATAAAAAAATTAACTATCTCGGTAAAACATCATGATGTTTCTAACCTTCCTCATGTAAATAGAACGCCTTCAGCTATATTTTGGGTTCATTAAACGTCGCATCAGACTGTATGCTTAACTATTGTACGCTATCACCTAACTATTGCCTTTGTTGTTACTCAACAGCTGTCCACACTGAATCCCTACCCATTAATTTTGAACCATCCGTGCAGGTTTCGATTCATCAATAGAATTAGAAACTGAGTATGCACTACTTTTCCCTTGAATAATATGCCACTACGTACTTTTTTGCGCCAATCTGGTACAGTTTAGCAAGATAGCTATAGCCAGTGCATAAATGCCCAAGTCTTATTCACAAAGATTTTGATTCCTAAATAGAATTAGGAATAGAATTGCACTACTTATCACTTCAAATTGAGCCTCAGTCTTTATTTGAGCCAGTGTTGTCTCTAGAAAGCTATATTTTTCTCTAGATATAATGTTAAATGATCAAGGAAGCAAGATTGAAAATTACTATTGAGTAATGTATTTTCATGTGTTTTACCACTTGTATGTCTTCTTAACCGGTGGTTATTTGACTATTGCTTTTGTCTTAGGCCCATGGAGCTATGTTTATATTTGTTAGTCATAGTTTTTTTATTCCATCGTATGTGACATTTATCTAAAAACACATATCGACCAATATTTATGTACATATATGTCACCGATATGCCAAGAAAGTTATCCATGCTTAGTTAGTAATAGATGTAATATATTTTCCTATTTACTCTACATGTACTTAGCAAGTGTTTGTTTTGTAGATCTGTCAGCTTTTTTATTCACCTTTCATTTTCATCTCAGTTGTGTAAAAATACATATACACAATCAAGTTTTGTTGTCCATGTGAAAGGTAGGTGGCCCATGACACCATGCATCTACCACACCTTTTACAAATAAGAGGTTGCATCTTATTGTCGAAACAATCTCCCATGTATACGTAACTCTGTGTGGTATGTTTGTATGTATCTTCTATGCTAGTCGAGGTCTTCTACAAAATGTTTGTAGGTGCTAGCTACCGTCGCAGAAAGCTCAGGTAGATTAGGGTCAGGTACAAGATCTAAAAAGGAATTTTGTAGATCTTATGCAATGTTTCGATATTCTCGTAAGTTTTGGTGAGCGGTAAATAGTGTACCCCGCATTTACTCTTAACCATTCACTCTATATGTAAAGTAGATGACACACCAGACCAATGGTAGACCAATGCTCATGATATCAAAGAGAAACAATGCCTATGCTCTCTGTCATTAGTCTACTCTCTTCAACTTAGTTGTTGGTTGCTATATGCTTTGCAAGTGAATAAATGTCCTTTCTCTATTGTTTGTACGACATTGGACTTTGAAGATTGTATTTCCTATTTTGTTGTTGGTCCATATATATGAACTAAGTGCGTATTTGCGACCGCTCTCATATGCAACTTGTGTGAGGCTCCCTTTGTGCTTTATGTATGCGAGTGTAATATGTGTAATATGTTCTACAAGCTCTACATCTAATTTTTATGCACTTTTCATCAATTTATGTAAATGTTTAACATAGCCTTTTACAAACTATTTAAGAATTCGAAAGACAAGGTCATACCTCAAAATCTTCCTCGATGCCAAAATCACGTAAGAGGTTGCTCATTGTGTCTAGACATATATGCTTACTTTTGTTTTGTAAAAACTAACACATTATCATTTTCACCTAATTTTTGTATCGTTATACAAAAAAATACAAATCACTAAAAAATCCACAGGGTTGTGCGCCAAGACGCACCCCTAAATCTAGTATATATGTATACCCCTATTACATGTCCTACTCGTTGATATTTTTTCTCTCTACCAAATCGTGTTGCACATAGATCAACTAAGTTAAATTAGAGAGTCAGCTGAACCGACAGTCCGACTGAACTCGTATGTCGCACGCACAGGACAGAGTCCCGGCACAGCAACACCCGGAATGTACCGAGCGAAGCATCCACGGCCCAGTTGAAGCACCCCACTGTTTCGTCTCCCCGCACGAGAACGGACAACACCACAACAGCCAGACTAAAATGCCTGCCATTAACGCCATAAAGTACCACAAACTGCAGCCATTACACTACCGAATATTAAGCCCCAATACATCTCACAGTGTCTCCCCACCCACCATTCCACACCGCCACCGAAGCCTTGGGCTCCTATCCCAGTTCATCTTGGAGAGCTTGCTGGTCGCCGTGGGACGCCGGCCACACTTCCGGCAGCTCCAGCGAGGAGAGAACGAGAGTAGGACGAGCTGCTGCACCGTGACCCCGAGGAGGAGACGAGCTGATTTCCGGAACCAGCAGGATGATTCGTTGATCGCTGGATATGTACTACGCCACGTCTACAACTCGGTTCATCGACTTCCACAGTAGATTGGATCGCAACCGGTAAGCACAGATAGTTTTCCTTGCACACACGAGTTACACTAGATCATGGATACCTCCTAGACAAGGTTTCCGACGGTAGTTTACTAGTCGACAGCGGTGCCGGTGAACCGAATGTTGATCGAGGACATGGACGTATGGAAGACCTTTCGCACCTCGGTTTTGATCAAGCTTCACATATGAAACATCCCAGATAGCTCTAGGAACACAACATTTTTGTTAGATGCAATGACTTTTGTTTTATTGTCAGCATATTTTGAAAGAAGTTGTTGATTGGTGCATCTGGATAAAAACGTAGGGCCATGTCTGTGCATAGCTGCTAGCTATATAGGTATTTAGGTGTGTCTATTTTTAATTCGGTGCATCATTGTAAGCCAATAGCTATGTTCGTGTGTTGCATTTCTAGTGTACTACTTTTATTTCACGTACTCCTATTTGTGCAGCTTGAATCCGATGCAACACTTTGAAATGAACCTATTAGTAAATACATATGATAGTCTTGTAGGAGCTGTCGCAGGTCGATTACACGAGCTTGCCATAGGATTAATTGTTGGATAATTAGGCACAATTTTCATGATTAATTCCAGAATATTAAACATGACAATACCAGCTACTAGCACATGTAACTTGAACATACTAGATGTACTAAACAATAAGATGAACGGAAACAGGCAGCAACTAAACATGTAGTCGCAAAACATGATGAATAACCAGACAGCAGCACGTCGCACGTACCATTCGATTGTAGTAGTCGCAACAGTAACTTTGGAGAAGATTGATCGAAGCAGACGGCGGCGAATACGACGATAGGAAGGACCGCCCGACTTGGATGGAAGATGACCCGTGATGAAGAACCCGGCGAATACGACGATAAAGTATCCCATTCTCGTTCTTAATAAGCTTGATGTTCAGAATCACATCAGCCTCTCCTAGATCTTTCATATCAAAACTCTTTGACAGGAAAGACTTCACTTCATTTATCACATCATGTTTGTACCAAAGATCAGAATATCATCCACGTACAAACATAATATAACGCTATTGCCCCCACCATGGCGATAGTACACACACCTATCAGCCTCATTAATGACAAAGCCAGCAGAAAGTATAGTTCTGTCAAACTTCTCATGCCATTGCTTAGGTTCTTGTTTCAGGCCATATAAAGTTTTTAACAACTTGCACACCTTTGTCTCTTCACCTTTTACTACAAACCCATCCGACTAATCCATATAGTTCTCCTCTTCCAATTCTCCATTAAGGAAAGCTGTCTTCACATCCATTTGATGAACGAGAAGACCATAAGAGGCAGCCAGGGACAGTAGTACTCGAATGGTGGTTAGTCTAGCGACAGGTAAATAGGTGTCAAAGTAATCTTCGCCTTCTTTCTGTGTGTAGCCCTTTGCTACAAGCCGTGCCTTGTACTTCTCAATAGTACCATTAGGCCTTAGCTTCTTCTTGAACACCCACTTACAGCCCATAGGTTTGCAACCGTAGGGTCGTTCTGATAGTTCCCAAGTTCCATTAGAAAGAATCGAGTCCATCTCATTATGGACAGCTTCTTTCCAATCATCTGCATCAAGAGATGCATATGCCTCTGCAATGGATCTAGGAGTATCGTCCACAAGGTACACGATGAAATCATTACCAAAGGATTTTGCAATCCTCTGTCTCTTACTCATTGTGGGAGGTTCATCCTCATCCTTCTCTAGGACTTCCTCATGTGTTTGTTCAAAATTCTCAATAGATGCACTAGATTCAGGAAGTATTTCAGAAGAAATTCTACCAATGCTATGCATATCCTTCATAGGAAACATATTCTCAAAGAATGTTGCATCACGAGATTCCATTATAGTATCAACATGCATATCAGGGACCTCAGACTTAACCACTAGAAATCTATAGCCTATACTCCGCGGAGCATATCCTAGAAAGATACAATCCACTGCCTTAGGTCCAAGTTTGCGTTTCTTGGGAATCGGTATGTTGACCTTGGCCAAACACCCCCAAGTGTGCAAATATGCAAGTGATGGTTTTCTCCCCACCCACTCCTCATAAGGGGTCTTTTCTTTATTCTTGTTAGGAACTCTATTTAGGACATGACATGAAGTCAACAAAGCCTCCCCCCACCATGCCTTTGATAAACCAGCAGTGGCTAGCATGGAATTCACCAAGTCAATCAGCGTGCGGTTTTTCCTCTCGGCAACCCCGTTTTATTGGGGCGAGTAGGGAGGCGTCCTCTCGTGAATAATGCCATGTTCCTCACCGAACTCGTCGAAGATTTTGGGAAAATATTCACCACCACGATCCGACCTAAGACGTTTGATCTTTCTCTGCAGTTGATTTTCAACTTCGGCTTTATAAACTTTAAAGTAGTCTAAAGCTTCATCTTTAGTGCGCAACAAATAAACCTAGCAGTATCTAGTCGCATCATCAATCAATGTCATGAAATATCTCTTTTCACCTTTTGTCAACACACCATTCATCTCACATAGATCAGAATTTATGAGTTCTAGAGGTGCCAAGTTTCTCTCCTCGGTAGCCTTGTGGGGCTTTCGAGGTTGCTTTGATTGCACACAACTATGGCACTTAGAACCTTTGGCAATAGTGAAATTCAGAATTAAACTCATGCTGGACATCCGAGACATCAAACCAAAATTAATGTTACATAAACGAGAATGCCAAACACTAGTATCATCATTAACATCACCACAAATATGATTCACGGATTTATTACAAAACTCTGAAAGAGAGAAACGGAACAAGCCTCCAAACTCATAACCTTTACCAATAAATTGTCCATGTTTCGAAACAACGACTTTATTAGACTCTAACACAACCTTGAACCCATCTCTGCATAGAATGGAGCCACTAACGAGATTCGTGTTCATAGTAGGGACATAATGCATGTTCCTCAGCTGCACGATCTTTCCGGAAGTAAACTTCAGATCCACCGTGCCAACACCATGAACAGAAGCATGTGATCCATTCCCCATTAGGACGGAAGAATCCAGTGCGACCTGATAAGAAGTAAACATAGAGATGTCAGCACACACATGAACATTAGCACCCATATCAACCCACCAACAAGGTGATTGAAACACTGAAAGAACAGTAAATAAATTACCATACCCATCTGTGTTGCTATCACGTCATTGACAGTCTTTCCACTTTTCCCTCTATGATCTGCACGTTCTGGGCAGTCCTTGGAGAAGTGTCCGAGCTCTCCACAGGTAAAGCATCCTAGCTCGGCCTTGTTCAGCTTTTTCTTCTTCTTGAAGGTTGTAGTATTTTTAGGCTTGTTGAAGGAGGGCTTGTAGTTCCCTTTGTTTTTGCCGAAGGTCCTCTTCTGCACCATGTTGGCATTAGACTAACCCTCGCCTCCTTTCTCAGCAGTGTCCTTAGCCCGACCCTTATCCTCAACATCAAGAGACGCTATCAGGTTTTCAACCGATATCTCTTGTCTCTTATGCTTGAGAGTTGTGGCGAAGTTCCTCCATAAAGAAGGCAACTTTGCAATGATGCACCCAGCCACAAACTTGTCGGGTAAGTTACACTTAAGGATTTCAAGCTCCTTGGCAAAACACTGTATCTCATGAGCTTGTTCGACTACAAAACGGTTATTAACCATCCTGTAATCATGAAAGTTCTCCATGATGTACAGTTCGCTGCTAGCATCTGTTACACCGAACTTAGCGTTCAGTGCCTCCAAGAGCTCTTTTCCATCTTTGAAGTGCATGTACACATCAAACAGCTTGTTGTCAAGAACACTCAGAACGCATCCCACAAAGGCAAGATTGGTTTCCTTGAACTTGTTCTGATCTTGTTCAGATATAGTTCCTTCAGGTAAACCCTCACTAGCCTTGAATACTTTAGATTTTGCAGCCACATAGTGGTCTTATACTGCCACCTCTTAAAATGAACACCGATAAACTTTTATGGCTTCATCGTATCGGCCAAGTGTCCCATGTTTATCTCGGAAAATTTCCTATAATAAGGTTTTTGGATTGTTGGATAATTAGGCACAATTTCCATGATTCATTCCAGAATATTAAACATGACAATACCAGCTACTAACACATGTAACTCGAACATACTATATGTACTAAACAACAAGATGAACGGAAACAGGCAGCAGCTAAACATGTACTCGCAGAACATGATGAATAACCAGATAGTAACACGTCGCATGTACCGTTTGATTGTAGTAGTTGCAGCAGTAACCTTGGGGAAGATTGATCGAAGTAGACAGCGGCGAAGACGGCGATAGGCAGCACCAACCGACTTGGATGGAAGACGACCCATGATGAAGAACTCGAGCAGTCGCGCAGAGCGCTTCCCAAAAACCTTATTCGCCCTCTCCCGTACTAGATCGCAAAGGCGATTGGTTCCGGAGACTTGCTCTCCCGTTCGCTGGTGCACGTCGACAAGCGGGATGGAGTAGACTATGGTGGCGGCGCAAGGTAGAGAGGAGGCAAAACCCTAGATTGGTTTTTGGTGTGTTTGTGGTGGAAGCCGCACTAACGTATATATAGAGCTGCTCGGGAATCCCGCATAGGGCACATCGTGGACCAAGCCCACGTTGCGCACGTTCGGGTTGGTTACAGATAGACCACGATCCGGGAGCGACCCGAATAGGCTAATTGTTGACACGTCTGTCAGCAAAAATAAAGCTCGGCTCAGCAAGATACCCGCACCACGCGTCGTGACGAGACGGACGGATGGGCGTCGTCGTTGGAGGAGGAGCGCGCGTGTAGTTCTCCTCATCTCACTCACTTTACTAAGTGGTGAACCACTCTACCTTATAAGATGGTGTAACTCTCCTCCAACTTTCCATGTGGGACTAAACTTTAGCTCTCACTCAACTCATATGTGAGCTGCCACCAAATTGGGCTAAATCACACATGGGCTTCCACACACATGGGCTTAGAGATTTAGAGAAAACTGAAATCACATATGGGCTTAAATAGATTAGCCCATTATTTCTAACATTAGTTCCTAGAATTATTCACAATCTTGCTTATATCTTCCGATGATTAAAGTGTTCAATAGTTGGATTACTGTCATATAACGATTCTGGCTGACCTTAGTAGTACAGTGTTTTCTTTCTGCTTACTAGGTTAATTGGCTAGGTCCTACTGTGTTACATATTGCTCATCTGTAGATTTGCAGATAATTACTTTGCTAGTATAGTAGCATTACATGTCGCCATGCTAGTATCATTATTGCTTGCTAAGTGCTTGACCTTTCAGATGGTGTTCATTATCGCATGCACCAGTTGTGTTCACCCTAGTTTTTGCATACATGCATGTGTATGTCTAGTTCGCGTGTGTATTGTTCTTGCATTTAGTACAAAGGTATGCCAGTTAAATATTTTGGGCATATATGTTTTGCTAAAATATGTGGTAGTCAAAACGGGATGATTGCCATGCGATAACCCAAACCTCATTCATGTCACCCCGGTCTCTTTCGTTTTACTCTATATGTGCCAAACCGCCGATGCACACTTTCTATTTGGATTTTATTTGTGTTTGTTGGAATTTGTATTTATGGGTGGTTCATTGTTATGACGCGTAGGGAGTGACGGGTTCGAGCAGGCTCAAGATTACGAGGAAGAACAATTTCACGACAACAAAGGCATGCCCCTTACCATGTCTTATCCCAGTTTTATAAAGTGCATTCTATTTTATTGTTTTACAAATATATGCTATTTTGTTACACACATATCTTGATCAAGCTTGAGTAGATAATATATGGTAGTCCTATTAGAGTAGAATTGCTTAGCTAGGCTCAATAATAAGTAGGATCCTTGATCTCCCCTCTTCGGAGGAATTGGATGACCCTCGGGTCACATATATAATTTTGAGACTTGTTGAGCTCGCTGAGCTAGACGTTGTTTCTTCATCTACCCTATTAAACTTTGTTGAAACTTACCATCTAAACACTAGCATGGGTGACAACTAGATCAAAGGAAGGATCGAGTGGCTGCCCTTCACTAGATGGAGGGGCAATCCATCGTTTGTGCCGCTTGAGGGCCTAATAAGTCTTGGATTTGAAGATTGTGACCACCTCACAACCATATGCTATAATGGGCACTGGCTTGATCAAGTAAGTTAGTAAGCCTTAGGTATCAATGTCGTTGTACTGCTGATGAGGTGTCTTCCTGCAGGGGAGCCTTCGGCACAGATGGGGGGATAGGTTTGGGGACGTACTCTCAGTTCCGTGCACCATACCCGGTGGGCATGTCACATCTTTGGGGGATCTAGCTAAAAGACCTTGTCACAATCCTTCTACCAGTACACCAATTGGTGTGTATTAAACCAGCGACGGCTGGTGGGAGTCAACACGGAATTGTGTCGTGTGGGAAAAGTGTACAACCTCTACAGAGTTTAAACTATTCAAATAGCCGTGTCCACTGTCATGGACGACACATGAATCTTTCTTGACATACGGGGACCTGTCTTGCTACTTCCCACTTTGTCCATATCATTATCCTGGAGTCTATGGACTGTGTGAGTTGTCGTGGACAATTCCACTATTAAGAAATAGCACATTGATAATAAACATGTTTTCGTCTAAAACCGTTTTATTAAAACTATTATCTTATTGCAAACAAAATTGGATTTATGCAAAAGAACCATACAACCTTCCTTGAAGCCACATGTAGATACTATAGGTTTTGCATAAGGGGTATGTTAAGTACGTCATGTACTCATGGCAATGCTTTTGTTGATACTTCAGAGTAATATGGAGACAAGATGACTATGACTACTATGATGATGCTATGAGTGAGGCCTCATGGACTACATCGACTGCCTGTGGCTGAGATGGATTCGCTACGCGTTTTATTTTTCTGCTGTATTTTCTGGATGTGATAAATCTCACTAGACATTTCACTATGATGTTATCCAGAGTTTGTAATAAATTACTTTTGTATGTCTACAATGATATACATTTCGCTATGTCATCAACATTGATCTGGAGTTTGATGAATAAACAAAGGGGGGGTCTGGAAGTTAAGTTACGGTTCTCTTAGAAGTGGTATCGGAGCCGATGTCGACCTAGTCACATCACCTTAGATAGAATGGAAAGCCTTTAGTATGCGTATATTAATAAAATCATATGTTACAAAAAAAGATTCCTTATGGTTGCTCATCTATTCATTTAGTTTTACAAAATTGTGTTACTGATATTCTTCTATTATTCAAATGTGCGTAGATGGCCGTACCTGCGACATGCTAGATTTAGGAGTTTGGAAACCTTGGTAAGGAGTTCCGTTACATGCTGATGAGGTTGGGTTACGACTGTGACCCTTAAGCAACTGGACACATCTTTCGAGATGTTTTAACCGAGGAGCTAGTGAGAGTTACCTTGGTAGTGTTCCCAATCCTATCACTCTGTGGAAGCCGCGTAGGAGCAAGAGGACAACAATTCACTGCTGATGGAGAGGACTTTGTGGATGCCACCATCCATACTATTCACCAGGCAATGCAGAGGATGGCTGGTATTACCAAGATGAGTTGCGCAACACACAATTCTGGTACTCTGCCTACCGAGATGAGGGAGGTGCGCTCCGTCAGAACATGAGGTACCATAATGAGGATGTTCCCACACTCACTCGCATGGCATCGCTCAACTTCATACTAGAGCATCGCTTGATCGCAGTAACCAGTATACCTGAGGATGCACGTCACCTTATCCATCACTATCAGGACCGAGCATAGACTTTGGAAGAGAGATTGGTGGAAGCTAACACAACCTTAGTTGTTCTTAATGCTGCACGTGAAGCTGCTGAAGATGCCATCGCCACGGTGCATGTGTCCAAGGCCACTATGGAGACCACGCTGGCATTCAATGATGGCCGCAAAGGACACGGACTGGATCTACCATTCCCTACACCCGATGCACAGCGTTACAGGACATTTTAGGACAATGTGCATGGCATCCGGTACCATGCACGTGTGCGGGTCACAAGGAAGGAGAAGTGTCACCGCGCAGCGAGGCGTCATCTTTCTCTCCAGGCCATTGCACCGATGCTCGCACTTCTAGCGCCGCCATCAGTATATCAGGAGCCTGCTGATCATTCCTATGGAGAAGAAACAGAGCCTGGAGAAAGGATTCCAGCAAGCTCGGATGAAGCAGAGTCTAGCTTCGGACCTGAACAGCCGAATGTCGGATCACATGGGTAACTAGACGAGTAGACTGCAGTGAACCATGAGAGAGCCTTTATTTAATAGTATGTAAGATGTTAGTTATTTTAAATAATTGCATGTGTGTTGAGTACACTATGCCGGTATATATGTGGTATAGCTACTACTCTATCTTGAACCTTTTGTGTGTGAGATTTTAAGACAAATTTGGTTCTTGTTTGGATTTCTTTGATGTTTCAATTGTTTGTCTGTGCAAGTTTGGTTTTGGGTAGTTTATTTTCCTCTCGTCTATTCTAATATTGAGCAACAACAGGATGAATGTGAATCGAGGTCGTGTTCGTGGAGGACACAGACACGGACGTGGACATGGTCGCGGACCGGCTTTCGAGGAGAACTTTGTTGAGGGTGAAGTCCATGACACTGATACCGATACTAAGGATGAGGGACAACATCCACCGCCGCCACTGCCACCTAACATGGCACACGTAATGTTGATGCAAACACAGTTGCTGCAGTAGATGGCCACCAACATGGTGAATCAGAACCAAAACCAAAACCCTGAATCAGAATCAAGGTCATCATCCTCCACCGCAGTCCAAGTTAGCAGAGTTCATGAGGACAAAGCCACCTAGTTTCGCAACATCAGCGAACCATATAGAGGCTGATGATTGGTTAAAGGACATTCGCAGGAAGCTCAATTTGGTCAAAGTTGATGCACAAGACTATCTGAACTTTGCAGCGCACCAAATCCAAGGTGTAGCTACAGATTGGTGGGAGAGCTTTTATGATGCACATGATGATGCTAAGGCAATCTCTTGGAATGAATTTTCAGAAGCTTTTCGCACTACACACATTCCTGCTGGTCTCATGGAGCTAAAGAGGGATGAATTTCGAGCTCTAGTTCAAGGAAAGATGCCAGTCTCGGAATATTGGGATCGTTTCACTCAGTTGTCATGCTATGGGAAAGCAGATATCCCTATTGAGGCAGAGAAGACGGCCAGGTTCCTGAAGGGATTGGACCAAGGTTTAAAGGATAGGCTGGTATCCCACAATTTTCCAATTTTCTAGAGTCTGATAAACAAGGCTATTCTACAAGAGAACTCAAAAGGGAGAGCTAGAGGAACACCGCAAGTGCCAAAGCACCATAGGGTCATCATGGAGTAGGAAGCTCATGCCAGAATAATAATAACAACCCGGGTTATAGTGGAGTAACTACCAAGTTAACAAATCCTAGTAATAACTTTCAGCATAATCCCTACCGTACTCCAAGAGCTGAAGTCGAAGGAAACCATGCCAACACTACTATAAAGGCATGCTATAATTGTGGCATAGAGGGACACTTTTCTGCTGCATGTCCAAACAAGAAGAACACGGCCCGACATTAGTGAAGTTCAACTTGGGATCTGCTACCAAGACACCAACAGTGGGATGTGGGCGAGGCATACTGCCTACACCAGGAGGCGCATCTAATGCCTCAGGACAGCCAGGTCATGGTCAAGTCAACCATGACACGGCCGAACAAGCTAATGAAGCCACGGATGTTGTTCTTGGTATGTTCCCAATCAAATCATGTTATGGTTCAGCACCTTTTTATTCTGGAGCTTCTCATTCTTTTTTTCCAAGCAATTTGCTGAAAAACACCATTTGAAAACTGAGGGTATGAGTCGGTCAATGGCAGTACAATCACCTGGTGCAATTCTTATGTCAGGTTTAAAATGCCCTAAAGTGATCGTAACCATCGAGGGACTAAGGTTTCTAGCAAACCTCATAGTGTTCGACTCTAAAGGGTTAGATGTTATTCTTGGCATGGACTGGTTAGGGAAACAGAAAGCTATGATAGATTGTGGCATTAGAGCCATATCCTTAACCAGTACTAAAGGAATTGTGGTAAATTACAAGCCTGAGTTAGCATCAGAAACCTGTTTGCCTTGCATGAATGGGCCAAGTGGGCCTCTAGGATTTCAGGAATTGTTGAATAATATAAATGGGCTGGGCCTTTATTGGGCAAAATTCCAACAAAGAATCCATATTTTTTGTCCTAGAATTTACTCTAGAAAAATCTGCCAACTTTGGTTCAAATAAGATTTTAACACTACGAGTTCAATTATGTATGTCACAATCAAAAATTTTAATAGGGGTAGTAAACGTTTTCACCGTCAGCAACACAACTTGTGTAAGTTTGGTATGCCAGATTAGCTGATTTCGACAAAAGCCCTGCCACTAGGCAGCTACTAATTATGCTCCGATCCAAATTAAGTGTCACAGATTTAGGAAAATTGTTTCCTAAATCTGTCTAGGTTCAGTGAACCTACGGCAACAATTTTGGATCAGAGGTGTAGTCGAATTTGCTCATCAAGATCCTTTGGAGACCCTCATCTAAGTAAGATAAGTTTGATGGTTTTTGTTCTATAGAGTCAAGCATTGCAGAGAGATCCCAGGACCTGAAGAGCAAGGATGATGGCATCACAAAGCTGGAGAAGGACATTGAGGAAAAGTCACAAAAATTTACTACTCTATAGAGCGAGATGACATCCCTCCAGGTACTACTTATGATAGATAGATACCTCTCAACTCTGAAGCATTGTCTTCTTACAATGTCTAAAACATAATTTGTGGCTTTACTAATACTTTTTTCTTCTTTCTAATAAAAATATGTAAAATAAAGGGGTCTAGCTACTGAGGAGCAGGCTGGCAAGGCCGTTGCCCGGGCTGTTGAGCTTGAGAAGCAGGTACAGGAATGGAAGTCAAAGAACTATTGAAATTATCATTTATGAGCTTGTAATTTCTCATCTTTGTTGTTTTAGATCGACATCCTCAATAAGGAGATTGAAGCACAAAGTAGCTAGAGAACAACACTTGGGGCTAGAGATACCAAGGCAGAGAAAAAGGTGCAAGATTTGAACTTTAAGCTTGAGTCAGTAGGTGTACTCCTTGGCTTCTCTACTATTGCAAAAAATCATTTCTGGACAGAACGTAATCGATATTGTCGTTAGGGTCATATACTACTGTGAAGACGCAAATCTATCATTTGTACATCTAGACTTCTGTACTGAACACTTTATTCTGAGTGGTATCCATATTTTCTTATTCTCTTCGATAGTCATGGACACATTGCAATGCAATAATTTACTTAACAAAGTTTGTTAAATGGGCTATTTTTGTATAAGTTCACCAAAAGTGAAATCCAATCTTTTATGATGCTTAGCAGCATAAATTGATCAAGTGATTAATTCTTCATATATTGAACATTATACACCTCAAAGTCATAACTCAGTAATCAGTTTATAAAGCTATTGACGGTCAAGTCTACATTCAGTTTCTAAAGCTATTGAAGCCCTGCATGATAACTAACAGTTGAACTAAACGAGCATACTAGATGTTGATCAAAATTTCTTATTACACAAATTTATTCTTGCTAGCTCCAAAAGACAAGTGGTGAGCAAAAGTGGACGATCCATAAGACAGAGCGTGCTCTTAAAGTTGCTGAGGTTTGCAATTTGTTTTTAACTGTTACTGCACTTTCCTATGTTGTTCTATGGTTTGTTTTATTCCATATCTATTCTTTCTCATCTGTAGGAGGAATTGATGAGGCTGCAAAATGAAGCAACGACTAAGTCGATTCTTCGTCACCTGTCTTTTTCAGGTGGATGGAGGAAACCGTCATTCGTGCGCTACTGATCTCAGAGAGGTACAGATCTGCCTGAACTCTTGACTCCATTTGTGCATCTATATATCCATAATATCTAGTTTGGGAACCTAATGTCCATCATCGTGTTCCATTTAACACCCTAGAACTGTAGTGCTTTCCATTGGTGCTTATTTAGCCAGAAATACTCCGGCAACTTTATTATACTTGCGATGGCCACTTGGCCAGTCCATTTTCATATTTTTTGCTTAAACAGGTCCATTGACATTTTTATTTAGAGAAGTCCATTTGCATTAGCTCTTTGGATCTCACACCCTTGCTATCTTTTCTAAAATAGTAGACCCGATTGGTTGTTACTTGAGTGACGGTAAGGGCTGAACCATATGCCTTTATGAGTTCACCGATGGATGAACAAAATTAAAGTCATGTTCATCTAACCCTAAAATAACGTAGATGTTAGGCATCTAAATTTCAGAATAAATCTGTTGTGTCATTGATGCCTCAGTGCTTAGTGACATGTGCCATTGACGACCCGGTTTAACTTCTAAGACATTATTTACATTCCTGCTGCTATTTCATACCACTGATATACTATATACTCAACTATTATTTCTGTAGGAAGTTTTTTGTTTATGCAGATCATGGTGGTTCTACGCAAAAAAAGGGACCGGTTGGCAGCTACAGGTTTAGAGATAGATTGGAGCATTGCTCTGGTGCACCCTATACATTCATAGCCACACCAAGCATTGCATATTTTAACGCTCATTTAGCTTTTTTGTACCTTATCTAGACGAACTGTCTATTCATAAAAAAATTAACTATCTCGGTAAAACATCATGATGTTTCTAACCTTCCTCATGTAAATAGAACGCCTTCAGCTATATTTTGGGTTCATTAAACGTCGCATCAGACTGTATGCTTAACTATTGTACGCTATCACCTGACTATTGCCTTTGTTGTTACTCAACAGCTGTCCACACTGAATCCCTACCCATTAATTTTGAACCATCCGTGCAGGTTTCGATTCATCAATAGAATTAGAAACTGAGTATGCACTACTTTTCCCTTGAATAATATGCCACTACGTACTTTTTTGCGCCAATCTGGTACAGTTTAGCAAGATAGCTATAGCCAGTGCATAAATGCCCAAGTCTAATTCACAAAGATTTTGATTCCTAAATAGAATTAGGAATAGAATTGCACTACTTATCACTTCAAATTGAGCCTCAGTCTTTATTTGAGCCAGTGCTGTCTCTAGAAAGCTATATTTTTCTCTAGATATAATGTTAAATGATCAAGGAAGCAAGATTGAAAATTACTATTGAGTAATGTATTTTCATGTGTTTTACCACTTGTATGTCTTCTTAACCGGTGGTTATTTGACTATTGCTTTTGTCTTAGGCCCATGGAGCTATGTTTATATTTGTTAGTCATAGTTTTTTTATTCCATGGTATGTGACATTTATCTAAAAACACATATCGACCAATATTGATGTACATATATGTCACCGATATGCCAAGAAAGTTATCCATGCTTAGTTAGTAATAGATGTAATATATTTTCTTATTTACTCTACATGTACTTAGCAAGTGTTTGTTTTGTAGATCTGTCAGCTTTTTTATTCACCTTTCATTTTCATCTCAGTTGTGTAAAAGTACATATACACAATCAAGCTTTGTTATCCATGTGAAAGGTAGGTGGCCCATGACACCATGCATCTACCACGCCTTTTACAAATAAGAGGTTGCATCTTATTGTCGAAACAATCTCCCATGTATACGTAACTCTATGTGGTATGTTTGTATGTATCTTCTATGCTAGTCGAGGTCTTCTACAAAATGTTTGTAGGTGCTAGCTGCCGTCGCAGAAAGCTCAGGTAGATTAGGGTCAGGTACAAGATCTAAAAAGGAATTTTGTAGATCTTATGCAATGTTTCGATATTCTCGTAAGTTTTGGTGAGCGGTAAATAGTGTACCCCGCATTTACTCTTAACCATTCACTCTATATGTAAAGTAGATGACACACCAGACCAATGGTAGACCAATGCTCATGATATCAAAGAGAAACAATGCCTATGCTCTCTGTCATTAGTCTACTCTCTTCAACTTAGTTGTTGGTTGCTATATGCTTTGCAAGTGAATAAATGTCCTTTCTCTATTGTTTGTACGACATTGGACTTTGAAGATTGTATTTCCTATTTTGTTGTTGGTCCATATATATGAACTAAGTGCGTATTTGCGACCGCTCTCATATGCAACTTGTGTGAGGCTCCCTTTGTGCTTTATGTATGCGAGTGTAATATGTGTAATATGTTCTACAAGCTCTACATCTAATTTTTATGCACTTTTCATCAATTTATGTAAATGTTTAACATAGCCTTTTACAAACTATTTAGGAATTCGAAAGACAAGGTCATACCTCAAAATCTTCCTCGATGCCAAAATCACGTAAGAGGTTGCTCATTGTGTCTAGACATATATGCTTACTTTTGTTTTGTAAAAACTAACACATTATCATTTTCACCTAATTTTTGTATCATTATACAAAAAATGCAAATCACTACAAAATCCACAGGGTTGTGCGCCAAGACGCACCCCTAAATCTAGTATATATGTATACCCCTATTGCATGTCCTACTCGTTGATATTTTTCTCTCTACCAAATCGTGTTGCACATAGATCAACTAAGTTAATTTAGAGAGTTAGCTGAACCGACAGTCCGACTGAACTCGTACGTCGCACGCACAGGACAGAGTCCCGGCACAGTAACACCCGGAATGTACCGAGCGAAGCATCCACGGCCCAGTTGAAGCACCCCACTGTTTCGTCTCCCCGCACGAGAATGGACAACACCACAACAGCCAGACTAAAACGCCTGCCATTAACGCCATAAAGTACCACAAACTGCAGCCATTACACTACCGAATATTAAGCCCCAATACATCTCACAGTGTCTCCCCTCCCACCATTGCACACCGCCACCGGAGCCTTGGGCTCCTATCCCAGTTCATCTTGGAGAGCTTGCTGGTCGCCGTGGGACGCCGGCCACACTTCCGGCAGCTCCAGCGAGGAGAGAACGAGAATAGGACGAGCTGCTGCACTGTGACCACGAGGAGGAGATGAGCTGATTTCCGGAACCAGCAGGATGATTCGATGATCGCTGGATATGTACTACGCCGCGTCTACAACCCGGTTCATCGACTTCCACAGCAGATTGGATCACAACCGGTAAGCACCGATAGTTTTCCTTGCACACACGAGTTAGACTAGATCATGGCTACCTCCTAGACATGGTTTCCGACGGTAGTTTACTAGTCGACAGCGGTGCCGGTGAACCGAATGTTGATCGAGGACATGGACGTATGTAAGACTTTTCGCACCTCGGTTTTGATCAAGCTTCACATATGAAACATCTCAGATAGCTCTAGGAACACAACATTTTTGTTAGATGCAATGACTTTTGTTTTATTGTCAGCATATTTTGAAAGAAGTTGTTGATTGGTGCATCTGGATAAAAACGTAGGGCCATGTCTGTGCATAGCTGCTAGCTATATAGGTATTTAGGTGTGTCTATTTTTAATTCGGTGCATCATTGTAAGCCAATAGCTATGTTCGTGTGTTGCATTTCTAGTGTACTACTTTTATTTCACGTACTCCTATTTGTGCAGCTTGAATCCGATGCAACACTTTGAAATGAACCTATTAGTAAATACATATGATAGTCTTGTAGGAGCTATCGCAGGTCGATTACACGAGCTTGCCATAGGATTAATTGTTGGATAATTAGGCACAGTTTTCATGATTAATTCCAGAATATTAAACATGACAATACTAGCTACTAGCACATGTAACTTGAACATACTAGATGTACTAAACAATAAGATGAACGGAAACAGGCAGCAACTAAACATGTAGTCGCAGAACATGATGAATAACCAGACAGCAGCACGTCGCACGTACCATTCGATTGTAGTAGTCGCAACAGTAACTTTGGAGAAGATTGATCGAAGCAGACGGCGGCGAATACGACGATAGGAAGGACCGCCCGACTTGGATGGAAGATGACCCGTGATGAAGAACTCGAGCAGTCACGCAGAGCGCTTCCCAAAACCTTATTCGCCCTCTCCCGTACAGGATCGCAAAGGCAAGTGGTTCCGGAGACCTGCTCTCCCGTTTGCCGATGCACGCCGGGAAGCGGGATGGAGTAGACTACGGTGGCGACGCAAGGTAGAGAGGAGGCAAAATCCTAGAATGTTTTTCGGTGTGTTCATGATGGAAGCCGCACTGGCGTATATATAGAGCGGCTCGGGAATCCTACATAGGTAACGTCGTGGACCAAGCCCACGTTGCGCACGTTCGGGTCGGTTACAGATAGCCCACGATCCGGGAGCGACCTGAATAGGCTGACTGTTGACACGTCTGTCAAAACCGCACAAGTTTTCCCAAGCAGCAAAAATAAAGCTCGGCTCAGCGAGATTCCCGCAACTAGCAACCCGCGTGCGCGCACGCGTCGTGACGAGACGAGCGTGCGGGCGGGCGTGCGGGCGGGCGTGCGAGCGGCGGCGTCATCGGAGGAGGAGCACATGTATAGTTCTCCTCTTCTCACTTATTTTACTAAGTGGTGAACCACTCCACCTTATAAGGTGGTGTAACTCTCCTCCAACTTTCCATGTGGGACTAAACTTTAGCTCCCACTCCACTCATATGTGAGTTGCCACCAAATTGGGCTAAATCACACATGGGCTTTGAGATTTAGGAAAAAACTGAAATCACATATGGGCTTAAATAGATTAGCCCATTATTTCTAACAATCCCCCACCAGATCTCAAATGCCCATTTGAAGATTTGCCAATCCTCGCTACTTGTTTATATACCAGTGTTTCAGCAGAGACTGTTAAGTTGAACATCCGTCTAGAATCTTGAACTACGTCTATCAGCAACTTGAACAATGGACGAATCTTGAATTGCAAGTTTGGTGTCAATAGATTTCACTCAAAATCATAACTAGTACCTGGCTGCCAGTAGCCTACCCCGCGGGTTGGAGCATATGCGTCATACTCCCTGGTCTCTTCATGAGTTTAGTAGAGACCACCCAAGTCTCATAGACCGTGACGTTTACAGTCGAGCTCATATAGGTGTGTTCTTTCAAGAATGCCTTCTAGGATAGCATCTTTGCTTAGTTATAGCCAACAAAAACACATTAAGACATGTTGCCAACCTGCCTTACAGATTTTGAGAGTCATGCATCTTCACATAGAGAGGGTTACAAAATTCTCTCCTTGGTCAAACCACTAGCTTGTTCTTCCTAGATCCTAATTCACGGGATCTCCGATCACATAGGTTGGGTTACCACTATGGTGTGACATCCATGGTCATATCCCTCGATGCATTTTCTATAACAATTCGTGATAGTCCCTTTGTAAAGGGATCTGCCAGTTTTTTATGTGTTTGAATATACGTAACAGTTATTACTCTAGAGTTTCTCAATTTCCTGACAGATTTCAAACGTCTCTTGACGTGTCTTGATGACTTCGCGTTATCCTTAGAATTGTTCACTTTGACAATAACAGTTTGGTTGTCACAATTCAAAAGGATTACCGGCACAGGTTTTTGAACCACGGGCAAGTCTATCAAGAGTTCACACAACCATTCTGACTCAACAGTGCCTGTGTCTAAAGCAGTAAGTTCTGCTTCCATAGTTGACATCATCAATATGGTCTGCCTACGAGATCTCCATGAGACTGCGCCACCTCCAAGAGTAAATACATACCCACTCGTGGCATAGAGTTTATCAATGTCAGAGATATAGTTCGAATCACTATATCCTTCAAGCACAGCAGGGTGCCCTGAATAGTGAATCCCATAGCTCATTGTACCACATAGATAGCGCATGACCCTTTCAAGTGCATGCCAATGATCAATACCCGGGTTAGACATGGACCTACTCAACTTGCTCATAGCAAAGGAGATATCGGGTCTTGTAGTTCTTGCTAAGTACATGAGAGAACTAACAATTTGTGAATATTTCAACTGGTATGTTGGTTCCTTCTTATTCTTTCACAATGTCAAACTGGGATCATAAGGTGTTGGAGAAGTCTTGCCATCAATAAAGCCAAAACGGCTCAAGACCTTCTCAACATAATGAGATTGCATTAAAGTATCCCATTCTCGTTCTTAATAAGCTTGATGTTCAGAATCACATCAGCCTCTCTTAGATCTTTCATATCAAAACTCTTTGACAGGAAAGACTTCACTTCATTTATCACATCATGTTTGTACCAAAGATCAGAATATCATCCACGTACAAACATAATATAACGCTATTGCCCCCACCATGGCGATAGTACACACACCTATCAGCCTCATTAATGACAAAGCCAGCAGAAAGTATAGTTCTGTCAAACTTCTCATGCCATTGCTTAGGTTCTTGTTTCAGGCCATATAAATATTTTAACAACTTGCACACCTTTGTCTCTTCACCTTTTACTACAAACCCATCCGACTAATCCATATAGTTCTCCTCTTCCAATTCTCCATTAAGGAAAGCTGTCTTCACATCCATTTGATGAACGAGAAGACCATAAGAGGCAGCCAGGGACAGTAGTACTCGAATGGTGGTTAGTCTAGCGACAGGTAAATAGGTGTCAAAGTAATCTTCGCCTTCTTTCTGTGTGTAGCCCTTTGCTACAAGCCGTGCCTTGTACTTCTCAATAGTACCATTAGGCCTTAGCTTCTTCTTGAACACCCACTTACAGCCCATAGGTTTGCAACCGTAGGGTCGTTCTGATAGTTCCCAAGTTCCATTAGAAAGAATCGAGTCCATCTCATTATGGACAGCTTCTTTCCAATCATCTGCATTAAGAGATGCATATGCCTCTGCAATGGATCTAGGAGTATCGTCCACAAGGTACACGATGAAATCATTACCAAAGGATTTTGCAATCCTCTGTCTCTTACTCATTGTGGGAGGTTCATCCTCATCCTTCTCTAGGACTTCCTCATGTGTTTGTTCAAAATTCTCAATAGATGCACTAGATTCAGGAAGTATTTCAGAAGAAATTCTACCAATGCTATGCATATCCTTCATAGGAAACATATTCTCAAAGAATGTTGCATCACGAGATTCCATTATAGTATCAACATGCATATCAGGGACCTCAGACTTAACCACTAGAAATCTATAGCCTATACTCCGCGGAGCATATCCTAGAAAGATACAATCCACTGTCTTAGGTCCAAGTTTGCGTTTCTTGGGAATCGGTATGTTGACCTTGGCCAAACACCCCCAAGTGTGCAAATATGCAAGTGGTGGTTTTCTCCCTGCCCACTCCTCATAAGGGGTCTTTTCTTTATTCTTGTTAGGAACTCTATTTAGGACATGACATGAAGTCAACAAAGCCTCCCCCCACCATGCCTTTGATAAACCAGCAGTGGCTAGCATGGAATTCACCAAGTCAGTCAGCGTGCGGTTTTTCCTCTCGGCAACCCCGTTTTATTGGGGCGAGTAGGGAGGCGTCCTCTCGTGAATAATGCCATGTTCCTCACCGAACTCGTTGAAGATTTTGGGAAAATATTCACCACCACGATCTGACCTAAGACGTTTGATCTTTCTCTGCAGTTGATTTTCAACTTCGGCTTTATAAACTTTAAAGTAGTCTAAAGCTTCATCTTTAGTGCGCAACAAATAAACATAGTAGTATCTAGTCGCATCATCAATCAATGTCATGAAATATCTCTTTTCACCTTTTGTCAACACACCATTCATCTCACATAGATCAGAATTTATGAGTTCTAGAGGTGCCAAGTTTCTCTCCTCGGTAGCCTTGTGGGGCTTTCGAGGTTGCTTTGATTGCACACAACTATGGCACTTAGAACCTTTGGCAATAGTGAAATTCAAATTAAACTCATGCTGGACATCCGAGACATCAAACCAAAATTAATGTTACATAAACGAGAATGCCAAACACTAGTATCATCATTAACATCACCACAAATATGATTCACGGATTTATTACAAAACTCTGAAAGAGAGAAACGGAACAAGCCTCCAAACTCATAACCTTTACCAATAAATTGTCCATGTTTCAAAACAACGACTTTATTAGACTCTAACACAACCTTAAACCCATCTGTGCATAGAATGGAGCCACTAACGAGATTCGTGTTCATAGTAGGGACATAATGCATGTTCCTCAGCTGCACGATCTCCATGATTAATTCCAGAATATTAAACATGACAATACCAGCTACTAGCACATGTAACTCGAACATACTATATGTACTAAACAACAAGATGAACGGAAACAGGCAGCAGCTAAACATGTACTCGCAGAACATGATGAATAACCAGATTGTAGCACGTCGCATATACCATTTGATTGTAGTAGTCGCAGCAGTAACCTTGGGGAAGATTGATCGAAGTAGACAGCGGCGAAGACGGTGATAGGCAGCACCGCCCGACTTGGATGGAAGACGACCCATGATGAAGAACTCGAGCAGTCGCGCAGAGCGCTTCCCAAAAACCTTATTCGCCCTCTCCCGTACAGGATCGCAAAGACGATTGGTTCCGAAGACTTGCTCTCCCGTTCGCTGGTGCACGTCGACAAGCGGGATGGAGTAGACTAAGGTGGCGGCGCAAGGTAGAGACGAGGCAAAACCCTAGATTGGTTTTCGGTGTGTTCGTGGTGGAAGCCGCACTAACGTATCTATAGAGCTGCTCGGGAATCCCGCATAGGGCACATCGTGGACCAAGCCCACATTGCACACATTCGGGTTGGTAACAGATAGACCACGATCTGGGAGTGACCCGAATAGGCTAATTGTTGACACGTCTGTCAGCAAAAATAAAGCTCGGCTCAGCGAGATACCCGCACCACGCGTCGTGACGAGATGGACGGATGGGCGGCGTCGTCGTCGGAGGAGCGCGCGTGTAGTTCTCCTCTTCTCACTCACTTTACTAAGTGGGGAACCACTCTACCTTATAAGATGGTGTAACTCTCCTCCAACTTTCCATGTGGGACTAAACTTTAGCTCTCACTCCACTCATATATGAGCTGCCACCAAATTGGGCTAAATCACACATGGGCTTCCACACACATGGGCTTAGAGATTTATAGAAAACCGAAATCTCATATGGGCTTAAATAGATTAGCCCATTATTTCTAACATTAGTTCCTAGAATTATTCACAGTCTTGCTTATATCTTCCGATGATTAAAGTGTTCAATAGTTGGATTACTGTCATATAACGATTCTGGCTGACCTTAGTAGTATAGTGTTTTCTTTCTGCTTACTAGGTTAATTGGCTAGGTCCTACTATGTTACATATTGCTCATATGTAGATTTGCAGATAATTACTTTGCTAGTATAGTAGCATTATATGTCGCCATGCTAGTATCATTATTGCTTGCTAAGTGCTTGACCTTTCAGATGGTGTTCATTATCTCATGCACCAGTTGTGTTCACCCTAGTTTTTGCATACATGCATGTGTATGTCTAGTTCGCGTGTGTATTGTTCTTGCATTTAGTACAAAGGTATGCCAATTAAATATTTTAGGCATATATGTTTTGCTAAAATATGTGGTAGTCGAAACGGGATGATTGCCATGCGATAACCCAAACCTCATTCATGTCACCCCGGTCTCTTTCGTTTTACTCTATATATGCCAAACCGCCGATGCACACTTTCTATTTGGATTTTATTTGTGTTTGTTGGAATTTGTATTTATGGGTGGTTCATTGTTATGACGCGTAGGGAGTGACGGGTTCGAGCAGGCTCAAGATTACGAGGAAGAACAATTTCACGACAACAAAGGCATGCCCCTTACCATGTCTTATCCCAGTTTTATAAAGTGCATTCTATTTTATTGTTTTACAAATATATGCTATTTTGTTACACACATATCTTGATCAAGCTTGAGTAGATAATATATGGTAGTCCTATTAGAGTAGAATTGCTTAGCTAGGCTCAATAATAAGTAGGATCCTTGATCTCCCCTCTTCGGAGGAATTGGATGACCCTCGGGGCACATATATAATTTTGAGACTTGTTGAGCTCGCTGAGCTAGACGTTGTTTCTTCATCTACTCTATTAAACTTTGTTAAAACTTACCATCTAAACACTGGCATGGGTGACAACTAGATCAAAGGAAGGATCGAGTGGCTGCCCTTCACTAGATGGAGGGGCAATCCATCGTTTGTGCCGCTTGAGGGCCTAATAATTCTTGGATTTGAAGATTGTGACCACCTCACAACCATATGCTATAATGGATACTGGCTTGGTCAAGTAAGTTAGTAAGCCTTAGGTATCGATGTCGTTGTACTGCTGATGAGGTGTCTTCCTGCAGGGGAGCCTTCGGCACAGAATGGGGGACAGGTTTCGGGACGTACTCTCAGTTCCGTGTGCCATACCCGGTGGGCATGTCACATCTTTGGGGGATCTAGCTAAAAGACCTTGTCACAATCCTTCTACCAGTACACCAATTGGTGTGTATTAAACCAGCGACGGCTGGTGGGAGTCAACACGGAATTGTGTCGTGTGGGAAAAGTGTACAACCTCTACAGAGTTTAAACTATTCAAATAGCCGTGTCCACTGTCATGGACGACACATGAATCTTTCTTGACATACGGGAACCTGTCTTGCTACTTCCCACTTTGTCCATATCATTATCCTAGAGTCTATGGACTGTGTTAGTTGTCGTGGACAATTCCACTATTAAGAAATAGCACATTGATAATAAACATGTTTTCGTCTAAAACCGTTTTATTAAAACTATTATCTTATTGCAAACAATATTGGATTTATGCAAAAGAACCATACAACCTTCCTTGAAGCCACATGTAGATACTATAGGTTTTGCATAAGGGGTATGTTAAGTACGTCATGTACTCATGGCAATGCTTTTGTTGATACTTCAGAGTAATATGGAGAGAAGATGACTATGAATACTATGATGATGCTATGAGTGAGGCCTCATGGACTACATCAACTGCCTGTGGCTGAGATGGATTTGCTACGCGTTTTATTTTTCTGCTGTATTTTCTGGATGTGATAAATTTCACTAGACATTTCACTATGATGTTATCCAGAGTTTGTAATAAATTACTTTTGTATGTCTACAATGATATACATTTCGCTATATCAGCAACATTGATCTAGAGTTTGATAAATAAACAAAGGGGGCTCTGGAAGTTAAGTTACAGTCCTCATAGAAGTGGTATCGGAGCCAATGTCGACCTAGTCACGTCACCTTAGATAGAATGGAAAGCCTTTTGTACGCGTATATTAATAAACTCATATGTTAGAAAAAAAGATTCCTTATGGTTGCTCATATGTTCATTTAGTTTTACAAAATTGTGTTACTGATATTCTTCTATTATTCAAATGTGCGTAGATCGCCGTACCTGCGACGTGCTAGATTTAGGAGTTTGGAAACCTTGGTAAGGAGTTCCGTGACATGCTGAGGAGGTTGGGTTACGACTGTGACCCTTAAGCGACTGGACACATCTTTCGAGATGTTTTAAGCGAGGAGCTAGTGAGAGTTACCTTGGTAGTGTTCCCAATCCTATCACTCTGTGGAAGCCGCGTAGGAGCAAGAGGACAACAATTCACTGCTGATGGAGAGGACTTTGTGGATGCCACCATCCATACTATTCACCAGGCAATGCAGAGGATGGCTGGTATTACCAAGATGAGTTGCGCAACACACAATTCTGGTACTCTGCCTACCGAGATGAGGAAGGTGCGCTCCGTCAGAACATGAGGTACCATAATGAGGATGTT
The DNA here is from genome assembly GCA_910589775.1 of Avena eriantha. Lineage (NCBI taxonomy): Eukaryota > Viridiplantae > Streptophyta > Magnoliopsida > Poales > Poaceae > Avena > Avena eriantha. Next base: position 423,452,230 of record OU342743.1, read on the forward strand.
CCCACACTCACTCGCATGGCATCGCTCAAATTCATACTAGAGCATCGCTTGATCGTAGTAACCGGTATACCTGAGGATGCACGTCACCTTATCCATCACTATCAGGACCGAGCATAGACTTTGGAGGAGAGATTGATGGAAGCTAACACAACCTTAGTTGTTGTTAATGCTGCACGCGAAGCTGCTGAAGCCACTGCTAAATATGTCATCGCCACGGTGCATGTGTCTGAGGCCGCTATGGAGACCACGCTGGCATTCAATGATGGCTGCAAAGGACACGGACTGGATCTACCATAACCTACACCCGATGCACAGCGTCACGGGACATTTTAGGACAATGTGCATGGCATCTGGTACCATGCACGTGTGCGGGTCACAAGGAAGGAGAAGTGTCACCGCGCAGCGAGGCGTCATCTTTCTCTCCAGGCCATTGCACCGATGCTCGCACTTCTAGCGCCACCATCAGTACATCAGGAGCCTGCTGATCATTCCTATGGAGAAGAAACAGAGCCTGAAGAAAGGATTCGAGCAAGCTCGGATGAAGCAGAGTCTAGCTTCGGACCTGAACAGTCGAATGCCGGATCACATGGGTAACTAGGCGAGTAGACTGCACTGAACCATGAGAGAGCCTTTATTTAATAGTATGTAAGATGTTAGTTATTTTAAATAATTGCATGTGTGTTGAGTACACTATGCCGGTATATATGTGGTATAGCTATTACTCTATCTTGAACCTTTTGTGTGTGAGATTTTAAGACAAATTTGGTTCTTGTTTGGATTTCTTTGATGTTTCAATTGTTTGTCTGTGCAAGTTTGGTTTTGGCGTAGTTTATTTTCCTCTCGTCTATTCTAATATTGAGCAACAACAGGATGAATGTGAATCGAGGTCGTGTTCATGGAGGACACGGACACGGACGTGGACATGGTCGCGGACCGGCTTTCGAGGAGAACTTTGTTGAGGGTGAAGTCCATGACATTGATACCGATACTAAGGATGAGGGACAACATCCACCGCCGCCAATGCCACCTAACATGGCACATGTAATGTTGATGCAAACACAGTTGCTGCAGTAGATGGCCACCAACATGGCGAATCAGAACCAAAACCAAAACCCTGAATCAGAATCAAGGTCATCATCCTCCACCGTAGTCCAAGTTAGTAGAGTTCATGAGGACAAAGCCACCTACTTTCGCAAGCTCAGCAAACCATATAGAGGCTGATGATTGGCTAAAGGACATTCGCAGGAAGCTCAATTTGGTCAAAGTTGATGCACAAGACTGTGTGAACTTTGCGGTGCACCAAATCCAAGGTGTAGCTGCAGATTGGTGGGAGAGCTTTTATGATGCACATGATGATGCTAAGGGAATCTCTTGGAATGAATTTTCAGAAGCTTTTCGCACTACACACATTCCTGCTGGTCTCATGGAGCTAAAGAGGGATGAATTTCGAGCTCTAGTTCAAGGAAAGATGCCAGTCTCGGAATATTGGGATCGTTTCACTCAGTTGTCATGCTATGGGAAAGCAGATATCCCTACTGAGGCAGAGAAGACGGTCAGGTTCCTGAAGGGATTGGACCAAGGTTTAAAGGATAGGCTAGTATCCCACAATTTTCCAAATTTCCAGAGTCTGGTAAACAAGGCTATTCTGCAAGAGAACTCAAAGGGAGAGCTAGAGGAACACCGCAAGCGCCAAAGCACCATAGGGTCATCATGGAGTAGGAAGCTCACACCAGAAGAATAATAACAACCCGGGTTATCGTGGAGTAACTACCAAGTTAACAAATCCTAGTAATATCTTTCAGCATAATCCCTACCGTACTCCAAGAGCTAAAGTCGAAGGAAACCATGCCAACACTACTATAAAGGCATGCTATAATTGTGGCATAGAGGGACACTTTTCTGCTGCATGTCCAAACAAGAAGAACACGGGCCCGACATTAGTGAAGTTCAACTTGGGGTCTGCTACCAAGACACCAACAGTGGGATGTGGGCGAGGCATACTGCCTACACCAGGAGGCGCATCTAATGCCTCAGGACAGCCAGGTCATGGTCAAGTCAACCATGTCACGTCCGAACAAGCTAATGAAGCCGCGGATGTTGTTCTTGGTATGTTCCCAATCAAATCATGTTATGGTTCATCACTTTTTGATTCTGGAGCTTCTCATTCTTTTTTTCCAAGCAATTTGCTGAAAAAACACCATTTGAAAACTGAGGGTATGAGTCGGTCAATGGTAGTACAATCACCTGGTTCAATTCTTATGTCAGGTTTAAAATGCCCTAAAGTGATCGTAACCATCGAGGGAGTAAGGTTTCTAGCAAACCTCATAGTGTTCGACTCTAAAGGGTTAGATGTTATTCTTGGCATGGACTGGTTAGGGAAACAGAAAGCTATGATAGATTGTGGCCTTAGAGCCATATCCTTAACCAGTACTGAAGGAATTGTGGTAAATTACAAGCCTGAGTTAGCATCAGAAACCGCAGTAGAAAGTTTGTTGAACATCTTGAAGGAGATGGTTGTATCAGATGTTTGGGTGGTTAAGTAATACCCAAATGTTTTCCTAGAGGAGTTACCAGGTCTTCCACCAGATCGTGAGATAGAGTTTGCCATTGAGTTGGTTCAAGGAACTGCCCTATTACAAATGGACCATATAGAATGCTAGCAAATGAGCTAGCTGAGATGAAGAAGCAAATCCAGGAACTTATAGAGAAGGGATACATTAGACCGAGCACATCTCCTTGGGGAGCACCGGTGTTGTTTGTAAAGAAGAAGGATGGTTCCATGCGCATGTGTGTGGACTACCGTGCTCTTAATGAACTAACCATCAAAAACAAATACCCTTTGCCGAGGATCGATGATTTGTTTGATCAGTTGAAAGGAGCTTATGTTTTCTAAAAGATAGATCTCAGGTCAGGATACCATTAGTTAAAGATCCGACTAGAAGATATACCCAAATTAGCTGTTGTTACTCGTTATGGCTTGTATGAGTTTTTAGTGATGTCATTTGGACTCACGAATGCACCAGCTTACTTCATGAATCTCATGAATAAAGTTTTCATGGATTGCTTGGATAAGTTGGTCGTGGTGTTCATTGATGATGTACTGATTTACTCCCATAATGAGGAAGAGCATGAGAAACACCTACAAATTGTCCTAGAAAGGCTTAGAGAACATCAACTCTATGCAAAATTTAGCAAGTGTGAGTTTTGGTTGAAACAAGTAGATTTTCTTGGTCATGGCATTTCAGCCGAAGGAGTAACAGTGGATGATCCAGCTAAAGTGGAAGCAGTACTTAGCTAGAAGCAACCGAAGAATGTGTCAGAAATACGTAGCTTCCTCGGACTTGAGGGATATTACCGCTGCTTCACAAAAGATTTCTCAAGAATCGCGAGACTGATGGCACAATTGATAAAGAAGGAGAACAAATTTGAGTGGACATTAGGATGTGAGACCAGTTTTTAGAACTCAAGAGGAGACTGACTTCCGCTCCAGTGCTAATTTTGCTAGATATTCGGAATGATTTTGAAGTTTATTGTGATGCTTCCAAACATGGTTTGGTTGTGTTCTCATGCAACAAGGCAAGGTCATGGCATATGCATCAAGACAACTACGTCCACATAAAGTGAACTATCCCACACATGATTTGGAATAGGCTGCTATAGTACATTCGGTGAAGATATGGATACGCTACCTTATTGGTAACCGATGTGAGATATATACAGATCATAAGAGCCTAAAGTATATTTTCACCCAACCAGATTGGAATCTTAGACAGAAGAGACGGGTGGAATTAATTAAAGACTACAACATTGGTGTAAATTATCACCCTGGTAAAGGCAATGTCGTAGCTGAAGCATTGAGCAGAAAGGTTTACTGCAATAATCTTATGATTTAGGAAGCTCAACCAGAACTGCATGAGAAATTTAGGAAGTTAAACCTGAATATGAGTCTCGCTGAGAAGGAGGATGTGTTAGAAGTCAAGTTCACTCTAGAGGATCAAGTAAGAGAAAGCCAGAAGAACGAAAAGGGAATTGAAGAGATTCGATCGAAGATCAAGATAGGAGAAGCACCTGGCTAAGGAGGATGAAAAGGGAAACATTTGGTTTCATAAACATTTATTGGTGCTAGACCAAAAGGAACTCAAGGACTCAATTATGAAAGAAGCGCATGAGTCATCATACTCCATACACCCAGAAGTATGAAGATGTACCATGATATCTGAGATAGTTTCTGGTGGTCTAGCATGAAACGTGAAATTGCAGAGTATTATCTCGTTGTGATGTATGTCGAAGAGTCATGGCCGAGCATCAGAAGCCTGCGGGACTAATTCAACCACTTCAAGTTCTTGAGTCGAAATGGGAAGAAATCGGGTTGGACTTCATCACAGGACTCCTGAGGACGTCATCAGGATATGACTCTATTTGGGTTATCATAGATCGATTGACTAAGTCAGCTCACTTTATTCCAGTGAAGACTTCTTATAATGGGGAGAAATTGGCCGAGTTATATATGGCTAGAATTGTTTGCCTACATGGAGTTCCAAGGAAGATTGTGTCTGATCGAGTTACTCAATTCATGTCAAAGTTCTGGAAGATGATACATGAAGTCTTAGGCACACAGTTGAATTTTAGTACCGCTTACCATCCACAAACTGATTGACAGACTGAGCGAGTGAACCGAATATTGGAAGACATACTTCGAGCATGTGCTTTAACTTGCAAGCGCACTTGGGACAAGAGTCTGCCACATGCTGATCAGGCAAGCTTACAGATGTCTCCATTTGAATTCTTGTATGGGAGAAAGTGTCGCACCCCACTAAATTGGCATGAAGTTTGACAAAATCAAGTTTTTGGACCCGACTCTTTGAGGAGGCAGATAAGCAAGTAAGGATGATTCAGGAAAGGCTACGGGCTATACAATCTAGGTAGAAATTCTATGCCGATAGACGTCCTCATGATTTAGCATTTAAGAAGGGGATGATGTGTACCTAAAGATAGCCCCACTTCGCGGGATGCACAATTTTGGACTAAAAGGAAAGTTGGCATCCCGATATATTGAACCCTTTACAATCATCGCCAGGCGTGGAGAGGTTGCTTATGAGTTGGTGTTACTTGAGAAATTGTCCAAGGTGCACAATGTGTTTCATGTGTCTCAACTGAAGAAATGTTTTGATAAGCTAGAGGAAGAGGCTCGGGAAACTTATTTGGATTCCATAGAAATTCAGGATGATTTGACTTATGAGGAATTACCGGTTAAAATTCTCGATTCGTAGTTAAGGACCACTAGAAGAAACGTGATCAAGTTCTGCCAGGTACAATGGAGCAATCATAACAAGGAAGAAGAGACATGAGAACGAGAGGAATCCCTTCCCATGGAGTTTCCAAATCTTTTATCTTAGGCCAAATCTCATGGTCGAGATTACTTATAAGGTGATTAGAATTGTAACATCCTGATTTTTTTGGGCCACATTTTTTTAAAGCAAGGGATGTTGCAACATGGTCAAATAAAAATAATATTTTATTTGGAGTTGTTAAAATTATTTCCAAGTGTTTTAAAATTTCAATTGATATAAAAAGGAGATTAATTTCTCTTCAAGTATTATTCCTTGAATTGCCTCTTTTTTGTTTGCTTCTTATTGGTTTCTTATAAAAATCCCATTGGGGATTGGCCGACAACCATGCACATGAATATATTCTAGCTACTGTAGAATTATCATATATATGCCCTTCTCTAGTGCTCTCTAGACCTGATGCATGCCATGCAATTGCATGTCCTACTAGCATATATTACGTATACCCCTATTGCATGTCCTACTCGTTGCTCTTTTTTTCACTCTCTACCGAATGTGATGCACACGGATCAGCTAAGTTAATTTAGAGATTCAGCTGAACAGACACTACGACTAACTCGCACGTCCCACGCACAGGACAGAGTCCTGACACAGTAAACACCTGGACTATACCAAGCAAAGCATCCACGGCCTAGCTGAAGCGCCTCACTGTTTCGTCTCCCTGAACAAGCACGGACAACAGTACAACAGCCAAACTAAAACGCCTGCCATTAACGCCATAAAGTGCACCACAAACTGTAGCCATTACACGACCGAATATTAAGCCCCAATACATCTCCCGGTGTCTCCCCTCCTGCCATTACACACCGCCACCGAAGCCTTGGTCTCCTATCCCAGTTCATCTTGGAGAGCTTGGTCGCTGCGGGACGTCGGCCACATTTCCGACAGCTCCGGCAAGGATAGGACGAGAGTAGGACGAGCTGCTGCACCGCGACCACAAGGAGGAGACGAGCTGATGCCTGGAACCAACATGACGATTCGCTGATCGCTGAATACGTACTATGCCGCGTCTACAACCCGGTTCATCGACGTCCATAGCAGATTGGATCGCAACTGGTGAGCACCCGCAGTTTTCCTTGCACACACGAGTTAGACTAGATCATGGTACCTCCTAGACATGGTTTCTGACGGTAGTTTGCTAGTCGACAGCAGTGCCAGTAAACCGAATATCGATCGATGGCATGGACGTGTGGAAGACCTTTCGCACCTCGGTTTTGATCAAGCTTCACATAGGAAACATCCCAAATAGCTCTAGGAACAGAACAGTTTTGTTAGATGCAATGACTTTTGTTTTATTGTCGCCATATTTTCAAAGAAGTTGTTAATCAGTGCATCTGGATACGAACGGAGGGCCATGTCTGTGCATAGCTGCTAGCTATTTAGGTATTTAGGCTTGTCTATTTTGAATTCGGTGCATCATTATAAGCCTATAGCTATGTTCATGTGTGTTGCATTTCTAGTGTACTATTTTTATTTCACGTATTCGTATTTGTGCAGCTTAAATCTGACGCAACACTTTGAAATGAACCTGTTAGTACATGCATATGATAGTCTTGTAGGACGTATTGCAGGTTGATTACACGAGCTTGTTATAGGAGTAATTGCTAGAATTATTCATTGTCTTGCTTATATCTTTTGATGATTAAAGTGTTCAGTAGTTGGATTACCGTCAGTATAACGAGTCTGACTGACCTTAGTAGTACAGTGTTTTCTTTCTGCTTACTAGGTTAATTGGCTAGGTCCTACTGTGTTGCATGTTGCTCATCTGTAGATTGGCAGATAATTATTTTGCTAGCATAGTACCATTACATGTCGCCATGCTAGTATATGCTTGCTGCTCGCATGCCACCAGTTGTGTTCACCCTAGTTTTTGCATACATGCATGTGTATGTCTAGTTAACGTGTATATTGTTCTTGCATTTAGTACAAAGGTATGCTAGTTAAATATTTTCGGTATATATGTTTTGCTAAAATATGTGGTAGTCGAAACGGGACGATCGCCATGCCGTAACCCAAACCTCATTCATGTCACCCCGGTCTCTTTCCTTTTACTCTATATATGTCGAACCGTTGACGCACACTTTCTATTTGGATCTTTTATTTGAATTTTACTTGTGTTTGTTGGAATTTGTATTTATAGGTGGTTCATCGTTATGACATGTACGGAGTGACAGGTTCAAATAGGATCAATATTACGAGGAAGAACACTTTCAAGATAACAAAGGCATGCCCCTTACCATGTCTTATCCCAGTTTTATAAAATACATTCTATTTTATTGTTTTACAAATATATGCTATTTTGTTACACACATATCTTGATCTACCTGTCGCCATACAATACCCTGGGTAGATACTATATAGTAGTCCTATTAGAGTAGAATTGCTTAGTCATGCTCAATAATAAGTAGGATCCTTGATCTCCCCTATTCGGAGGATGACCCTCGGGTCAGATATATACTTTTGAAACTTGCGGACCTCGCTAAGCTGGCCATTGTTGCTTTCTCTACTCTATTCTACTCTAGGTGAAACTTACCATCTAAACACTGGCGCGGGCGACAGCTGAATCAAAGAAAGGAGCGATTGGTTGCCCTTCACTTGATGAAGGGGCAATCCGTCATCTGTGCCACATGAGGGCCTAATAAGTCTTGGATTTGAAGATTGTGACCACCGTACAACCACATGCTATAACAAGCACTGGCTTGGTGAAGTATGTTAGTCAGCCTTAGGTGTCAATGTTTCTGTACCGCTGATGAGGTGTCTGCTTGCAGGGGAGCCTTCAGCACAAATGGAGGGCCGTTTTGGGGACGTACTCTCAGTTCCGTACGCCATACCCGGTGGGCATGTCACATATTTGGGGGATCTAGCTAAAAGACCTCGTCACAATCCCTCTGTCGGTACACCAGTTAGTGCGTATTAAACTAGGGACGGCTGGTGGTCGTCAAGACGGGATTGTGTCGTGTGGGAAAAGTGTACAACCTTTGCAGAGTTTAAACTATTCGAATAGCCGTGTCCACGGTCATGGACAACATATGAATCTTTCTTGACATACGGGAACCTGTCTTGCTACTTCCCTCTTTGCCCCTATCCTTATCCTGGAATCTATAAACTGTGTGAGTTGTCATGGACAATTACACTATTAAGAAACACCACATTGATGATAAACATGTTTTCTTCTAAAACCGCTTTTATCAAAACTATTATCTTATTGCACACAAAATTGGCTTGATGAAAAAGAACCATACAACCTTCCTTGAAGCCATATGTAGATACATTGGTTTTTCATTAGGTGTATGTTGAGTATGTCATGTACTCATGGCAATGCTTTTGTTGATACTTTAGAGTACTATGGAGAAGGAGAAGACTATGACTACTATGATGATGCTGATGAGTGAGTCCTCATGGACTACATCGACTGCTGAAAGGGCATTTTATATCCTATGTGATTTTGATATTTGTTGACAACTCATGTGTCAGACTAATCGTTTGCTAAGGGATTCGAAGGTTTTAACAAAGAAAAGGGCATTCGGTTCCCCTCTAAAATTTTCTCTCAAGATATAGTTTTTCTAGGGCCTTTTGCTTGATTCGTAGGAACACTGTACTATCAAGAGGGGGTCCGCGTTGGAAAGTTTGGGTGGAATCATCTCTGTTTTGCAAAACCTCAAGCTTTCCCTCTGGTGGAGATATCAGGAGGTGTCGGCCCTTGCGGCTGTGATTTCTAGCTCTGTGTGGTCTGGTAGTACCGGATTTCCTAACCGGTACTACCGCTCAGCGCCCGGTAGTACCCCTTGGCGGTACCGCGGGAGTCTGAGGCGTCTTGGCGAGTTGTGCCTCCCATCTGTTCTCCCTAGTACCACTGACCGGTACCACCGTCCCCGTCCGGTACCACCGCTCTGGTGAGAAGTACTACCGCTTAGCGGTAGCACCACTTCCTAGAGCCACTGCCACCACGGGGGACAGAAGCCACATTGATGTAGCTAGCGCCAACCCGGTACCCAGTCCGGTACCTGTCCGGTAGTACCGCTCTTATCCGGTAATACCGCTCATAGGACCGGTACTACCGGTTGGCGACTGGCTGCAACGGGCAGATCCCTTTTGAGGGTATAAATAGAGCCTTCTTCTCCAACGAGAAGTTTGACTCTTTTATCTCTCTCCTCCATTGTTCTTGAGCTTCATTTCTACTAGATATCCCTCCTTAGCCCTCCAATCTCCTTGATACTTTGAGGCTTGGTGGAGGAGGTCTAGATCTAGGTTTTGACCAAAGCAAAGTTGATTCCCCCTGTGTTTTCCTTTGTGGATCTTGTTACTCTTGGGGTCTTTGAACCCTAGACGAAAGAGGTCAATCTCGGAGCTCGGGCATTTGTTGTAAAGCTTTAGGACTGTGTTCGGAGACTCTGGGTGTGTGGAGGTCTTCTCAACAAGTTTGTAAAGGTTTCGGTTGCCACCTTCAGGGTCACGCATAGTGGATCGGGTGCTTGCCGTGAGGCGGGTGTTTGGGAAAGTAGGGTGAGGCCTTCTGTGGCGCTGGTGGTCTTAGTACCATCCACCCCTCCAACAGAGACGTACTTCCCCTCAAAAGGAAGGAACTTCGGGAAAACATCTCCGTGTCTACTCTCGGTTACTTCTATCCTTTACTCTTTCCTTACTGTTACTTGCTTGCTTCTTTATGTTTTAAGTTCTCTCACCTAATGCACATCTAGAGAACTTACTTTGTGTTCCTTAATTTGAAAAGTAGTTAAAATTTAAGTAGCTCCTATTCACCCCCCCCCCCCCCTCTAGTCGCCTATACCGATCTTTCAATTGGTATCAGAGCAAGGTGCTCTTTTTGGCTTAACCGCCTAAGAGAAGTATGGGCGACCCTAAGGGGAGTGAAACCACCACCGAAGTAACACCTGTCTGTAAGAGTGAGCTATCCGCATCCATGGATACGCTTCGCCAAGAAATGAAAGAGTTTCTTGAATTATATCTTGGTAAAAGGGAAGTGGTCATTGCCGATACCATTGATAACCCATCAAGTGGTTCAAAGCCGGTGGAAGATCCTCTCAAGGATTCTCCCAATGGCGATGAGGGAAATAAGGCAAAAAGCAACACCATGGGAAACATGCCACCACCTCTTAGTTATAATCATGCTCCTCTTCCTAAGCCACATATCAATCATCATGGTCCACCACCTAAGCTTGATGTATCTAATTTCGCCAATTGGCAATATCTCATGTTCTCTCACTTCAAAAGTTTTAGTGTGCATCTTTGGAAGGTTGTGGAGTTCGGATTCTATCCACGCGACCCCTACAACATGACTGCTACCGAGGAAATCAACAATCAACTCAATGCCACGGCAATGGCAATTCTCCAAGATGCCTTGACTCATGAGCAAATGACTCACATTCGGTCTTATGACACCGCCAAGGAAGCTTGGAATGCTCTTCAACGTGTCTATCTTAGTAATCAAAGCATTCAAAACTCCAAGTTGGAAGAAATGCACTATGAATTCGATGCTTTTGTTGGGAAGGAGGATGAGACTCCCGAGGATCTCTATCGAAGGGTCACGGCTCTTTCAATTAGGATGATCGATCATGGTAGTAGGGATGTGGATGACAAGTGTATTAAGCACAAGTTCATGCAAGCCATCTTGCCCTTCCAATAGGAGTTGGCCAACAACATTTTCTCAAGACCGGACTTCTATGCCATGTCATCCCATGAAGTGTTAAATGAGTTTGTGGCTCTTGGAATCATGAACAAGACGGCTGATGATGCTCTTGCTCGTGCTCGGAGATTGGACTCTCCCACTCTTGCTTTGAAGGCCAAGGTTCATGTCTATGAAGAAGATGTTGACTCCTTGGCGAAGATTGAAGGTGATGACGAAGACATCTAGTGTGCTCTCCATGAGCAATTAGCTCTCGTGTCTAGAAGGTTTTGGAAGAACCAAGGAAGGGGCAATGTGTCAAAGGCTACCACAACTACCTCAAGACCCAAGTTGAGGACATGTTACAATTGTGGAGAAACCAAACATTTCATTATCGAATGCCCATATGAGAAGAGAGAATACCATGGTGGGAGACTTATATTGAAATCTAAGTTCAAGCCAACTCCCAACAAGAACTTCGTCAAGAAAGTCCAAAACAAGAACTTTGGGAACAAGAACTTCCCCAACAAGAAGGAGCCACAAAAATACGTGTTGGTGGCCCGTGAAGAATATGAAGAGAATGATGACAATGATAGTGATGAGGAAGATGATGGAGAGATTGTTGGAGTGGTAGCCATTGCTACAATTGCCACCACCTCCACTACCACCAGCTCAACCTCTTCACCGGCGTCCCTCTTCGATTCACCCAATGAGAACAAGCGGGCATCCAAGTCTACGTGTCTCATGGCTACTACTACTACATCAACGTCTTCACCAACCTCACTCTTTGACTCTCCCAATGAGGATAAGCTTGTCACCAAGGCCACATGTCTTATGGCTAAGGCCTCTATGGTAACCACCCCATCCACTATTCTCCCTATTATTGATGCATCTACACTTGATGATGAGATGAGCCTTAAGATTAAGAAGGATATAGTGGAGTCCACTAGTTGCTTGAATTATCTAGAGGGTGAAGCTAAAATATGTGTTGAGTCTTTTATGAGTCAATTAGGTGAAGCCCGCGACATCATTGATGAGAGGGATGACTCCATATCGGAAATGTTTGGCCATGCTCGGGAGGCCTCCATGGAGATCGCCGCCTTAAACGATGCTCTTGAGGAAGAGCAAAAGAAAAGAGTTGATCTTGAGGAAACCTATGTTTCCCATGAATAATCTTTTAACTTGAATATCTCTAAACTTGTTAAAGAACATGATCATGCTATTGCCCTAACTAATGTGCTCAAAAATGAAAAACTTGAGTTTGGGTTTAGTCATGATAGACTAAAGGAAGGAATGGAGAGACTCAAGAAGGACCATGAGGCCTTGTTGAGCAAATTCTCTACCCTTTCAAAGTCACATGAGCAACTTCAAACTCAATTGACAAAAAATGCTTCAACCTTGTCATCTAGTAGTGTTTCATGTTCTACTAACTCTTGTTGTGAGCATGGAGATCTTTTCGAAGAGAACAAGAAGTTGAAAGCTACCATTGAGAAAGGCATCGTCTCATGCATACAAGGATAGAAAAGCCTCAATGACCTTTTGAGCAATCAAAGGGACAATGTGGCTAAAGAAGGACTTGGATTTGCCTCTAAGTCAAAGAAGAAGAACAAGAGCAAGAAGAAGAAGAAGAAGAAGAAGACTTTGTCCACTCCCCCTTCCAAAATGATTACTTTTGTGAAGGAGGGGGAGATGGAAAAGGAGAAGGAGCCAAGTATCTGCAAGGATGGAGATGAACCATCTCACAATGACTTTGCGGGAAAATATAATCTTTCCTATGTTCTTATGAAATCTTATGATGGTCATGTATATGCTAAATATGTAGGCACCACTTATGGTGATGATTACCTTGGGCCATTTGGGTTCCTAAGATTCTTGTGACTAACAAAAGAGGACCCATTCAATGATGGGTACCTAAAACCAAGAATTAATCTCTTGTAGGGATATCCTTTCGGTGGGAGAAAATGGGTGGTTGATAGTGGCGCCACGAGTCATGTGACTGGAAGCAATGAGGTGCTTGATGAAACAAGACCTAATACTTCCAATATGTGTGTCACTTATGGAGATGGATCAGCATCTAAGGTCTTGGGTTTGGGTAAGGTAGTGGTCACTCCGGATATATCCATTGTGGACATTATGCTTGTCAAAACCCTTTCATACAATTTACTTTCCGTACATCAACTCACTCTTATGGGCTTTAACGTCTATTTTACCCTGAAGGTTGTGGTTCTCATGTGGAGCAAGACTCTCTCTATAGCCTTTGTTGGGTATGCCGATAATGGTTTGTATGTGGTATATTTGGATAAGAAACCCACACCATCCGCGACATGCCTAATGGCCAAAGGTGACGTGGGATGGCTTGGCATCGCCGTCTTACCCACGTCAACATGAGGTCTTTGCAAAGTCTCCACACGGGAGGCAACATCCTTGGTTTAAAAGATAACATGTGTTTTCTCTAAGATCATGTGTGTAGGGCATGCATTGAAGGAAAGCTCCATGAGTCGGCTCACCCCCCAACTACAACCATTTACTCTGATGGGATCTTGGAACTCCTTCATATGGACCTCTTTGGTCCTCCTTCCTTTGATAGTCTTGGGGGGGGAAGAAGTATTGTTTGGTTATTGTTGATGACTACTCAAGATACACATGGGTATATTTCTTCAAGAAGAGGAGTGAGACTCAACAAACCGTCATCAATTTTTCCAATGAAGTGCAACATCAACATAATAAGAAGATCTTGGCCATTAGAAGTGACAATGGGACCGAGTTCAAGAACTACACCCTTGATGAGTTTCTTGGTGATAGGGGATCAAGCATCAATATTCCGCTCCTTATACCCCTCAACAAAATGGTGTGGCGGAAAGGAAGAACCGGACTCTTATGGATATGGTAAGACCATGATTGCGGAGTTCAAGTCTCCTTATAATTTTTGGGCCGAAGCTATCTCTACCGCTTGTCATATTGCCAACCGGGTTTATCTTCGCAAGTATTTGGATATGACTCCATATGATATCCTCACCAGAAAAAAGCTAGGCATTCACTATCTTCGGGTGTTTGGGTGCAAGTGCTACATTCTCAAGAAAGGTAACCAGCTATCTAACTTCGAGTCTCGCACTATTGAAGGTATCGTTGTTGGATATGCACCGAACTCTCATGCCTATGGGGTCTATAACGAGTCCACCAAACAAGTTATAGTATCCTCTAACATGAAGTTCGATGAGCATAATGGCTCCCAAGTGGGGCAAATAGATCTTGGTGATGTAGGTTATGATATTCCTCCTCAAGCCATAAGAAGAATGGGTGTGGGATTTTTCTGCCCCGTTGAGGAACCCCTTGTGGTGGAAGGAGAAGGACAATGCTCTACTCAAGTGGAGCCCTCACCTACTCAAGATCTACTTCAACCCCATAGCCATCAATATGTCATTGTTAAAAAGATACCACATGATCAAGGTCAAGCTCAAGCCAATGATGGGTGTTCTTCACCCCTTATTGATCAAGGTCAAACTCATGAAGGTGATCAAGGTCAAAATATCGAGCAAGCTCAAAGAGAGGAGCAAGCTCCTTTTCAAGGTCAAGACAAGGATCAAAATGGTGTTGATGACCACGTAGCTTCTCAAGAATCCATTGAAGAATCTCATGCTCGTCGTGAAGCAAGAAGGATCGCCAAGCTCATCCGTGAAGGAATTACTCTTGAAAATGTTGTTGGTGATCTTGAAAAGGGCATTTCTACCCGTAACCAAGTGGCTAAGTTTTTTGGTCACAATAGTTTTATCTCGTGTGTAGAGCCCCAAAAGGTTTATGAAGTGCTCGAAGACCCGGATTGGCTTGTGGCCATGCATGAAGAACTTCACAACTTCAAGCGCAACAAAGTGTGGTCTTTGGTGGAAAGACCCAAGGAGTGTCGTAATGTCATCGGGACCAAGTGGATCTTTAATAACAAGCAAGATGCAAATGGGATGGTCGTTCGCAACAAGGCAAGATTGGTGGCTCAAGGCTTCTCTCAAGTCGAGGGTGTCGACTATGGTGAAACTTTCGCCCCCGTTGCCCGTCTTGAATCCATTCGTATCTTTCTTGCATATGCATCTCATCATAACTTTAAGTTACAACAAATGGATGTTAAGAGTGCATTTCTTAATGTTCCCTTAAATGAGTTGGTGTATGTCAAGCAACCTTTGGGTTTTGAGGATCCCAAGTTTCCATACCACGTCTACAAACTTGACAAGGCACTCTATGGCCTTAAGAAAGCTCCCTGTGCATGGTATGAGCACCTTAGAAAGTTGTTGGTAGACCGTGGTTTCGAAGTTGGGCTAATCGACCCCACTCTTTTTACTAAGAGTGTTGGAGGAAACTTGTTCATATGCCAAATTTATGTTGATGATATTATATTTGGGTCTCCTAACAAAGCCTTCAATTATGTCTTTGCTAAGCTAATGACCGATGAGTTCGAAACGTCTATGATAGGTGAATTGCAATTCTTCCTTGGATTTGAAGTGAAACAATTGATTGGAGGTATCTTCATTAATCAAGCCAAGTACATTCAAGATATGCTCAAGAGGTTCGAGTTGATGGACTTAAATGGAGCCAAGACTCCCATGCCTCTCAAGTGTGATCTTACTCTTGATATAAAGGGTAAAGATGTGGATCAAAAGGTATATCGATCTATGATTAGTTCTTTGCTTTATCTTTGTGCATCTAGACCGGATATCATGTTAAGTGTGGGTATTTGTGCACGTTTTCAAGCCACCCCAAAAGAAAGCCACCTTGTGGCAGTCAAGCGAATTTTTAGATATTTTGTTGATACCCCCAAACTTTGGCTTATGGTACCCCAAGGGCTCAAGCTTTGTTCTTCATGGTTTCATGGATTCGGATTGGGCGGGAGACAAAGTTGGAAGGAAATCAACCTTCGGGGCTTGCCAATTCCTTGGTAGGTGCTTGGTGTGTTGGTCATCAAAGAAACAAAATTGTGTCTCCTTATCCTCCGCCGAAGCCGAGTATATTGCGGCCGCCAGTTGTTGTGCTCAACTCTTGTGGCTGAGGCAAACTTTAAAGGATTATGGTGTCACATGTGACAAAGTGCCTCTTCTTTGTGATAATGAAAGTTCCATCAAGATCGCCCACAACCCGGTGCAACACACAAGAACGAAGCACATTGATATTCGTCACCATTTCATCCGGGAGCACGTGAACAATCGTGATATTGATCTCTCTTATGTGAGCACCGAGAAGAATCTAGCGGATTTATTCACCAAGCCCCTTGATGAGAAGAGATTCTGAGAGTTAAGGCATGCGCTAAATATCATTGATTCGAGTAATGTGGCTTGAGATCATGCACCCATACCCATGCTTCATATGTTATCTGTAACACCCTCCAATCGGCCCTATGCAAGTTTTAGCGCTTCCCGCCAAACACGCATACAAACGATTCAAGGGCGCCCACCAGGCACTTTCGTGCGGGTGGAAAAACGAAGTAATACAATTACACAACAGTCCTCGATGGGACCCACAGAACAGATATTTATACAACAGCGACTCGGCGAGTCAAGAATACAGATATACAATACAAATATCCAAATCACCTTGAAAACAACACTGCGTCTGAGTACGGACAAGATGTAAATGGGGCTAAGAGCCCTGAAGAATAACCAATGACGTCCATAACCCTGCCCAAGCCAAGCCGGAAGTGTAACCCTGCTAACGACGTCGATCTCAAACCTGCTAAAACAAAAGGGGTGCCGACAAAGGGCAAAGGAAAAAAGAGGAGCGTCAGTACTGAGGCCAGTACACGGCGAGGCTAGAATTCGGCGCCTCTCACCTACATAGGTATGGTGGGCTAAAGCGGCAGCGCAGCGGCACTAAACAACCTATAGAGACTCGATACAACTAGCGGTTATCAGAGAGGGATAAGAAAGACCTATTCGGATCCAACCTGAAGCTAACACCAACCAAACCCATCCTGGTATTTCCCCCTCGAGACCAAACGAGGAAGTCAGACCAAGGAACTAACACAGTTGGCAATTTTACTCATTCCATTATAGTTGAAGCACTTACTAGTCACATATAGATAGCATGAGTCATCCTAAAACATAAGTAGTGGGCAGTTTTAGTTAACATTCCGTTGTAGTTGGAACAGTTACTAGCCAGATATCTTTGTCCTGAGGAATCCCAGAACCCAGCAGTTGTTGGCACTTTTATCACATTCCATTGGAGTTGCAATACTTACTAGGCAGGTATAGCATGTCACAAAACAACCCAGATCCACCAGTGGTTGGCATTTTTAATATCCATTCCGTTATAGTTGTTTCTGATTACTAGTCACATATTAAGTCAAATTTATAACACTACTTTAGTTATGCTTGTCTATGATCGAGATACGGTGCTCCAAGTCGTCCATAATCGCGGACACGGCATTCAGAAAGTTTTACCCTACAGGGGTGCACAAATAGCAACACACACTCGATCAACCTCGGAAAACCTAACTCAAAACCCAACGAGGCATTCACGACAAAGCGATCACAGGATTCAGAAATATTTTAGGGGGCCACCCCACTAAGCTACCCGCAACGAAGTTGGCCGGCTCCGGAAGGGACCCAGGGTTTGCGACGACGGTTGTAAACGACTGGGAACCCGAAAGTGTGACTGGGCTTGTCGATACCGCGAAAACGTGGCGTGATCCAAAACAGTGCAGGTGCTCCACGCACAATCTTAAATAAAGCAGTAAAGCATGGCATAGGTACAGGATAGTAAAAAAGCCCCAAACTACTTTGTGGCCCCAAGAAATAGAAATGAATCAAGCTCTGGCTCAGGGGGGTCCATAAGGCCTCCCGGATGTGGATAGTGCGAAAAATCAAGGAACATGTATCAAGTACTCGGGGTCCTACGGGACACAAGTGAGCGTGGAAGAACCAAATAACATCTATTACCCACCGATGCCTCTGCATTAGTTATATCTAGCATTTTAATAGTTGTATTTAAAGTCATGATCACCTCCACCAGAAACATCTGCCAGCATTCCAACAACTGTGGTATTCGTCAACACGAGATCGCACCTGAGCAAGCAACTACGACTCGCAAGGCCAGCTATCTACCAAACACAGGTAATAGGAGGTGTCCAAGGCAATATAGAGGCTGCACGGGATAAAACTGGTGTACGGAAACTAAAGCATCGCGACACGGATAGCAATAGATCAACAGGAGGGAATAAAGACTATAAATCCAAAATAGGTGGAAGAGGGAGAGATGCTCGCCTGGGAAACACTGCCGAAGGTTCATATCCGGAGAACTTGTCGGTACTCACACCAACTCATCGGCCTAATCCGCGAAGAAGAAAACACTAGAAGAAACACCGGATGCACTATTTAATACTACGGCAAAAGATCCGGCATGATTATGATATGATGCCTGGCATGGCACAGATGTGGTGCAATTTGGCAATATTAAGCGGAACCGGGGTCCCGACAATTAATAGAAGGTTCATGTTGTTTATCTACCCCGCAAATTAAATGTTGTATTGACAAGACAAAACATGGCATCGGTTCGCTACACAAATTTAAATGGAGTCCGGAATAAGACACAAGTATCCCGCATATAGACTCCATATTTAATTTAGATGAATCGACTATTTAACCCAACCCACCAGATGACATGTATGCAAACATGAACAATTGAATATGCAACATTTGATTATATCATATTATAAAAATAGGGGTCTCGGATAGGGAATCACATTAGGGTTCGGCGAACTTGGGCTCCGAGGGGTTCGGGGTTCGACAGGGTTCGATGGAGATCGGTCTCGGCGGAAGCGTTCTCGGACAACGGAGTAGATCTTGTCGCATCCGGGAAGAAGGACTTGGCTTGGCGTCGGGGGCGCATCGGATTCGCCCTGGTCGATGTCGATCTTGACGTCGCGAAGATCTTGTCGGGTCCGTGTATCGGGTCGGTCTTGGCGTTCGGTAAGAAGAACTTGGCGTCCCATGGCGATCTTGGTGTTCTTCAGGTTCAGGTCTTGGCGTCTGAGAGGAAGTACCTGATGGTTCTGAGAAGGAGGTCCTGACGCTCCGGATTGGTCTTCAGGGTCTCGGCCATCGGATCTGTGAAGGAGATCTTCGTGTGCCGAGGGTTCGCGCAGGAGATCTCGGCGTTCTGTGAAGAACTTGTCGATCCGGCGTCGGTAGATCTTGGCGGTCATCGGGTCGGGGTCTCGGATCCGTAAAGGTCATGGCGTCCATGTAGTAGATCTTGTCAGCTCCACCCCAAAGGCCTTGTCGTTTCGCGACGAAGATCTCGGCGGCACCGGAAGTAGATCTTGACGTCAAGCAGCCATCAGGGCGACAACTTGGTGGAACAAGGTTCGGGATGACTCGCTTGTCTGCAGAACATGTTCCGTCGAGGGCATCGATTACGCCTGTTGGACAAAGCTCTAGAAATCCCATAACGGCCTGGCCAACACCGCACAAGGGCCGAAACTGATGTAACCCGTTCTACGGGGACGCGGTCCTGGCCAGGGGCTTCAGGAGCGACGACAACCGTCCGAGGGAGGCGGCGTCAGAGAGGAGGATGCGGGTGAGGCGATGGCACGCAGGGGCCAGTGAGAGGAGGTCCTGCGATGAGGTGTGGCCGGTGAGGAGCCGCGCGAGTACGGGAGGAGGAGGCCCGGCGGACGGCGGAGACCGGCGAGGCAGGGGCGCGCGGGATGGGTCGGCTGCGCTCCCACGAGACGGCACAGACAGAAGAGGGGAGCGAGGCCCAGGGGCCGAGGCGGAGGGCGAAGACTAGAGAGGGAACGCGGCGGCCGGAGCGAGCGCGGCCTGGTGGCGAGGCGGGGCCCGCGGCGGCACGGTGCGACCGGGTCGAGGTGGATCTTGGGGAGGCGAGGCGCACCAGCGAGGAGAGGGCCCACTAGCAGCGAGGCGCGAGGGCGGCGGTCGCCAGGGAAGACGGAGGCCTCGCGGTGGCACCGAGGAGGGGGGGCGGAGGCGGCCGGCGAAGGAGCCGACGGTGGCGGAGCTTGGCGACCTAGGGAAATAGGGGCGGGGCGCGCACCTGGCGGCGGCGAGTTTGCCTGGCGGCGGGGAGAAGGAGACGGGGCAGTGGGCTTGGCGTCAGGGTGGACCCGAGGCGGTCTGTGGGGGCACGTGGGCGCATGGTAGGTGGGGGTGGATGGGCGTGCCTGTCCTTCCCAGGAGGGTGGGGCCCGTGCGGGTTGGTTGTGGTGTGAGGGCAGGTGGAGACGGGGGGAATCCGGAGGTGGTCGGCTGGCTGGGCTGGCGCGCGGGCGCGGGTGTGTGTGAGTGCGTGGGTGTGGCTGTGTTAGGGAGTGGAGGGAGTTAGGGATGAGGTGGCAGCGGGTGAGTGGGTGGGGAATTGGCCAGGGTGATGTGGCGCGCTACAATAGGGTGGGGTGAGGTGGAGGGGGCTGGGTAGAATAGGTTTGGGTAGATTTAGAAATATAACCAGATATTTTAGACTAGGGTCTAGAGGTGGTAGGCCGGGCTTTCGGGCCTGGCGGGCTGCCTCCTAAAAAAATAAAAAATAAAAATTTATTATTTAAAACGGGGCTTTTGAAATCCGTTGGTAGACAAAACAAAATATTCCGGAGACCCGGGTTTTGGATTTGAAATAAAGACGGGGCGTTTAGAAAACAAAACCAGGCTTTCCGAAAATAGTTTTGTACAAACACATGCATGATGACATGACGATGCCCAAATGCAATGTGGCATGATGACATGAGCATGCGGTCATGATGATGCAATGCACAAAACAACGCGATTTTCTAGTAGTAGTTTTTGCGGGATGCCACAATTCGACACCACTAACAATGGATCTCGCCCTCGAGATCCGCCTCATAGTACCGGGAAGAAGGTCGGCGATCTGAATCTTCTCGCTTCGTGTCGATCCTCGTGACACCACTAACAAAGATTCTTGATCCATCTTGAAATCAGCGACACCACCAACAAGAGGTCGTTGTCCGTGATCGTCGAGAGGACACTCCGGAAACAAAGGACGAAAGTAAAGGTATCCACAAATAAAGCCACCTTTAACTTTCATGGACGGAGTAAAATTACTGGATCCACCGATTAAATGTACAAAGCGAATGATAAGAGTAGTGGTATGGCAGCTACTCCATCCCGCACTCAAAGCATTACTTTGTACATGAATAGCAGAATTATGCAACCAACTCTCGGAATCAGACTGTAGATCTCGACAAGCGAGGTGCGGAACAAAGGAGTGATGCAAACTCTGCATCGGATTTGGCGTAGCTGATGTCGTCGCGTCGAAAAACACCGGAAGGCACAACAAGGAACAAAGAGAAGTCCAACAGATGAAGGATTCCTCGGATAGCACAAAGACCGGTTGTAGATGCACAGTTACCAAAGGAGGAAGCGAAACCCTGAAGGTACGACGGAAAACCCAACCACGAGAAATCCTGGACTAGAAGAAGGTAAGAGAGCAGCTTCAAAACACGCGGAGGTAAGAGGAGAACAGCGGAGGGATAAGGAGTAAAAGCAGACCTAATCAGATCTATCCAACCGATTTTTTTCAAAATAGTTTTGACACTCTACTTCGGCCGTTAGCTAGGTTATCCTACAGGCTGGACTTGTGGGGTATCGCAACTACTGAGCTCTGATACCACTCTGTAACACCCTCCAATCGGCCCTATGCAAGTTTTAGCGCTTCCCGCCAAACACGCATAGAAACGATTCAAGGACGCCCACCAGGCACTTTCGTGCAGGTGGAAAAATGAAGTAATACCATTACACAACAGTCCTCGATGGGACCCACAGAACAGATATTTATACAACAGTGACTCGGCGAGTCAAGAATACAGATATACAATACAAAGATCCAAATCACCTTGAAAACGACACTGCGTCCGAGTACGGACAAGATGCAAATGGGGCTAAGAGCCCTCAAGAATAACCAATGGCGTCCATAACCCTGCCCAGGCCAAGCCGGAAGGGTAACCCTGCTAACGACATCGATCTCAAACCTGCTAAATCAAAAGGGGTACCGACAAAGGGCAAAGGAAAAAGAGGAGCGTCAGTACTGAGGCCAGTACACGGCGAGGCTAGAATTCGGCGCCTCTCACCTACATAGGTATGGTGGGCTAAAGCGGCAGCGCAGCGGCACTAAACAACCTATAGAGACTCGATACAACTAGCGGTTATCAGAGAGGGATAAGAAAGACCTATTCGGATCCAACCTGAAGCTAACACCAACCAAACCCATCCTGGTATTTCCCCCTCGAGACCAAACGAGGAAGTCAGACCAAGGAACTAACACAGTTGGCAATTTTACTCATTCCATTATAGTTGAAGCACTTACTAGTCACATATAGATAGCATGAGTCATCCTGAAACATAAGTAGTGGGCAGTTTTAGTTAACATTCCGTTGTAGTTGGAACAGTTACTAGCCAGATATCTTTGTCCTCAGGAATCCCAGAACCCAGCAGTTGTTGGCACTTTTATCACATTCCATTGGAGTTGAAATACTTACTAGGCAGGTATAGCATGTCACAAAACAACCCAGATCCACCAGTGGTTGGCATTTTTAATATCCATTCCGTTATAGTTGTTTCTGATTACTAGTCACATATTAAGTCAAATTTATAACACTACTTTAGTTATGCTTGTCTATGATCGAGATACGGTGCTCCAAGTCGTCCATAATCGCGGACACGGCATTCAGAAAGTTTTACCCTACAGGGGTGCACAAATAGCAACACACACTCGATCAACCTCGGAAAAACCAACTCAAAACCCAACGAGGCATTCACGACAAAGCGATCACAGGATTCAGAAATATTTCAGGGGCCACCCCACTAAGCTACCCGCAACGAAGTTGGCCGGCTCCGGAACGGACCCAGGGTTTGCGACGATGGTTGTAAACAACTGGGAACCCGAAAGTGTGACTGGGCTTGTCGATACCGCGAAAACGTGGCGTGATCCAAAATAGTGCAGGTGCTCCACGCACAATCTTAAATAAAGCAGTAAAGCATGGCATAGAAATGAATCAAGCTCTGGCTCAGGGGGGTCCATAAGGCCTCCCGGATGTGGATAGTGCGAAAAATCAAGGAACAGGTATCAAGTACTCGGGGTCCTACGGGACACAAGTGAGCGTGGAAGAACCAAATAACATCTATTGCCCACCGATGCCTCTGCATTAGTTATATCTAGCATTTTAATAGTTGTATTTAAAGTCATGATCACCTCCACCATAAACATCTCCACCAGAAACATCTGCCAGCATTCCAACAACTGTGGTATTCGTCAACACGAGATCGCACCTGAGCAAGCAACTACGACTCGCAAGGCCAGCTATCTACCAAACACAGGTAATAGGAGGTGTCCAAGGCAATATAGAGGCTGCACGGGATAAAACTGGTGTACGGAAACTAAAGCATCGCGACACGGATAGCAATAGATCAACAGGAGGGAATAAAGACTATAAATCCAAAATAGGTGGAAGAGGGAGAGATGCTCGCCTGGGAAACACTGCCGAAGGTTCATATCCGGAGAACTTGTCGGTACTCACACCAACTCATCGGCCTAATCCGCGAAGAAGAAAACACTAGAAGAAACACCGGATGCACTATTTAATACTACAGCAAAAGATCCGGCATGATTATGATATGATGCCTGGCATGGCACAGATGTGGTGCAATTTGGCAATATTAAGCGGAACCGGGGTCCCGACAATTAATAGAAGGTTCATGTTGTTTATCTACCCCGCAAATTAAATGTTGTATTGACAAGACAAAACATGGCATCGGTTCGCTACACAAATTTAAATGGAGTCCGGAATAAGACACAAGTATCCCGCATATAGACTCCATATTTAATTTAGATGAATCGACTATTTAACCCAACCCACCAGATGACATGTATGCAAACATGAACAATTGAATATGCAACATTTGATTATATCATATTATAAAAATAGGGGTCTCGGATAGGGAATCACATTAGGGTTCGGCGAACTTGGGCTCCGAGGGGTTCGGGGTTCGACAGGGTTCGATGGAGATCGGTCTCGGCGGAAGCGTTCTCGGACAACGGAGTAGATCTTGTCGCATCCAGGAAGAAGGACTTGGCTTGGCGTCGGGGGCGCATCGGATTCGCCCTGGTCGATGTCGATCTTGACGTCGCGAAGATCTTGTCGGGTCCGTGTATCGGGTCGGTCTTGGCGTTCGGTAAGAAGAACTTGGCGTCCCATGGCGATCTTGGTGTTCTTCAGGTTCAGGTCTTGGCGTCTGAGAGGAAGTACCTGATGGTTCTGAGAAGGAGGTCCTGACGCTCCGGATTGGTCTTCAGGGTCTCGGCCATCGGATCTGTGAAGGAGATCTTCGTGTGCCGAGGGTTCGCGCAGGAGATCTCGGCGTTCTGTGAAGAACTTGTCGATCCGGCGTCGGTAGATCTTGGCGGTCATCGGGTCGGGGTCTCGGATCCGTAAAGGTCATGGCGTCCATGTAGTAGATCTTGTCAGCTCCACCACAAAGGCCTTGTCGTTTCGCGACGAATATCTCGGCGGCACCGGAAGTAGATCTTGACGTCAAGCAGCCATCAGGGCGACAACTTGGTGGAACAAGGTTTGGGATGACTCGCTTGTCTGCAGAACATGTTCCGTCGAGGGCATCGATTACGCCTGTTGGACAAAGCTCTAGAAATCCCATAACGGCCTGGCCAACACCGCACAAGGGCCGAAACTGATGTAACCCGTTCTACGGGGACGCGGTCCTGGCCAGGGGCTTCAGGAGCGACGACAACCGGCCGAGGGAGGCGGCGTCAGAGAGGAGGATGCGGGTGAGGCGATGGCACGCAGGGGCCAGTGAGAGGAGGTCCTGCGATGAGGTATGGCCGGTGAGGAGCCGCGTGAGTACGGGAGGAGGAGGCCCGGCGGACGGCGGAGACCGGCGAGGCAGGGGGCGCGCGGGATGGGTCGGCTGCGCTCCCACGAGACGGCGCAGACAGAAGAGGGGAGCGAGGCCCAGGGGCCGAGGCAGAGGGCGAAGACTAGCGAGGGAACGCGGCGGCCGGAGCGAGCGCTCCCACGTAATTTTTGATGACATGTTCAACTTCTTGCTAAGATTTTCATCTTGACAATTTAACAAAATTAGGTCAAACTTAAGCTACAAGTAAGCGCGATATATTTCTCTTGAATTAAATGTCATTTCAGAGGTGGATGAGTAAATCTTCGTGTAGTAAATAATGTTGTTGGTATGAGTATCCAACTAATAGGAAAAACATTCTCAATTTTCTGATTGATGATGAGATTGTTCTTTTCCACAAAGAAATCCTAAAGAATATTGGATCTGAATCCCACAAGCCATGTTTTCAGGGATATATAGTAAGTTAGCATGTTTTACTAATGATTCCCATGTTTTATGAGTTTTCGATGTCCCAAGCTAATTCCGTCCACTTGAATGACTTTATGTCGATGTATCGAAATTAGGTCAAATTTGACCTATAAGTAAATTGTAGGTTGCTTTGAAAGTTTTATGAAAAAGATTTTGGAGGTACCCATCGTGCTTTCAATTAATATATCATAAACCACCATAAGTTTTGATGATAGGGTCAACTTCTTGCTAAGTTTTTGCATATTGACAATTTAATGAAATTAGGTCAAACTTGAGCTACAAGTAAGCGCGATAGATTACTCTTGAATTAAATTTAATTTCAGAGGTACATGAGTGCATCTTTCTATAGTAAAGAATACCATCGATGTGAGTGTTCAACTATCATGAAATAACATTCTCAATTTTCCGAGTGATTACAACATTGTTCTTTTCCGTAAAGTTAGTCCAAAGAATATTAGATTTGAATGCCACAATACAAGTTTTCAGACCTATATAGTGTATTAACATGTTGTACTTATGATTCCCATGTTTTACGAGTTTTCAAACTTCCTAGCTAACTCTGCCCACTTGAATGACTTTATGTCAATTTGTCGAAATTTGGTCAAATTTGAACTACATTAAGTAAATTGTAGGTTGCGTTGAAAGTTTTACAAAAAAGCTTTTGGATCTACACATCGGGGGGTCACAATTAATATATCAAAAACCACCGAGAGTTTTGACGATAGGTTCAACTTCTTGCTAAGATTTTGCATCTTGACAATTTAATGAAATTAGGTTAAACTTGAGCTACAAGTAAGCGTGATAGATTGCTCCTGAAATAAATGTCTTTTTGGAGGTAGATGGGTGCATCTTCTTGTAGTAAATAACGGCATCAGTGCGAGTTTCTAACTATCAGGAAAGAACATTCTCAATTTTCCAAGTGATGGTGAGATTCTTCTTTTTCGTAAAAAAGACCGAGAAATATGGTTCTCAATGACACAAGCCAAGCTTCCAGACATATTAAGTGGACCCACATGTTTTACTTACGATTCCCATGTTTTATGAGTTTTCCAGCTCCCTAGCTAACTCCGCCCACTTGAATGACTTCATGCCAATTTATCCAAATTAGGTCAAATTTTAACTACAACTAAATTGTAGGTTTCTTTTAAAGATTTACAAAAAACTTTTGGAGGAAACCATCGAGGGTCCAATTAATATATCATAAAACACTTAGATTTTTGACAACAGGTTTAATTTCTTGCTAAGATTTTGTATCTTGAAAATTTAACGAAATTAGGTCAAACTTAAGCTACAAGTAAGCGCGATAGATTGCTCTTGAAATAAATGTCTTTTTAGAGGTAGATGGTGCATTTTATTGTAGTAAAAAATGCCATCGGTGTGAGTTTCCAACTATTAGGAAAGAACATTCAATTATCAATTTTCCGAGTGATGACGAGCGAGGTTGTTCTTTTTATAAAGAAAGTTCGAAGAATGTGGATTTGAATCCCACACTGCAAGTTTTCAGGCATATATAGTGGACCAACATGTTGTACTGAAAAAAAACCATGTTTTACATGCTTTCAAACTTCCTAGCTAACTCCACCAACTTGAATGACTATATACCGATTTATCGAAATTATATTTGGTCGAATTTGAACTAAATTGTAAATTGTAGGTTGCTTTAAAAAGTTTGAAAAATCTTTTGGAGGTACCCATCGGAGGGTTAATTAATATATCATAAACCACCGAAACTTTTGACGACAGGTTTAACTTCTTTCTAAGATTTTGCATCTTGACAGTTTAACAAAATTATGTCAAACTTGAGCTACAAGTAAGCAGGATAGATGCTCTTGATTGATTAAATGTAATTTCAGGGATAGATGGGTGCATCTTCTTGTAGTAAACAATGTCGTTAGTGTGAGTGTCCAACTATTAGGGAAGGACATTCTCAATTTTTGAGTGATGATGAGATCGTTATTTTCGTAAAGAAAAGTCCAAATAATATTGGATCTGAATGCCACAAGCCAAGTTTACAGACATATATAGTGGACCAACATGTTTACCGATGATTCCCATGGTTTATGATTTCTCAAACTTCCTAGTTAACTCCGCCCACTTGAACGACTTTATGTCGATTTATCAAAATTAGGTCAAATTTGAAACTACAAGCAAACTTCTAGGTTTTTCTCTGAAAGTTTTACGAAAAAGCTTTTAGAGGTACCCATTAGGGGTTCACAATTAATATATGAGAAACCACCGAGAGTTTTGACGATAGGTTCAACTTCTTGCTAAGATTTTGCATCTTGATAGTTTAACAAAATTAGGACAAACTCGAGATACAAGTAAGCATGATAGATTGCTCTTGAATTAAGTGTCTTTTTGGAGGTAGGTAGGTGCATGTTTTTGTAGTAAACAATGCCGTTAGTGTGAGTTTCCAAAAATCTCAAGAAAGAACATTCTTAATTTTCTAAGTGATGACAAGATTGTTCTTTCCCGTAAACCATGTCCGAAGAATGTCCGAAGAATTGTTCCTTCCCGTAAAGCATGTCCGAAGAATATGGATCTGAATGTGATGACTGCAAGTGAATAGATTGTTTGTAGCTAGTTTTGAAATAAA
Organism: Avena eriantha; assembly: GCA_910589775.1. Taxonomy (NCBI): domain Eukaryota; kingdom Viridiplantae; phylum Streptophyta; class Magnoliopsida; order Poales; family Poaceae; genus Avena; species Avena eriantha. The sequence continues at coordinate 423,480,142 of OU342743.1, forward strand.
GATATCGATCCCACAGGGACCAAGAGTCTGAAGTCTAATAACTCTTGAAATAAATATTACGATAGAAATGCTAGATTAAGTTCTAAGTAACAAGATAAAATGTGAGTATTGTGTAAAGGGTGTTTTTGGGTTTTAGGTGTAAGAGCAATAATAAGGTAAAACAAAATAACTTAATACAGAAAGTAAGTATCGCGTATGTAAGAAATATTGGAACTGCAATAGGGAAAAAGCGTTCTCAGGGAGTAGCGGATACACCACTAGTATTTTGAGGATCTAAGATAAAGATTATTATCATGAACATTCTCAACTATGTATGTGTGGGAGGAACTCTGTGTTTCGACAATTAGGCAGCAACCACTGCTCACATCATCCCCATAACCACAAATAGTCAGCAATCGATATCAGTCGAGTTACTGCACTATTAAGGGATGTAATCACTGTTAGTGCAAGCACTCCTCCGTCTACCAACTAGTAGTTCCCGCCATCAAGTCCCCACGAGAGGCAAATATTGAGAGGTTGACTTCTCTCAACATCAAAACGTAGAGAATCTAACACATGGTCACAGCGATGAATATCATAATAGACTTCATATTATTTCAATCTCATACTAGGGTTTCTCCATCTCCCCAAGAACTAAAGATCTACTTAGACATGGAGGCAATCAACATCATGGCAATGGTAATGGAAACAATCATAGATGAATAGTACTTGTATAAATCCACAATGAGTATGGTAATTACAACAAGATCTAGAAAAGGATGTAAATGGGATGGATGGAGATGGTGATGATGTAGAGGTGGATGATGATCGATGCCTTAGCCTCCCGGATCTGCGCAGGGTGAAGATGGATCCTTGTGGATGAGTTCCCCTCCAGATGCCTTCCAGAGGTGAGGTTTCTGTGATTTATGGGTGTTCTGTATGTCGTATCCTTGAACCAATTGCACGGGGTGAAACTATTTGACAAGACAGAGGCGGCGCCAACTATATGGCTAGAGCTATACGGTCAGAAAATTTGCTCCCGCCATATAGTTGGTCATTGAACCTTCTGCCTCCCTTGTTCGCTTCTGGTTTTCTTCTAGTATTAATAACATTTCCCAAATAAGTGATTTACATTGTTTTTAACTCCTTTTCTCCACAGTACAACTGCTCCAAGAATTGTATCCATTGGATCCATCATCTGTCCTGATCCTAGTGAAAACAGACATAAAATGTGCGCGCGAGCGCCTAAAATACCAAGATCCTACATCTACAATCCAAAATAATAATGTAAAACATGATGCAAATATGCACTGATCAACTTCCCCAAGCTTAGAATCTTGCTTGTCCCAAGCAAGTTTTAGCTTAATGGATGTGATCCTCATATTCATAAAGCTGAGTCGATTAAAATAAATGAGGCAGTTACAACATGTGTTTATCATATACGATACATAGGAACAAGTTCATGAATAGTACCTTACTCAAACCATCTAAATAGTATTAGCAGGCTTCCACACCTTAGTTATAAACAGTTCATAAAAGATGAATCTCAACATAATGTAAAAGTATTCGGTTCAACCGAATGAGTTAACGAGGTAGTCCCAAGTGTTTTAGGATCAACATATTCACTTGGGATTCAAAATCTCAAAAGTGTATCTTTGTCATACTACAATACAGTGGTATATGCCTACTTGATCTTTGCACACTCGATCTTCTTTCTTCTTCCTTTTCTTTTCTTTTATATATATGCTCACACCTTTGTTTAAGTGTTGTGCAAAGGAGCTAGCCATACATTCCACTCCATGTAGGAATTCAAAGTCTAACGATCTCAGTTATCAAATTCCAATTATATATGAAGCATTCTTATGACTTGAAGATTCTACCTCGACTAGCTCTCATTCTATTTTGATAGCACTTTCACTTTCCTTTGTTCAAGGTTTCTTTCTCAACTTAACTATATAGATAATTTCTTATTTGTAAATCAAACCGTAGACTTACAGTATATTGACTAAATTATCTTTAGGTTTTCCATTAATACCAATGGTGTGGAAGACTCCTATTGCTATGATCAAATGCAAGTAAAATCATACTCAAGCCATTCATATATCATTAAAGCAAACACAAACTCAATATTGCTCCATATATAATAATAAACTCGGATTTTCATAAAAGGGATCTACTATTCCTGAAGGGAATTCTAATGATGCAAAATTTATTTCTAGTTTGAACTAATGCAAAAATAATAATAAAAACTTATAGGATAGATTACAAGGTTTTAAAGATCTCCCAAAGCTTGGAATCAAGCCAGGCGGGATCAAATAATCCCTTGCGATTATTTGATACCATGATTGTTGTAGATCACTATGGTGTCATGGCGTGTAACACTGCGGTGCGTAGCTTCTTGTTGGTCTCCTCTAGAGCAGTTATGCGGCTGTAACACCTACGCAGATCAGATTGCAAAGTATCCACTCTATCTGCGAGCTTAGTTACCAACAGAAGGATGTCTTCCTTCTTCTCCATCTCATTGAGACGGTGATGGACTTCGACGTTATGGAGTAGCCCCTGCTTCTGATATATCTCCAGTGCTTGCACGCGATCCTTGGTCCTAGGAACAGCTTCCTCTCTCTCATCCATAATTGATGGATTGGGGAAGTGGAAACCGTACCTCCACTCTTCTTGAGGCTTAACCTTCATACGAGCACCAATGGTTGGCTTCATGGGTGGTGCCTTCGCTTGGTTGCTAGCACCTGCACCAATATTAGATAATTCCTTATGCTTGTGCAGCCTTGGATCTGTGGTGATAAACTTGACCGTCTCCACATGCCCATTTCCATGCAGCTTGCGATCTTCTCTCTCTTGTTGAGATTTCTTCATTGCCGCCCAATTGATCTCCGGTGGATCAAAGATGTCACGGCGGATGTAGATGTCAACCATGTCATCATCGGAATCATTATTGAAGTAGATTGGCTCAACATACTCCTTGTACCTCGAGCTAAACCTCTCCACCTCCTCGTCATCGTCCTCCATGGACAGGATGCTAGAGCCATCCCTGGAAGGAGCAATGAGCCCCATGGGTTTCCCACGGCCTGGGGCGGGATAGCGAATTGCTAGATTGGTTCCTGTAGATTATGATTAGAGAGAGAGACAATGGCAGTATATAAGAGGGGTCAGAGGTCTGTAAAACCTGCGAGAAACACCAAATTATCGTCCAAGAAAAGAATCTTAACGAAACAGAGAAAGAAATCACGGATTTGGAAGTGTCCTGCTGTGTAACGACCAACTATACGGGCGCGACCCGTATAGGTCTAACCATATAGTTGGTTCCGGTCAGATATTTCCAAATATCTCGAGTCCAGGTCGATTAAATCATGACTCGGAACCGATAATAACGTTTTTTACGGACGAAAAACAAATGAAAAGTGTCTGAGAGTCTAATGACCAACTATATGGCCAGAATTTTGGCTCCGGTCGTATAGTTGTGACCATATAGATATAGACACCAAAAATCGAAAGTGTCTGAGAGTTTAACGACCAACTATACGGCCGGAATTTTTGCTCCGTTCGTGTAGTTGCTACCGTGTAGGCTTAGATATCGAAAAAAAAATCACAAAGATGATACAGAGAGTTTTACGACCAACTATACAGCGGGAGCTCCCTCTTCGGTCGTATAGCTCCACCCATATAGCTGGTAAACCCCTCTAACACTTCCAAAAAACACAAGGATTTCATAGGCAAAAAAGTTAGGACTAAAATTTCTGAAAACAAATCACTTATTTGGGTAAGAACACTTACCTTGCACTTACCATTTGCTTATTCGGGGGATGAGAAAGTTCTTCCAACAACAAAGACTTCTTCTCCCTTGAAGGAATCGACCTTAATTCGTTGAATAATTATCATAAAATAAAATCACCAGGACTAAAGTCCGTCTCAACAAGATTGGTGTCTTACTAGGTTATCATGGACACTACATTTAACATCTTTATTTCCTACCTCTGCATAATCTGCAACTCAAATTCTTGAAGTGAAAGAATCCAATGGATCAGTCTTGGCTTATGTTCTTTCCATTCAAGGAGTTCTTTTAAACCATCACGATTCGTATGAACTCTTACCTTTGCATCAACTATGTAAGAACATAATTTATCACAAGAGAAAAATACAGCAAATACACTACAAGGAATCTGGCTATCCACTCTATCTGCGAGCTTAGTTACCAACAGAAGGATGTCTTAAATCAAAATCAGCCCAGTCCATTTTAGTGATCTAAATGGGCTGACCCAATAATTCTAGACTTTTATTTGCTAGGCCTTGGCCTTTTTAGGTTTGTCTCTTTTGGGCCTTGCCTTCTTACGATCCACTTATTTATTTTCAGATTTATTACAATATGTTTTGGGCCACAGCCTTTTTAGAGCTCAGATACATTTCATCCAGTCCAGATTCCTGCTATTTATTAACTAGAATTTGCATTTTCATTTCTGAAATTGCTTCACCCATGCAATAAATCGAGAAAATACAAGAGTTTGCAAATACATCAAGAAAATACACCATTTTCAGCAAATACACAACATGCAGATAATTTATCAGCAAATAGCAGGCTCACAAATGCACATCCAAGATTACAATTCAGTATTTAAATTAACTTATTAGCAAATAGCACCAATTGCAACATCTGCTAGGCAACAATAAGTTAACCAAGGAATACACCACGTCCAAGCTCCAAGATTATCTCCTACCAAAACGGTACTACCATTCTCGACACCACTAGCTCCATGATCACCAAGTGCACATCCAGGATTATCTCCTACCAAAATGGTGCTCCTGTAAAAAAAGAAGAAATTATGGTTATGACTATCAAGTCAGAATTAAAGAAATGTCTTTTAACAATAACATAAAATAGCCGGAAACAAAACAAACACAAATCTACAAGCATCTAGATGATACTATAGCCTACAATGATACAATAGCCTACAAATAAGGGAAAGCTCATCACAACTTGCACAAACAACAACGAATGTGTGTTACATCACAATGAATGATTGCACAAGATAAACAAGCAATATAGAAATGCCAAGTTACAGAAACTGCATCACAAATATGATTTTCCTCCAGGGTTTGCCATACAACAACAATAGTAGATAATACGGAGTAGATAAGAACTAATACGCTTCAAGTTTGGTTTGCAAAGACAAGAAACAAGTATATTTGTGGATTCTGTGTTAACATGAGACAGTTGTCCAGTACCTTGGATGGACGCAAAAAGACGGTCGTAGCATGAAGCAGGTCTAGGTGGGAGCTTCATCCTGCACTCATTGTGACCAGGGAGGCATCCACAGAAACTTCGTTTTCCTTTGTCAAATTTAGGCACCTGATGGAACCTGTGATCATATATAAAGCATTACTTGAGTATTGAACTCCAAGATGGTGATTTCAGTAATAAAGATTCACTAGAGAACTTTTCTCAGTTCAAAAGCTGGGAAATGCTTCATATCATGTTGTTTCTCGCTAATTACAGAAACTCGAGGCATACATCTAGTACTTCCTATCATGTTTTTTCTTGCTACTTACTAAAAAATGCACGCACATGAAAATATGGGAAATGATAAAAATGCAATCAAGAACCAGATCTGTCTTAGTATCTTAATACTACCAACCATGCATCAAGTGAATAAATAAAATAGAAAATCGAATGCCATGTGAAAAGCTGCATTAGTGTAAGTAGACTATCATAGCAAAGCCACACTCCAAATCTCCAATAAGACCATTAGGCATCGGTAGGAATAAAACCATAGACATAACAGCAAAGCCACACATGTAACCATTACTAATTTGTTTTTCACACAATCTATAGTTGAGCATTCCTATTACCTTGAGGCTGGTGGCGTACTCCAGGGATGTTGCAGGTGCTTGTCGGTGTACCATTCTGTGCTCCTGCATGATCATCAGTTATGAATAAAAGACTGCATGAGCAACTCGAAATAGCTATTAGTAGCATCTCATGACTGATGACACCATGATTTGAAGAGACATGTAAAGAGATAAACGGTAGGGTTTATTCTAGCAGAGACATACAAATGACTAGAACAACACTTTACGTTCAGATACAAGTATTACTGATCATGTACTGATTTGAGAAATGCATGGCTTGGATTAATATCAAATATGAATCATTAAGACGTCGATGGTAGCGTTGGTGACGAGCACGACGGGCTTGAGCAACTGGCTGGTGGCGAGCCTAGGGAGCCACAGTTTTCTTCTCCCCATCCACACCTTCTATGAAATCAATTGAACTACTCAGTCAATATCATGATATATGGTTGATAGAACTACATCTTTCTGCCAAAATTAACTACATATAGTAAGAAAGCTAAATTTCAATTAAAAGAGTAGTCTTATTCCTAGTATCAAAATCATCTACATATTGTAGGGAGAATATAGTGGAAGATCATTTTATCTATGCTACATACATAATGTAAATAAGTTTCCATTACATGAGAAGAAGAAAATGGTATCCAAGAACTAAACATTTAAAATAAATGACCTCTGAAAACAATTAGAATGGCTTGTACACCAGTTCTGACATCAAACTATTTACGACTATAGAAAATATACTCAGAAAATATACTCAGTTTCCATCATGAAAAGCCTGCAAAAACTTTAAGAACACAATGCTGTGCACTCGTACTATTGTGCATCATTATAAGAGAGGAAAGAGTAATAATGATGGATCATTCTATGGTATGAATTTTCTTTGTTTAGGCGTAGCTATATCAGGAGGTGCTAGAGCATGGAAAAGAACTATGACAGACACCTATTGTGCTGTCAGATTGTACTAGAAGCTCTAGTACACTGACATAGAACAATTTTACCAGGGAAATCAAGTACTAATGCAAACAACAGAAGTGCCAAAACTAACTACAATATCAAAACGAAGATGTACTCAAGATAATAGCCCAACTAGCTTCACGTAGCACAGCAAGAGAGACATCTATTGGCAATATACACTAATACCTCAATGATGTACATATACACATAATCTAAATGTACAAGACTTAAATTAATTGATATTTAGTTCTCCAATCAATTTTCCTATTGGCGACCAAGGGATAGCAATGATTAATCAGTATACAGGGGTGGGGGAATTGGGAGGGAGTACCTTTTGCAGGCAGCAATCATGGTGGGGGTCGAGGACGTCTCCCTCGAGTAGGGGATGGACGAGCTCCATGCGACCATGTCCAGCCCTTACGCCTCCTCCCCTTCTGCGAGGACGCGCAACACCTCCCGCTCTACCCCTTTGTTCCCCACCATGAGCAGATCGCCATGGCTACTGTCGTCGAAGGCTAGCGTCACGGTGGATGCTGGCCTAAGGTGGCGAACGCGAGGGAAAGGGCTTGCCAGATCTTGGGTCGTTCACGGTACCTGGATGCTGTTGTCGGCTATTCTGTAGGTTGAGGCTGTATCTGCCCCTGTGCGGTGAAGCCACTCGCCGATGTTCCCCGTAGTCTGTGTGTGCAGGTTCCTCCTGGCGCCGCCGGTAGGCGACACGGAGGACTCGATGCCCCCGCCGCCTGGGACCGTCTGCCCCCGCTGACCCATGATGTAGAGGCCACCCTCGGCAAGCACGTATCGGTGCTGCCGTGGATCCTTGGAGGTGGCGGCCGTCGAACCGTCTGGTGTGGTGGAGGGACACCGCTGTCGATCTAGGTTAGCGAGAGGGGAATCGAAGAGCGTGGACTCGGTTGGGTTCCTTGAGGGAGGATGGGGGCAGATGCGACGATGCGGCCACGCAGTCGATGCGGGCAGGCCGGCTCGACGGAGCGCCATGCACGGATGCACGCGCGTGCCGGCGAGACAACCCACCGCGACATCTTTGGGAGGAGACGCCGCCGCCTCTCTGGTCTGGTTGGGATCTAGGGTTTGGTGGTTCGTGTGTGGGGAGATGCCGCTGCCTCTCTGGTGGGGGAGAGAATGGGATCGAGACTGGAGAGGATGGCATCTAGACTAGGGTTTGTTGGGTTTTTTTTCTTTCGGAAGGAGAGGATCGTGTCGTTGGATGGGTACATGTTGGACGGTTCAGATCATGGTATACGTTGGTGATCCGTGGGAAGGTTGTCCGAGTGACTTGATTGGCTGCAAAAAAGCTATTTTTAGGGGTTTCATTTTCTAAGTTCCAAACAACCAATGTTATGGCCAGAATTGTGGCATAGTTTATGCTAATGTCTCCATATTGTGCATACATATGTATCTTGAGATGGCGAACAATATTGTAGGAGGAAGTTTTCCTTTTCGTCGCACAAAAAAATATTTTCCATTTTCTGAGCGCAAAAAATAGGGCGTTTTGTGAAGCAACCACCAAATGACCATTTTATAATGCTACCACCTAATTTTTCAAAAATAGTATAGCACCTTACATGGACAAATGTCCCAACCGGAGTACCTCAAACCTTTCCGTCCATCCCTGGCGAAAAGGGAAAATTCCTGCCAAATCGGTAGGAAGTGGTCCGATTTGACCTACAGGTACAAGATCTGATGCCCATTATTTTTTGAAAAAATGATTTTTAGACTCACAATATCATGTTTCTTCAGAGATCCAATGCAAGTTTAGCGAGGCTTAGCCCCGAGCTAAGAACCTTCATGTCAACCATTTTGACCATAGTTTGAAACGGGCATAGAAAATTAAAAAACGGTCCGATCAATGCAAATCCTTCGCGTGGTGTCTTATTATGTGACATAGTTACAAGTAAAAATACCAAACTTGGTATATTGCAAGTGTCTCAAAAAAACCTTCTTAGAAATGAGCTACTAGGTTCGAGGTTTCATGGCTTTCGGGCCAAACGACCAATGTTATGGCTAGAACCACGGCATAGTTGTGATAATATGCCCATATTATACACCCATATGTATCGTGGGATGGCGCATAATGTTGCAGGAGAAAGTTTTCTGTTTTGTCGCACAGAAAAACCATTTTCCATTTTCTGAGTGCAAAAAATGGGTCGTTTTGTGAAGCAACGACCAAATGAAAGTTTTAAAATGCTACCATACCAATTTCCAAAAATAATAGGACACCTTACATGGCAAAATGTCCCAACCGGGATATCTCAAACCTTTCTGTCCACCACTGGCGAAAAAGACAAATTCCTGCCGAATCGGTAGGAAGTGGGTCCGATTTTAACTACAGGTACATGATCTGATGCCCGTTATTTTGAAAAATTGATTTTTAGACTCACAATATCATGTTTCTTCAGAGATCCAATGCAAGTTTAGCGCAGCTCAGCCCCGAGCTAAGAAACTCCATGCCCACCGTTTTGACCATAGTTTGAAACGAGCATAAAAAATTAAAAAACGGTCCGATCAATGCAAATCCTTCGCGTGGTGTCTTCTTATGTGACATAGTTTCAAGTAAAAATACCAAACTAGGTATATTACAAGTGTCTCGAAAAAATCTTCTCAGAAATGAACTATCATGTTCGAGGTTTCATGGCTTTCGGGCCAAACGACCAATGTTATGGCTAGAATCACGGCATAGTTTGTGATAATGTGCCCATATTGTGCATACATATGCATCTTGGGATGGATAACAATGTTGCAGGAGGAAGTTTTCCTTTTCGTCGCACGGAAAAGGCATTTTATATTTTTTGAGTGCCAAAATCGGGGTGTTTTGTGAAGCAACACAAAATGTTCAATTCAAAAATACTACCACCCCATTTTTAAAAAATACTAGACCACCTTAAATGAACAATGCCCTAACCGGGGATTTTAAAAACTTTCCGTCCATCCCTGGTGAAAAAGACAAATGTCTGCCGAATCGGTAGGAAGTGGGTCCGATTTGAACTACAGCTACATGATTTGATGCTCGTGATTTTTTGAAACAATAATTTTTAGACTCACAATATGATGTTTCTTCAGAGATCCAACGCAATTTTAGCGAGGCTCATCCTCTATCTTCACGCCCGTCGTTTTGACCATAGTTTGAAATAGGAAAAGTTTGAAACGGGCATAAAAAATTCAAAAATGATCAGAACAATGTAAAACCTTCGCGTGGTGTCATATTATGTGACATAGTTACAAGGAAAAATACCAAACTTGGTATACTAAGTGCATCTCGAAAAAACCTTCACGGAAATGACCTATCATGTTCGAGGTTTCATGGCTTTCAAGCCAAACGACCAATGTTATGACCAGAATCACGGCATAGTTTGTGATCATGTGCCCATATTGTTCATACATATACATCTTGGTATGGATAACAATGTTGTAGGAGGAGGTTTTCCTTTTCGTCGCACGGAAAATGCATTTTCTATTTTTTGAGTGCCAAAATCGGGGTGTTTTGTGAAGCAACACAAAATGTTCAATTCAAAAATGCTACCACCCCATTTTTGAAAAATATTAGACCACCTTACATGAACAATGCCCTAACCAGGGATTTTAAAAACTTTCCGTCCATCCCTGGTGAAAAAGACAAATGTCTGCCGAATCGGTAGGAAGTGGGTCCGATTTGAACTACAGCTACATGATCTGATGCTCGTGATTTTTTGAAACAATAATTTTTAGACTCACAATATGATGTTTCTTCAGAGATCCAACGCAATTTTAGTGAGGCTCATCCTCTATCTTCACGCCCGCCGTTTTGACCATAGTTTGAAATAGGAAAAGTTTGAAACGGGCATAAAAAATTCAAAAATGATCAGAACAATGTAAAACCTTCGCGTGGTGTCATATTATGTGACATAGTTGCAAGGAAAAATACCAAACTTGGTATATTGAGTGCATCTCAAAAAACCTTCACGGAAATGACCTATCATGTTCGAGGTTTCATGGCTTTCAAGCCAAACGACCAATGTTATGACCAGAATCACGGCATAGTTTGTGATCATGTGCCCATATTGTTCATACATATGCATCTTGGGATGGATAACAATGTTGTAGGAGGAGGTTTTCCTTTTCGTCGCACGGAAAATGCATTTTCTATTTTTTGAGTGCCAAAATCGGGGTGTTTTGTGAAGCAACACAAAATGTTCAATTCAAAAATGCTACCACCCCATTTTTCAAAAATATTAGACCGCCTTACATGAAAAATGACCTAACCGGGGATTTTAAAAACTTTCCGTCCACCCCTGGTAAAAAAGACAAATGTCTGCCGAATCGGTAGGAAGTGGGTCCGATTTGAACTACAACTACATGATCTGATGCTCGTGATTTTTTGAAACAATAATTTTTAGACTCACAATATGATGTTTCTTCAGAGATCCAACGCAAGTTTAGCGAGGCTCATCCTCTATCTTCATGCCCGTCGTTTTGACCATAGTTTGAAACAGGAAAAGTTTGAAACGGGCATAAAAATTTCAAAAATGATCCGAACAATGTAAAACCTTCGCATGGTGTCATATTATGTGACATAGTTGCAAGGCAAAATACCAAACTTGGTATACTAAGTGCATCTCGAAAAAACCTTCACGGAAATGACCTATCATGTTCGAGGTTTCATGGCTTTCAAGCCAAACGACCAATGTTATGACCAGAATCACGGCATAGTTTGTGATCATGTTCCCATATTGTGCATACATATGCATCTTGGGATGGATAACAATGTTACAGGAGGAAGTTTTCCTTTTCGTCGCACGGAAAAGACATTTTCTATTTTTTGAGTGCTAAAATCGGGGTGTTTTGTGAAGCAACACAAAATGTTCAATTCAAAAATGCTACCACCCCATTTTTCAAAAATACTAGACCACCTTAAATTAACAATGCCCTAACCGGGGATTTTAAAAACTTTCCGTCCACCCCTGGTGAAAAAGACAAATGTCTGCCGAATCGGTAGGAAGTGGGTCCGATTTGAACTACAACTACATGATCTTATGCTCGTGATTTTTTGAAAAAAAAATTAGACTCACAATATACTATTTTATCAGAGATCCACCAAAATATTTATAATACTCAACCTCCAGATTCAACCCTAATATTTTGAATTCAAAACCCTAGTTTCAAAATCATATTTCGAATTATGATATTGTTCCTACCATGGACTAATGCGGAATTAGTAGATCAAATATTTGTAAGTAATCATACTATTTATAATTAACAACCCAATATGATCTACTGAAATTTATAAAAATTTAGAGACAAAAGTCAATTCTTTTGGACTTCAGATGATAAAAATAGAAAACAATTAAGAAAACACAAAAAGAAAACGAAAAAAAAAATTAACCGTACCTAATCTATTGCATCCAAGGTCAAAGACCGGCCCAAGTTACCGCACAGCAAGGCCCATTGCAAATAAGCCCAGGTAAGTACTAGTTGTTAGGCCCATGCCCGGACGTGTAGAATTCTCATATAGAGGCCGCGCAGTATTGTGTCAACTAAATTGGTCAGGTACTTGTCTCTTTCTGTGGGAGGTCACCGGTTCGAGTCTCCGCGCCCCATCATTTTTTATCTATTTTTCGAAGCCAAACAGATGATTAAAGCCTTTAAATCACCGATGGAGTAGTACAATGATAGGATTGATTAGTTGGTTCAGTGGTTACGTTGCGGATGGATGGACCTCGACGTGGGTTCGAACCCCGACGTCGCCGGTTCGAGACCCCTCGTCCCATCATTTTTCTTCTATTTTTCGAAACATATGAATAAAGCCTTTAAAGGAGCTATGGAGTAGTAGAATGTCAAGAACGGTTGGTTGGTTCAGTGGTTAGGTTGGCGTTGGATGGTCTTTGAGGTTGTGGGTTCGAACCCCCACATTTGAACTTTTTTTGATTAATAATCTCGGGATTTTCTAACATTGCCACATGGACACATATGGACACATGGATAAAACATGTAGTCAAGAACTGACACATAGACATGCCACATAGGCGTAATTGGTGATGTGGTCGACTACTCCTTTCAATTTATGCTAATTTGGACGCTATGACAATTTTAAATCGTCATAGTGAGCTACATATAGCATGGTAGGTTGTGCCTAATAGGTTATGACGATTTCAGCTAATGAAATTATGACTTTTTTAGCAATATTGTCGTAATTTTTTCACGGTTTAGGCCCTCTGGAACTGCAAATGGCCATCTAGTGCAAAATCGTCATAAGTCTATGACGATTTTGTCCACGGTCACTATCAAAAGGTCATAGACTGACACATTTCTTGTAGTGATAGTTCTTTTTCTTCCTTTGGATAATTCTTCTACGCACCATTTAGAGTTATACTAGCATGATAAATCTACGAGCAATATGTTGTCCCAGAGTTACTCCTACAACATCATCACTAGCTTCACATATTAAGTCAAAGGTTGTATCTCAGATAGGTGGTTTAATGATAGGAGCACGAGATAAAGCATTTTTTGGTTGATCAAAGGCTTCAAGACATTTATCATCAAAATTAAATCTTACTCCCTTTTGCAGGAGGTTAGTCAAAGGTTTAGATATTCTAGAGTAATTTCTAATGAACCTCCTATAAAAACCCACATGACAAAGAAAACCTCTTATACCTTTAATATCCCTAGGTTGTGGCATTCTCTCAATTGCCTCAACCTTAGCTCTATCAACTTCAATTCCCTTACCTGATACCTTCTGTCCAAGGACTATACCTTCTTTGACCATAAAATGGTATTTCTCCCATTTTAGAACAAGATTGGTTTCTTCGCAATGCTGCAAAACTGTTTTGAGATTATCCAAGCAGCTCGTAAATGAATTTCCATAGACAGAAAAGTCATCCATAAATACTTCCATTGTGAGTTCTATGAAATGAGCAAAAATAGCAGTCATGCATCTTTGAAAAGTAGCCGCATCATTACATAATCCAAAAGGCATATGTCGGTAAGCATGTAAACCATAAGGACTAATGAAAGTTGTTTTAAGTTGGTCATTAGGATGAACAACTATTTGAGAAAAACCAGAGTATCCGTCCAAGTAACAAAAATGAGTATGGTTTGCTAACCTCTCTAAAGTTTGATCTATGAACGGTAAAGGATAGTGATCATTCCTAGTTTCTTATTTAATTTTCTCAAGTCTATGCACATCATATGCCCAACAATAGTTCTAGTAGGTATGAATTTATTATTTTCATTAGGAACAATAGTGAAACCGCCTTTCTTAGGGACACAATGAACAAGACTTCCCATTCACTTTCTTTAATAGGATAGATTATACCTGCGTCCAGTAGGCGTACATTTTCTTTTCTTACCACTTCTTTCATTTCTGGCTTCAATCTTCTATTAAATTCCGCAACTAGTTTAGCACCTTTCTCCATGAATATTCGATGGACGGCTATCATGGGACTGATGCCCTTGAAATCATCCATTGAGTACCCAAAGGCCATGCGATGCTCCTTAAGTATCTCCATAAGTTATTCTTCTTTTCCTAAAAGTTTAGCACTAATAATAATAGGAAATTTATTTGTATTATCTAGAAACCTGTATTTGAGATTATCTGGTAGAGTCTTCAATTCTGGGGGTGGTAGTCCCTCATCCCCTCTCTTTTCTGGCTCTTCAAAAGACTCATCAGTTGGAGGTCCTATTATGGGAAGTGAATCAAATTCATCTTCTAGTTCTTCCAGGGGCTTGTCCTCCATAACTATTTCTTCCTAATTTGGATCTTCATTTATTTTTTCTTCTTGATTACCAAAGAAAAGAGCCGCCATTTCTTCAATAGTTCTCTCTTCCTCTTCTTCTTGTATTTGCGGAGGCCTGTCTTTAAATTTGGAAAAATGGAATTTATTTTCCGTTCCCCCAAGATTAAGAGACATAATCTCCCAAAAAGTTTCTTCCAAATATAATAGGGAAAAGAGTGTCAGTTGGCATATCAACAACTACAAAATCGATGGGAAATTTTTTATTGCCAATTCTGACAGTTGCATATTCAACTACTACCATTGGAATTCTAAGACTTTTATTGGCTAACATAATTGTCATATCAGTATTTTGAATTGTAGCCGGTTCTATTTCTTATTTTATTTCTAAATAGAAATCATAAGATATAACATTAACTTCGGTACCAAGATCACATAAACCGTAATGCGAGGTTTCTTTAAATATGCAAGGAAGAATAGGCTTACCCACATGTTTTACCTTTGTTTTACCTTCAACCAATATGGAAGTCTCTTTATCAAGTTCAGCTATGTTACAATGTGCGTACATAGCCATAATTTCTTCATTGGTTACCTCTTCATCTTTGGTTTCCTCCAAATGTTCCACGACTTCTGGCAAATTTTCTTCTTCCTTTTTATCCTGTACTTCCTTGACCTGTTCATATTCAAGAATATGCTTTCATGTAGTGTTAGGAAAAGACATTTCCTTTATTGGTTCTAAAGAGGCCAGTGTTGCTTTATCTTCTCTTTTCTTCTCGGGTTCGGGTGGTGGATCATACTTGACCAGTCCCTCTTTTGGAGCTTTAATATGTTCTGTAAAAACTTTAACAACTTGCAACAGAAGATATGAATCCAAGTAAAGTTATTTAGATAATTCTTTAACATGGCCTTTTTTATTATAGTCATGAATACAATCATGTTCTATTTCTACGCCTCCTTCACTCCCTAGACCAAAATTCCATGAAACTCTATAATCACGAATTATATTAAGTAAAGCCCAAGCTTTAGGTATAGGAAGATTCATAAAGGCTCCTTCCACGAAAGAGTCTAGTCCAATTTTATTAGATTCAATTAAACCGCCATAAAAGATATGCAATAAATACCATTCAGGTAAATCATGATGAGGACATAGACGTAGTAAATCTTTAAATCTGAATAAGCTCTTACTAGTCCTTCATTAAAATGGTATTTCCAAGTCATTATAAGACGCCTGATTTCAAAAGATTTTGACAAAGGGTAATATTTATCTAGAAATTCACAGGCTAGATTATCCCAAGTAGTAGTGGCTTCAGGTGGTAGGGATCTATACCATGAGAGAGTTGTACTAGTCATGGTTTGACTAAAAAGTTTAACCCTTACCTCATCGGTTGTATATCCCGTTAATAGAAAAGTGCCACCTAGATCTTTGAAGCATGCAATATGCTCATATGGATCAGGATCCAGTAAATTGCTTCTTATGTAGAATACTAAGTAGTAGACGGTTTATTTCAAGCCCCTTGTCTTCTCATTGGAGTTGTCTCTTTTATAAATATCATAGGGCTTCCCAAAGCAGTTGAGTGGGTTAGCACTAGTCATATGCTCAAACTCCATCATGTTGGTGGGAAACTATAACTCAAAACAAAATTTAGCAAGGCAAAAATAAATAAGTAAAAACTAAAAGACCTACATCGCTTAGCTTCCCGGCAATGGCTCCAGAAAATAGCTTGATGACTGCAACTGCACAGATCGTTTGTAGCTAGTTTTGAAATAAAGATATTGATCCCAGAGGGAGCAGGATTCTGAACTCTAATAACTTTTGAAATAAATATGACGATAGAAATGCTAGATTAAGTTCTAAGTAACAAGATAAAATGGGAGTATTGTGTAAAGGGTGTTTTTGGGTTTTAGGTATAAGAGAAATAATAAGGGAAATAAAAATAACTTAATACAGAAAGTAAGTATCGTGTATGTAAGAAAGATTGGAACTTCATTAGGGAAATAGTGTTCTCAGGGAGTAGCGGATACACCACTAGTATTATGAGGATCTATGATAAAGATTATTATCATGAACATTCTCAACTATATATGTGTGGGAGGAACTCCGTGTTTGGACAATTAGGAAGCAACCGCTACTCACATCATCCTCATAACCACATCAGTCAGCAATCGACATCAATCAAGTTACTGCGCTATTAAGGGATGTAATCCCGTAGGACATATCCCATGGCATGGATAGTGTTCTGTGAGTTTCCTTGGATTCCCAAGTTGATACGTAAGGGGTGCCAACAACTTTGTAGTCATTGTAAGTGCTAGCACGCATGCGTCTACCAACTAGTAGTTCCCTCCATCAAGTCTCCACGAGAGGCAAATATTGAGAGGTTGACTTCTCTCAACATCAAGATGTAGAGAATCTAACACATGGTCACAACGATGAATATCATAATAGACTTCATATTATTTCAATCTCATACTAGGGTTTCTCCATCTCCCCAAGAACTAAAGATCTACTCAAACATGGAGGCAATCAACATCATGGCAATGGTTATGGAAACAATCATAGATGAATGGTACTTGTATAAATCCACAACGAGTACGGGAATTACAACAAGATCTAGACAAGGATGTAGATGGGATGGATGGAGATGGTGACGATGTAGAGGTGGATGATGATGATCGATGCCTTAGCCTCCCGGATCTACGCAGGGCGAAGATGGATCCTTGTGGATGAGTTCCCCCTTCTAGATGCCTTCCGTAGGTGAGGTTTCTGCGATTTCTGGGTGTTCTTTATGTCGTCTCCTCGAACCAATTGCACGTGGTGAAACTATTTGATGAGGCAGAGGTGGCGCCTACTATACGGCCAGAGCTATATGGCTGGAAAATTTGCTCCCGCTGTATAATTGGTCGTTGAACCTTCTGCCTCCCTTGTTCGCTTCTGGTTTTCTTCTAGTATTAATAATATTTCCCAAATACATGATTTACGTTGTTTTAACTCCTTTTCTCCATAGTAAAATTGCTCGAAGAATTGAATCCATTGTATCCATCATATGTCCTGATCCTAGTGAAAACAGACATAAAATATGTGCGTGAGCACCGTAAAATACCAAGATCCTACATCTACAATGCAAAATAATAATGTAAAACATGATGCAAATATGCACTCATCAGAATGCCACGAGCCAAGTTTTCAGACATATATAGTGGACCAACATGTTGTACTTACGATCAAACTTCCTAGGTAACTTCGCCCACTTGAATGACTTCATGCTGATTTACTAAAATTAGGAAAAGTTCAACTACTACAAGTAAACTATAGGTTGCTTTGAAAGCTTTAGGAAAATCTCTTGGAGGTACCCATGAGGGGTCAATTAATATATCATAAACCACCAAGATTTTTGACGATAGGTTCAACTTCTTGCTAAGATTTTGCCTCTTTACTGTTTAATGAAATTAGGTCAAACTTGAGCTACAAGTAAGCGTGATAGATTACTCTTTAATTAAATGTCATTTCATAGGTAGATGGGTGCATATTCTTGTAGTAAGTAGTACCATTGGTGTGAGTGTCCAACTACCAGGAAAGAACATTCTCAAATTTCCGAGTGATGACAAGACCATTCTTTTCCGTAAAGAAAGTGCGAAGAATATTGGATCTGAATGCCACAAGCCAAGTTTTTAGACATATATGGTGGATCAATATCCTGTTGTACTTGAGATTCCCATGTTTTAGGAGTTTTCAAGCTTCCTAGCTAACTCCGCCCACTTGATTTTGTATCCAAATAAGTAAAATTTGAACTACAAGTAAGAAATTTAAGGTTGCGTTGAAAGTTTTATGAAAAAACTTTTGGAGGTACACATCGGGCGGTCAATTAATATATCAGAAACCACCAAGAGTTTTGATGACTAGTTCGACTTCTAGCTAAGATTTTACATCTTGAAAATTTTGAACCCCTTTTGAAAATGATCACATGAAATAAGGAGAGGGGGAAAAGATTTTTCTATTCTCTATGAGCAACCCACAAGCTTGAGGTGCACCTTAGGCTTAAAGATAACTTTATTTTCTCCACAATGTATAAGGTGAACCTTAGCGGATGCCACATACTAGGCCTTAAGGTCTGCTTTTTACACATTGTGGATGCCCTTATTAGGGAAAAATAAAATAGTACACTAGTGTATTTCTTTGCTTAGCCATATGCTCACCTCTGTCCACGTGTTGTATATGCTGTGAGAATAAAACATAGGCAGGGGAAGAGGGCAGCAACAAATATGAGTTGAAGGCAGTTCGATGTCAGAGCAAAGTTATGATGGGTTCCTGACACGAGGTACTCCTGCGGCCTTATAGTGTACACTCTACTAGTAGTAAATTTCAGGACCTATGCACGCGGAACAAATTGTGTGTTTTATCTCTCCTTCACTACCTCTCACCATCCATCCTCCATATCTCCTCCCCTTTCCCCTCGCGCACTGGCCCGACTAATCTCTCCCTCGTCTCATAGCATGGTGTTGCGCATGTGTGCCTTGGTACGGTGGCTCTGTGTCTCTGGCATTTTCGGCAGCTACGTTGGTGTGGAGTAGGAGGAGTACATAGGAAGGAAACCACTTTGGTCCTTGGCGGCAAAAAAATACAAACTTTTCCAGTTTTTGAAATTTTCACTTGCTTCCCAAACATCGGAAGGGAAGGTTATTCAAAAGATCGACCATTCGCAGTACTTCTTATCTTATCTTTATCTTGTCTTATCTCTTACAATACCATACCACTATATAATGTACAGATAACTTTGAACATTGACTGTTGGATTAAGACTGGCAAATCCAAACATTGTTAACTATTGGATCTTGTTTTACATTCTTAGCATCTAAAAGATTCTATTGATAGTCTTTAGCATGATGAACGCTAGTATGCTCAAACCTAAAAACACACTTTATTGCTCAGTTTTAGGGTCCTTGTGCTAAATGCATGGACTTGGATGGAATTTTCATTTTTATGAGGTCCTTGATGTAACTTGTACTTCCACTAACGGTGTTAACTCAAGAACCTCGCTCCTACGAGACCTACCATAGTTAAAAGAAAATGCAATTGCCCCAATTATCACACAAACTGGGCCACAATTTCTTATATGTAATACCCAAGTTTTTAGTACTAGGATTTTTCAAGCTTTCTAGCTAACTTCGCACAGTTTAGTGACTTATTTCCGATTCAACAAAATTAGGTCAAACTTGAGCTACAAGTAAGCGCAATTGATTGCTCTTGAATTAAATGTCTTTTTGGAGGATGGGTGCATCTTCTTGTAATAAACAATGTCGTCGGTGTGAGATTGTTCTTTTCTATCAAGAAAGTCCAAATGGATCTCAATGCCACAAACCAAGCTTCTAGACATATTAAGTGGGCCACCATGTTTTACTTACAATTCCCATATTTTATGAGTTTTGAAGATCCCTTGTTAACTCCGCCCACTTGAATAACTTCATGCCAATTTATCGAATTTAGGTCTAATTTGAACTACAACAAATTGTAGGTTGCTTTTAACGATTTACGAAAAAACTTTTGGAGGTACCCATCAAAGATAGAAACTAATTTTTTTTTGTGTTTTTCATATAAAGAAAAAAATAGTATAACTATTTTGTGTTTTTGATAAAATAAACAAGCAAACAAAGCAGAAATAAACTAAGCAAAACAAAAAACACAGTAAAGAGATTGGTTGTGAGGGTCTCCCCTTGTGAAGATGTCCTTGACTCCCTGGCAACAACGCCAGAAAAAAGGCTTGATGGCTCAAAATATATCGAGCTCGTTGGGAACCCCAAGAGGAAGGTATGATGAGCACAACAGCAAGTTTTCCCTCAGTTATGAAACCAAGGTTATCGGACCAGTAGGACTAAGGAAACAACTCCAAGGTGTTGTTTCCAACTTGGAATCCTGCACAACACAACCATAGAACTTTGCCCCAACTTATAGTGAGGTTGTCAATCTCACCGGTTTTGCTGAAAACAAAGGATTAAACGTATTGTGTGGAATATAGTAATTGCTTGAGGAAAGTAAACAATAAATAGTAGATGGTTTATCAATGGTAAAAGAATGGATCAGAGTCCATAGTTCACTAGAGGTGATTCTCCTTAAGATAAATAATATGTTGGGTGAACAAATTACAGCGGGGCAATTAACAGACTCGAGAAAGCATCATGCATATACTAATCATCTTGACTCCTATGAGATTTGATTGGGCATTACAACATTATACATAGACTGTAATCCAACTGCATCTATGACTAATAATCCACCTTCAGGTTATCATCTGAACCCCCTCCAGTATTAAGTTGCAAGCAACAGATAATTGCATTATGCAAAGTGTGTAAAGTAAAAAATACGATTGTCCCATGGACAAAGGATTGTTGTTTTCTCCCTAGTAGCAACAGCACATCTTGTACCTTAGATATTCCTGTCACTTCCCTAGATTACTAGAGGCATGAACCCACTATCGAGCATAAATACTCCCTCTTGGAGTTGCTAGCATCTACTTGGCCAAGATAGCTACTAACAACGGAAAGCATGCAAGAACACAAATAACATAGACATGATACAATCAATAATCAATATGAAATAGCATCTCAATATCCATCGGTTCCCCGCAAACACAACATGTAAGATTGCAAATAGATGATCTTGATCATGAAAGGAGCTCACAAGATCTAAACATGATAGCACAAAGGAGAAGAACTAACCATCTAGCTACAACATGGACCCGCAGTCCAGGGATGAACTACTCACGCATCACACCGGAGGCAGTCATGGTGACGAAGAAGGCCTCCAGGGTGATCTCTCCCCTCCAGCAGGGTGCCGGGAAGAGCTTCATTTCCCTCCCGTTCTAGGTATGGAGATGGCGGTGGCTACAGACTCTTTCGTGGAATTTTTTCAGGTCCATAGGGTTTTCGTCCCAGGAGGCTTTTATAGGCGGAAGGGCAAGGTCGGTGGAGGCTCGAAGGGCCCACACTAGGTGGCGGTGCGCCTAGGGCTGGCCGCACCACCCTAGGGTGTGGCTGCCTCGTGGCCCCCCTTCATCTCCCCTTCGGACTCCGTGTTGCTTCGGGTAAAATATTGACTTGGGCTTTTGTCTGGTCCAATTCCGAGAATAGTTCCTTACTAGATTTTCTGAAACCAAAAACAGCAGAAAACAGGCAACTGGCACTGTGGCATCTTGTTAATAGGCTAGTTGCAGAAAATGTATAAAAATACCTCAAAGCATGAACAAAACATAAGAAAGTAGATACTAAACAAGCATGGAACATCAAAAATTATAGATACGTTTACGACGTATCAACATCCCCAAGCTTAACTCCTGCTCGTCCTCGAGTAGGTAAGTGATAAAAAAAGAATAATTTTTGAGCTGACATGCACCATCACAATCTTGATCAAGGTATTTGTAAAACATTGATAGGTGGGATCATAGTACTCTAACATAGACATGAAAGATATAGTTCTAACAATAAGACATAGAAACTATGTTGTAACATGAAAAGGTACAAACAAAAGATTCATGAATAACAATGCTTTGAAAGACGTTTGTTTTTTTCACATATAGATTAATTATGAGAATGGTATTCATCTTGTCCCTCATGGTGTAGCAAAACTGCATAGGACATCTTCGAAGTTCATAAGGGTGACTAGATACAAATACTTTAAGAACAAGCAATATCAAAGTTATGAATCAATCAACAAGTTTTGGGATAATGCACATTAAACTAAGAATGACCACTATGCTCTCTCAATAGGTTCATACAGATAGAAGATGGAGATTCAACATAAAAGTAAAAGAAAGGCCCTTCATAGAAGGAAGCAGGGATTCAAGTATCATAAAGAGCTTCCAAAATTATGGTACTTATTAGCTTTCAGCTCTCATTACCCCTATCATAAGCATATTTAGGTGATTAAGGTTAAAGTGAACAAATATGAGGATATGCCTAACAAGTTATAAGCTGAAAATCTCATGCCCCTTGCTTACGAGTACCGAACATCATGCTACTCAACTTTAGTCACAAGTAAGTTCTTGTCATTGTAAATACATGTGTATCATAGAGAACTGCCAACTGGGTACCCCTTTCCCCATGATATAGGAGTTTTCCCATATTACAATGACAAGGCAACAGACAATGAGCATCTCAGCGATCCTTTTTATTTGTTATTTGCATAGGCTTTGCCTTTTTTTTCTTTTTTTCTTTTTTTATTTTTTTATTGAGGATGCTTCACAGATTGCTCACTATGGTTATGCTGCAAGTTTCCACCATGATTAGGCATGGCTTAGGCTAGCCACCCAAGCGTTTCTCTAACACATATACAAACTCCATGAGCTTTACAAGCTCCAATTTCGTTTCACACCGCTGGGATCCATAAGCAAAAGAACATGATATCAACTAAATAAAGTGCAATGTTGAAAGCGTTCCCCATGATAGATGGTTCTGCTAATTCACAACTTACAAAGTGCAAGCATATATGCAACATAGATGGGCACAATGGTTCAGGTTTATTAAGTGCAAGAAAGGAAAGTGTGCCATCAAGTTTGTGGGAGCTTTAATCACTAATTTTCACATAACAAGTTTAATTCGGAAGGTAGAAAAAAACATGAATATACTTGGAATAGAAATAATGCTAATAGGTAGGTATGGTGGACTCTTTGGAATAACTTGGTTTTATTTGTAGTTGGATGCATGAGTGGAACTCATACTTGGTACATGCGGAGGCTAGCAAAAGACTGGGAGCGACAACTAAGACAGCAATAATGGTCATAATCGTGCAAAGAGACAAAACATTATTAATTAAAGCATAAAGTGATATTACAAGTCGAAAACTAAATGATCATAGAGTCTATCGTGACTTGGTATAGTCTTAACATGGTGTGAGCATGCGCTAAGTCAACCCAAATAAAGCATCAAAGGAGAATACCACAATATTATGCTTTTATATGCTAAAACAACGCATGATTCTTTCAAGGCACATTAAGCAATCTCAATTGTTTGTAAACAAGTCATGCTATAGGAATAATCACTAAGCATAAATTCATAGCAATATCAAACATGACATGATAAAGTCTAGGCCACAGTCAAAACAAGACTCCTTTGTACCACTTATAAGCATGAACTTTCCTACACTTTTCCCATCCAAATAAACTTATTTGAAACTATGTATGAATGCGAGGGTCTAACCAATTTATTTAAACAAACTAAGCAAACGAAAACTAAAAACAAAAATGAAGACGCTCCAAGAACAACACAATTGTGCATGAAACAATAAAAATGAAGTGTTTGGTAGAAACCTGAGATTTTTATTGATGAAGAAGGGGATGCCTTGGGCATCCCAAAGCTTTGAGGCTTGTACTTCTTGAATATTTCTTGGGGTGACACGGTGGCATCCCCAAGATTGAGATTTTGTCCATACTTCATCTTATCACATTGTTCTTCCCTACACTTTAAAATTTCCTTCATATAAAACTTCACACAATCTTCATTAGCAACATTTGTGTACTTAAGATAATAAGTCTTTAGGTTAGTTTCAACACAAGTAAAACTTCCATTAAAGCACAAGCTACTATAGAAATTCCTTTTAAAAGTTCAAATGATCAAAGAGAACTCAAAGAGAAAGAGATTAAGAGGCAAATACAAATAATGGCAGAAACCTGTCAAAACAGACCAGCAAGTAAAAACCGATATTTTCGAAGACCTTCTGTTGCTCAAATCGAAAAGTGTTAAACTAACGGAAGTTAGATAACAACCTGGGGAAGAAGCACAATCAATTACCGCTCAATCCGATGTACAGAGATGTTTGACGAATTTTAACAGCGAAGCACAAAAATCTGTTTCGGGACAGCAACTTTCCCAAGCATTATTTCTCTCTTATTAGAGCTTATTCTTGGCACAAAAACCACACAAAAATGATAAGGAGAGGTTATTACTAAGGCAATAACTTCCAAGAATAAAAATAAAAATTTATTAACTAAAAATTTGGGTTATCTCCCAATAAGTGATTTTCTTTAACGCCTTTGCGCTAGGCATAAGAAGCAAGAATCAAGTATTCTCAAATGAAAAGGAATTGAGACCAAATTTCTTGCCCCTACCTTTCTTAACTTTATTCCTATCTTTAGGGAACGTATGAGTGCATGATGCCCTTTTCCACATCTATTATTGCTCCAAGGAATTTTAGTAGGGATCTTCTAAGTGTAATTTGTCCTTTTCCTACAGATTCAATAACAAGATAATCAGTAGACACCACTTTCCCTAGGATCTTTGTAAACACTCCTTCAGCTATTCCAATGGGTAATATTGTGGCATTATTAGTCAGAGATATTTCTTCTCCTCCTTCAGAAAGTCCCCAAAGATTTAAGGATTCATAGATGTCTTTAGGCATAAGGCAGAATTCAGACATGATATCACAACGAGCATAAAAAGTTTCATTATTTATAACAACTTTTACTGTAGGAAGCCATTTTAAAGATTCAGAATTTATTGGAACATATTCATTATGCTCTCTAAGCATGTTATAGCATTCTTTTAAACTAGCTGTGTTGGTTTCAAGAGTGTTCAACCTAGCAATAATGTTTGTAATGGAGGAATCAGATTTGCTAGGCAAGTCATATGTTGCAACCAACTTTTTTATGGTATTAAAATCTTCACCCTCATTGCACTAGAGGAAATCTCCTCCTACTATAGCATCCAAAGCATATCTATAGCAAAGAGTAGTTCGAAAATAGAAACTCCTAAGAAACAAGCTTAGAGTCATTTTAAGTTCAGTTTTTTATGTAAATCAGAGATTCTAGACCAAGCTTCTTTGAAACTCTCGTCAATTCCTTGTTTGAAAGTAAAAATCATTTCCTCAGGCAACATCGTCATTGGAGCAATGCTAGACATAATAGCAACTTGTTATAGAAACTAATTTTTTTTTGTGTTTTTGATATAAAGAAATAAACTAGTATAACTATTTTTTGTGTTTTTGATAAAATAAACAAGCAAACAAAGCAGAAATAAACTAAGCAAAACAAAAAAACACAGTAAAGAGATTGGTTGTGAGGGACTCCCCTTGTGAAGATGTCCTTGACTCCTCGGCAATGGCGCTAGAAAAAAGGCTTGATGTCTCAAAATATATCGAGCTCGTTGGGAACCCCAAGAGGAAGGTATGATGAGCACAGTAGCAAGTTTTCCCTCAGTTATGAAACCAAGGTTATCGAACCAGTAGGAGCTGGGAAACAACTGCAAGGTGTTGTTTCCAACTTGGAATCCTACACAACACAACCATAGAACTTTGCCCTAACTTACAGTGAGGTTGTCAATCTCACCGGTTTTTGCTGAAAAAAAGGATTAAACGTATTGTGTGGAATATTGTAATTGCTTGCAGAAAGTAAACAGTAAACGGTAAATTGTAGATGGTTTATCAATGGTAAAAGAATGGACCGGGGTCCATTGTTCACTAGAGGTGATTCTCCTTCAGATGCATAACATGTTGGGTGAACAAATTATAGTGGGGAAATTGACAGACTCGAGAAAGCATCATGCATATACTAATCATCTTGACTCCTATGAGATTTGATTGGGCATTACAACATTATACATAGACCGTAATCCAACTGTATATATGACTAATAATCCACCTTCAGGTTATCATCCGAACCCCCTCCAGTATTAAGTTGCAAGCAATTGATAATTGCATTAAGCAAAGTGTGTAAAGTAAACAATACGATTGTCCCATGGACAAAGGATTGTTGTTTTCTCCCTAGTAGCAATAGCACATCTAGTACCTTAGAGATTCCTGTCACTTCCCTAGATTACTAGAGGCATGAACCCACTATCGAGCATAAATACTCCCTCTTGGAGTTGCTAGCATCTACTTGGCCACGATAGCTACTAACAATGGAAAGAATACAAGATCACAAATAACATAGACATGATAGAATCAATAATCAATCTAAGATAGCATCTCAATATCCATCGGATCCCCATAAACACAACATGTAAGATTACAAATAGATGATCTTGTTCATGAACGGAGATCACAAGATCTAAACATGATAGCACAAAGGAGAAGAACCAACCATCTAGCTACTACATGGACCCATAGTCCAGGGATAAACTACTCACGCATCACACCGGAGGTAGTCATGGTGATGAAGAAGGCCTCTAGGGTGATCTTTCCCCTCTGGTTGGGTGCTGGTAAAATATTAACTTGGGCTCTTGTCCGGTCCAATTTCGAGAATATTTCCTTACTAGCTTTTCTGAAACAAAAAACAGCAGAAAACAGGCAACTGACACTGTGGCATCTTGTTAATAGGTTAGTTCCAGAAAATATATAAAATACCTCAAAGTATGAACAAAACATAAGAAAGTAGATACTAAACAAGCAGGGAACATCAAAAATTATAGATACGTTTACGACGTATCACTAGCTAACTCTGCCCACTTGAAAATGACTTTATTCCGATTTATCGAAATTAGGTTAAATTTGAACTATAAGTAAATTATAGATTGTGTTGAAAGTTTTACGATTTTTTTGAGGTAACCATCGGGGGGTCATTTAATGTATACAAACGACCACCGAAAGTTTTGACAACAGGTTCAACTTCTTGCAAAGATTCTGCATCTTGCCAATTTAATGAAATTATGTCAAATTTGAGCTACAAGTAAGTTCCATATATTGCTCTTGAATTAAATGTCTTCTCTGAGGTAGATTGGTGCATCTTCTTGTAGTAAAAATGCTATCGACGTGAGTTTCCAACTATCACGAAAGAAAATTCTCAGTTTTCCGAGTGATGACGAGATTGTTCTTTTTTGTAAAGAAAAGTCCGAAAAATATGGATCTCAATGCAACAAGCCAAGCTTCCAGACTATTAAGTGGACCAACGTGTTTTACTTATGATTCCCATGTTTTATGAGTTTTCAAACTCCCTAGCTAACTCTGTCCACTTGAATGACTTTATGTTCATTTATCGAAATTAGGTCAAATTTGAACTACAACTAAATTGTAGGTTTCTTTGAAAGCTTTATGAAAACACTTTTGGAGGTACCTATCGAGGGGTCAACTAATATATTAGGAACCACCAAGAGTTTCAAAAACACGTTTAACTTCTTGCTAAGATTTTGCATCTTGACAATTTAACGAAATTAGGTCAAACTTGAGCTACAAGTAAGCAGCACAATAGATTTATCTTGAATTAATTCACTTTTCGGTTGTTTTGCCTGCCTCCTCATCTCAACTTCGTACACAAGTTTACCTTATTTGTTGTGTTGCCAATAGCAAGCACAGGGTCTTCGCTGATAGGTATTAGGAGCACTACGAGAACCACATGTGAATTAAATAAGGGTTTAACAAAAAGATAAGCACACACACAAGTCCAAATGGATATGCCAATTACAATAGAGAAGTAACCACAATCAAATCTAGCCGAAGACCATCTGAATCAGGCAGTGAGCCTTCCAGGCCGGATTATCCAGCCATGCCAGGGTGGATAATATGGCCCTCGACGAATTTCAAAAGTGGATTCAGATCTTGGCCTACAAACAAGATTGGTTCATTTGGTTGCAAAACTACGGAGATTGGCATGCAATAAATCAAGGGGTAACATCTACTCCAAGTTTCAACAAAAATGAAATACCACAAGGAAATCAAAATTGTGGGAGTTACCCTCACTCATTGGAGGTTTAACTTGGAGGAGAAGGTACCCGGGGAGGAGGAGGAGCAGTTCCGGCCAGGGGCCAATGGTTGGAGGAGCGCCGGGGAGGTAGAGTGTGGTCGGTGGCGGCTGGGGGTTGGGAGGGGGTCGGGGTGGAGAGAACTGCTCTATTTGAGGCTCTCCCCCGATGGCCATCCCTATATATGAGAAACTTCCTAGGCCGGATAATCTAGCCCCCACTAGGGGCAGATAATCCGTCCCTTGCTGAATTTTTCCATTTACACAGAATTCAGGCCAGCACACTCCTCAGACCACAAGAGTCAACAAAGGGACTTGTGTGCATGAAGAATAGAAGGCTCAAGGTGGGAAAGGCTTTGGTTTATACAACCAAACTAAGATTAAGAGTTGCGATTTTACTTACTTTCAGAATTGTGGGGTGAGGGTTAGCCCAACAATTAGGACCACACTCGCCCTATGTCCATGCGTGCATCTAAACCAAATAAAGGTTAAAAAATAGGTGTGTATGCAAGATGATCAAGTCAAGATCCTTGAATCTACGATATTTATCTCATTCATCAAATAGCAAAATTTTGCTTCATCAAGAGGCTTCGTGAAATCTACAAGTTGATCCTTCGTGCTCACATAAGATAGCTTAATATCTCCACGAGCAACATGGTCTCTAATGAAATTATTGTGAATATCAACATTCTTCGTTCTTATAAGTTGTAAAGGATTGTAAGCAATTTTGATGGCACTTTCATTTATCACATAAAAGAGGAACTTTCACAATTGACATCATATTCCTTTAAAGTTTGCCTCATCCATAACAACTGAGTGCATGAACTTGCAGCAGCCAGATATTCAACTTCGTCAGTGGAGAGGGGTATACAATTTTGCTTCTTAGAAGTCCAACATACCAAAGATCTGCCTAGAAATTGACATGCTCTGGAAGTTGATTTTCTATCATCCGTGTTACCAACCCAATCTGAATCTGTGTACCCGCATAGAGAGAAATTAGAGCCTTTGGGATACAAAAATTCATAGTTTGGGGAATGAACCAAATATTGGAAGATTCTCTTGACCGCCACCAAGTGGCTTTATTTTGGAGCCACTTGATACCTTGCACACACTCCTACACTCATCACAATATAGGGTCTAGATGCAAAAAGGTAAAGCAAAGTGCCGATCATGGACCTCTATACCTATTGATCCACATCTTTACTATTGCGATTTGATTCAAGATGGCATTTTGTTTGCATCGGTCTAGCAACATCGTTGAGGTTCGTCATCTTGAATCTCTTGAGCATGTCCTGGATGTACTTTTCTTGATTTATAAAGGTTCCTTCTCTCAATTTCTTGATCTCAAATCCAAGAAAGAACCTTAATTCCCCCACCATAGACATCTCAAACCTGTTAGTTATAAGCTTTGAAAATTCATCGTTAAAAGCTTTATTATTAGAGCCAAAAATAATGTCATCAACATATAATTGGCACACGAAAATCTCCCACTTAACCTTCTTAGTAAAAAGAGTGGGGTCAATATACCCAACCTCAAAACCATGGTCTAGCAACAACTCTATAAGATGCTCATACCACACATGTGGGGCTTGTTTAAGGCCATGGAGTGCCTTATTAAGTTTGTAGACATGGTTAGGGAAGTTGGAGTCCTCGAAGCTCGGGGGTTGCTTAACATAAACCAATTCATGTAATGGACCAATAAGAAAGGCACTTTTAACATCCATTTGCTGAAATTTAAAATTATGATGCTCAACATATGCAAGAAGGATACATATAGACTCAAGGCAAGCTAGCAGAGCACACGTTTCATGGAATTCAATGCCTTCCACTTGACAGAAACCTTGCGCCACCAGTCTTGCCTTATTTCTTACAACAGTTCCATTCTCATCTTGCTTGTTTTTGAATATCCACTTTGTGCCGATAACATTGCAGTGTTCTTTGGGATTTTTTACTATCTTCCAAACTTTTTTTCGCTCAAAGTTGTTGAGTTCATGCATAGCCAATACCCAATCCAGATCTTCAAGTTCTTCAAAAACCTTTTTAGGTTCCACCATGGAGATATGAGATTGACGGTCACTAAATCTTGCCAACTCTCTTCTTATGGACACCCTTCTTTGTAGATCACCAACCACTTTATATGTGTGACCTCTGAGTTCAAAATTCTTTTCAACCCTTGATTTGCGACAAGTTTCAATTTCCTCATTGTTTCTTAGAGTAATCTCTTCAACAATCTGTTCCTCGTCTTGACCAATGTCATGACCTTGGTTAATAACTGGTTCATCATTAACAGTAGGATGAGAGTCTTTCCCTTGGTCTTGATCACCAATAATTTTAGAAGGTTTCTATAGTTTCGGACTTGCAGGGCCGGATATTCTGGCCGAGGGGGAGGCCAGATAATTTGGCCTGGGAGTTTCTCCTAATTCTTGCATGTTGCTAGATTTTGAGGGAGTTGTAGGGCTGGATGATCCGACCATGGGGGAGGCCGGATTATCTGCCCTAGGACTTCCAGCTTCAAAAGTTACATGATCTTCAGTATGTCGTTGGGTAGGTGTATCGTTGGCGTCAGTAGATGGTGTTTGTTGGCATTGTATAGATGAGGGATCCACTTGAGTTGAGCATTGTCCTTCCCGATTTGCCACAAGGGGTTCCTTAACAGGGAAAAAAAATTCCACACCCATTCTTCTTATGGCATCTTGGGGTATTTCAACATCTATATCACAAACACCAACTTGCCACATGGGATCCGTCGTTCTCCTCGAACACCACACTACAAGATTCTACAACAGTCTCGGTAGCCTTGTCGTAGATTCTATAAGTGTGGGATTCGACACCATAACCAACAAAAATAACTTCTAAGCCATTAGAATCAAATTTAGATAAACAGATTACTTTTATGAGAAAGAAACACTTACAATCGAACACCCGAAAGTATGAAATATTGGGCTTGTTACCGGTAAGTATTTCATAAGGTGTCTTGTCCAAGATCTTCGAAGGTAGAGCCGGTTAGATGATGACATGCGGTGGATATAGCTTCATCCTATAAATTATAAGGGGACTTAAATTCAGCAAACATGGACCTTTCCATATCCATTAAAGTCTGATTCTTCCTCTCAACTACACCATTTTTTTGAGGGGTATACGCAGCGGGATATTGATGTCTTATCCCCTCTTCACTTTGGAATTCATTCAAGGTGTAGTTCTTGAACTCAGAGCCGTTGTTTCTTCTTATTGCCAATATGGTAACATTGTGTTGACTTTGAACATCATTGGCAAAGTCTATGATGGTTTGTTGAGTTTCACTCTTCAACTTGAATAGACCCATGTGAGTAGTCATCAAAAATTACCAGGCAATAGTTCTTCCCACTGATACTTGCATGAGATGGAGGACCAAAGAGAAACACATGCAGGAGCTCTAAGATCCTCTTAGAATAAATATTTTTCTTCCTTCGATGGTGAGAGTCATGCATTTTTCCTTCAACACAAGCCCTACAAACACGATATTTAGCAAATGAAACATTGTCTTTTAGTCCAAGAATGTGGCCACCCCTGTGGAGAGTTTGCAAAGTTCTCATATTGACATGGGCTAGTCGGTGATGCCAAAGCCAACCCAAATCAACCTTTCCAAATAGGCACATCGGACCTATAGTGGTTTTCCCTGAAAACTCCACCACATACAAGTCATTTTTGACGTGCCCAATGAAAGTGACCTTAAGAGACTTTCTCCACAAGAGTACCACAATATCGTCATCAATAAAAACAGCAAAACCCATCTTACCAAGGGCATGAACTGATAGTAAATTATAACTAAGGGTCTCAATAAGCATGACTTTCATGAGAGAGATATCGTGGGTAACCACAACCTTGACAAGAGCATAGGAGACAGTTATTTGATCGTGATTAGGCCTCATATCCATGATGATATCCTTGCTTCCTGTCATATGACTTGTGCATACACTATCAAGCACCCACTTTGACCCACCGAAAGCGTACCCTACAAGAAATTAATTCTTGGTTTTAGGTACCCATTTTCAATGGGTACTCTTTTGTTGGTAACAAGGGTCTTTGGAACCTAAATACACAGAAATATAACCATTAAAAGGCCCAACATATCTCACATAAACATCACCATAATAATCACGAAACAAAACATAATTGGGGTTAGTGGTTCCTGCAAAAACATCCGTGAGCAGTTTTGTTCTTCATAGTGTCGTTTCCTATAGTGATGCTTGTCTTAGCTTGAGTCGACTTGGCCTTCTTATTCTCGTGTTCTTCTTCTTTGTATTAGAGACATATCCAACTCCCTCTTTCCCACTGTTTGACCGTTGCTTACTCAAAATGTCATTAAGGACTTCCTTACATTTGGGAAGGGATGACTTGGCTAGCTCATTCTTCAATCTAGCATTTTCCTCAAGGATATCTACATGATCACACAAAGAAGTAGATGTGCTAGGAACATCATATTTGGCAAGACGGGTCTGGAGATGATCATGAGACTTGTTGAGAATAGAGTGATTGCTCTCCAAATCCTTGTGGGCAATGTCAAGTTTATGTAGTTCCTCGGTGAGTCTAGTATGAGCAACCCCAAATTCAATCATTTTCTTTTTAGGTTTTCTTGCCTTAGTTATAGCATGATCATGTTCTTTTATAAGTTTGGAACAATGTCATCGTGTGACTCCTCTAGAGATTCCAGCTTCTCCTCAAGGGAAGCTCTAAGCTCTTCCTCTTCTTCTAGAGCATTTTTCAAGGATGCTATTTCAAGAGCATCCTCCCTTTCAATCCTACCTTTTTCTTCAAGAAGGTCTTCCGAATGAGCAAGTTGACCCATGAGGGCCTCGAAATGCATCTTGTGTTCACCTTGCAAGTTAGTGATGTAGCAATCCAAAGTAATAACTTCTTCATTTACCGTCAGACTAGTAGGATCATCTAATTCAACATTAATAGTAGTCTTAGGAAAATGAGTGATGGAAGGTGATACCTCGGAAGCCCCTTGCCATGAGGCAATTGATGTCCTTGTTGGAGATGTTCACGTTTGGAGAGTCGAAGAATGAAGTGGTTGGTGTTGATGTAGTAGCTATGCCACTTCCCTTGAGCTTTCTTATCCCTATTCATCTTCACTTCCATACAAGTGCTCTCTTTTGCCACTAACACAATATTAGGTTGCTTATTGTATGTGATCTTCTTTTTAGAGAAAGGCTTCTTGTGTGGAGCCTTTGATTTTTCCTTGAACACAGGTTTACCACCATGATCTTCTCTATTTTGATAAGGGCATTCGGTGACAAAATGGAAATGGTCACCACAATTGTAGAACGACCTTTGTTATGGACCATTCTCTCTTCTTCCGCTTGACCCATTTCTTCGTTCAAGCTCAAATTTTTCCTTGGTGGGATCTTTCAAAAGTTCCTCGCATATAATGCCATGTGGATCTTGAGTGGCAAGATGCACTTAAGAAATGTTTAGCTTACTTATGGGAGATGTACGATTTCAAAAGGTCGGGGAGATTTACTGACGCTTGTGATGTAGTTGATAAAATTACATGCTCTTTGTAGGAAATAAGGAGCTGGAATAATAAATCAAGAATTTGCAGTCGAAACTAAATGACACAATCAATGGGAGCTTGATGGTGCGAACTAGATAGAAGCTTCAGGAGGAGAGGGATCAACTTAGGGAAGAGAAGAGGAAGCTAGAGTACTACATTGCGGATCTGTTGAAGGATTTGAAGAAGGTGCACGAGGTGAACAAGGATAAGGTATAGAGGATGAAGGAAATTCTAGATAAATAATTTATGTCTTGTCAATATCTGAAAACTAGTTAACCATAAGACTTGCAATTGTGCTATATTAACTAAGACAAACTCAATCCTTGAGCAAATTAGTTTGAGACGAACACATATTTTGCATAGAGTCAATTTCACATTTGCAAAATTAGTACTCTTGGGATAAAACACACAGTTCAGTACTATATAGACATGAGTTGGCTTCAAACGAGCCTGGCCTAAAGCTGCTCGTTTTCCTTCCTAAGATCCTCTAGTTTGAGGGTACATTCGAGTAGGTCGGCTTTGGTATTTACCTGCTCCCCCGGTACTTGGATATGCACCTCCCGCAGGTTCAAGCACTCCGTCTAGGATTCAAAAAGTTTATCCATAAGCTTACAATTATCCTCCATGAGCTATTTCATGATGTCCTTCTACTTACCTGCCGAGGCGAGACCTTCCTTGTGAAGTTTTTCCTAGCCGACCATCTCCACCTTCAGATTGTGGAACTTATTATAAAGGGTCACGACTTCTTGGAACAGGTGGTTAAGGCCAGCTTCTGAGAATTCTCCTTCTCCCTTTGGATGGCTATCTTGTCATTCAGCAAGGCTACCAAGTCTGGGTTGAGCTTTTGCATCTTTTCCGAGTTAAGTTCACCATGCCAAGGTGGTTAATTTCCATAATTAACTTAATCAACTAGTGGAACAATCCTAATTTCAAGGATGAAGCAATCTATGATTAATCAAAATTAACTGAATCAAGTTGTGGCAAGTCGTAATTTCAAGGACCATGCAATCTAGGATTGATCAACATTTTTCACTACAAGGAATATGCTAACTAGTGACCCCAAATATTGGTCACTGAAAGGTCATAGTAATCCATCTATGACCTTTCTATGACCAAAATCAGTAGGTCACATACCAAGGGTCACTATAGACAGCTAAAGACCTTTTTTTTAAATTGGTCATAGACAACTATGACCAAAACAGATGGTCATAGAGTCTATGACCAAAATTTTGGCCATGAGCAATCTGGCCTGTCCACGTAAGCCAATCCCACGTGGCATCCAACGTGGCAACAAATTCAGCCCAGTCCACTTCATCCTTCTAAACGGGCCAAGCCCAATAACTATGGCCTTTTCTTGTTCTTTTCTTGTTTATTTTTTGGGCCGTTGCCTTTTTACACTGAATTTCTTTTCTCGGCTATAGCTATTTTAGAGTCTATTTCGTTGTTGGGCTTTTGGCCTTTTACAGTCTTCTTCTATTTTCTGTTCTTTACAAAATTGTACACAGATACGATCCATTATTGTCCAGGTCGATGGGCTTTTACACTCCATTTATACTATTAACCAAGATACAGAGGGCAAAGGCCTTTCCAAAAGGAATCCAACCATATAAGCCCAGAAATATTTCAAACAATACAATGTACAAAGTTGAATGCCTTTCTAAGAGAAAGAAACCCAAATAAGACCAGCAATATAATTTATAGAGATACAAGCACATGCAGTGAAAGAGTAGAAAAAAGTATAATCACAGTTTAGATCCAACAGCCTACATACAATCAAGAATAGATACAGGAGCAGCAAAACATGGTGGCTATAGCAACTAAAATGGTGGTGCAGAACTCCAGGCTTCTTATGATCTTCTGTCACAGCAGCAGCAACCTCAACAAAATTAGACTCAAATCTTCCATGTGTTTACCTCTCAACAAACAGTACATGTCTTTACCTCTCATCAGACTCAAATCTTCCAAGTGAGAATCCTAGACACTTCAAGACACGATTGAGGCATTTCAGATTCAAATAATCCATATGTTGACTAGACACTGTGAGGAAGTATTCATTTCATATTCAAATAATCCATATGTTGACTAGGCATTTCAGAATACTAGTAAGACTAACTTTTTTCTGGTTTTCTACATAAGTAGGACCTACTGCGAGTAAAAACAAGGCTTATATGCCTAAGTTGGGTGGTAAGCTACCCAGAGTAAGTGTTTCAAACTAAATAGAATATATCTTAACTTTGTAGTGTTCTCTATAATAATTGGCTTTGCAATATCCTGCACCATTCTGCAGATAGGCTACTGGATGACAAAAATAGTGTCATGGAACTAGTAATAACAAAGCACTTAACCACTAGATTGTTGTGCTAGCAACAATATTTCATGCTAGTTCTATCAAGTAGAGCTCAGGAATTAACCACATATATTATTGAATATATAAAACAGCAGATGAACAACACAGCTACCATTACTTCTAGTGAATTAACAACATATATTACTGAACATATAAAACAACAATTGTTATTATAGAAGGCTTTAGTACAGAGTACATGCCACTTGATCGGCCACCAATACCACAAAAAACTTTAGTGTAAGGTGTGCATTTTACATACGCTTCATAGCACAATCATACTCACGGATAAGAGGCATGAACCAGCCTACAGAACAAAGGAACACACATCAGGTAAGTAAAATATACAGCAGGTATTGAGAACGGAAAATATACAGAAGAAAAGGGGAAGTACAATATGGCACATAATAAACACTTTGCTTTAACAACTGCAAGGTGCTGTTGTAGCAGTAACACTACCTTTACCAATTAAGTTGGAAATGAACAAATCAAGCAGTGGCCACATATCTCAAAATGAAATGCTAACATACCGAAGCAATTGAGAGGTCTCTGATGCAAGCAGCCAAGCACTGAAATTGTAATATACACTAATATTTACTACTATGGTAAAACATATGTTTCTGATAGAATGTCATGTGTTGTTTATCACAAAAGGGGATTGATTAGCTAATTATGCTAATTATGGGTGTCACCCATTTATAATAAGAAAGTACATAGAACAGGGAGCAATCAACTATAATATGGTACTAGCTAGTATCAAGGTTGGACACGATTTTAGCAACTGCTAGCGCTTTGAACAACATTAAGCGCAGGAACAAAAAAAATCTACAACGGTTTCTAGACAGCCCCAATCACCACTTAAAATCAAATAGAAACTTGAGATTGTTGCTGGAGATGTACTGGTACCAAGACAAAAGAAGATTGAACCTTGTAGAGAAGGTGGGGGTACGACGACGTGTAGATCTAGCGGCCGTCCAATCAGCAGAGGATCTTGGTGATGGTTCAACCTTCTCACTAGAGTGCGCCGCTGCAGTTGGAGGCGATCAGCAGTATGGGAGGAGAGGTGAGCCGCTGCAGTTGGAGGCAAGCAGCAGCGCGCCACTGCAGTTGGAGGCGAGCAGCAGCAGGGCAGGGGAGGGGAGCCGCTGCAGTTGGAGGCGAACAGCAGTGTACCGCTGCGGTTGGAGGCTCCACCCGGCCTCCATGGTATTCTACGCCGTCGAACCTCCCTCGTTTCTGTCGCTGAGAAGTATGAGGGGAGGGGCAAGGGTCAGTATTGGGATCTAGCAGCGGTAGGAGTTCGAGGATGAGCAGGAGAAGCCTGGAGGGGAGGGCAAGCTCACCATGGCCGGTCTTGCGAACCCCGCCACTGGTTCCTTGTCCAAGATCCCGAACACCATCGTCGGCTCGTCCGAGCTCGCGAGCGCCACACACATCGGAGGTGGCTTCTGTGGCGTCCTTCGATGAGAGTGCCTACAGAGAAAGAGAGATAGACTAGAAAAGAAACCGAGATAGAAAAGTGGGGGAGAAGGGGCATAGATCTGGCCGGAGGTGAGAGGCGAGCTGCGAGCGGGTGGATAGCACGGTGCAGAGGTGAGAGACCAAAACCCCGAACACCTCCTCCCTCCGATGAGCTCCCTCCACCCCCCGGAACACCTCCTCCCTCCGGCCGCTAAGAACCTCCTTGTCTCGGGCCGGTGCACCGCCAACCTCTTCGCCTGCTGATGCCGCTACACGGTAGAACCACCGGCTCCAAAGGCGGGCGAAGGTGTAGGATGGGCGAGGCTACAGGGCCGCCGTGGGTCACAAAGGAAGAGGAGAGGAGGGGTTTGTGGTGGCGGCGGCGAATGGGTGGTGTGGACTATGGAGAAGGGACAGCACTGCAGGGTGGGAGGAGATTAGGGTTTGGGTGGATGTCCCTCACGAAATGGATGGGTAGCATGGAGGATTTTACAAAACTGCCCCTAATAATTTATATGCTAGCGTTGTGGAAGGTTTGGGCTTTTCGGTCATTTAATCATAAAATATGGGCGGGGAGGGGAGGCGGGAGACCTGGTGGGGGATGAAATTTGGCCTGTTGGATGGAGCCCATGTGGACGGCTGAGATCTACTTCTATGGGGTGATCCATGGATAGTGTGCCTCTCTATTCTGATTGGCTGACTTCATTTTTAGTGCAGAAAAGGGACCTTTTGTGTAGCAACAAACATAAAAGTTCCAAAATGCTACCCATTTTTAAAAAATACTAGACTATCTTACATCGACAATGTTTCAACCGATGTATCTCAAACATTTCCATCCACCCGTGATAAAAACACATATGTTAGGGAAAAGCATGTGATAATGTGCACAATGTTATGGCCAGAATCACGACATAGTTTGTGATAATGTGCCCATATTGTGCAGGCATGTGCATCTTGGAACGACGAACAATGTTGCAGGAGGAAGTTTTCCTTGTCGTCGCATGGAAAAGCCATTTTCTATTTTCTGAGTGCCAAAATCGGCGCGTTTTGTGAACCATCACCAAATTTTCAATTCAAAAATGCTACCACCCCATTTTTTAAAAATACTAGACCACCTTACATGAATAATGTCCCAATCGGGGATTTTAAAACCTTTCCGTCCACCCTTGGTGAAAAAGAAAAATGTCTGCCAAATCGGTAGGAAGTGGGTCCGGTTTGAACTACAGCTACTAGATCTAATGCTCATGATTTTTTACAAAAATCATTTTTAGGTTCACAATATGATGTTTCTTCATAGATCCAATGAAATTTTAGCGAGGCTCATCCCCTATATATGAACCTTCGTGCCCGCCGTTTTGACCATAGTTCGAAACGGGTATGAAAAATTCAAAAACGGTCCAAACAATGTAAAACCTTCGCGTGCTGTCATATTATGTGACATATTTTAAAGGAAAAATACGAAACTTGGTATATTGCGAACATCTCAAAAAAACCTTCACAAAAATGACCTATCTTGTTCGAGGTTTCATGGCTTTTAGGTCAAACGACCAATGTTATGGCCAAAATCGCAACATAGTTTGTGATAATGTGCCCATGTTATGCATGCATGTGCATCTTGGGATGGCGAACAATGTTGCAGGAGGAAGTTTTCCTTTTCGTCGCATAGAAAAAGCGTTTTCCATTTTCTGAGTGCTAAAAACATGGCGTTTTGTGAAGCAAACACCAAATGGTTAATTTAAAATGCTACCACCATATTTGTCAAAAATACTAGAACACCTTACATAGACAATGTCCCAAGTAGGATATCTCAAACCTTTCCGTCCACCCTTGGCAAAAAAGACAAATGTCTACCAAATCGGTAGGAAGTGGGTTCGGTTTGAACTACAGGTACATGATCTAATGCTCATGATTTTTTGTAAAAATCATTTTTAGACTCACAATATGATGTTTCTTCAGGGATCCAATGCAAATTTAGCGAGGATCATCCCCTATATATGAACCTTCGTGCCAGCCGTTTTGACCATAGTTTGAAACGGGCTTGAAAAATTCAAAAATGGTCCAAACAATGTAAAACCTTCGCATAAATGACCTATCATGTTCGAGGTTTCATGGCTTCCGGGTTCAACGACCAATGTTATGGCCAGAATCGCAATATAGTTTGTGATAATTCTCCCATATTGTGCACACATATGCATATTGGGATGGAAAACAATATTGCAGGAGGAAGTTTTTCATTTCGTCACACAGAAAATGCATTTTCCATTTTCCGAGTGCCAAAAATGGGGCGTTTTATGAAGCAACCACCAAATGGTTAATTCAGGCTGCCACCATATTTTTCAAAAATATTAGACCACCTTACATAGACAATGTCACAAGTAGGATATCTCAAACCTTTTCGTTCATCCATGGTAAAAAAGAAAAATTTGTGCCGAATCGGTAGGAAGTGGGTCTGATTTGAACTACAGGTACATGATCTAATGCTCATGATTTTTTGTAAAAATCATATTTAGACTCACAATATGATGTTTCTTTATAGATCTAATGCAAGTTTTAGCGAGACTCATCCCCTATCTTCATGAACGCCATTTTGACCATAGTTTGACACGTGGACATGACACATAGGCCAAACTGCTTAGTTGGCAGCCTAATTGTCATGTATCAGCATAACGACCATTTAAATTGGTCATAGTCGTCCAAAGTTAGGGTCATGGACCAGCGGTTAAGAAAAGGTCACTAGTCAACACATTCCTTGTAGTGTTTGTGAATCAACTAGTGGCACAGTCATAATATCATGGTAGAGGCAATCTAGGATTGATCAATATTTCTAAATCAATTAGTGGCACAGTCATAATTTTAAGAACAAAGCGATCTAGGATTGTTCAAAATTTAACTAAATCAACTAGTGGCACCGTCCTTATTTCAATGTTAAAGCAAGCTAGGATTGTCCCAATTTAACTAGATCAACTAGTGGCATAGTCCTAATTTCAATTTCAAAGCAACCTAGGATTTTCAACAATTAAGGGTGCTATGGGTTTTTCCAATGTAACCAAATAGTAGTGGCATAGTCATAATCTAAAAAAACATAGATACACAATGGAAAGAAAGGATGATTTCCATTCGTGAACTTGAACACCATACCATAGCTTAGTTGTCAGGTACGAAAGATAAACATATAGATATGGAGTTGCTCTCAGATTCCTTAATTGTACGATATATATTACAAAAGGAGTGGAGCAGGAACTAAGATTCCTGCCCCTTGTAATGGGAATCATACTTGGGCATTGCCTGATACACCTCTAGCTTGGGCCTTATCTACTCATTCTCCTTCTGAACACCCTTGAGTACGTTGATCCCTCGGCTCATGTCCTCCTTCATCCCTCTCACTACATCTAGGCAATGGTCCCTGTCATGGTAGGCTTTGATGGCATCCTTTGTTTCCACGACGCATTCTCTCAGTGCCTTGGTGATTTCCTTCGGCTGGAGGGTGCATCTTATCTAGAGATTATTCTTGTCCTCCATGAGCTCCCTAATTATACTGTTGGTCCATTCTTGCTTGGTCACGCTATCGGTGATCAGCTTGTGCTGCTCGTTGTGCTATACTTCTAGCCTCTTGTTGTCAAGTGCAAAATCTAGCAATATCTCCTTCTATAGTGACAAATTCTTGCGTAGGAACTCATTTGCCTATGTGAGGGAGCGCGCACCCTCCAATTGGTTGTCAATATTGGCATTGATCACGGCCACCTTGTCATGGCGCTTGGCCTTCATTGTTGCATCGTTCATGTTATTTAAAATAGAAACTCTATAATTCTACTCCAGGTTCTAGGAAAAACTAACCCAAATCACAAAAACACCAGTGTGTCTATGAACAAAATTATCTAAGAACTCCACATAACAAAAACTAATCCAAATCACAAAACCCCAATGCCGGGCGGACACGATCTAAAAAATCCATATTCATAATCACAAAAATAGAAACAAATGCATCTCAACAGCATTATTAGTATTAAAAAAGTGTGGAGATTTGCTACCTCGCTGAGACGAGGAATGAGGCAAAACAGGTCCTACAACACAGCCGTTGTAGTGGATTCTGGGTCCACGGATGGCCTAGAATACGTTGAAGAGGAAGAAAAAGATGAATACCAAGAAGAATAAGAATAAGAATATAATTGTGAAGAATATGGAGAAGAATAAGTAGAAGAAGTAAAATAAGAAGAATAAGAAGTTCGTACCGAGGAGTAGCCCTTCCCTACTAGCACATTCTGTGATATTTCCAAGAGAGATTGAGCCTCTACGAGAGGGGGAAGCTTGAGGGGCTGGTAGAGCAAGAACTGCCAGGCGACGAGCTCTCTCCTTTTTCTTTGTGCAGATGGTAGACCCGCCTCACCTACATGTAGCCATGGCTTATGCAGAGGGAGGGAGGTGGGGTAAGGAGGAAGAATAAAGTGATTAGTGTAGGAGTATAATCAAAGAGTTCAGGCCGTGGTCTAGTCTTATACAAGACCGCTGTCTACTCCGATAATATCTCAGGCTACATCCACTGTTCGTTCATTAATCAATTTTCTATGTTGCTACCTTCTCAACGAAGGGCCACTGGTAGAACCAGGGAATTGATGGGACTCGATTGGACTGGTCTTTGATGCGATGGATAGTTCAATGAGCTTCGGTGCCACCTAAAATCTAGTGGATAATAAAAGGAGTGGGACTCGATGGAATTCACGGGCAACGGCGTGCACATCCCACATGTGTGCATGTGTGCTCTGTGTGTGTGTGCTTGAGAGCGTGTGTCATGTGTTGGTGGTGTAGGCATGACACACACACGTGCTGCGCGAACACGATGATTAGATGAACTCCCCATCGACAGGCACATACGGGATACATACTGACACTGCGAGAGCACCCAATTTGTGATTTTTTACGTTACTAAAGTTCGAGTACATTGATTTTTACGAGTCTAGAATATGTTGTGCCACTTTTTTGTGATCAAACAATGTTCAGTATTCAAGAAAGTACAATTTTTAAAGATGAGAAATGCGTGCACACACACGAAATGGGAACAGTCGTGTAAAACCACTCCTTGCCCCCCTTGATCATATCGTCACACAAATCTATGTATCCTTGCACTCCTATAGCTTTTGTCAGGATTCTTGACCATGGTTTCGCACAAGGAGTTCCTGGACAATCCTTGCATGTGCTCTTTTCAAAACCACCTTGATCCACATGACCGCACACACTCCAATAGATGTGGTGATGCAACTCATTTCAGACCGGTGCACCATTCCACGTGTTAGTTGTACTCATGTGGGTTTTCTTGGGCTTCTTGACCATGGTTTCACACATGGCGTTTCTGGACAGCCATTGCATGTGCATGTTTCCAAACCACCTTGATCCACATGACCACACACACTCCAATAGATGTGGTGATGCAACTCATGTCACACTGGTGCACTATTCCATGTGTTAGTTGCACTCCTATGGGTTTTGTTGGGCTTCTTGACCTTGGTTTCACACATGGAGTC
This sequence comes from Avena eriantha, assembly GCA_910589775.1. NCBI lineage: Eukaryota > Viridiplantae > Streptophyta > Magnoliopsida > Poales > Poaceae > Avena > Avena eriantha. Next base: position 423,523,173 of record OU342743.1, read on the forward strand.
TCTGGACAGTCATTGCATGTGCACATTTCCAAACCACCTTGATCCACATGACCACACACACTCCAATAGATGTGGTGATGCAAATCCTATCACACTGGTGCAACATTCCATGTGTCAGTTCCACTCCTATGGGTTTTAGTGGGCTTCTTGACCATGGTTCCACACTTGGAGTCTCTGGATAGTCATTGCATGTGCACTTTTCCAAACCTCTTGATCCATATGACCACACACACTCCAATAGATGTGGTGATGCAACTCCTATCACACTAGTGCACCATTCCATGTGTCAGTTGCACTCCTATGGGTTTTGTTGGGCTTCTTGACCATGGTTTCACACATGGAGTCTTTGTACAGCCATTGCATGTGCACTTTTACAAACCACCTTGATCCACATGACCACACAGACTGCAATAGATGTGGTAATGCAACTCCTATCACACTAGTGCAACATTCCACGTGTTAGTTGCAATCCTATGGGTTTTGTTGCGCTTCTGGACCATGGTTTCACATACGGAGTTTTTGGACAGCCATTGCATGTGCACTTATCGAAACTACCTTGATCCACATGACCACACATACTCCAATAGATGTGGTGACGGAACTCCTGTCACACTGGTACACGATTCCATGTGTCAGTTGCACTCCTATGGGTTCTATTGGGCTTCTTGACCATGGTTTCACACATGGAGTCTCTGGACAGCCATTACATGTGCACTTTTCCAAACCACCTTCATCCACATGACCACACACACTCCAATAGATGTAGTGATGCAACTCCTGTCACACTAGTGCACCACTCCATGTTTCAGTTGCACTCCTATGGTTTTTTGGGGCTCTTGACCATGGTTTCTATAGCACCTGAATTGTCTAACATTGTAATGCTACATAAGAAATAACGATCAATACTACCATATACTTGTCATTATTGCATCGTCATAATATCATGCTCATGTCACCATGCTACAGTGCATTTGAGCATTATATTAATACCCTTCGCATTTGGTTCTTCCCCTCATATTGCTTTTGCCTCATCAATTGTGTTTGCTTCTTGATATACTGTAGTTGCTTCTTAATAAATTGCTTAATGCCCAAGTTATGTTGGGGGCATATCTATTATATTCCATGCACCACATCGCCATCTTCTACTTGTCCCTTCCACCATCTCCGCCATACCAAATATCTATGAGCAAATGTATTTCTTTGGTATTTAACTCTTGATCATAAATGTTTGGTAGGGATCATTTTCTTTGCCTACTCGCTCCCATATATGATCTATATTGTTCTCACAATATTGATATGGGAATCTACATGGTTAACTTTTGATTGCTATGTAGAAGTAGAAGCTTCATTCAAGTCATGCTTTATTCAACTATGGAGACTAGTTGAATTCATAAGGTCATATTAAACCCTAGTGGGCCGATAGACACTAGTGTGATTTTGAATTCAATTAGTCTTTTAATTAAATAAGCCATGTTTTGTTTTGAATGTTCCACTTGGTTCATGGCAATATGCTACTTGATCTAGCTTGCTTTTACAAACTAGACCAACACACCTCCATTGCATGCCCCATGCAAGAGGATTTATTTTCTCCTCCTTTTGTTTCCTTCTTTTATTTAAATCTTTGGTTTCTAATAATTTTCAAGCCACCCATGCACCCGACCCGAGATAGCCTACTTCTGTTCTGTGCCTAGTAAGAAAACTGTGCCCTGTTTCTCTTCCTCGCGGGTGCCGTGCACGTGAGCTTGCCCCACGTGTGTGACCACCTCCTTCCATCCTCGCATGTCTGGCTATCAAAAAGTAACTGCAGCAGAGGCTGAGCCTCCCCAACCACTCCTCCATCCCTATCTCCTCCCCTCTTCGTCTTTCTTCTCTTCCATGGAAACCGGCTGCTCCCCGCACCATGGATTCGTGCTGCCGACAGAGCTGCAACCGAGCAGAGAAGCTGCGCGTCAACCCACTGCTGCAGCACGCACCTGGGAGCAAGGAGGAGACGGCATGAGCACATCGGAATCGTCCTCACCGTGCCCGCCCACCCGCAGAACCACATCGCCGTCTACACTGCCGCACCGATGTCCTCGACCTCCCCAAGAAGCACCGCTCGACCAGAAGCATGAGGGTGAGCCTATCTTCCTCCCCAACTTGGTCCCAATCGATCTCCTCTATCAGAGCATGCACCACCGCCGTCCGTGCCGCGCGTGTGTCCGAGACAGACACGCTGCACATGCAGACAGCCTGCAGCTACACCCCTGTTCCCACAAGTTTTCTGTCTGCCCTTGTAACCTTCCAGCTCATCTCTTGGCTTGAACATCTTCTCGGTACCATCAGCTTTCCAACGAGGCATTCCACACTCAAAACAGATCTCGGAGGAGTTCGGAATCTTCATCCGAAGATCGGCGCAAATATCTGCCCGCTTCGTGTTTTTTCTTCAGTTTGTCCGCATTATTTTTTCCCTCTGTCATCGCGCCCTCCTGTCCAGCTCGATAGATCTCTAGAGACGTGCTGCACACCTATCTCTTCTCTACAGGTCCACCTACACATAGAAACAAATCTCTTTCAAAACGATGTCCTAAATCTCTCGCCATCATCTCGCAAAGTCGGTCGTTTCACTGCCTCGAACTGTCGGAGAAGTTCACTTCCGTCAATCTGAAACCAGCCCCAGTATGCCGAGCTTGCCGTGCACGCCTCAACTACATCGTCTTTGGCCACCTCCGATCTTGAGCTCCTGCGCCGATCACCAGCCCTAGGGTGAGCTCCACCGTCTTTCTCGACCTTTTCCCCTATCGTTTGATGCGCCCCTTGCCGTTAGCCGTGTCATAAAGCTGTAGCTCTGCTGTCGTTGATCTGCTGTTCATCGGGCAAGCGAGCACGCTCGCGTCTATCGCACATCACCTGCATCTCACGATCACATGGTCGCTGTTGCACTACAAGCGCACAGGCGCACACCAGCAGCCGCGCCATTCTGTATCTAAACCCAGCAAAACAGCTGTTGTTCTCACCTGCTAGCTAGCTAGTTTCGGCAATCGATTCTCCAGTCTGAATATTAGCTTGGCTAGCTTCGTCTCTATTTTGTGCGCTCAAAATTTGGCCTCGCCTCATATCCTCTACAAGATCTGAAATCATCCTTTTTGGCTAGCCACTTGACCAACTTCATGTAACGACCAAGTTCCAAACCTAGCGAAGGGAAAAATTCCTCCACCTTTTTGTTATCTGCCTCCTGTTTTCTTTATTTTTTTAGGAACATAACACTGGTTTAAAATAGGCTAAAACTCGAGCAGAGTAAATCCATTTTTTTAACATAAGCGTTATTATGTGTTATAATTTCAGGACAATACGAGAAGTTCGGAAAAGCATTATGTTTAGCTCTTTGACAAACTAATATTTGGCCAAGTAATTAAATGACTTGAAACTATTTCCAACTTGTAATTGGCATATCTTTATTATTTTTCTAAATCTAAATCTTGCTTGTAATATATCCATTTTATTTAAAAAAAAGGAATATGATTATACCATCCAAATAATTTATGGGAAAATAAAAACTTTGAAATTGTTTAATGCTATTAAATGCTTATTTCTTAATAATTCCATACCTTTTATTCCGTAATTCCAAATTCGACAAATAATATGTCTAAATCGATTAGCGCGACGAGCCCGTTCTGATTATGCATTCCATGATATGAATTGAAGCATGCATCATATAAATATTAAATAATCAGAACTATTTATGGTAGTAAAACATGCCTAAACAAATTAATAAAGTGCTTTATTATTGTTTCTACACCTCACTCATGTCATGCTATATTATACCATGCAATTGTGCATCATTCCATCATGGCATACCTTGTTTGCTTATTGCATATGAGTTATATGATTGTGCAATGTATTTATTTTGGCTCTTGTGTGTTTGGATTTTATCCGGATAGATGCTGAGTAAGGAGAATATCAGGAGCCTCAGGAGTATTACCTAGATCCTTCCTATTCTGCAAATGAGCTTCGAGGAAAGCAATTCCCCATGCTTGCATACATATAGTACCTATGCCTCTATCATATTCTTGCATCATTGAGTTGTGATGGCATTAATTTGAATCCCAAGTATAGCATAGCCTTTACTTTTAAACCCCACCGAAGCTTGTACCTCAATCCCATGAGCCATTACTGCAGGAGTTGTTTGAGCCATGCGAGTCATAGAATTGCATGTGTAGGGTTTGTGCGAGTCTTTGGATTATGAGGTACCTAAACAACTTAAACTGAGTAGTAATAGGATAACTAAAGAAAGAGGCACCGATGGGTAATAGCTGTTATTTGGTTCTTCCATGCTCACTTATGTCCCGTAGGACCCCTAGTACTTGATTCATATTCCTTTACTATTTGCACTATCCACATATGGGAGACTCTATGGATTGCCCTTTGCCTAAGCTTGATTCACACTTTATTTTTTGGGGCCACAAACTAGTTTGGGGCTTTATTACTATCCTGTACATATGCCATGCTTTACTATTTTATTTACAGTTGCGCTTGGAGTGCCTGTACTATTTAGGAATGTGGAATGTATACGCGGTATCGACAAGCCCAATCACACTTTCGGGTTCCCAGTCGTTTACAGCCATTGTCGCAAACCTGGGGTCCGTCTCGGAGTCGGCCAACTTCGTTGCGGGTAGCTTACTGGGATGGCCCCTTGAAATAATTTATGAATCATATGAATGCATTGTAATGAGGCCTCGTTTCTTTTTATTTGGTTCTTCCCGAGGTTGATCGTGTGTGTGTTGCTATTTGTGCACCCCTGCAGGGTAAATCTTTCTGAAAGCCGTGTCCGTGGTTATGGATGACTTGGAGCACATTTTCTTGATCATAGACAAACATAACTAAAGAACCGCTTTTAATTTGACCAAGACATGACTAGTAAATAGTGCAATACTCATGGAATGGTTAATAAAATTACCAACGAATGGGATGTTCTTCCGCCTTCTTGTCGGTAAGCGAGAAGGAGGGCGAGCGATGTTTATTTATGTTGATTATACAACTATTTTTACTAATTAACGAGCATCCGTCCATCTCTGGTTGGGCGGATTTGTAGCGTGTCTCTACAGAACTGTTTAGCTATTATCTTTCGTTGCAATTGCGTCACCCTAGGTTGTCCCCTTTAGATGCATTAAGAATTACTGAGTATCCCTAGCGTCTCACACGATAAATATTTGGTTCAGATGGACAGGTATACCCTCGGGAAGGCTACTGGATCGAAGAGACTGATGATGGTGGCAACGACTGTCAGGTGTAGAGATTCAGGGATGGAAATCCATGAGATATGTGGGCGGGATGTGCTTATTTTTAGGGCATCTTATGTCAATTTGCTTCTTGTTCATACTCGGATCTTGTTTTCCGCATCCGCTGGATACTCTATTGTGTGATGTATGAGGATGTATCCTAAACTATTGTCTCTATCTAGGATATTTGGATCTTGCTGTATGGCGTTGAATACCTCTGTTTCTATTGTTTTTAGATGGTGTGGCTCTGATGTCTATTGTATGTCGCTGACATGTATACTCATTTGTGTATGTTTTTGATTGCTTTACCTATCGACTATGCCGCTTGCTCTTGTCGCATTGTTCTTGAAAGTGGGTGGGATGGTAAGCCGGTACCGTGCCCTGCTCCACGAGGTGGGCCTACTGTGTGTGGCTGCGTGGTCCCACGGTAGTACATCCTGTCCACTTTTGATTCATCTAGGCTTGAGCTTAAAGCGTAGGGTCCGAGGTATTACAGTTTCACACATGGAGTCTCTGGACAGCCATTGCATGCGCACTTTTCCAAACCACCTTGATACACATGAGCACACACTCCAATAGATATGGAGATATAACTCATGTCACACTGGTGCACCATTCCATTTGTTAGTTGCACTCCTATGGATTTTGTTGGTCTTCTTGACCATGGTTTCACACATGGAGTCTCTGGACAATCCTTGCATGTTCACTTTTCGAAACCACCTTGATCCACATGAACACACACACTCCAATAGATGTGGTGATGCAACTCCTTTCACACTGGTGCACCATTCCATGTCTTAGTTGCACTCATGGGGGTTTTGTTGGGCTTATTGACCATGGGTTATTACATGTGCACCATTCCAAACTACCTTGATCCACATGACCACACACACTCCAATACATGTGGTGATGCAACTCCTTTCACACTGCTCAAAAATTCCATTTGTTAGTGGCACTCCTATGGGTTTTGTTGGGCTTCTTGACCATGGTTTCACACATGGAGTCTCTAGATAGCCATTGCATGTGCACATTTCCAAAGCACCATGATCTACATGACCACACACACTCCAATAGATGTAGTGATGCAACTCCTGTCACACTAGTGCACCATTCCATGTGTTAGTTGCATTCCTATAGGTTTTGTTGGGCTTCTTGACCTTGGTTTCACACATGGAGTATCTGTACATTCATTGCATGTGCAGTTTTCCAAAACACCTTGATCCACATGACCACACACCCTCCAATAGATGTGGTGATGCAACTCATATCACACTAGTACACCATTCCATGTGTCAGTTCCACTCCTATGGGGTCTTTTGGGCTTCTTGACCATGGTTTCACACATGGAGTGTCTAGAAATCCCTTGCATGTACACTTCTCCAGACCACCTTGATCCACATGAGCACACAAACTCTAATATATGTGGTGGTGCAACTCCTGTCACACTGGTGCACCATTCCATGTGTCAGTTGTACCCCTATGGGTTTTGTTGCGCTTCTTGACCATGGTTTCATACATGGAGTCTTTGGACAACCATTACATGTGCAATTTTACAAACCACCTTGATGTACTCGCCCCCTCTAGCAATAGGGTAGAGTCATGTATCGTCCCTGAACGCGTTTTGTAATGCCTATGTACTATTAGCACCCTCGGGTGCAGTTTGGTTCGTATGTAATGACTTCTTTGATTGTTATGCTTGCTTGAAATGTTCCTTTTTGCGTGTTTTACCCAAGTCGTTGCATCAGACCCAACCCGCATCATCTGCCACCAATAAGACCACCCCAAGATGGCCATGAAGACCGGAATCTCGAAGAAGGCATGTAGTCGCTGCGGAGACAAAGGACACGAAGCCAATAGATGCTCCGGCCACTGCCCCAACTGTGGAGAACCCCATTCCAAAAATGTTTGCCCAACTCGACTTATCACTTGTTTCCTCTGCGAAGGCCAAGACCATGTCCCTATCAAATGCCCAATATATCCCCTCGTTGGCAAGGCCCATCAACTTCCCGATGTCAGCCTAGAAACGTTGTCAACTCGGCTACGACGGAAGAAGAACCTCTACTTCACATGTGGACTACCTAGTCACTTCAGTAGAGAGTGCCCCAAGGGTAAGCCCGGCAAGACTTCCACGAAAGAGAAGCTCGAAGACATCCAAGGCCCCCTTCCGCAGAAAAGATGGTCACCCTACCGCTCGCTGTCGCGCAGCTCAAGACTGAAGATGTCCCTCACCTTCCTAGATGACAGCGCCCCGTGGAAGTAAAGATAGAGAGAAGCTCTTTCACCCATTCCAGGACTCCCCGAAAGTAGACAAGTGTCACATTTATTTAGCTAGCCCTATCCCCTCCCCGTAGAACGCCACCTGTGATGCTACCCTCTCTTAAGTCGATGTCCGCCACCTTAAGAACTGTCTTTTGCCACCTTCTTAAGTAAGTCCCCTATTTGTAACTCTCCGACCTATCCAAGTTAAATCCTAAGGGGGAAAGACTACATCTTTCCCGCAAAGTAGATAACCTCTTTGCCTGACCCTGTGACCCGAAGACACAAATTCCAGAGCACAGACTTATCACAGACTTTATAGACTTGGTCACAGATTGGGATTCAATAACCCACTAAAGAGAAGTGCCATAGGCCCTTACTGAAGAAAGATCCCTCCCCGCAATCATGGTGGAAGCCAGCTCGACCTCCGAGTTTCAAGAAGATTGAAGTTCAACCTCGCTATCAAGATGTTTCTGTTTGAATACAAGGTCGACAAGTTAGCCCGCAAGGAACACATGGTACTAACTCCGAGACAAATCCCCTAACCGTACTCTCCGGAATATCGGGACGAGATTCTTTTAAGGGGCAAAGGTCTGTAACATCCCAATTTCCGCAACCCTGATTAGTTGTCCAGAATGCAAAAATCAGGGGGAAACAAAAACTTTTTCTTGTGCTTTAGTGCAGTGCTTGTTTGTTGTTTGTTTGCACTTGTGCTTATGATGTGTATCTTAGGATACTCCTTACCTCACCCTCAGTTGACAAAACCTATTTACCCAAAACTATCTTGGATTACTTTACATATTCTCAAACGTTCTGAGTTTTCAAAACAGGAGCCAAGATGTCTATGTAACCAAAACTATTTTGGTAGCTGCTATTAACCAAACTATGGAGAGATATATAATACATCTCCTTATGTTTTCAAGATAGAACACTCAAATACTCTTATCTCTAGCTTTACCAAAAACCTCCTTTCAAAGCATTTGAATTCTACTCTTAGTAGAGATACCAAGAACCCTCATCTTATTCAAAACTCAACCTCTTCAAAATGCCCCAACCTTACCTCCAAGCTAAGCTTGATGGTGACCCCTATTAGTAGTTGATTAGTGTATAAGATGAGTTGCCTTGATCTGTTGTTTGATTTGTTTGCCTAGGAAGTGGTATGAGCCACTCTAGGAGCTCATAACTAGGATCAAGATGTTTCCCAATCATCAATACCTAAGCAAGGAAGCAAACCTTGTTGTGATCCCTAGCCACTAGGTCATCATCTAAAACCCTCAATCAGATCCATTCTGAGGATTTTCATTCTAGATGTTTCCAAAACCATGAAGACCAATATCAAGCAATGATCTCTTCTACTCACTCTACACCTCCATATCACCCCCTGGTTTAAGCTCTGATAACTTGCAACTCCTCCGGGAACTTTCCCTCTCCTACTCTAGTCAAAATCCTCCAAACTGCCAATTTTGACCAAGTCTGGAAACAGTTTCAACATCACCTTTGTGAATGCCTCCTTTTCTCAAACCATGTGAATTTTTGGAAATGCACCTGAACCATCTTGTTAACCATCCAAAGGAATACCAAGGCCCCCATCTTCCCATGGTTAGATCCTCCTCCAACCCACTTGCCCATGATGGTTTTGCAGACAAGAAAAATAACATTTCCTGCAAAACTAGTCATCATAACTACTTTGGTAGAAGCTCACACCCTCACACAACCTCCTTTGGACCAACTCTCTGCATGGTTATGTTCTACTCATTGATGCCTATCAGAACCTAATTTACGTGTCCCAAGTGGAGCTCTGTGCTTATTAAACCCACATGGTTTAGAAGGCATCATGACACTTTCTGCATGGCAGCTTTAATTTCAACAAAATTTGCCATCTTATCTAGATCACCTCAAATAGAATTAATTCAAACTTCTCATTCCATAATCATCTACATGACTTGGCCTACTCAACCATCTATCCCTTGCACCAAGGTGAGCTCTCAGCTCCAAGATGCAAGCATGTTTTGGTGGTATAAAAATAACACCACCCTAGATCATCAACTCTTGGTTTTCATTCCTTTTCTAGTTGGATTTCCATTCCTCAAGGTTGAAATTTCTTGCTACACCTTGCCTATATCATCTACTTTGATCCTCAATATTTATCAATAATTATCCATAATTATTATGGCCCTAAAGCTATGTATTTTCTTAAATAGTCTAAACCTCCAAAACTCCCTCCATAAAGGAAAGTTTGGTTTTTACCAAACCACTTCCCCAACTTTTGGCTCATATGAATCCCACAAATCATATCCTATCTTTCCAGCTCAAAAATTGTTTTTTTGGAGAAGCTTTATTATTTATTTTTGCCCATTTTCTAAAATAGCTGAATTGGAATAATAGTAGTTTTAATCACTTTTAATCCTCAATAAATCTTGGGAAAATTCCCCCAGGTGTGTACTCACATTTGGGACCCTCCCACACCAAAATACATCCATGCCCAATGGAAACTTATCAAATAACCCTATAGAAATCACTTCTGTCCTTTTTGAGTAAGTGGATTTAAGTGGACTTAAACTCCACATAAAAATCCCAAATAAATCCTAGGAGTCTACCTCGACCTCATCTATCTACCAGTACCATTTTCCCCTCTGGTACAATGCAAAAATTTGGACTTCCTTCACAACCAACCATTGGATCAATTTTGGCACACTAGTAAACCACTAGTCTAAACCACTTCCAAATTTCCCCAAAGCTTGATCAAAGCTCATCCTTAGCACTAAGACCCCCCCCACTGATCGACCACCACTGTAGCTCCACCTCACCCTTGAAAATTTTGCCCTTGCTCTAGTAGAAAGAGAGAGAGAGTCAACAAAATCTCCCAAGGATTCTACTTTAATTAATCACCACAGCTGCCACCCCCTCCCTCTCTGATCCAGCACGTCCAAATGACCTTCATAACCCTCTCCATCGACCCCTGGACCAATCCTTGGCCAGCCCTCCCTCCCCACCATGTCCAAATGGGTAAATTGACTCATCCACCTCTCCTCCCTAGTATATATGGACAGAGACCACCCCAGCTCGCCTATGTCCCTCATGTGCCCCCTCTCACTCTCACTTGCCTGCCCCGAGCTCCCCATCCCTTCCTCCCCTCTCCTCTAGCCACAAGAAGGAGAACCACCCTCCTCGGCCATTATTGAGCTCGAGCTCGAGGTGACCTCACCCGAGCCCTCCTCCACCTGCATGTAGCCTCACAAGGCTCCCCTCGGTCTGATCTATCACCCCTGAGCTCCCTAGCCTCTCCCCTCCTCTATACTGCCCGGGAGAGGGAGGAGTAAAAGCTTCGGCCGTTTTAAAGAACCGAGCCTAGAGCTCTGCCCACTGCTCCATTCCCTCTGCGTGCTCTCTTGCTGAGACCTCCTTGACCTCCCCCATCTAACCATGCCTCCCCTTTTTCCTTGCAGCCGCCACAGAACAGCTCTCCGGTGAGCTCCGACCCGTGCATACCGACGACCTCGCACGAGACTCCTCCTGGCATCAAAGGGGTCGTTCCCACCCCTCATTCTGCGCGTCCGGAGGCGCCGCGTCGACCTACATCACCGTCATCGCTCCTAGACCACTGGTGAGCCCTCCCCCAACACTCCTCCCTCCCAGTTAGGGTTTCCGCCGCTGCGCGCGTCGCGAGGTAGGAGACAGACGCTCTGCCGTCGATCTCTACTCGATCCGACGGCCATAAGCGGCCGATACCGCTTCGGTCCCATGGTGGCTGACCAGAGGGACCCGCAGCTGGAGTTTAAACTCCCTTCCGTGCATGTGCCTTGGCTAACTGGGCCGGCCCGCCCCTGTGTGGCCCGTTCCCCTGAGGAATCCCGGCCCAGTTCTCATCTCGTTTTTAAGATTATTTCTAGATCTGAAAAATAGTGGTTTAGTTTTAATTCAAATAAAAATGAAAAACAACTTTAGTGAGCTAGATCCAAAATTCTCACTATACAGGAAGGTTTTGTGCATCTTGTAGAGCTGTCCCTCTGCCAAAAATAAATTTCATTATTTATTGGCATATTATCCACCAAAATGTATCTTTTCCACGTAATTAATTCCCCAGTGACCTACACCTATCCAATTGGGGGGAAACAAGGCCCCTTAGGAAGGTATTGTAAATACCAATCCTCTAGGCCAGGTCCTATACCAAGGTGAACGGTATTCTGCCTTTAGAAAAATTAACAAAACTAGCAACAATCTGTCTTAGATAATTTCCCCAGGTCTAACCACATGTGGTTTTGACCTGATTCCACCTCCCAGTACACACCAGAGCCGATATATACGAAATCCTAGCAACTCAGAATTTATTGAGATCTGCTTGTATTTTAGTGAATTAAATACCTCTGTGATTGGTATTTTTACTAAATAAATCACTCCTAGAGTTTGACAACTCCAAGCAGAGTGAAACCAATTTCTACAAAAAGGTATTCTAAGTACCTAGCACATGCCCTTGGAACCAACTCAATATATCCTATAGTTTTAATCTGGTAAAGAGAAGAAGAATCATACAAAACTGCCTTTAGGATTTTCCTGAGGGCAATTCTGGTAATTCTTTGGACATGATTCCAACTCTAGGTGGTTCAGTACATCAATTACTACCTAACCTTCCAAGGAAATAATTTTTGGAGCTCCATAACTTTCCTGGTGAATTATTTCCTCAAACTAGAGTTTAATCCACTATAAAAAGCATATCTAAATCTAGAAAGGTGATAATCAAGTGAAACCACTTGTGTGAGTTTTGTTTTGACAAGACCTAGCAGGGGATATCATTTTTACACATTGGTATTCTACTGACCACAGATCCCTAAGCCAATCTCTTTGTATCTAGTCCTGTCAACTATCTTCCAAGAGAAAACACCCTAGTGGCAATCTTGTAAATTCCATCATTTGAATCCCACTTCCCCAAAAACCCTTCAAAGTCTAGTAGTATTCCTCATGCTTGTTTGCTGTATGATTTGATGTTGTTTGCCTTGTATTGATTGTGATATTGTTTGCTTGCATGTGTACCCGATGACGACGATAGTGTGAGTGTCTGACGACAAGAAGAACGGGATCTCTTATTATTATTTCGGGTATTCTTGGTCATCTGAAGAAGTCCAGGGACTTATTGCTGATCACAGGCAAGCCACCATTCCCGAACTCTTATATATGTCCTATTCCCTTTTACCTGTTTTATATCCTCTTTATAAATTGCATACTCTACCTGCATGACTTGTTTTACAAACACTGTGGTAGTAACTTGGCTCCTCCAAGTTATGCTTTCGTGTCCTTCGAGGAACCACCCCGATGAACCCATCATTTATCCCCTTTAGACCGAGAGTACGATGATTAGCATCCTACCTCCTTGGAAACCCCGGTTTTGAGAAAATAAACTGTTTTGGGATTTTCCCCACTACAAATGTTTTCAAAAACTGCTTTGTAAAACCCTGGGAAGAGGCATCGTTCCCAGTCGAAGTTTTAACAAAAGAAATGGTGAAGAAAAGAAGTGGAAAAGTGAATGGGATGTTCTACGCCTTTACTGGAACAATTTTTATCCGCGCAACTACATTACCCTAGGTTGCTGGGGCTTAACTCATAGTTTGTCTCCTTTAGCCGAGGCAACTTCTACCATGCTTATAGGGAGAAATCCCTAGAATTCCGGGCATGTTTACAAAACACCTTTTTCAACAAAGATATGGAGATGCCACCTTTTTAAAGTTAGTTTAGGCTCTTTCCAAAGCAACCCCAGATAGACCTATCTCGCCACAACCATAACTGCATTTCCTTTGTTCACTTATCTAGGTGGTTTGCGAGTACATTCAAAAGTACTCACGGCTTTGTCCCTGGCTATTTACTTGGCCAGACTTTCAGGAGTTTACGGTGACGTCCAACGAGCTAGGCCGTATTCCCAGTCAGCTGCCTGTAGGTTGAGGCACGACTGGGCTCTACGCTTGATGATGTCCCGCTGCTAATGCGGATGTAGCCATTATGGCAATTATGCAAGTCTTGAAATTCGTTATGTTTCGGATATTGTAATGGTACCCGTCGTTTATGTTCCACGGCTCACTGATCATGGGACGTGGAAATATGCATAACAGGGATTTCTCGGACGAATAATCCGGGGAGCCCACATAGATGCTCTATAGATATTAAGCATGCTTTTTTTATGCAGAATGAGAATAACCGGAGGAAGGCTGCCAACAAAGGGTTTACCAAGCTGCAAAAAGAGCTAGATATTGTAAAGATTAAAACAACTTTTCTAAAGGAACATACCAAAAACAACAAGCATTTGTTCACTTCCGACAACCCCCTGTTCCATTATTTGTAGATATTTCTTCCAAATAATCATAATGCTTCATTATTCCGACTTGCAGATATTGTTACCAAGGCTAAAAGCATTGTTGAGCAATCCAAGCACATCCAAGAGTTGGATGGTGAGAGCAAGATTTTGAAGAAGCACCTGGCCGATGATGTCAAAATGCATAAGGATGCAATGATGGCCGTGCAAGAGTCTATGAACACCGAGATGGAGCGTCTGAAGAAGGAGATTGCACAACTCATGGAACGGAACCAAGCTGCCACACAGCAAAATACTCGGGGCCTTGAATCTTTCAAAAACTTCAAAAGGAGCATGCCATCTTGGCGGAGACATGCCAACAAGCCGAATCCAGCATCTTTGGTAACTTCCCTTTGTCTTTCTCAAATTCTGTAAGTCGGATATTTTAAATTGTGGCAATACTCATGATCTTTGTCTCTTACAAAAACACATCCCCCATTGATTTAACCAACATGGGTGAAGGTGCTCCCAATTCAAAGTAATATATGATTCTTGTCGACAACTTCATCAACACTGCCATCACCGAGCCCCCGACAAAATAAGGACTGGAAAGCATCCTCTATCTAGGTTGGTGCCTGGATGGCCTTGTCCTAGGTGATAGCACATTACGACGATGCCGACATCGACCCGGTGACCGCCGGCATGCCCGATATTGATGAAGAATGCAACAAAGTGGATAGCACAACTATCTAGCATTCCCTTGCTAGCTACAACAATAAGGTTGCCAAGTTAGTCAAGGTGGATGTCTTCGTGTCTGCCGAGGAGATGGATGACGAGCTGGCAAAAACAAATTCTTCCCTCAGGTCTTCTGACCTGGATAATACCTCTAGGGTTGTTTCTCCTGTTGTTGATGATGCAGTGGTCAAAATCACCTACAGAAAAGCTAGAAACACTTGTTGTATTAAATATGTCTCTACCATTTTGTATGTATGCGGAAAAAACAATGTAGAAGTAAGGCAGAGAACTTGGGTACAATCCTCCTTCTACTTATCTATGTCCGGCATGAATATATTTTTTAAGCAAGTGTTGGCTTATCCGTTATTTTGGTTCTTATGCTTGACCTTTCATGAGACAGAAGACTCGCAGCACAGAACCATGTCCTTAGGTGATGATGTTTAATTGCACCGTCTAGAACCTAAGGACAAAATCACCGGCTTTGAGTGCCGAAATGTCACTACTCTAGAATCCACATAAGAACAATAGAAAACATGTAGACCAGAAAACATAAGCTAACACCCGTAGGCAGAATTTTCAGAAGTGCAAATGCAAACTTGCGCATAAAGGGTTTATGCACTACTAGGAAAAGGCTTAACTATGGTGCATGGTTTTTGGTATTCCGTGGTGCATATGGGATGCGCCACTATTACCATGCCACTAAATTGTAATTTTGTGGTGCATATTGATATGTGCCACAGAAATTTGAGATTTCTATGGCGCATATTGCCAATATGCGCCACATTTGTTTTTTCAAATTAACAAAAAAAGCATGCCAGATCCTGCCCAAAATTTCAAATCTCAAAATTTTGTGGCGCATATTGCAATACACGCCATTTTTTCGAATTTTAAAAAAAAGAGGGCAACATCTAGACTGGAGATGAGGATCACTAGAGGAGGCTAGGCTAGAGGTGGGTGCAGGATGGCAATCACCAAAAGAGGAGGAGGAGGCCACCGGTGGATGAGCGGGTTGACGAAGGAGGAGGAGGTCGCCAGAGTAGTAGGAGGAGGCCATCGATGGAGGAGGAGGTCGTCGGAGTAGGACGAGGAGACCGCCGGTGGAGGAGGAGGTTGCCGGAGTAGGAGCAGGCCACCGATGGAGGAGGAGGTCGCTAGAGTAGGAGGAGGAGGAGTAGGAGGCTGCCGGTGGAGGATGGGTCGCTGGAGGTGGAGGTCGCCAGAGATGGTGGAGGAGGAGGGAGAAGGGGAGAAGGGGAGGAGAAGGAGAGGAGGAGTGTGGAGGAGAGGAGGAGGAGTTAGGTAGAAAAGAGAGGGACAAGGGGTGCCAACGGGATTCAAAATTCGAATCCCGCCAAAAAATTCTATGGCGCATATTGGAAATATGCGCCACAAAATTGTCTCCCTTTTTTTTGCATGAAAAATCTTATTTTTGAAATAACTTTTTACTCCTTTTTAATTTGAGGATTCTGTAAAATCCAGAACAACCTTTGGTAGTTGAATTCAAGTAGGAAATTTTGAGACGATTGTTTTGATAGGTTACAGATTTTTTCCAACATCGTATGCAAAAGTTATAGATGTTTTACCATACCATGACCTTTTTTTTTGCAAAATACAGCAAAATTCATTTTTTCAATTTCCCTTACAACTATACTCCAAAATATAACTACATCTCAAAGGATTTGTTTTGAACTTTTATCATTTTTGTTTATTTTTTACAAAACTTAAAAGGCGATCCATGGGGGGTGGGGGTGGGTTCTGTTCTCAACTTTCTGTGGCATGTATGTTTATATGCGCCACAAAATTATCACTTCATGTGGCGCATATAGACTTATCCGCTACAGAAAGTTGGCCACCTAAATTTTGTGGTGGGGGCCTCTTTACTTTCTATGGCACATATAGCTATATGCGCAATAGAAATACAAAATTTTGTGGCTTATATTGCTATATATGCCATAGAAAGTTGGTCGCCCAATTCTATTGGCGGGTTCCACCATATTTCTATGGCGCATGGGTTTTTGTATGCGCCACAGAATGATGAAATGTTTGTGGCGCATTGTGCTAGCATGTGCCACTGGAATTATTCTATGGCGTATGGTCAACAATATGTGCCACGTAATAGACGTATACCTATAGCTATTTTCCTAGTAGTGATATGATCCTAAAATGAACACTAAAGGAGGTAAAAGACTCAGGAAATATGAGTGAACCAATTTTTTTATTTCATTAATCATTATAAGGTACTTATTACATAATAGAAAATATGCTAAGTGTAAAAGGGATGTAGTTGTGCTATCTTCCATGGCCAATCTGTCTCCAGATAATCATCATCGGGTTCACATCGCTTACCTAGCCTATCTTTTAACTCATGAATATCGATGAGGTAATCAGAAGCATTGAGAAGCGCTTTGCTTATGACGAACGGTCCTTCCAAAGGCGGGGATAGTTTGTGTTACTTTTGCTTCTTGAGGTGAAGCACAAGATAACCCTCTTTAAACGAGCGATGTCTAACACGACAACTATGGTAACTATGTAGCTTCTTCTTGTAGATGGAGGATCTCTAGAATGCCAAGACATTTTCTTCCTCGACCAGGTCCACAGATAAGCGTTTGGATTCTTCAGCGTCATCTTCATCATAGGCGTTAACTCTTGGTGCATCGAGGAGGATGTCAGATGGTAGGACTGCTTCTGCTCCATAAACCATGAAGAAGGGGGTCAAGCTAGTGGATTTGTTGCTGGTTGTTCGTATAGATGGTTACTCTTCTACCTAGGCCCCATCTGCTCTTTGTACCAGTTTCTCTATGTGTGGCTTGATTCCTTATAGAATTAGTCCATTGGCCCTTTCAACTTGACCGTTAGATTGTGGGCATGCCATAGATGCAAAGTCATGGAGGATGCCTTTATCGTGATACTAAGCCTCTACTTCTTCGACTGATAAGTTACTGCCATTATCAATGATGATGCTATGTGGGAGACCGAATCTCATCACTAGATCCCGAACAAATTTCAGGGTTGTTGCTCCATCGAGATTTCTAATGGTTTAGCTTCAATCCATTTAGTGAATTTATCAACTTCAACCAGCAGATGCATAAACCCACAATGTGCCATCTTCAAGGGACCAACCATGTCAAGCCCCCATATTGCAAATGGCCAAGTAATTGGTATTGTTCACAATCCTCCAGCTGGAACATGTGGTTGCCTTGCATAGAACTGATATCCAACACAAGTATGCACCAGCTTGTCGCCATCCACCTTGGCAGTCTTCTAGTAGAATACTTTCCAGAAGGCTTTGGAGACTAGCGACCAGGGAGCGACATGATGCCCACAATCTTCGAGATGAATCTCTCTAAGGATTTCAATACCTTGTTGCTAGGAGACGCACCGTAGGGATATTCCTGTGGTGCTAATTTTGTATAGCTAGCCATTTATTATAGTATAGCATTTTGCTTTGTGTACTATCTAACGACTTTAGACTTTGTTGGCAGGCAGTGTTCCTTCTTTGAGGTAGTCCATGAACGGTTTCATCAAAGTCATATAGGTCACTGTGATGGAGTTAATAAATGAATCAACTCTATCTGGGTTGTCAGGGTCTGCTCCTTTCATAGATGGTGTCCGTAGATGCTCTAGGAAAATGCCAGGTGGAATTGGTTTGCGGGATGATCCAAGCTTGGACAGTTGGTGTAGAGTCACTCGGTCACTCCGCTGCTTCCCATGACCAGCCCCCATCCACGACCACGTTGTCCGCCTTCGCCTTTGCCAAAAAGAAAAAGTCATGGTGACCATGTTGGATACTTGCTTGCCTTCGGGCGGATTCTCCTACTTGTTATTATTGTTCTTCTTGGCCTGGGTGCAAATAGCCACTACAAGTAAGGACCCGCGAGCATCATCATCAGTAGTGGTAAATTTGCTAGCCTTGGCAATGTCGTGGTGGTGTCACGGCAGATGCCATGGATAGGCTAAAGGTGGGGACTAATACACGCTAGGGGAATCCAGGGAGGGATAATGAGGTGATTCCTCACACAGAAGTTTGTATTTGCTTTGCTTCCAAGATTACAAGTGCTCCTAGAGCTATATTGGCGAGAGGAGGAAGAAGAAGCTCTCTTACTCTCAGACACTGTTCACCCCTAAAACCCTCAACCAAATCCGAATAGCGGAACCCCTTCTATAGAGGCCCTAGCCCCCCTTATATAGGGGTGGCTAGGTCTCCACTTAGGGCATACGTGGAGGCATATTCCTGAGAATATGCCTTCTCCCAAAGTAGTAAACCGACGGGGTTGCTTTTCCCCCGCATCACACATTGAGAGGCTACGTGAGCCTCTGCGGCGCCTGCGTCAGCCGACATGAGCGTCGTCAGCCTTGTCGGGCACGCCTCGGTGGTCCTCCCCTTGTCCGCTTCGCTCATGCAGTGCGTACCGAGGCTTCTTTTGACCAGCGAGATTCCTTCCTTCTCCTAGAAGCTAGATGTGACCCAGATCATAGTTGATCCGGCCACACTCGTTCCTGCATACAAGTTAAATAGGCATTTCCGAATTACTGCTTAAGTCGGATGAGACTTAGTTAGGCGGACGCCCCCTGGTCCGGGTTACCCCGTGATTCGGCCTGCCTTGAGGTGACCCGGCCAGCATCCGCTTTGGCCTTGCCGAACCTCGGCTAACCCGGCCTTTATACCCCGGTGTGACCCTACCCGGGGGTATCGCCCAAATATTAGTCCCCGAAGCTGGTGCGGTCTTAGCTGCCTTGGCTGCTAAGGCCACATCAAGTTCAATTATATTTGTGCTTTGGATGCTATTTCCGAGTTACCTCCTTATCTCGGATTGTATGGATTTACGTTCCCTTCGCACGTTCGAAGTTTTCACTTGCCGGCCGGGTTACCAGTCCAACTCGGACCTCATGGTTTTACTTTCCCTCTGCACATTCCAAGTGTTCACTTGTTGGACGGGTTACCATGGTTTCGTCCGGGTCTTCTTTCCTTCTCTCGTATGCCAACCCACGTGGAAGCCAATCATTAGGTTGCCTTATTTTAAGGGCCAGCTACAGTAACCGCCACAGTAATTGTCAGTTATCACTGCGCGCGGGTCAAGTCACGCCTGCCTCCTCGTTTACCGCATCAACGCGTCACGTCCTGGGATCAACTCCACTCAGTGGCCTTCCGTGTTGCTCCTTGCTGATTGGTCGATGTGGATAATACATGACCACAGCGTGTGGCGTGCCCGCAGGATACGATCCCACTTTTCCTTTGTGGGAGAGGTTAAATAGGGGAGGGGCGCACCCCTTAGGATTTTTCCCCCTTCCACGCCCCTCTGCCCCTAGCTCTTCCTCTTCTTTGTCTTCACCGCGACAGCGCCGCCGCCAGTGCCTCCAAGTAGCAGCGCCGCCACCGCACCTTTTCCCCCACACCTCTACATCGTCGCCACCGCTACGCGCCTCCTCCACGGGTCGCTGCCAATCTAGGCCTTTGCCCCCCGCCGCTGCTAGCGCCAGCGAGGGCAGCGAACACCAGCTGACGGAGGAGGAGCTCACCGTCGCCGAGCAAGAAATGGAGGAGGACGCCGCGACGGTGGACCGCGGTGCGTGGGCTGGGTCCTGGGTCTGTCAAGACGACCTGGACTGGCTCTACCGCACCAGACGCATTCCCACCGGCGTCGTTGCGCGTCTCACCTCCGCCGAATTAGCCCCCTCACCCAATCCGGGTGAGTATGTTGTGTTCTTGTCCCACTTCCAGTGGGGGTTCAGTTTGCCGGTCAGCGATTTCTTCCGGGATTGGCTAAACACCTATGAACTCCAGCCGCACCATCTTCCTGCCAACGCTATTACTTCCCTTTCCGCTTTCGCTTCTACGATCGAAGGCTATGCCGGACTATGGCCCACGAAGGAGCTATGGATCTGGTTTTTCGGCCTTCGTCGTAATGTCATCCCGAACATCCAACTCGATCCGGAGGATAAGCAGCTCACTCAATTCGGAGCCGCCTCCATCTCGCCCCGGAGGCTTTCCATTTTTCCCCGGGTCACCGGGCTGGACTCTTACAAAGGATGGGCCCGGACTTTCCTTTATGCCCGGAATACAGGCACCGAAGATTTGATTCGGCTGCTTCCCTATAGTCCGGGTCCACCTAACCCGGAATTATGGGACGTTGTCCCCAAGAAGCCCACGGCCTTGGCCAACCAGGTCAACAAGAGGTTCGCGGAGCTGAAGAAGCTCGGGTTGCACAACGAGGATGCTATGATCACGTTCGTGCGCAACCGGATCTCCCTCCTCCAGAAGCGTACTCACAAGGTGTGTCACATGAGCTTCGGCCGCGACCCCAACCGGACCTCATCCTTTGAGTTGAGAAACACGGAGATTTATCGCCGGGTCAAGCCTCTCTTCACCACCCACAAGGACTTCTCCGCTGAGTGGATGTGGGGAATTGAGCATTATTGACGTGATAGGCTTCCTCCCGCGGTAAGCCTCGTGGCGCAAACTTACTTCCAATTTAATAATATGTCGGTCATTGTTGCATTTTTGACTCTGTTGTTCATTCTTTTCCTCAGCTATTCCTTCAGCAGACCCTCGAGGACAGCACCGATCCGACCCTTAAGTGGGCGCCTGACCGGGAGACTCCGGACGAGGAAGAGCCGGACCAGGAGATGTTCCTCCCGATGACCGACGCTACGAAACGACCCACTGGTAAACTCTCTTCTATTAGAGATTGGCCCGATGATGAAGATGACTCGGATGTCGAGGTGATGGAACCTGTTGACGTTGTCCCCCTTTCTTATGCTTTTCCGGCATTAGTTCACCTCGGTGGGCATATCCATGAGGACCCTCCCCTTGCTACGGGCGAACCTGTTCTAGTGGCGCCGAAGAAGAAGCGCGGAGCTGCATCAAGTTCCTCCTTAGGACCTTCTCAACCCGCCAAAAGGCAAAAGAAGTCCGGAAACAAGACTGCCTCCAAGCCAGTAGGCAAGGCCCCCGCACGAAGGTCTCGGAAACCCAAGGAGCCCCAAACCTCGGATGCGTAAGTCTTTTTTCCCTCTGCAA
The DNA here is from genome assembly GCA_910589775.1 of Avena eriantha. NCBI lineage: Eukaryota > Viridiplantae > Streptophyta > Magnoliopsida > Poales > Poaceae > Avena > Avena eriantha. The sequence goes on from OU342743.1 coordinate 423,544,717, forward strand.
CTTGTTCTTCATTGCATTGTTGTAGTCTCTTCTCTGGCACGATTTGATTCGGCAGGGCTATGGTGGAGGTGCCTCAGAGTGGATCTAGCATCTCTTCACCGCTCCGACCTAGCCCTTCTCCACCTTGTGACGACGAGTCACGCCCGTTGAGCCCTATTCCAGAGGGTTTTGCGGCTGCTCCGGGTTCTATTCCACCTTGTCAAGAGGGGGGTAACCTCGGAACAGGGGAGACCGGCCCAGCCGAGGCGGCGGCATCCACAACTTCGGCTTCGCTGCAACCAGCAGCTACTAAGACTACCTCGACACCAGCACCAGCTCCAGTACCAGCAGCCAAACCAGCACCAACACCAACCCCGGCACCAGCACCAACTCCGGTGCCAAGAACATCAGCAACGGCACCAGCTCCAGCAACCAGAGCACCAGCGCCAAGCTCCTCGGCCTCGTCCGAGTCTTCTCAATCTCGGCGAGGAAACACTCTGGCAGCTCCTAAGGGAAAATCCGCTGCCTCTTCCCAGCAGCCAAAGGGCAAAAAGGCTCCTAACGCTACTAAGGCAGCATTCGTCGAAGCTGGGCAGCGTACCCTGTCATCCATGCTTCCCAAGAAAACTCCAGCTGCCAAGGACGCCCCTGCCGAGCCAACTGACGCACAACAGATGGTTCTGCACACCAGCCTAGCCCTTGCCTTGGTTGAGAGGAAGGAGGCGCATGCAAAGGGCTTGGTGGCGCCCCATATGCCTACCGGCGAGCGGTACCCTCCGATGTTGATTGAATTCGTCAACAACTGGAACAAGGCGGAATTCGTCCATGACGATGATCTCCCGGAGAGGTTTGGCCCCACCGAATTTTCTGCCCAAATGAACACAGCCGCTAAGGCAATCAACCTCGCGGGTCGGATGATGGAGGTACGTCACTTCCCCTTTACGTGTTGTAGATAATGATGATATAACCAGTAGTCCCCGAGCCTCCGGGGGAGTAACTTGTTACTCGGCCGGATGCTCCTTAGAAAACTAACGTAGCTCCATGAGAACTTTGAATATGCACACACCTCGAGCCAGGTTAAGTTCCACTTGGCCCGGATCTTGTACACTTCGAATATGCACACACCTAGAGCCGGGTTAAGTTCCACTTGGCCCGGATCTTGTACACTTCGAATATGCACACACCTAGAGCCGGGTTAAGTTCCACTTGGCCCGGATCTTGTACACTTCTAATATGCACACACCTAGAGCCGGGTTAAGTTCCACTTGGCCTGGATCTTGTACACTTCGAATATGCACACACCTAGAGCCGGGTTAAGTTCCACTTGGCTCGGATCTTGTACACTTCGAATATGCACACACCTCGAGCCGGGTTAAGTTCCACTTGGCCCGGATCTTGTACACTTCGAATATGCACACACCTAGAGCCGGGTTAAGTTCCACTTGGCCCGGATCTTGTACACTTCTAATATGCACACACCTAGAGCCGGGTTAAGTTCCACTTTGCCCGGATCTTGTACACTTTGAATATGCACACACCTAGAGCCGGGTTAAGTTCCACTTGGCCCGGATCTTGTACACTTCGAATATGCACCAAGCTAATTTATGTTTTTGCACTCTTTTCAGGTGACCACCAATCGCCGGAGTGCTGAATTCCAGCGTCTCCTTGATACTCACAAGATGCTATGCGCAAAGCAAGCTGTACTTCTCATGGAATATGTGAAAAGAGGTAAATTTCTCCCTTGGCGTTGCTCCGTTTTTCTTCATCTTCCTCTGCCGAACTAATCCCATCATTCAGTTTCCGCAGCTGGGGTGGAGGCTGAGAACAAGATTATGCGGAAGAACCTAGAGAAGATTAAGGGTAAGTCGTTTTTGTCCGACCTTAATGTGCTTACCATCTCCTTTTCTCCTTGGCTCGGCAAACATTCATACCTCGGCTCTGCCGGGTCAACACACTATTTCAGCATCTCTTGAAGATAGTGTGCCCGTGCCTGATATGATGCTGCATTTTCTCGAACAAGCAGGGCAACATCAAGCCGAGCTCAAGAAGAAAGATGATGAGCTCGCCCTCCTCCGGACCAAGGACGATGAGATCGCTAGGATCAAGGCCGAGATGGAGAAAATGAAAATCCAGCACCAGTCCGAGCTCCAAAAGGTTGGCCAGGATTTTGTAGAAGAGCGCGAGCGCCTCACTCTCCAGATCGCCAAGGACCATGATCTACTCAAGGAGTCTGACATCTGCCTTGGGTTGGCGAATGCTGAGCTTGCGCAGCTTCGCAAAAGGCGTGATGACTGTACCAGGGAGCTGACCCGGATCCTTAGCCATATATCACGTAAGTTCCTTCCCTTATCCGACATACCTCTCCGGGTACTTCATAAGTCTTTCCTTTACCTTCTTCCTTTGTGTCGTTTCTAGGCAAATTTCCAGAGGGCACTGCTATTGCGAGCGCAGCAGTTGCGGAATTCCGCCGAGAAAGGGGTACTCCCGCCGCTCCTGACGGTGAAGAGATTCCCTATGACATGGAGGACCTGTTGGTCAGCTTGTCATCTCGCGTGGAGCTCATCAAGAATTATGGCAAGGACATCCTCGAAGTTGCAGTTCGCATTTTCAACACGTTCTGGCCTAGAGAAGATACTCCGAAGACCACCGCAATTCTTGTTGAGAAGCTGATGGAAACCGAGACCCAGCTCGACCTCTGGAGGGAGTCCGCTGGACGCGCTGCAGCTGATACCGTTCTTCACCACATACTTACATGGTATGAGAAGATCGATCTCAACCTCCTGACGCGTCTGCGCACTGGATCCAAATGGACCAATGACCCGGAGTGGGTAGCTCGGCGCCAGGCTTGCGCTCATAGCCTCATCGAATACGATCCCATTCATGAATGGGTTGAGGGACCAAGCTTCCTGGAAGCGGCTAGGGACGAAGAGGTTGAGAACGAAGAAGATGGCTCAGACAGTGATGAAGAAGACGATGCTTCGGATATCGAAGACGGCGAAGATGACGCTGAACTTCCTCCTCCTGCTGCTCCTTCAGCGAAAAAACTTGAAAATTTGTCAGATCCCTGGTATGCTGGGTGGAATTGTATCTTAGATACATGTGATATTTTGCTACTAAATTCCTCTGCCGGATTAACTTGGGCGTAGTCCCTGAGTTTCTTGTTCTTGTTCGTCCAATCTTTTGGCTCGGCTCGTGTCTACCTTGATTCGGTTTTACGAATTACAAATCCGAGCTTCGAAAATTATCTTAACAATACTGGGAAACTTTTAGGCTTAGCTCAAAAAACAAACAGCATAATAATTTGAAAGTAAATACAGGGTTAGTCCGAAAAACAAACGTCGGCTCGATTAAGTTCTTTTCCTTAGTCGTTTTTCGTGTGCTACGCAATTCCAAACTTGTTCTCTTGCTTCCCATGAAGCTAATTCTTGTTGGACAGTAGCAAGTCGAAGAGTTGGGTTCTTGGTGCTCACACATTACTAATCTGAGTTAAGTAGAACAACTTATTCCAGCTAACGCACAAAAGACAACGAATATTATTAAGGCAGTCCCCGAGTTACTGCTCGAGGTGCCAACATTTCATTGATTAGCTTATTGCCGGCATACATACCGACACATGAGAAGACTCGGATACATACACTTCTTTGCTAAGTGTAGAAAGGACGAAGTAGAGCTATATTCCATGGACGCTTAGATTCCTCGCCGGACCTGTCCGCCTTGTTCTTTTCCTGTGGCTTTGCATCTATAAGATAATAAGAATCATTGTGCAATGCTTTGCTCACGATGAACGGCCCTTCCCATGGGGGGGATAATTTATGCATGCCAGTAGTACGTTGTACCAATCGGAGCACCAGATCGCCTTCCCGAAAGACTCGGGGGCTTACTTTCCGGCTATGATAGCGTCGGAGATTTTGCTGATATATGGCGGATCTGGACAATGCCAGTTCTCTCGCTTCTTCCAGCAGATCAACATCATTTCGCCGGGCTTCTTGCACTTCGACTTCTGTGTATTGGGTGACCCTAGACGAATCATGCTCTATGTCGGCTGGTAATACAGCTTCTGCCCCATATACCAGAAAAAATGGTGTATAGCCTGTTGATCGATTCGGAGTTGTTCTTAAACTCCACAGTACCGCTGGTAGCTCTTCTATCCAGCACCCCGCTGATCTTTGCAGCGGCTAAATGAGCCGAGGTTTTATCCCGGATAATATTAATCAGTTGGATCTTTCCACTTGTCTATTCGATGCGGGGTGGGCTATCGAGGCTAAGTCCAGCCAGATCTTCTTATCCCGGCAAAATCGCGCGAATACTCCTTCCGCAAAGTTTGTGCCATTATCGGTTATGATACTGTGAGGATAACCGTACCTCAAGATGATGTCCTTGAGAAACGTTATGGCCGTAGCTCCATCACACTTTCTTATAGGCTTCACTTCAATCCACTTCATAAATTTGTCCACCATGACCAAAATGTGAGTCATATTTCCCCTTGCTGGTTTGAACGGACCAACCATGTCCAAGCACCATATGGCAAATGGCCATGTAATTGGTATGGTCTTGAGTTCCGACATCGGCATATGTGTCTTGGTAGCATACCTCTCACAACTGTTACATTTTCTCACCAGATCTTCTCCTTTCTCTAAGGCACTTGGCCAGTAGAATCCATGCCGGAAAGCTTTTTCCACCAAGGCTTGGGACGAGGCATGATGCCCACACTCCCCTTGATGTATATCTCGGAGGATGTTGAGCCCTTCTTCCGGGTCAACGCATCGGTGGAGGACGTTGGTCACACTCCTTTTGTATAGTTTGGAATTGATGATCGTGTATGCCCTTGCCCTCCTCTGTGTTTGCCTGGACAACACTTCCTCAGTGGGTAACGTTCCATCTTTCAGGAATTGAAATGTAGGTAGTGCCCAAGCTGGTATCGCTCGCACAGGGAACACATCCTCATCAATTTCCATCATATCCACCGGCATAACTTCAACCGGATCAGGCTGAGCAGTCCCCGGGTCTTGTGAAGCAGTCCCCGGGTTCGCCGAGGCAGTCCCCGGGTTTCGCGCGACACCTCCCGTGTCAATGTCCATGGGCACAGCTCCGGATTCCATGTCCTCCGGGACATAAATTGAGTCGGTATCTAGGGACGGTCTGATGGACGGTTACCTGAGGTGCTCTAATGCTACACCTGGTGGAACTGCTTGTCGGGTTGACCCGAGCTTTGACAGCATGTCGGCAGCCTCATTTTCCACCCGGGGTACATGATGAAATTCGCATCCCTCAAAGTAACCACATATCTTCTGCACATGAAATATGTACAGTGCCATGTTTGGATCAAGAGCGTCCCACAGTCCCGACACTTGCTGTACCACCAAATCCGAGTCGCCAAAGCATATGATCCGACGTATCCCAATCTCTTTTGCCACCTTGAGCCCGTGCACAAGTGCTTCGTACTCAGCGACATTGTTCGATGCCGCGAAATGGATCTGCAGTGCGTACTTCAGCTAGTCCTTCTTTGGTGAGGTAAGTACAACTCCGGCACCTAGCCCGGTTTTTGTTTTTGATCTGTCAAAGTGCATTCGCCAATAGTTTGGATCTGGCAACGGCGGTTCATATTGCACCTCGGCCCAATCCACAAAAAAGTCCGCCACAGCTTGAGACTTGATTGCCTCTCTTCTGTCATATTGTGGCGCATAAGGAGCTAGTTCAATTGCCCATTTTGCAATTCTTCCACTCGTATCCTTGTTACTCATTATCTCGGATATGGGGGCCTCACATATGACCCTGATAGGATGTTCCTCAAAGTAGTGCTTTAGCTTCTTAGCGGCCATGTATACGCCATATGCCACCTTTTGATAGTGCGGATAGTTCTGCTTTGAGGCTGATAACACCTCGCTCAGGTAATACATTGGCCTTTGCACCGTCTTACCTTCCTCGTCGCGCTCCACCACTATCACTGCACTTACAACTCGGTTGGTTGCGGCTATATAGAGCAACATTGGCTCCTTTGATAGTGGTGAGGCTAATACTGGTGCAGAGGCTAACATCTTCTTCAAGTGGGCAAAGGCTTCATTGGCCTGCGGCATCCAAACGAACTTATCCGACTTTTTTATGAGTTGGTAAAGAGGCAATGCCTTTTCTCCCAACCGACATACAAACCGACTTAACGATGCCAGGCAACCCGTGAACACCTCAGCTGGAAACAAGAAAACCGAGCAATTTCCTAGCCGGGACACCAAAGGTACATTTTTCCGGGTTAAGTTTCATCCGGAACCTTCTTATGTTCGCAAACGTTTGCCTGATATCGTCAAGGAGCATTTTGCTTTCCTTGGTCTTGATAACCACATCATCCACGTACACATGTACATTTTGACCGATTTGGTCATGCAAACACTTTTGCATACATCCTTGGTACGTTGCCCCTGCATTACCTAAACCAAGCGGCATGGTGCGATAGCAATAAGCCCCATACGGGGTAATAAATGCAGTCTTTATTTGATCATCCGGATTCAGAGGTATCTGGTGGAAACCAGAATATGCATCAATGAATGACAACAATTCACATCCAGCAGTTGAGTCTATGACCTGATCTATCCTTGGCAGTGGAAATGGATCCTTTGGACATGCCTTGTTCAAGTTCGTGTAATCGATACACATATGCCAAACCACTGCCACATTCGGATCATCCTTCTTCTTTTCCACCAGCACCGGATTAGACAGCGAATCCGGGTAAAGAACCTCCATGATAAATCCTGTAGCTAGCAACCGAGCTATCTCATCCCCAATGAGTTTCCTCCTATCTTCGGCGAAGCGGCGGAGAGGTTGCTTCACCGGCTTTGCTCTGGGTCTTACATTCAAAGAGTGCTCGGCCAACTCCCTCGGAACACCTTGTAGGTCCTGTGTGGACCAAGCAAAAATGTCCCGATTCTCACGGAGGAAGCTGACGAGATCGCTTTCCTATTTATCACCTAACCCGGCACCAATTGTTACGGTGCGCTCTGGGAACATATCATCAACGGGAACCTTCTTGGTATCTTTCGTGGCTTGGAAGGAGACACTTCCATGCGGGTTACTCAGCGCCGGCATATACTGTTGCGCGGACTGAGCCAATGCCGCCACCTCTTGAATTTTCCTTTTCTCCTGCGCAATCACAAGTGACTCGGCTAAGTTAGACCCGGCCGATGCACACTCCATTGAACGTCGGAAATCCCCAGCAATGGTAATCACTCTGTTTGGCCCGGGTAATTTCATCTTCAAGTAACTAATGTGATAGCTTGCCATGAACTTGTTCAGCGTGGGCCTTCCGAGTAACCCGTGGTACGCACTTTCCAAGTTCACCACCTCGAACTCCAAATTTTTAGTTCTGCAGTTAGCTCTCGTGCCAAACAATACGTCAACCCGGACCTTGCCTATGGGCTCGCAAGAAATGCCAGGCACAATGCCATGGAAAGTTGTCCTTGTGACCTGCAGCATGTTCTCCGAGATACCCAACTTGCGCATTGTGTCCGCATACATGATGTTAATGCTACTGCCATTGTCGATCAGTACCTTTGAGAATCTTACATTAATGCTAGGCCCAATGAATGTCGAATCCAGCACCAACGCATACGAACCAGGGCTTGGCATAAGCTTGGGGTGATCCTTTATGCTCCAGATGATTTCTTGGTCAGACCAAGGCATATACCTCGTCACTGCTGGCATTAGTGCATTCACCTCCATATGTCGGCACTGCAAGCTCGTTCTATCTGTCTCCTCAGTGGTGAATACGCAGTAACTCTGATGATGCTCTATGTACTCATTCCTCCCCTCATTTCCGGGGTATCTCTGATCCGGCTGATGTTGATTTTCCACCTGATGCACCGCATCCCTTCTCTCATTGTTATCATAATTTGGCGGAGGGGGAGGCAACATTAGCTGCTGCGTGTTCGCTCCAGAGAGAAATTGCTGCCGGGGTAACTCCTGCCGAGGCTGATCATTCCGGGGTACCTGAGCATTCCCCGAACCACCTTGTTCAATCTTGCGCATCCACTCGCATTGCCTTGTTGTATGACCCGCTGGATTGCTCGGATTTGGCGTGTGAAACTTACACGGCTGATCCAACATCGACTCATAAGTATACCTCAGACGGTCCTTCTTTTCTTGCCACTGTTTCTTTTGCTCTAGCGTCCAAGTTTTCTTGCCATCATTTCTCGGAGTCCATTGTCCTCCAGTTTTCTGGTGTTGATTGCCCCCTGCTCCAGGCTGATCTTGATTCACAGCCGCAACTTGTTGCGAACCGTATCGATGATCCGGTCTGTCATCTCTTCTTTTCCCTCTGTAGTCATTCCTCCAGGATGACCCGGCTCCATCTCTCTGGTAGTACTCATCGTTTGACTCGTTCGACACGAGCCTAGGTTGAGTCGGATCGCCTAGAGCATACGAATCTGCAATCCGGATCATCTCTTCCAACGTGGTTGGCATTTTCCTTTGCAACTTTTGCCACAGTTCGCTCGCATATCTGCACCCTTGCGCAAACCATGCTATGGCCTGTGACTCTATCACGCCCTCACATGAGTTTCTCACCATACACCACCGGGTTAAGAACTCCCGGTCCGTCTCATTCGGCCTTTGCTTGCAGATAGCTAGGCTGTGCGGCCTATTTGGCCTATGATACGTGCTTGAAAAATTGCTAATGAACATCTCCTCGAAATCTATCCAGCAGTTAATGCTTCCGGGTGGCAAATTGTTCAGCCATACCCTTGCCGGCCCTTCCAACATCTGGGGTACGTATCGTACAGCCCACGTCAAGTTGCCTGTGGCAATTTTCACAGTTGTAGCGTAGTTTATCAACCAATCTTCCGGCTTGGTACTGCCGTCATACGTCTTCGTGCTCCTGGGTAACTGGAAGTTGGGTACCGGTGGCTCCTTCATGATCCGGGGCCCAAAACATGCTGGACCCGATGGACCTTGACATTCGATTTGTTCCGACCTATACAGGCGATCCAGTTTCAACCTGGCATCATCCGGCATCAAATTCCTGCTTCCCAATCTTGATCCTATCACATGATAGTCCGGCCTTGGGTATCCCGCGTTTGCCATTTCCGAATCTCCATCGTTGTACCGGTCTTGCTCTCGTGGAGCACCTCTCTGTTGCATACCTCGGCCGACACTTTGCTCTTGCCTTGGTATATTCCGCTGTTGCGGTTGTCCTGCTCCTGCCGAGTTTCGCTGTCCGGCATTACCGTTGACGGCGTTCGCTTGACCGGCATTGCCGTTGACGGCGTTCGCTTGACCGGCATTGCCTTGGTCGCGGTTACCCCGGCCAGCTTCACCTCGGCTCACACTCCGTCGATCATCATTTTTCTGTGCTTCTTTTCCTTTCACTGCCCGTGTTGGATCGTACGGGACGATCTGCTTGTTTCTTCTGGCCGAGGTTACTACCTCTTCTCTCCTTGGTCCACCATGAGGAGACGATGCGGCTCCAGCGGATTTCTCCGGGTTACCGATCGCCAAATGAACGATCTTGGAGGCCCCAGCCCTCTCCGGGTTAACTTTGAGTAGTTCCTCATTTTGTCTGTTTGCGATCCGAACCAGCTCATTAACCCTATCTTGTTGTCTTTGCCGGGCCTCACCCATTAGACCCTCTAACTCGGATGCAACTGCATCTGCTGCTCTGAGGTTCTTCGCCGAGGTACTATACCTCGGCAGCCCCACGGACAAACAGTTTTCTGATTCCTCAATTCCTGTATCACCTTCTCTGTTCATTTCACTCATGAGATTGCTCCCCTTCACTTTTATAGCGTCAACTTTGTTCGCCTTTGCGTACTCACGCAGCGTCATGTTCAACGACTGTTGAGCCGCGGCTATCTTTTTCGCACCCTCTAGTATTTTTTGCCTAGTTTCTTCTAGCTCGGCCTGTGTCCGAGCCGGATCTACCGCTGCTACTACAGGGTTTGCCAAGCTATCCATCGCTTCCCTCAACACATTCTCCGGCCTCTCTAGTGGAGGACCTCTAGCTTTCCTCGGTGCCTTAGGCGTTACCTCCGGATCTGGCGTCAGATCCTTGCTTGCGCCCGCACCAGCCGCAGTCATCATCACTTCTGCATGGTCCGGGGAGCGAGCGATACGCGCCCCGCGAACCACGGTGAGGGGTGGCTCCCCTGCCTCGACGACGTGCCGCGGATGAACACATGACACGTCAACAGTAACGTAGACCTTGTGCGCGCCGAGCTTGACGAAGAGGCCGTTTCACGGAAGTGGGCGCGTACCGAAGCAGCCAGCGTTGTCGCTGACGAAGTCCAGCGCTCCAAAGCGCTGAACGAGCTCGGAGACGATGCGTTCGCCGGTGCCGATGAAGTATCCCGTCCGGATCTTGACCCCTGCTAGCGCCACTAGCCCCACGGTGGGCGCCAACTTTCATAGTGGTGTCACGGCAGATGCCATGGATAGGCTAAAGGTGGGGACTAATACACGCTAGGGGAATCCAGGGAGGGATAATGAGGTGATTCCTCACACAGAAGTTTGTATTTGCTTTGCTTCCAAGATTACAAGTGCCCCTAGAGCTGTATTGGTGAGAGGAGGAAGAAGAAGCTCTCTTACTCTCACACACTGTTCACCCCTAAAACCCTCAACCAAATCAGAATAGCGGAACCCCTTCTACAGAGGCCCTAGCCCCCCTTATATAGGGGTGACTAGGTCTCCACTTAGGGCATATGTGGAGGCATATTCCTGAGAATATGCCTTCTCCCAAAGTAGTAAACCGACTGGGTTGCTTTTCCCCCGCGTCACACATGGAGAGGCTACGTGAGCCTCTACGGCGCCTGCGTCAGCCGACATGAGCATCGTCAGCCTTGTCGGCCACGCCTCGGTGGTCCTCCCCTTGTCCGCTTCGCTCATGCAGTGCGTACCGAGGCTTCTTTTGACCAGCGAGATTCCTTCCTTCTCCTAGAATCTAGATGTGACCCGGATCATAGTTGATTCGGCCACACCCATTCCTACATACAAGTTAAATAGGCATTTCCGACTTACTGCTTAAGTCGGATGAGACTTAGTTAGGTGGACGCCCCCCGGTCTGGGTTACCCCGTGATTCGGCCTGCCTTGAGGTGACCCGGCCAGCATCCGCTTTGGCCTTGCCGAACCTCGGCTAACTCGGCCTTTATACCCCGGTGTGACCCTACCCGGGGGTATCCCCCCAACAGGCAATCATTGAGTTGAGATCACGCTTGCCCTTTTCTTTAGTACGCTTCAGCATATATTGGAGCAATGTTCCCTTTTCCAAACCGTCAATGAAGACGGCCATAGTAGTTTGATCATGACTCCTGCGCATGAATTTTTCATATCAAGGCAACGAGATAGGTAGGCATGAGATGACTCGTCCTTTTCTTGCACACACCGTTGTAGGTCACCGATAGTGTAGGGACGTTTGTACGTACCATCGAACTTCTTGGTGAATGCTTCATGCCTGTTCAACCAATTGTAGATTGATTTTTCTGCCAAGTCATCGGTCCATTGTAGGGCGGTGCCAAAGAGCATTAGTAGGAGGTACTTGACGGAGACATTGGGATTTCCCGCTATGATTGAGTTAAGGAAGTGGAGAAGATGCATGTGATCACAAAGGGCCTTGGGGATGTATGGAAGTAGAAAGCTGAGAAGGCAGCTGAACATGATAAGTATCTGCTTGACAAAGTGGCAAAGGCCAACAAGAAGCTGCTATGTAAGCACTCACGAAGTCCCAGAGTCCTGAGGTTTTATCTTCGAAGTATGTTTGACCTCTTATCTTGCTAATGAAGTTGTTAATCTTGATCCTCGGTGTAACACCTCAGATCTAATCTTTCTCAATCACAAGCCAATATAACCAAAATCTAGGGAGGACATACTACTGTGGAAGCCGTGAGGCTGCCCACAAGTAAGCCGCAATGGCAAGGCTTGGTACTAGCCAACCATCCGCCCCAAAATTTATGGTTATAGCTTCGAGTGAGAGAAACGTGACCGGCTGGTCTGCATGTCTAACATACAAATGAGTATGTATGCCATCGACATACAACAGTACACCAAAGCAATTCCATCTATAAATAAATAGAAATATATTGCAATGTCATTACGGCAAGAACCAAAATACATAGTGACAATGGGTAACCTCGGCAATTTCCATGGTTATGGACTTAATGTTTTGCGGAAAAGAGAATGTTGGGGATTTCGTCGGATGTCATACAAACAAGGGAGTCGAAGTCGTCTGATTATTGATAGACAACACTATTATAGTTTGCTTGGGAGCTTTTCAGTACCTCTCCACAGGCTCCTGTTGGCCTATATATAATAGGTTGGGTCTTGGAGTTGTACACAAATAAGTTACATATTCATGATTACGACACCAACACAATGCCGGTTTATATTTCCTTATTCAACTAAACTAAGATTTATGTTGGATGCTTCTTGGGCCTTCATCTGGGGTCTTCATGGGCTGTGAGCCTTTATATAGCTCGGGTAACCAAACATAAGCATCTGAGTAATCATACCCATGTCAGAAGCCCCCGAGACTCCATCCGAATCATAGATTCGGGTTGAGTCTCAATGATGTTTTCAATATTCATGATTCGAGGTTTTATGAGATATCTTTATTTCATATATTTTTTCTAGCTTTGTAGGGATTTAGTACAACAGGCCTGATGCATCTAACGGACCGGGAATCAATTAATTGCTCCTGGGAAGAAATACTGTAGACCTAAATCAAATTCAAGTCCCTAGGCATGAACTCAGAATTTTACTGGCATAATTCATTTCAAGCCATTGAGGTCTTAACGAATACTGAAATCTAGTTCGATTGTATCGGGTACCCAACGCATCCATCAGGATTTTTCAACATATCATCGATACAGATTTTACTAGTAGAGCGCATTATTATGCGATTACCAGGCCACACAGGATGAATCCTGGCGTCCTATCTTCATGTCATGGAAACGACATTTTGAGTTTTTATCGCGTCGGTCACGATCCGATATTTTGTATATTTTTTATCGACTGACTTTGTTTGGTTGCTATAATTGCTGAAGTTTATCAGCTTTTTGTTTTCTCAGATAGTTTTATTAAATCACATGATGGGAGTAACCTTTCGAGGATACACTGAAGTAATACTCATAGGCTAGACTGATATTTCTTTGGGTCCAAATAATTGTTGACTTTATACGCATTATATACTCTTTTATTAGGTGCGCACCAGCGATCCCGATGGGAGTAGCCCCCAAGGCTATGTTCGGATGCCTGCATCGGGACATAGGCTAATAATTTTTGTTAGTTTCAATAGAGAAATGTTTGCAAACTTTCTAAATGCCTTTATTTGGGTAAAGAAAGGAATCAGAGTATGGAGAACTTATCTTTTATTTTAAACCTAAAGTCGAAGTTACATGATTTGGCATGTTCGCCTAGCCGTCGGCCTTATTGAATAATACTGTCGCTAAGAAGCCGGGTTGTAGGTCTTATTGTAATTTAAATGCGAGAAAACATAAATTCTAATCGTAAAAACGTTGTAGTTGTACGACGTCCCACGAACTGTAATATTTTAGTACTGTCTTCTTGTCTTGAAGCTGATATGCTCCTTTAGGGATAACTTCTGTAACTATGTACGACCCTTGCCAAGGTGACTCCAATTTATGGTGATCATCTTTCTTGAGGCAAAGAACTAGGTCCCCTATGAAGGACCTAGGACGCAATCGTCGGCTGTGGTAGTTGCGCATGTTCTACTAATATACTGTGGCCCTTTGTAAGGAACCATCACGGGCTTCATCAAGTGCGTCAATGTCGTCTTCAAGTGCTTCTCTGAATGTTTCCTCATTGTATTCAGCAACCCATGGAGACTCATGAGTTACTTTGACTGGAAGGACAACTTTAGTGTTGTGGACCAGAAATAAAGGTGTTTGTTGTGTCGAACTATTTGGAGTAGTACGCAAGCTCCATAAAACAGATGGTAACTCATCAACCCATGCTCCTTTTTCTCCGTCGAGTGCTGCTAGAAATCTTTTATTGAGACCAGCAGTTATGAGGCAATTGGCTTTTTCCACTTGTCCAATAGTTTGTGGGTGAGCAACTGAGGCATAGCTTACTTTTATACACATCTCCTTGTAGTATTATTTGAACACATTGTAAGTGAAATTGGTTCCATTATTGGGGATGATGATGTTTGGTATGCCAAATCGAAACACTAATGATTTTATGAAATTAACAACCGAAGTTCCATCCTTGCTGGTAATAGGCATTGGTTCAATACATTTGGTGAATTTGTCGACTTCTACTAGCAGAAAGATGTGTCCACTTGGGAATGGTTTGTGAAGATTACCCACCATATCAAGTCCCCATTGAGCGAAAGGCCAAGCGAGAGGTATGGGATTTAGTTCAGCGGCAGGTGCGCCCGGGTTTTCTTGCGAATCGCCGACATACTTCACATGTTCTAACTATATCCTTCGCATCTTGTACTGATGTGAACCAGTAGAATCCTACCATGAATGCTTTAGCAGAAATTTCCTGGCCGCTAGTGTGATGACCACATACTCCTTCATGTATGTCCTTGAGTATAATCTTTCCTTCGTCGGGTGTAACACATCGCTGTAGCACACCCGAAATACTTATTTTATATAATTCTCCCTTGATGATTCTAAAGGCTTTTGACCGTCGAGTGATTCGTCGACCTTCTATCACGTCCTAGGGGAGTTCTTGCTGAGTCATATATGCTATATACGGCTGCATCCATGTAGGCCCTATTATCATGACTTCATCGACTTCTGGTTCTTCTTCAAGGACTTCTTCTATACCTTCGTTTGCTGGTGCAGCCCCTAGTCTTTCTGCGTCCTGATCTTTTTCCCTGTCTTGGGTGCTATAACCTCAGAAACCCTCTTGGCATTGATAGAGAACTCCGTTATTTCCTCCCAAAAACCCCAGGTTGAACTGGTAGGCATAAGGATCCGATGTTTGCCAAATTGTTGGCCTCTTCATTGCTTGCTCTTCCTATGTGTGAAACTTCGCACCAGTCAAATTGGGCTTCCATATTGTTGTAAAGATTGCGGTAGGCGATCATGTTGTCTCTGATGCGTCACACTTGTTCATTGCTTGTTGTGCCACAAGGTTGAAATCACCGAATATTTTGAGGCGAGTTGCACCGCAAGCTTTAGCCATACGCATACCGTGCAATAGGGCCTCGTACTCAGCTTCCTTATTGGATGCGTTTGCGAAACTCATCTGAAGTATGTACCACATTTTATCACATTGTGGAAACACTAATATGACTCCTTCTCCTTACGTTCTTTTTGATCCATTGAAATACATTATCCATGCGCTAGAAAGATCCGGTGGGCCCACGCACTATAGTTCTGTCCATTCAGTAATGAAGTCAGGAAAACCTGTGATTTAATTCTTTGCATTTCTCGTACGTGATATATCAAGGGGATGGATCAATGCCCCATAGTGAGACGCATCCAGTTGCTTCTGGATTATTGAGGATATTTGATAGAGGTGCTTCATTGACCATTGTGATCGAGTGTTCTGAAAAATAGTGGCACAACTTTCGTCTTGTCATGAATACTCCATATGCTAGTTTCTGATAGTGCGGGTATGATTGCTTGGATGGCAAGAGGATCTCACTTAGAAAATAAACTAGTCTCTCAACACCGTGGGTTTTCCCTTCTTCAGGTCGCTCTACGACCAAAACTGTGCTGACCACCTGATTAGTAGTGGCAATGTATAGAAGTAGTGACCCTTTTTCTCTTAGAGACATGATGACGGGAGATGTCGAAAGTGTTTTCTTGAGATCTTCAAAGGCATGTTGAGCTTTCTCCGTCCAGTCAAATTTATCCGATCTCCTCATAAGGGCATAGATTGGTAGTGGTTTTTCTCCTAGACAGGTGATAAAACAACTAAGTGTTGCGACTCGCCCAACCAACGGTTGTATGCCTCAAAGATTCGTTGGTGTTTTCATTGTAAGGATTGCCTGTATTTTTTCGGGATTGGCCTCTATTCCTCTTGTGGATACAAGATATCCGAGGAGTTGCCCTGTAGGGACTCCAAAGGAACACTTCATTAGGTTGAGCTTGATGCAAAACTTGTTGAGGTTCTCGACGTTTCTCGGAGGTCAATGATAAGAGTTGACCCTTGCTTTGTTGTGACTATGACATCCTGAATGTAAACTTGTACGCTTGTGCCAATTTGACTTCCTAGGCAATTCTGCATCATCCGTTGATATATTGACTCGGAATTTTTGAGGCCAAAGGGCATTGTTGTGTAGTAGAATACGCCATAGGGCGTGATAAATGTTGTTTTATCCTGATCTTCCTCCTTCATCCGAATTTGATAGTATCCTAAATATGCATCCAAAAAGGAAAGACATTCGCACCCCGCGGTTGCATCGATTATTTGTTCGATTCGTGGTAGTGGGAAGTGATCCTTTGGATAGTGCTTGTTCAACACAGGGAAGTCGATGATCATATGCTCTTTTATATTCTTCTTTGGGACACATACTAGACTTGCGACCCACTCTGCTTTCTTCAATTCCTTGATAAATTGAGCATCGATTAGGCTCCTTTCCAATGGCCTTTCGTTTTTCTTCTATGAAGCGGCGAAGTGACTGTTTTACTGGTTTTTCCTTCGGATCCAAGTTTAACGTGTGCCAAGCGAGTAGGAATTCCTGACATGTCAGAAGGTAACCATGCGAAAATCTCCCAGTGCTCATAGAGGAACTCGATGAGCGCGCGTTCCTATGCAGGACCAAGATTGGAAGCCACAAAGGTCGTCTTTTTCGGTCAGTAGGGTGGATCTGGTCTTCCTTTGTATCTTTCGCGATGTCAAAAGCCTGATCCGGATTAGACGTACTACTGCCACAAGTTCTGCGGTTGCCGACATTTTTAGTTACTCAAACTAAGTTGCCATCCCGAAGGACTCAGATATTTTGTTGAATCTCGATTGTAATTGTCGGAACCTGTGAAGCTACCCTTCACTATTATGACCCCCTTGGGGGCTGGCATTTTCATAACTAGGTATGCATAATGTGGTGCTTCCATGAATTGTGCAAAAGCAGGGTGACCCAGGATCACATGATATTGTGACGGCTAGTCCCTGATTTCGAACTCGAGCTTTTCATGCCTGAAATTTTCCTTGGATCCAAAAACAACGTCAAGAGATATTTTACCTAAAGGAATTTCAGCCTTACCTGGTACTATGTCGTGGAAGGATGTTTCTATTTGTGCTAGATTTGTTAAAGAGCAATTTATCACCTTTAGTGTCTTGGCGTAGATCAAGTTGATGTTGCTTCCCACATCCATGAAGACTTTACTCATATCAAATCCACCCACTTGTGCTCTTACTATTAAGGGTGAGTGGCCCGGTCACCGTACTCGAAGTGGATGATCAGCTCTGCTGAATGTGATTTCCTGTTCTGACCAGTGAAGATATTTTGGTGTGGATAGTGGTGCCATATCTGTCATGTTGACTTGTCTTGTAATCAGCTTCTGGATCTTATTGGATGGGCGCCCTTTCTGAATCATTAATATTGACCCCTTGGACCTGGGGTATTCATTTTCTTGATTTGTTGTGTTTTGCGGCTGACCTACTGGCGGGTGTACTAGCGGTGGTGGTGGTGCGCTAATGGCTAACATACCAGGCATAGTAGTGTACCCTCGACTTGCTGCTTCGGTTGCCTTTGTATTGCGTAGCTCTTGCATCTTTAAAAACATTCGACAATCCTTCATGAGATGGTTGGATCACCTTTTGCATTGCGGACATTGGTGGGTCTCGAGCTCTTGGCTAATATCGATGTGTTGGTTGGCTTCGTCCAACACCGTCCCTATTGTTGCATTGCCCGCTGTTGTAATTGTCGTTTCTTTGGTTGTCCTCTCCCGAAAAACTAGCCGCAACATAGCTTGGTCCCCCATGTCCGTCGTTACTTCTTCGTCTTTTTTTGTTGTTGCGCCTGTCCCTATCTTCTTCGGGTGAACGCTTTCGCTTGTTATGTACTGCGTCCTCTCCATCAGCCCAGCGATTTTCCATATCCATCAGCTGTGAGATTGTTTTGGGCTTGACCCGTCCTAGTTCTTCTATGAATTCTCAACGGCGAAGGCTGTTATTAAAGGCGTCCATTTCCCTTTTGATGGATATGGCCTTAGCTGAGTCTTTGATGATGTTCCATCACTGGATGAAGGCTCGTATTGACTCTCCAGGTTTTTGTTTGCACGCTTGCAATTGCTCTAGAGATGTGGGTCGCTTGAACGTGGAATGGAAATGTCGGGTGAACTTCTCTTCGAAATCATTCCAGCTGCTGATGGAATCTTCGGGTAGCTGTCTTAGCCATGACTGTGCGGCGCTGGTTAGGTGTAGCTATAGGATCTGCATTGTGGTGGTTGTGGAGCCACCCTGTAACTTGATGGTGGCCAGATAATCTTCCAACCAAGCTTCGGGTTCTTGGAGGCCATCGTACTTATGGCGGTCATGAGGAAGTTTGAAATCCTTGGGTACTGGAGTCTTGCGAACCCGATGGGTAAAGCAACTAGCTCCGCAGAACTCATAGTCATCCTCGCTGTCGCCTTTGTAGTATCTTTGGCTATGGCTCTCATCCCTGGATCTATCGTTCTTGTGCTATGTGAGATCGTTTCTTGTGTTGTTTCGTGGCTCGGATCCTAGGAAGTGCACCCGATGTGGTGACCATGATCGTCAGGTGTGCCCCACTTGCCAAGGGTTGCTGCGACGACGTGGAGATCTGTTAGGTTGATGTACGACTCCTTGTTCTGTTTGCGGAAGAGATGCACCCACCATACCGAGATTCATTAGAGCGGGCGATGGAGAGCTGCACGGGGAATGTCGGGTGCTAGTTGAGTTGTGAGCAAGTATGTTTCTGCAACAACAATTGTGGCTTGAGATGTTTATTTATTTGATGTGTTCTATTGGATCTACTGATATAAATGACAGAAGGAAATATTCCCTAGAGGCAATCATAGAGATGATTGTATTTCATGTGTATCCATGAGTTATTATAATGTTCCTTGAATATCCATATACCAGGCAACTTGTATTGATTGGCAATTATGTGAATTGTTTGTGAAACTATTTACTTGTATGGTTATCTAATAATTGTCCCTAGTCAGAGTTCATGCGAGGACACACGTGAATATTAGACTAGCACATCGATTGGTTGATGACTATGTTTCGCAAGTCATAGACATGGAGATGTCAAACCAATGATGTGGACACATGTTATGAACATGGGGTTGGACTGACCCAACATGAGACTGGCAATAATACTTGCAGCTCTCTCTACACATCGTGTACATTTTGTCCTTAGACCTGAGATTGTCGCATGTACTTGAGATGTGGATCGACCTACTTTGGGGCTATCAAACACTACTCCGTAACTGGGTAGTTATAAAGGTAGCTTTCGGGTTTGTCCTGATACATGCTGCAAGGCATCAGTCAATCAAGATGGGATTTGCCCCTCTCTACTTGAGAGAGATATCTCTGGGCCCCTCGAGTGATCGGATCCAGAAATGCATGGCCGTGCTACATATGGTTAAGATTTAACCTAGTAAAGGGATTCCGAATCACAGTATCGAGAAAGAGAGGTCACCTTGGAGCTGGACCAAATATCGTGAGGAAAAGGGAAAGACATGTACTCAACCTTGTGATGGTTTGTCCGAATGATCTTTATATGCGTTTAGGAGTTGGCACGTCTTGCTAGAGGCCGCTACCAACTATTGACGGAGTAAGTGTACTCGCGTCATGTCTATACGTGTATGAACCTATAGGGTCACACACTTTAGGGTCTGGAAGCCTAATGAGGATTGGATCCGAATTAGACCAGGCTTAGGCTGCTAATGGGCTGCTAATGTAGAAGCCCACCAGGGATGCCTATATAAGAGAGGGTGAGGCGAGTTGAAGAGGGTTGAGCATTCCACCCAGCCGCCACTCCTCTTCCTCATGTGTTGCACGCGCAGACCTAGCAGTCTGGCGTGCGACGGCTTCCACTCGGAGGTGTTGCATCTGTAGCACTTGGATGAGCCGCGCAAAGGGGAGCTACTCGTGGGACGAGGACAAGGAGGAGACGTAGAACATCTACACTGCCGCAACGTGCTTCATCGAGTTCCGCACCTGCGCGTCTAGCGGTAATCCCGTGATCTATGACAATAGTATTCCTGGTTGACGCGGTAGAAATTTTTGATTTTACGCTAGTGTAGCCTACCCGTTACCCTAAAGTGGTATCAGAGCCGATGCTATTCAGTCATAGGTTCGGGAAGTTTGCATATGGTGATATGTAGATTGATATGAATGATGTGATCGTTTGTATGGCGGTGTTTATGGATTGATCTATGATCTTACTTTCCGTGATCGTGATTCTAAGGTCATCGAACGACTTACCCCTACCGGTCGGTTTCCGCCATCGGGGTAGACAGTGACACATAAATCCTTTTGAATTACGCGAAGATCAATATGATTGATCAAATCGGGAATTCGATCTGAATCAACGTACCGTGATCAAAGGAGTTTGGTCGAATCGAAACTATGGTCGGTTTATGGTAAATTTTATTTGCCGATCAAAATCCTTAAAGGTATCGCGAGGGACGCTGCCCCTTCGAACCCCGCAGGGGGACACCCCCTAGACCCCCCTTAGTCGTAGCCCCTTTTGTATCTCGTTAAGGTTCAT
Organism: Avena eriantha; assembly: GCA_910589775.1. Classification (NCBI taxonomy): domain Eukaryota; kingdom Viridiplantae; phylum Streptophyta; class Magnoliopsida; order Poales; family Poaceae; genus Avena; species Avena eriantha. The sequence goes on from OU342743.1 coordinate 423,565,332, forward strand.
AGGTGCTACGATTTCACATGATCCGGTAGAATGCGATTCTATGCACAACTTGTTTTTTGCAGGATTTATGTGATCAGTATGGCCCAAAAATGTATGTGATGCATGTATGTATTTTTCATGCCTCTGTGTCGTGAGTAGGGCAACACGGCTGGAGCCATATGTGTTGTCAATTATTGTAATGGTCTGCGTGCCAACTTGTGATGATCCCAATACTATGTAAATTTGATTACTAGTTGTTAGGAGTAATAGCTTGTATTAGTTCCTGGAGAACTCATCACTTGGAGGATGGCTCGCATAGAGCATGAAGATGGAGATCATCATGGTGGACAGGTTCTATGGCGATGGAGATCACCATGAGAAAATGGGCCATACTGTATCACATCTATGTGAATGCTATTCTTATACGTTTTACTACTATGCATGCTTAGATGATAGAAGTAGAATGATCCCTCGCAAAGTTTAAGTTAAACCATGCCCTCCCAACCAAACCTTGCACCATCCTATGCCCTGTACAATCGTTGGTGGGTCTATGAAATTAGGGTGCCACGGTTTTCCTTGGCTGGATGGGTTTGTATCGGATACCTACACGCATAAGGGTTGGTGAGCTTAACAAGGTCATCTTAACAGTTAAGGACCTTGGGTCATAAAGGTTGGGCGCCTAGTTTTGACATAGAGATGTCACCCAACAACAAGAGTCATATGTGATATGATTAGCAAAGGTTGCTTACCGATTTACCTTGTCTTCTAGCAGTGATGCTAAAGCTCACTAGTCGACTTGTTAATCGTGGATCTTGAATCACTTAGAATCAATAGAGGGATGTTGATTTAAGTGGGAGTATATGCTATTAAATTGTTTAATATGTTTTACTCTTTCATGGTTACATGGCTTAGTATTTTGCATATTTTTTGTTGTAGATCAATGGCACCGAACAATTCATCACCTTTTGCTTTGCGTTCGATTCTTGAAAAGGATAAACTAAATGGAACAAACTATTCGGACTGGGTCCGTAACCTGAGAATTGTTCTCAGAGCTGAGAAAAAGGAAACTGTTCTGGATACCCCAATCCCGGATGAACCTGCTGATAATGCAACTGCTACCCTTAAGAATGCCTACAAGAAAGCATGTGATGAATCTCTTGAGGTTAGTTGTCTTATGCTTGCATGCATGGAACCCGATCTTCAAAAGCAGTTTGAGGATCAGGAAGCGTACGATATGATCGTTGCGCTTAAGGACATGTTCCAGACTCAGGCTAGGACTGAGAGGTACAATGTCGCTAAGTCCTTTGTGGAATGCAAGCTGGCAGAGGGAGCAGCTGTAGGACCCCATGTGATCAAAATGGTTGGTTACAGTCAGACTTTGGAAAAACTTGGTTTTCCATTAGGCCAAGAGTTGGCCACTGATTTCATTTTGGCATCTCTTCCATCTAGCTATGGGCATTTCATTTCGAACTACCATATGCATGGGGTGGAGAGGGGCCTTAATGAATTATGTGGGATGCTGAAAACAACAGAATGTGACATTAAGAAGTGTGCAGGGCATAGCCATGTGATGGCTGTGCAGAACAAGCCTAGCTTCAAGAAAAAGGGCACTTCTTGGCAGAAGAAGAAGGGCAAGGCTAAGGATACGACCCCTAAGCCAAACCCTGCACCCAAGCAAAAGGCTGGTCCTGCAGGAGACACTGAGTGTTTCTTTTGTCACGAATATGGCCACTGGAAGAGAAACTTCAGCAAGTACCAGGCTTCTTTGAAGAAGAGTGGAAGTAAGAGTACTTCCCACTCAGGTACGCTTGTTGTAAATGTTGTGGACATTTTTCTCGCAGATTCTTATGTTAACTCTTGGGTATTTGATACCGGATCGGTTGCTCATATTTGCAATTCGATGCAGGGGCTAATAAGGACTAGAGAAGTGCAGAAAGGCGAAGTGGATTTTCGCGTCGGAAATAAAGCAAGGGTTGCTGCATTGTTCGTCGGCGTCATGCAACTTCACCTTCCGTCAGGATTTATCATGGAGTTGATAATTGTTATTACATTCCTAGTATGGGTCGAAACATTTTATCACCTTCATGTTTGATGAGGGATGGTTATTCATTCGCGAGTACAAACAATGGTTGTGTAATCTCTAAGAATGCTATGTTTGTGGCTGATGCTCCCGTTGTGAATGGGTTATTTATTTTAAATCTTGATAATGCATGTGTTTACAATGTTAGTGCTAAAAGGCTTCGGCCAAATGATTTGAGTCCTACCTATTTATGGCATTGTCGTCTGGGGCATATAAGTGAAAAGCGCATGAAGAAGCTCCATGGTGATGGTCTTCTAACTTCGTTTGATTTTGAATCATACGAGACATGTCAAGCTTGTTTACTTGGAAAGATGACCAAGACGCCTTTTACGGGGTTTCCCGAGAGAGCGACAGACTTGTTGGAACTCATACATACTGATGTATGTGGACCAATGAGCACGACAGCCAGAGGAGGATATCACTACTTCATTACTTTCACTGATGATTTTAGTAGATATGGCTATGTCTACTTGATGAAGCATAAGTCTGAAACTTTTGAAAAGTTCAAAGAGTTTCAAAATGAGGTAGAGAATCAACGTGGCAAGAAAATAAAGGCCTTGCGATCTAATCGCGGAGGTGAATATTTGAGTCATGAGTTTAGCAATCATCTTAAGAGTTGCGGAATTGTTCCACAGCTCACGCTGCCCGGAACGCCTCAAAGAAACGGGGTCTCCGAACGGCGTAATCGAACTTTGTTGGACATGGTTCGATCGATGATGAGCCAGTCTGATTTACCATTATCATTTTGGGGTTACGCGCTAGAAACAACAGCTTTCACACTAAACATGGTACCATCTAAATCCGTAGTTAAGACACCATATGAGATGTGGACCGGAAAGAATCCCGGTTTGACTTTTCTAAAGATTTGGGGTTGTGATGCATTTGTCAAGCGACTTCAGTCGGACAAGCTAACACCCAAATCGGATAAGTGCATTTTTGTGGGATACCCAAGGGAAACCTTAGGGTATTACTTCTACAACCGAGAAGAGGGCAAAGTGTTTGTCGCTCGTAGCGGTGTTTTCCTAGAGAAAGAGTTTCTCACAAAGGGAACGAGTGGAAGGTCGGTGCGACTTGAAGAAGTTGAAGATGAGCCAGTCAGGGATGCTTCTACAAGTGATGCTATTGTAGCAGAACAAGTTGAGGAACCCGTGGCAATAGAAGCACCACAGCCACGAAGGTCGGCGAGGCTCCGCGAAGCGCGAGAGTTATTATTGTTAGACAATGATGAGCCCGCGACCTATGCAGAAGCGATGGTGGACCCAGACTCTGAGAAATGGCTGATTGCCATCAGATCTGAGATGGATTCCATGGGAGACAATCAAGTTTGGAACTTGGTTGACCTGCCTGATGGTTTTAAAGCCATCGAGTGCAAGTGGATCTATAAGAAGAAGATTGATATGGATGGAAATGTTCACATCCATAAAGCTCGAATTGTTGCAAAAGGTTTTCGACAAGTTCAAGGAGTTGACTACGACGAGACTTTCTCGCCCGTAGCGATGCTTAAATCTATACGGATCATTCTAGCCATTGCTGCACATTTCGATTATGAGATATGTCAGATGGATGTCAAGACGGCTTTCTTAAATGGAATCCTTTCTGAGGACGTGTATATGATGCAGCCCGAAGGTTTTGTCGATCCAAACAATGCTGGAAAGGTATGCAAACTTCAAAAGTCTATTTATGGGTTGAAGCAAGCATCTCGGAGTTGGAACATTCGATTTGATGAAGTTGTAAAGGAGTTTGGCTTCACCAAAATCGAACAAGAACCTTGTGTGTATAAGAAAGAAAATGGGAAATCACTTGTGTTTCTAATCTTATATGCGGATGACATATTATTGATTGGAAATGACATTCCTATGCTCGAGTCTGTTAACACCTCATTGAAAAATAGTTTTTCTATGAAGGACTTGGGAGAAGCGGCATATATTCTGGGTATCAAGATCTATAGAGATAGATCAAGGAGGCTAATTGGATAAGCCAGAGTACATACATTGACAAAGTGTTGAAACGGTTCAGCATGGAAGAGGCTAAGAAGGGGTTCTTGCCCATGTCTCACGGCATTAAACTCAGCAAGACTCAGTGTCTTTCGACCATTGATGAGCAAGAACGCATGAGTAGGGTTCCATATGCTTCGGCTATTGGATCCATCATCTATGCAATGACATGTACTCGCCCAGATGTTTCCTATGCTCTAAGTGTTACGAGCAGATACCAGGCTGATCCAGGTGAGATTCACTGGACAGCAGTAAAGAATATCCTTAAGTACTTGAGAAGGACTAAGGATATGTTCCTAGTTTATGGAGGTGAGGTTGAACTCAGTGTAAAGGGTTACATAGATGCGAGTTACCTTAACGACTTAGATGACTCGAAATCGCAATCAGGTTATGTGTTTGTCATGAATGGTGGTGCTGTGAGCTGGAAAAATTCCAAGCAAGATACAGTGGCCTCCTCTTCAATAGAAGCTGAATATATTGCTGCCTCGGAGGCTGCAAAGGAAGCTGTTTGGATTAGGAATTTCCTGATCGCTCTTGGTGTGGTTCAGGGCTCGTCCAATCCCTTGGACGTTTATTGTGACAACAATGGTGCTATTGCACAAGCCAAGGAACCTAGACAGCACCAGAAGAACAAACATATTCGCATGCGTTACCATCTGATTCGTGAGTTCATTGATGATGGTAGTGTCATGTTATGCAAAATACATACGGACAAAAATGTTGCTGATCCCTTGACTAAGCCACTCCCGCGGCCTGCGCATGAAGCGCACACAAGAGCAATAGGTATTAGATACTGTCTAGATTGACTCTAGTGCAAGTGGGAGACTGAAGGAAATATGCCCTAGAGGCAATCATAGAGATGATTGTATTTCATGTGTATCCATGAGTTATTATAATGTTCCTTGAATATCCATATACCAGGCAACTTGTATTGATTGGCAATTATGTGAATTGTTTGTGAAACTCTTTACTTGTATGGTTATCTAATAATTGTCCCTAGTCGGAGTTCATGCGAGGACACACGTGAATATTAGACTAGCACATCGATTGGTTGATGACTATGTTTCGCAAGTCATAGACATGGAGATGTCAAACCAATGATGTGGACACATGTTATGAACATGGGGTTGGACTGACCCAACATGAGACTGGCAATAATACTTGCAGCTCTCTCTACACATCGTGTACGTTTTGTCCTTAGACCTGAGATTGTCGCATGTACTTGAGATGTGGATCGACCTACTTTGGGGCTATCAAACACTACTCCGTAACTGGGTAGTTATAAAGGTAACTTTCGGGTTTGTCCTGATACATGCTGCAAGGCATCGGTCAATCAAGATGGGATTTACCCCTCTCTACTTGAGAGAGATATCTCTGGGCCCCTCGAGTGATCGGATCCAGAAATGCATGGCCGTGCTACATATGGTTAAGAGTTAACCTAGTAAAGGGATTCTGAATCACAGTATCGAGAAAGAGAGGTCAGCTTGGAGCTAGACCAAATATCGTGAGGCAAAGGGAAAGACATGTACTCAACCTTATGATGGTTCGTCCGAATGATCTTTATATGCGTTTAGGAGTTGGCACGTCTTGCTAGAGGCCGCTACCAACTATTGACGGAGTAAGTGTACTCGCGTCATGTCTATACGTGTATGAACCTATAGGGTCACAAACTTTAGGGGCTAGAAGCCTAATAAGGATTGGATCCAAATTAGACCAGGCTTAGGCTGCTAATGGGCTGCTAATGGAGAAGCCCACCAGGGATGCCTATATAAGAGAGGGTGAGGCGAGCTGAAGAGGGTTGAGCATTCCACCCAGCCGCCACTCCTCTTTCGCCTGTGTTGCACGCGCAGACCTAGCAGTCTGGCGTGTGACGGCTTCCACTTCGGACGTGTGGATACCTCGGAGGTGCTGCATCTGTAGCACTTGGACGAGCCGCGCAAAGGGGAGCTGCTCGTGGGACGAGGACGAGGAGGAGACGTAGAACATCTACACTGCCGCAACGTGCTTCATCGAGTTCCGCACCTGCGCGTCTAGCGGTAATCCTGTGATCTATGACAATAGTATTCCTGGTTGACGCGGTAGAAATTTTTGATTTTACGCTAGTGTAGCCTACCCGTTACCCTACAATGACAAATCGAGGTCTCTGGTCAGTTCATTTCTTTGAGCTTCAGGAATATTCTGTAGTCGTGAGGCTCCTCTCCTTGGCTGCGCTCCTCCGTTTACGCTTCCTAATCTTCGGGTAGAACTTAGCTGAGCCCGCCGAAGGCTGGATTCGTCAGCTAGTCTTTTTATTTTGTTGAGTTGCCTTTGCATCCTTAGTAGATCCCTCTTTCTGTGATATAGCAAGTATTGGTATGCTAATAGATCTTTGCGTGTGACCTCGGCTGTCATTGGGCCAAACCCGAAATTGTTGCCCTTGCCTTTTGTCATGCTTCGGCAGGTAGTCGGAGAGTTTGTCGCTCGCCTCTGCGTGGTCTTCTCCTCCTGGGATTATGCAGTTGTTCGTCGGGTCTCCTCCGTTTTCATGATCTCCTACATTGCTATCCGACAAATTACCATTGGGATCAAGGATAAGGTTACCATTGGAGTCGAGCTGCATTGAGGTTTCCATGATGATTGCGCACACTTGGTGGTGCGTTATATATGAACTAGTGACTTCATCATTGAATCTGAGGGAGACACTGTTTTGGAGATCTGTGAAGTCCTGCGGTTTTTGTTCTTGGTAGATTTCGGCCATCCTGATTCTGAAGTCAATACTTCCACCACTTTCTTTGGGTTCCGCATTTACTCGGCTCGACCCATGTGGTGGAGCTAGCTGAGAGTCTGACCCGAGGGAGAGATCGTCGTAGAGACCATCTAGATCCCCTAGGTATATTGTGTTTTCAGTGTTTTCTTCATGTTTCTCCGGCTGGGGTGTAGCTTCTACGTATGATCCGACAGATGATGCCGGTATTGCTGTAGGTGCATCTTTTCTAACCGATGACCCCGATAAAATCGGAGCAGAGAGGCATAGTTCTTCGGGTTCCTCCACCTGAAAGTGGAAACTTCTGATGATGAGATCGGATCCGCCGTTGAAATCAGTGGGTACCGAGACAGGGGTGGGCAGGCATCATGCCGCTTCCATCGGTTTGGTGCTTGATGAAAAGGGGTCCGCCAAATCCATGACTCCAGCGTTCAGACTTCCCACGGATGGCGCCAATTAACGAGCGGTAACCTCGGAAATTTCCATGGTTATGGACTTAGAGTTTTGCGAAAAAGAGAATATATGGGATTTTTCGGATGTCAGACTAACAAGGGAGTCGAATTTGTCTGATTATCGATGGACAATAGTATTACAGATTGCTTGGTAGCTTTTGGTACCTCTCCACAGGCTCCTCCCAGCCTATATATATAGGTCGGGTCTCGGAGCTGTATACGGATAAGTTACGTATTCATGATGACAACACCAACACAATGTCGGTTTCTATAACCTTATTTAACTAAACTAAGATTTCCATTGGATGCTTCTTGGGCCTTCATTTTGGGTCTTCATGGGCCGTGAGCCTTTATACGGCTAGGGTAACAAAACAAAAGCACCTAAGTAATCATACCCATGTAACAAAGATAGTAGTAATAATATTTTAGGACTATATCCGCATACATCACTCAAAAAATCATCAAGCGGAAGTGGAAAACACAGATCCAAGTATGGATTAAGAGTCAAATAGGCATAAGATGCCATGTAAATAAGCACATTCCCGCCCATAAATCTCGGAGATCTCCATGCCCCGAATCTCTATGCAAGGGGATCATTGCCTACATCATTGGCCTCATCTACGTAGTAGCCTCCATAGGGGTATACCCGACAATCTGATCAATATTATGGTGTGAGACCCTAGGCACACTCGGCAAGTCTTTATGCAACTAAAGGGATAACATGGTGGTGACACAATTGCCGTGAAAGATAAACATCTAAAACATTCTAAAGAGACACGCTACAACATCTGCCTAACCATATATAGACGGACACTCATTAATTGACAGCAACAGTTAAATAAACCGCATAAGTGAACATAACTCATCCTCATTCTCGCTTACCGAACAAGAAGGTGGATGAATATCCCATCCGTTGGCAGTTTTAATAACCATTCCATGAGTGTTGCATTAATTACTAGTCAAGTTTTGGCCAAGTTAAACACGATACTTTAGTTATAGTTGTCTATGATCTAGAAACTGTGCTCCAAGTAGTTTATAACCGTGGACACGGCTTTCAGAAAGATGTACCCTTTAGAGGTGCACAGATAGCACCACATGCACAATCAACCTCGGGAAAAACCAAATGAAAAGCAACGGGTCATCACGACAAAGCATTTACAAGATTCAAATATGATTTCAGGGGTAATGCCACTAAGATACCTACAACTAAGTCAGCCGGGCTCCGAAACGGACCCAGAGGTTTGCGCCAATGGCGGTAAAAGACTAGGAACCCGAAAGTGTGACTGGCTTGTCTATACCGTGAAAACACGCTGCTTTCCAAAACAGTACAAGTAAATGCTCCACGCACAACAGTAGTAAATAAAACAGTAGAGCATGGCATAATTACAGAATAGTAGTAAATCCCAAAACTATTTTCTGGTCATAAGAAATAAGATGTGAATCAAGCTCAGGCAAAGGGGATTTAAGGTCCCAGATGCGGATAGTGCGATAGTCAAGGAACAAGAATCAAGTACTCGGGTCCTACGAGACACAAGTGAGCGGCTAAAAATTAGACCTCTGATATTGCCACCGGTGCCTTTTTCGTTAGTTATCCCATTACTAAACGATTTAAGTTGTTTAGGTACCTCGTTGTTCACAAAAAACTTGCACAAACCCTACACATGAAATTCTACAACTCACATGGCTCAAATAACTCCTGTAATAATGGCTGATAGGATTGAGGGTACAAGATTTGGTGGGGTTTAAAAGTAAAGGTTGTGCAGTACTTGGGATTGCCATTCAATTTGTATCGCGACACAATGATGCAATAATAAATATAGAGGCATAGGTGCTATATGTAATGTAGGCATGGGGAAATGAAGCCGCACTTTCGAGATGTTATCTGTCCAGCCGTGAACGTCGTCCATCAATTCTAGAGTCAAATCCAGATATTTCTCCAACATCAATAGGCCCTGCAACAAATTTAGGGAGTACCAATCTTGTAATCTCCACATGATATAAAGATGTAAAGTATTTTACTTTTTGCATGGTATTTTCCTTTTGACTTAGTGTAATTAATTATTTCCTACTATTGTACTTGAATCGATGCACTGTATGCTAGGCCCTTTCGTGAGGCTAACGCTCTTGGTCTCAGTACCTAGTTAACTTATCAGTTGGGCCACAAGTAGGTTAAAGTTTCTAAGGATTCAATTTTCACGCAAATTCAGCTATTCAGGCTATCGTGTAAGATGTGCTCGAGTGCGATGAGTCGATATCATGTTAGGATGCTCAAAGAGGCACATTCCTCGAGTGTGCGATGCATAGAAGTAATGAAAAGAATCAACTTTTAGTAGAGGAAAACTTATCTTTATTGATAGCAGGTAGCAGGTACATGTTTCGAATGAGCAGACTGGCTAAGTGTCCATTTGTTTCAGCTTTCGCTTGAGCTTTTGGATCTAAAAATCAGAAGCTAACAAACAATGTGAAATAGAAAAGTGATTGTAGGAAGCGCTGCAGCCAAATGAATAAGAACCCGGGCGAACCCAGAAGCTGGCCGCGAGGCGCTTTCCGCCGCTTCCCCCTCTTCCCGAGGTGAACTGGACCAAAATGCCCCTTCAATTCACAGTATTAACGAAAAAACTGCCATCCCTACCAACCCCACCCTGCTTGATGCCCCCACCCCTCGTTTCCCCACCTCCCCTTCCGGTTCCGATGGCAGGCAAGATTTCGCCGCCCGGCCACCATGCCCCTCCGCCGCCCCTTCTCCAGCCCACCTCCAGCGCTGTCCTGAACGCGACCACTACCGGCCTCGCCCGTCCTGACCCCATGCGTCCTCCTCACCATCAACCGCCGCCGCGGCCGCCCGAGCCCCGCCGCCCCCCGCGAGGCAGTGCCGCTGCGGCCGACCTCACCCTAGGCCCTGCGTTGTCATCCACGCCGCCTCTGCCCCGAGCGCCGCCAGTACTCCCTCCCTCTGTAGCGCCGACCACAACCGGTAGCCGTCATGGCCTTGTCTCGTGAGCTCCGCGCTTCCCGTGCCCTGCCCCAACTCGATCGGTCCCCTCGCAGAGCACCGCCGCCTCCAGCACTCTCCTTCCCCGAGCCCCGGTGCCACTGTCCTCCTCGCCTTCGTCGTTGTCGACGACCCGTGCTCGCCACCAACGCCCTCCTCCACCCGGCTCTGCCAGCAGTCTCCGCCTCCAACGCCCTGCCAGTGGTGTCCCCCTCCAACGCCCTGGCTCCGCCACCATCCTCCAATGCTCGGGATAGGACGCCGTCAGGATTAGGCTCTGACAACCACATCCTCATGTGCATCTTTGTTTTGTAATAGTATTCTTCTAAAAATATGCTTACAATTGCTTTAGCAAAAAATAAACAATTTGAGGTAATTAAGCCGTTGAACGTGTTATTTAAGAAAACTGTTAGAAACAGCTTAATTTATATTATGGCATTTTAGACATTTGAGTCATACAACCACCAGCAGTAGTAGTCAAAAGCACTCTTTCCAAACACCAAATCTCTACTTCTGACAACTGCTTCCTACAACTAATTTTCAGCAGCAGCAGCTCAAACAAACACAACCTAAGTAGCCTTATTCAAAAAAAACATCATAAGCATAGAAGTGACCCGGATGTGCTACGTTCTAGAGGTGGGAGGATGCGACTCAAGTATTTAGTTCCTTGAGGGGATAGGTTCCACCTCGTACCACTTCTGTGATGACATAGGGTCCTTACCAGGGGTTCCGGTTTGATGTGGCCCTTTTGCTTGAGCCGTAACACGAGGTATCCTTCGGAGAATGACCTAGGGCATAGAAGACTGCTATGAAAGTTGCATAGGTTCTGCTGGTAGACAACATAATAGGAAGAGGTGATGTCGTGTGCCTCATTGAGCATGTCAATGTCCTCTTCGAATCCATTAGTAGAGTCATCTTCACTGTAGGCAACAACCCGTGGGGCATTATACTGGACTTCGGCTGGTAGGACATTGTCTGCTCCATGCATAATGAAGAAAAGGGTGTAGCATCTGGCGTTGTTCGGGGTTGTTCGCAGGCTCCATAGCACTGAGGGTATATCATCGGGCCATGCCCAGCTACCCTCTCCAAGGGTCGCAAGAGTCGCTTCTTGAGGCTGTTGTAGACAAGACCGTTGGCATTTTTACTTGACTATTGGTTTGTGAATGCACGACTGAGGCATAGCTAATGTTTATCCCCATCTTCTTGTAGATTTTTTTGTAGGGTTTGTAGTCAACAGAAATCCCATACGATTCTCACGAAAAAGGTATTTCATATGATTCATAGTCAAAATTTTCTCATACGATTCGCGGTCAATTTTTTTTTCATACAATTCATAGTCAATGATTTAAGAGGTAATGGGAGTAGAAAAAAACTTGCCATTCAACTATCGCGTCCATCTAGGGTATTATCACTAGACGATCCACACAGCCGAGCGGAGGAAAGAGGTGAAGACGACACTACCGGGAGAAGAAGAGAGGACAAAAAAGTGCATACACATGGGGCTATGGTAGTGCGTTTCGAGAATATCTGACCGTAGATGCGTTACGGCTAACGCTAGTGGGAAGTGGCGGTACCAGTTCCGAGTATGGTAACCGGAACGGTGCTTGCAGCAGACCACTAGAGATAATCGACACGTGCTGTCATTATGGAAAAGAAAGAAGAAGAAACGAGAGAGATAAAGAATGGTTAGTATGAAAAATAGTGCTAGGATTTTTATACTCGCAATACAAGCTCTCTCCCAAGACGCCTATATGTGAATGGGCCTCACTACAAGGCATTACCACGAGAACCCGTGGCCGGCTAGAGTCTATGCTTCCAACTCATGTGGTCGGCAAGGGATAACACTCGCAACTCTGCTCTGGATGGTACCCACCACACCTCCTTGCCGCGAGAAACCGCGGCTAGGTGTAGCCTATGAAGCCAAACATGCTCTCAGCCACGAGCACATGCAGCCGACAAGAGTTTCCTTAGCAATGACGTCTCTAAAACATGACCCATAACATGATCTGGCCGCGAGAACCCGCAGACATCTACAGTCTATGCTGTCATGTCGACTATCAACATCGTTTTATGTCGCCAAGCATGTCGGCTCTATTTGAGCCCCACATCTTCAAAAAAAAGGGTGGTATGGGCTTACGTCTACATGTCGGTCGTAGACAGGCCCATGCTAGCAATGATACGCGGCTGACATGGGCTGACGGTGCCATGTCGTCCCCAGGCGGGATCCATGCCCGCGAGAGTCGGTGGGCGGCATGGGCTCATGGCCCCACGTCGGCTCCCGGTAGGCCCCACCGCCCGATAACCGCGAAATCGTGTCACGCCAGAACGCCTCTCACCTTGCGGATCTGCCCGGAGACAATGTCGGCGGGCCCATGATGCACGCGGGGTCCACTATCCTGTGACGCAGGGAACGATGGCTCGCATGACACCTTCCGCTCTCTAGAATATTTCACCCTTGCCCGCAGCGGGACCATCTCCTAGAATAGTATGGGTCCATTGTGACGGTCACGAGTGTCCTTTTGGTCGTCCATCCAACGGACAGAAAGAATCGAGACTACGTGGATAGCACTTAGAGCCAAAACAATCTAGCGCTAATATTTATTCTGATGTTGGAAACTTTATATACTATTTAGGCATATCAAACTAAAATTTACTTGGGAGTTCTATAGCATCTTGCAATATATTTTTGTGCCACTAATGTCTCCTCATAGAAAACAGTTGGGAAGAAATGTTTATGTTCAGTTTTTTCATAGGGAATGGTGGAATAACATACTATGATCTATCCAATAATGGTGAAGATCATAAGCTTAGGTATACCCAAGGTACCCCACTAGACCTATTACACTAAGAGTTTGCAAACCTCTAAACTTTAGTTTTTCGAGCAACATAAGATTTAAGCATAAACTTGGAGCATCTTTATCTAATTTTATGTTCTTCTTTTACATGCTTATCTTTTAAATAATGAGACCACCACATGAAGTTATGTTGAATAAGTATGAAAGAGATATTATAATATAAATATTAGGTTGGATGCTATTAAAGATAAGGGAAAGGGGAAGTAAAAGTTGAGCTACACGACATGCATGTTGTTGTATGTTTCATATGCCTTAACGAATGATAATTTACAAGTTTCTTATGTAGTATTCCCTTTATTTACATACATGGATGATTAGCTTTAAGTTACTCTACCTAATAGAGAGTGGGTAGTAGTATGGACACTTTTGCATGCTTGTAGATGTCAACCATCCTATCATCCAACCCAAAAAAAATCTTGAACAAGCTAAAACTTGTATCTAAAACCCTTAAACCCTATTACACCAATAGTGTCCGCCATACCTACCTATATAGAATTTGCTATTCCAAGTATATTATATGTGTTATATCTTTGAATATTTCAAATCATCTGTTTTGTGTAGTTTAAAGCTCATGGGAAAGTAAGATGTAGTGCACAATAGCTTGAAATAAGGCAAAATAATTAAACTTAACCCATTGTGATTGGAATACTGTCATTTATGTACTTGACAACTTATGAGTTGAGCGTTAGCAGAACCATGCTCACATGGGGTACTTTTGTGATTGCACTATTTGATGGTATCATGTTTTTTTTTGGCCGTGGATGCCTACCATGTGAAATAAGCTACATCAAGTTATCTTTCCGAGTATGCATATGCGTCAGAGGGAGAATTGAGCCGATAACCTAAGCCATGATATGCATCATGGTGGAAATTTACAGCATGGACATTCAAAGAAGCACTTTAAATAAAAAGTTATGCAAATGGTAAATAAAAATAACTGCCGAGAGTGTCTATTTGTCTGTTTGTCTTTTCATCTGAGTATGGATAGTCCCTCAAAGACTCTTTGTACAATGGTGCAAGAGGTACCTCAGTGCCACCTCGTTTGAAACTATATGCATATTATGACAAAAGTCCTAAGTTGGGTAACGTGAAGTTCTTGGTATTTGTGGTCAATGGGCATGAGATATTCAACACGTAAGAGGTCAAGTATATGAATTCTATTTGTTCTTACTTTAACCATCAGAGTAAATAATAGTGCTAGAATGTTTCTACCCAAACTGCTATCCACGTTGTCTTGATTCTTTTCAGCCGTGAGATGGACCCCCAAAAGTACAGGTGACGCCATCGCAATAGAGCCCTGCTATCCTGGGAGGTGGCACCCACTATGGGCTAGGTAAGAAGATTCCCTGCCGCATTTGGGTGTCGCACTCCCTGATGTACCCCGCGTCACCGGATGGTAGACAACTCACGCGCTATGGGCCCGCCTTCAGTGTATATGGGAAGGACCTCGCTCAGTAAGAGGCATTCCTGGCACGACACACCTCTACACCCACCGGGTTGCACGTCCTACTTGGAGATGTCATGGCATCGTAAGCCCATGCTGAGCGTGGATTATCACGGTCATGGGGTTCACCTAAGGCCGACGTGGCGGTAGATCCTAGACAACCGCGTTTTCTTGCGGACACAGGGCCCACCTAGAGCCGACATGGTGGTGTACAATATGGCCAGACACGGGTTATCACAACAATGGGGCATGTGTGGAGATGACGTGGTGTCGTATGCCCATGAAGATTGCAGTTTCTCACAGACATGGAGCCGTCCACGGACGATGTGGCGCCGTAAGCCAATGTCGTTCGCTGTTTCACAGACATGGGGCTGTCTAGAACAGACGTGTCATCTGTTAGCGTAGATTGTAGACGATGCAGGTTATCACATTAAGATCATGTTCTGTGACCCGTTCAGAGCCTACAATGTTATTTCTCGCCTGTTAGCGTAGGCTATAGATGGATGCGGGTTGCCACGGTGAGATCGCGCACCGCCGGTGAGAACTATAGGTGGGTTCGTACGCGTTGGAGATATGCTTCCACATAAGGTAGCCCTCACATGTATGCTAGCTTTGTGACTCGAATTATATCTCTGACTCTCTATAAGTACGGCCTCGCAGTCGACCTAGTAATGCAGTACATTGCTTCTTCTCTTCTCTCTATGTATTATTCTTAGCTGGCCTGTTGCTAAGACCGAGTCCCATTTGACCTAATATTGGATGTTCTTCAGCTAGTGCTAGATTGAATTTTACTCCATATTAGTGTGCGCCCCGCTATCGAAAAGCAAGCGTTGTCGCGATGCTTCAACTTTTCCTACTCCTCTTGGAGGGTGCGTGCAAAAGGATAGGACATCGTCGAACTATATATGTTGATGGGTTTGTTCATCAACTCTCACTTTAAGCATTATATTGTTCCCGTTTCTTTCAAACACATTTCTTTCTAGCTAATGTTTCTTTCTTCATTTTTAGACAAATTTACTAATCACTCATTTGTTTGCTTTGTTTTTTCAGAGGATGCATCTGTACGTGGACGTTGCTCAGTGAAATGCTACCATGTCAAAGTTTTAAAAAGGGACCAAATGTAACCTATGGTTCGATCTTTATGTGTGTTTCCTTTCCGCTATCGTTTTACTCTTAGTTTTGAAGCAGGTTTTTGATTGCTTATACATGTTCCTAAGTTTATTCAGGAGATGCGTTCATGCATTTTTGCGCTATCGTCGAGGGAATTTTGCGTATAAAAGACCCCAAAGGTATCTTGTAGTTTTTTAGGCATATTTGTTTCTCTCTAGCAATTTTTAGCAGATCTACTAATCACTAATACATCTTCTTATCTTTTTTTGCAAGTGATACGCATGTACAAGATTGTTGTTCATCCAGAGGCTTTTGCGTTTAAAGGGGACTCAAGGTGTAGAGTAGTTATTTAGGTTAGATGTGTTGATGTAACGTAGTACTTTAGGCTAGGTGTGTTGTACATAAACACTGTATTATGCATGTGTAGGAATATGTTGGATATAATCATGAAGAAATAAAAAAAATATCTTCCATTTTTTGATATTCATTGTTCGTGATGCTATGCTTATGTACTTCCTATAATAAATAAATGTGACATTTTCACATTTTATGTTACTTCGTGATGTTTCATAGCTCGTTCAACTTCATAGTTGGCTTCATCATACGTCTATTTTTTGTTCGGCTGCTTCGCTTGTAGCCTCCCAGGCTCACTATTCTTCCCACTTTGTACCGTAACTGCCCCTTAAGTAGCATTCTTTGTACGCTACTCTCGGGATACTTATACGCCCTTTCTCAGTGCATGTCTCTTCATCATACAAGAACCATGTGTTCCTCTCTTTCAATCTCTTCA
This sequence comes from Avena eriantha, assembly GCA_910589775.1. Taxonomy (NCBI): domain Eukaryota; kingdom Viridiplantae; phylum Streptophyta; class Magnoliopsida; order Poales; family Poaceae; genus Avena; species Avena eriantha. The sequence goes on from OU342743.1 coordinate 423,581,771, forward strand.
GTTTGCTCGGCTCTATAAGACTATTGTCTTCCATGGCCTACTTATGCGCCATATCTTGGTGTTGACACATTAGATGAACTACTAGATCTTTGTCGTCTATCCATACTCGTGTTCGTGCTGCTTTGTTGGTTCGAGAGCCGATGTCTTTGACTTTGAGGTAAGTCATCACCGTCGGAGATCTCGCTCTCATTTTCCTCCTAAGGAATGGGACGGGGAGGTTCTAGCGCCTCTGTGGCTTTTGAATCACAAGTATTTTCGCATCACGTCGAGTGCTAACAAGACGGGAGAAGACGACGTACATCAGAACACGAGATTCGGGAAGGTCACGATGGGAGTTGATGAGGCATAGATGAGCACCAATGACAAGTATACGAGAGGAAGCTAGTCCAATGAGGACGGTGCTCCTCGAGAACAGTCCATCTAGGAAGACGTCACGAAGAATTAGGTACACATGGTGGATCTTCACTACACATGGAGCTCGGGTCCTAGCGCTTATAGACGCCGATGCAAAGCCTTAGTCGCCGTGCTCACGTTGGAGCGGCAAAATAAGCCACCAGGAATAACTACGTTAGGGATTGTGCAACGACAGCGGATCTTTTGGCACGACACAATGTGATCCGCCGAGCTAGCGCTTCCGCGGCGAGACAGAGGATGCGCCTCGCTACATTATGGAAGATGGCGGAATTATAGTGTTATGTGACCAGAAATTATTTAACGTGTTACACCTTTTGGCATCACTGGAAGTTAATTACATTAACAATAATTGATTTACGCTAATCCCAATATAATTCAAAATTTTATCTTATTTATATATACAATATTATTACATGAGTAAAATGCACCACATGTCCTAAAAGTTTGGAGGAAACCGTATGCAGGTCCTAAAAGTTTCAACTCATTTATCGAAGGTCCTAATTCTTAGTTTGTTATGCACTACAGGTCCTAATTCTCAGTTAGTTGTGCACTGTAGGTCCTAATACTTAGCTACAACCCTGGCTACAGTGCATATGGATCTTATAATTAGGACCTTCGGTACACGAGTCCAAACTTTTAGGACATGCATATAGTTTCCTCCAAAGTTTTAGGACCTTCGGTGCATTTTACTCTTATTACATCATATATTAGATTTGATCCCCTCTCTATTCAATTACATCATATTACACTACAACATGAGGTTCTAATGTGAATTTTACAAAATACAAGAATATAAGTAGCCCTATATTTCTTGAGAGCCTCTCTATTCTGCACCGCATCATCATCATGATTGTGATCTTCGAAGCGTCTACAGACGCCATGGCTAACAAACTCGCCACAAAACTAATTTGAAAAATAAATATAGGTGAACATTTTGGAGAAATATGAACAAGCACGTGGATCTAAAAGAACAAGAAACAAGATGTGGGGAAAGGATTGAAAGGGCTCGGGAGATCGAGCGTGGATTGACCGATAGTTCAAGATTGAGCACAGAATTGATAGGCCTCTCAAGATCCAGTGAAGAATGACCGGCTGTTGAAGATCCTGCGCGGATTGACTAGCCGATCAAGATCTAGTGCGGATAAAACGGCCGCTCAAGGTCATATGTGGATTGAATGGGTTCTCCAGATCTTGCGTGGATTGAACAACCTCTCAAGATCCCTCAAGATCTTGCACGGATTCAATGGCTGCTCAAGATCCTACATGGATTCAACGGCCACACAACATTGGGTGCAGGATGAACTGTTGTAAAGGGAGAGTAGTCTTCTGATCTAGGGTTGGTTGTATGAGTGCGGAGGAGGTGGGGGTTTGGTTCCTGTCTCATATAAAGAATGGTGTTCAGGGTTCATACAATGAACCCTTTGTGCAAGAGTGGCCTAGGCCCAAGATTGATTAATTAGATACAGTTGGACCAGGATCAGCTCGGCAGCAGTGGGCCACACCTATCAGTGGACAGTGATTAACCATTAATGGCGTTTAAATGGACGGTGAAATGTGGGCATGCTTCCATTGGCCAAGCTAGGCATTAATAACCGCCGCCTTCCCGCACATGTACCACGGGACCCAAATCCGATGGCATCCAGTTTGGCACCACATATAAGTGGCCGTTGTGACAAAATGGTGCCACGAATGGTCATCCCCCGTGTAACCAACTTTTTCCAGTTCTTTTCGCTTATGCCGCCCTAAAAATCCGCTGGGTATGGGGGTATTTTTGTGGTCCTTTTCTCCTTGTCCTTAGCTTTTGTATAGGGCTTCTGTCGTGTTTATGTTCTTATGCGTGTAAGATCAAGAATCTTTCTTTTCAGAAAAATTCTATGTTGTCCTATCTGAAATAATTTGTATGCTTTTTTATTTTGAAACAGTTTGTACGTTGTTACGTTTGAAATAATTTGTGTGCTGCAGTAAAAGCAAGTACATGGTACGAAACGTTCCTTCTAATGTTCCTTTTATATCTATGAAATGTTAAACCTTGTTTATTTGTTCCAGCGCGCGCTAAAGAAGTACAATTTGTCTTTTTTACCTACTTTTTGTTCAGATTTGTATGCAACTAGACTTTTATGCAAAAACGTTTATGGTTTATTGTATTTTGCTAGGGACTCTCCAATACATTTTTCCTACGTGATACCGAGTATGGAACCGTCTTATGTGTGCGGAAGGACATCATGCGTCATGTTCACGTTTCTCGGTACTGTAATCCATTTGTCTCAGTAATCGATTTTCTTTATTACGCGTTATGCCTACCAGCCGCTCCCCGAGGGCGCAGAGAGAAGTCTAGTAACCATAAAAGAAGCTTAGAAACCAGCTCTTATGAGTATTGTTGATATGATAAACACATCCCATAACTTTATTTTACTTTCTGTTATAATCTATTATCAAATATTTAACACATATATTCCCTTCTTACTATCTATTACCAGTAAGAAGAAGAAGAAAGGTAAGAAGTGAAAAGAAAATAAAAATGAGCCTGAAAGACCAGACATAGGATCTACCGTATCTTGTTTTTATATGCTTAATGGTCCATAATACTTTCATTTGCTATTATATGAGTAACATATTGTTAGGCATACATGTTATTTCATAAGAGGTATCATTTCATATTTCATTTGTTTATTACTGTTCTTTAAAAATAATGAAACATGTAATCTTGCATACTAAAGATCATGACCAATTCTTTATGATATAAACAAAATCCAAAGTCCATGTTAGTTTTATCACCATCATGCTTGAGGATGAGCATAAGTTAAGTTTGGTGATGTTGATGCATCTAAAATGCATACATAAAGTTTCTAGTTTATTGATACATGTTCCCATAGATTTGCAACTTATATGATGTTATTCATGTTTTACATTGATTTATGGGGATTTACCAATGATCCCCTTTATTTAGTTTATAACTTAGCATGACAGGAAAACCCTTTTTTGTGTATTTAATTTTCAGGGACCTAAACAAAGTCAAATGGATCTAGGATTTTTCGAGGAGTATTTTTTGCGATTAGAAGCACTCGCAGCACATGAACCACGAGAGGGCAGGTATGAGTCCCAAACGAGCCCAGGTTGCGCAGGTACCACCCTGTGCTGCACCACCTATGCTCAGTACCTCCTCGAGTCCCATAGTCGTCCATCTTCATCTCAGCCTCAAAGTATTGACCTAACAATGCCTGTAAAAATACCCCTAGGACAATCTCAAATGGGGCAGCATAGAAACACCAAAACAGAGACATAACTAGCAGAGATTGGAGGTGGTAAGCACCACCAGAATCGCCTTCGGTGGAATCTCTACCTTCTCCAATATCTCCGGCTTCATCACCATGATGAAGAGGGAGTAGTCCACCTCTAGACTATGGGTTTGTGGTAGTATATTGATATGTTTCTCTCTTGATCTATCATTGTTCTAGTACCATATGAGCTACCCAACATGATTATGGTCATCTCTGTAATTCGTATGTGGTGGATGTTTATTCTATGAGTTGATATTTGAGATCTGATTTCTGTTATGTGTGAGATGTATTGGTAGATGCGTATTATGTACCTCGTTCTTTATTACTTGTTTTGATCCACCATGTCTGAGAGGGCATGTGTTGGGGAATGTGTGCATTATATGTAGTAACATAGTGGTAGTGATTGCATAGTGGCAAAATTTTTAAGATCTACTATGGTTTTTACCTTTCATTTGTTACCTCATTAGGGATAAAGTGAATGCATGTGTTATTATCATCTATTGACAACCCATATGATCTTGTTTATAGATATTTTTCATTCAAACATCATGTCAAATTACCTAAGGCTAACTATGTTTGTTCTTAACTCTAGATTGATTGGAGTTTCCCTTTCTAGAGGAGTATAAGTGAGATGTGTTCCATCATGTTTATGATAGGACATGATGCCCATATGAATTCTTATCATACTTATAATGAAGTTTTTATCAATATAGTATTGCTTATGAGTTATTTTATATCTACTACATTTTATGAGAGAGTAGACAAGTGAAACCCTGGTCCAACTTTTATCATAAGAAAACACCTTCAGTTTACTTTCACTTCTTTTATACTTGTTGTGCCAATTAAATCCTAAAACAACAAACACACTTTTACTATTAGCAGACACAAACAAAAACCCAAAAAGACTTGTACTTTATTGTTTTTACTTTTTCTTGTCTAGTTATAGATTGTTTTAATTTTATTTATTTATAGTTATTTTAGTTTTACAATACAAAACCTTGTGCTTGATAACCACACGGTGAAGTTGGGGACACAAGACATATACTTTGTTTTGTAGGTTGCTTGAAGAAGAAAACAAGAGAGTCTCTAAGTAAAATCTTTGAGAGTTTGATATAAACCCTCGAGTCACCCTTGTGGGGGAAAGACGCTTGATACAACACTCCGCACTTGGAGTCCCAACTAGTTGGTACACGCAGAGTTGTTGCCATGAACAGCTGCCATCATGGTGTCCACAAATGCATTCATGGATGTTGAGTAACATGTTCCTGCCCTATTTTGGTGCGATGCACCTTTGGAGGACGTTGGTATTGCTTTGCTTGTAAAACTCTCCATTCATTATTGTGAATGCTTTGGAGCGACGAGCGATGTGACGTGCCTCGGTTGGGTCTTCTGGCAGTTCCTGATGCACTAGGTACATGATGTACGAGTGCGTAATGTTGGTTCTATCAGCATGACCTCCATTGTCTCTTCAGGTGCAGGCTCCTCTTTCTCTCTTGCAGGTGCCTCGGAGTCAACGGGTGGCATAGCCCCCATGGGTGTTGTCGACTCTAGAGGGTTGGCGGATGCTTTGGTCTTGATGGATCATTCGCTGATTTGCTCCAAGAAGACACCAAGTAGTATGGGTGCGCAAGTGGACCCTATGGTAGTTGTTGTGTGTGTGAAAATGGACATTAGAGATACTACATACCCCTTTATTTATTCACAGGGGGTGCCAAGAGCACGCGCACATCTCTTCTCTTGGTGGTTGCCAGAGAGCAGAGAGATAATCGGAGAGGAAGAGGACAAAAAGTGACATAGGGTTTTACCAAGGTTCAGGTTGTCGTGATGGCTAATAGCCCCACTTCCTTCTTTTTGGTGATGGTATTGCTCATATGGTGTACATGGTTATAATGGTGGTTCTTTTTAGGATGGGAAATCTAGCCTATCACTGGCAATGGCAAGAGCTCATTTCCACTACCATTCTTCCTCTTTCTCTCTTTTTTATCCTCCTTCCTCTCTTCCAGCCCTCCTTCTCCCTTTCTACCGGCCCTATCAGCCCATTCCGGATCTTCTAATCTCTCTCTACTAAAGTATTATCCCTCCTTTTATAGGGAAAGGGGTCACCATAGTTGATGGGGATATGCAAATTGGTGTGTGACCAAGAAGTGGTGTCACCTCACATGTCGCTTACGGCGAGTGGGCTCAATAGCCCAGCGGCTGCATGACCCATGTCGGGTGGACCTGAAGGCACACGACATCTGGAACTAGAAGTCCTAGAAGCATAGTTAGGCCTAGTCGGGTTAGGCAAACCCACCGGATGATTAACTAATTCGGTGTTGATCCATGTAAATCTTAGATAGGTGACTCTATATAAACCTCCCTAGGGTGACTCTACTCATATTCCCTCTGATACACCCCATAGAAGCGACTCAACACGTAGCGCTTGGGCTCTCCGCCATTGTAATCTCTCCAAGATAATAAAGAAAGAAGGGCATAAGCTCTTTACCCTACGGGGGGCAAACCTGGGTAAACACACGTGTCCTTGCAATCTCGTCCAGTAGATGGCTTACTCTCCGTTGCCCCATTCAACTCAATTGCTACCCCCAGTAGCACCTTCCATGGCCATTCCCACGACAACAGTGGCCTAGGAGACTTGCTCTAGCTGGTTATGACATCTCCACATGGAGGAGGCCTACCGCTCCTTTCCCCGGCGCCCTCCAGCCAATCAGATGCTTCTCGGGTCCTATCTTGGCTTCTTATGACCACTTTTATATTTTTCCTTGTGCACAAGTTCTATCCCACGTCTTGGCTCTTTGCGTAGGTCCGATCCCGTGTCCTTGCTCCTTCCCAGTATCTTTATCTTCAGCTTGCTAGAACACATGGTCCTTTCATCAGGCCTCAGGATGGAAATGTCACTGCTGATGTCCTTGGGGACACGAGATCGATCTCAGCTCCCTTTGTAATGTGGCCCACAGGATAGCCCTTGGGGCCCAGACACGTGCCTCCGAGGCCCACACAGGAGAGACATGGGTACCCTAGTTCCCATGTATACGATAGAAGCCCCTAAGCATGGGGTGTTGGAGATATGCCCAAGAGGCAATAATAAAGTGGTTATTATTATATCTTTATGTTTATGATAAATGTTTACATCCCATGCTATAATTGTATTATTAGGAAACACTAATACATGTGTGTTTTGTAAACATAAAAGAGTCCCTAGTAAGCCTCTTGTTGAACTAGCTTGTTGATTAATTGATGATCATGGTTTCCTGATCATGGACGTTGGATGTGATTAATAACAAGGTTATATCATTAGGAGAATGATGTAATGGACACACACCCATAGTAAGCGTAGCATAAAGATCAAGTCATTAAGTTCGTTTACTATAAGCTTTAAAATACATAGTAACCTAATCCTTCGACCATGAGGTTATGTTAATCACCATCAACGGATGGATACTTTGATGACATCAAACACCGCTTCGTAACTGGGTGGTCATAAAGGTGTCATTGGGTATTCTGAAAGTATGTGTTGAAGCGCATGAACCAAGATTGGGATTTGTCCATCCATATGACGGATAGATATGCTCTGGGCCCTCTCGGTGGAATGTCATCTAGTTAGCTTGCAAGCATGTGACTAGGTCACAAGGGATGACATATCACAGAACGAGTAAAGAGTACTTATCAGTAACGAGGTAGAACTAGGTATGGAGATACCGACGATCAAACCTCGGATAAGTAAAGTATCGCGTGACAAAGGGAATTGGTTTCGTATGTAAATGGTTCAATCGATCACGAAGTCATCGTTGAGTATGTGGGAGCCATTATGGATCTCCAGGTCCCGCTGATGGTTATTGATAGGAGATGTGTCTCTATCATGTCTGCATATTCACGAACCGTAGGGTGACACACTTAAGGTTCGAAGTTGTTTTAAGTAGATATGGAATGTGTGTTGGAGACCGAATGTTGTTCAGAGTCTCGGAATGCATCCGGGACATCACGAGGAGATCCGGAATGGTCCGTAGAATAAGATTCATATATTGGGGATCATTTTCTGAGTTAGGAAATGTTCCGGAGTATTTGTATGAGGTTTCTAGAAGGTTTCGGAATGTTCCGGAAGGTTCTGGAAGATTTCTTGGAGTTTGCTTGAAAACCAAGAAAGGATCAAGGAGTCCTTGTAGGGCAAGACAAGGATTCGTGGGGGGGGGGGGGGGGGGAGGACTCCTCCCCCCACCTCCCAATCCGCCGGCCATAGGAGGAAGGGGAGTCCTACAAGGACTCCCCCTCCCATGACGCCTCCCCCTTTAAATAGAGGGGTAGGGGCGCCCCCTCCAGGCTACTCAATAACTCCCAATCTCTGCCGCCTCTCTCCTCCTCCTTTCTTCTGCACAGGCATAGGCGAAGCCCTGCAGAATTCTCTACTCCACCACCACCACCACGCCGTCGCGCTGCTGGGATTCCGTGGAGAAGATCTACTACCTCTGCTGCTCGCTGGAATGAGGAGAGGAAGGTCTGCTTCGACTCCGCACGTGTGACCGACTGCGGAAGCACTGCCGAAAGGCGGCGCCGGAAGGATCGTCCACTTGACCGACTGCGGAAGCGCTGCCGGAACGCGACGCCGGAAGGATCGTCCACACGATCTTGAGATCGGCAAGTGATCGACTACATCAACCACGAGATCTAATCTCGTTAACGCTATCGGATCTACGAGGGTTAGTTCCTACCTATCTCGTTGCACATGTCTAATAGATTAGATCTTGGCTTTTATCTAGATTAGATCTGGGTTTTGTTCGTTCTTGCGGTAGAAATTTTTTGTTTTCCATGCTACGAACCCATCAGTGGTATTAGAGCCGTATCTATGCGTAGATCTGTTGCACGAGTAGAACACAATGTTTTTGTGGGCGTTGATGCTTTTGTTGTCGGTGTCTTAGCGTGTACTTTGCATCTTGTGGCATGGTGGGATGAAGCGGCTCGGGCTAACATTACATGTCATCGCACATGAGACTTGCTCCACGCTTGACGTGCAACTTGCTTTGCACAGGTGGCTTTGCGGGTGTCTGTCTCTCCCACCATAGTTAAGATTCAATTTACAATGAGCATCTGACAACACTTGTATCAACGTTGTGGTCCTTGTTCGTAGGTAAGATCGGTCTTATGCGAAAGCCCCAAACCACGTAAAACATGCAAAGAAAATTAGAGGCGTCTAACTTGATTTTTGCAGGGGTTTTGTGATGTGATATGGCCTTTATGTGATTGTGATTATATTTGATGTATGCAATGATCCTTATTGTAATATGGTAATCGGCAGGAGCCTAATGGTTGTCTTTAAATTTTGTTTAAGACCTGCGTGTCTATTCATCATGTAATAGCTTTATTCCAAGTAGTTGTAATAGTTGCTGTTGGTGATGGATAACCCTGAAGCGGCGCCACGGACCTTGACGCCACACTGGTGATGATGGAGTTCATGTCCATGCTTTGAAGATGGAGATCAAAGGCACAAGAAGAAAGGCCATATCATATCACATATTATGAATTGCCTGTGATGTTAATCCTTTATGCATCTTGTATTGCTTACATCACGACGGTAGCATTATAAGATGATCCCTCTCACTAAATATCAAGTAATAAAGTGTTCGTCCTTAGTTGGCACCGTTGCTAAGACTCGTCGTTTCGAAGCATCTCGTGATGATCGGGTGTGATAGACTCTACGTGTGCATACAACGGGTGCAAGCCAGATTTGCACATGCGGAAACTAAGGTTAACCTTGACGAGCCTAGCATGTACAGACATGGTCTCGGAACACGAAATACCGAAAGGTAAAGCATGAGTCATATGGATGATATGATGAACCTGTTGATTGTTCGCCTTTAAAGCTACACCATCTCACGTGATGATCAGACTTGGTGTAGTGGATTTGGTTCGTGTAATCACTAAAACAACTCGAGGGACATTGTTTTGAGTGGGAGTTCATTTGTAATTTGGATTAGTCGAACTCAATTTATCATAAACACAATCAAAGTGAATTTGCATAGTTTGTTGTAGTCATTGGCATCCGTTCACCACCTTACGTTTAGTTATAGTTGAGATAGTGGAACTATAGAAATTCTGGATATTTACTTTACGAATTGGTATCGTATTGTTTTGAATGTCAATTTAAAGTTTATAAGTCCTATTGCAAACTTTCAGCAAACTCTATTTACTCCATGAAGTTTAATAAGTAGTATTAAATCAAGAGTAAGAATTCCAATGTTAGTATCTAAAGTATCATGTTTGCCTCCATGATTATTGATATTCAAAAGATTGTTTTTAATATCAAGTTTATCTAAGAGCTGAAAGCAATGTTTCAGAAACCATCATATGTGAAAGGTATTGCGATATCTAAAACAATGTGTTGGTTACAACATGGTAGAGTATACGTCCTCATATTTGATGAGAATTTGTGAAGGTTGGAGACGCTAGTCGTCCTAATCCTCCAAAGGTTTTGAAAAAGAAACATTATACTCGCAATTCACCTTTATAAGCTGTAGCAGCTTGATCATGAAAGTTGTCATGATAAGGATGAATAGAAGATGTAAGTAAAATGTTTACTACACTAAAGGATTACTAAAGAATGGATTTTTTGAAAGGACACCAAACATTTGATGATGGTGATCCACCTCAAAGTACAAGTCCAAAGGTATTAGTAGTTGACTATATACGCTTTGTACCATGTGTCATATTGATGACACCACTATTGATGTTGATAGATTCTTTAAAAAAAAAGGAATTGCTGAAAGAGAATCTATAAAATATTTGGCAGAAAATAAAAGGTTGGAGGTGTCCAACTTAGGCATATAGAAGATATACATGTTATGGTTCTATTCCTTGCTTGTTAAACAATGTGGTTCTCCGGTATTGGATACCGAATTGGTTGGTATGAAGTGTCATACAGGACAACACAATTCATGAACTGCAATGGCCTAAGTAACTAGCAAGAGAATATGTGATGATGTTCATCGAAAACAAACAAAGGGTTGTTGTGTTGCTCGTTAACATCAAAGCTTGCCTTCAAGATTTGTTTCAATAATTGTTATTTTGATCAGGTATTATGACGACAAAAGGTTGTTCAAATAATTACCGTATTCCATAATAGATGGATGATATACAAGTCTAGTTGGAGAAATAACAACCATGAAACTAATGCTAAAATGTCGCAAGACAAATGATTGAAAGATCACTTGCGAAGTGACATCGCCGTTTAAATTATATTGAAAGGGATACATGAAGAAACTCCATGTTGATGGATTTTTGGAGTCTTTGATTTGGATCAAATGACGCTTGTGGTACTTTCCTGGAGATAATTAAAACTCCGTTCGTAGGCCAAAAGAGGAACGGACGACTAACTGCTTGGAATTTGTACATATTGATGTATATAGTCCATTATGTGTAGTCGTGGGCGATGGATTTTAACTTCATATGCTTTCTCCGATGATTTGAATGAGTATATGTATATACTTACTCAATAAGGAAGAAGTATGAAACATTTGAAAATGTTCAAAGACTTTCAAGATGAAGTGGAAAATCATTGTAATAAGAAAATAAAAGAGTTTACGATTGGATCATAAAGAAAGATGTTTGAGTTACAAGTTTAGCAAAACACCTAAGATTTGAGGAATCGTTCCATGGATTTGCATTTCCCAAAACACCATAGGAGTATGGAGTGAAACCATGTTTGACATGGTAAGATCAAAGGTGTCATTTATAAAACTGCCATTATATTTTAAAGATTAAAGCTTTAGTGACTACCGCTTTTACACTGAAAAGAGCTCCATCGTGATCCGTTGAAATGACACCATATGAGTCATGGTTTGGGATAAAACCCAGGTTGTCCTTTCTTAAATTTTTGGTATGCTAGGCATAAGTAAAATATTTACAACCAAAGTCGGATAAGCACGTCTTTGTAGGTTATTCCAAAGAATTTGTTGGGAATTTCTCCATAACGCCGAGGACAAAAGAGTTTGTCGCTTGGAACGTCAAGTTTCTTGAGAAGGAATTTTTCGTGAAAAGTTAAGTGGGAGGACAATAGAACTTTGATAAGGTTGTCGAACCTTAGCTATATGTGCTAAGTAGCGCAGCGCCGGAAAGTGTCCCGGTGACGGCCACAATGCTCATGGCTCTCGTGATAACAAAAGGTGTGATCTCGGAGATTAGAGTTCCTATGGAACCATGCGGGTCGGTAAGAATCAAATAGTAAGATTTGATAAGCAAGTCGTTATTGTTTTGACAATGATGAACCGACTACATGCAAAGAAGCGATGATAGGCCCCGACTCCATAAAATGACTAGAAGTCATGGAATCCGTGATAGCATCCATACACGAGAAATCAAGTTTCTGAACTTTGAAGACTCTCCGGAAAGGCGTGAAGCCTATCGGTCGTGTTTGGATGTATAAAGAAATAGACATGGATGTTTCAAATCTATGAAATTGTCGACATGTCGGAAAGAGTTTACGACAATGTTCAAGGAATTGACTATGATAAGATTTGATCTTTCATAGCGATATTTAGTTTGGACGGATTAATGTAGCAACCACTACATATATTTTGGTATATGGTAGTTGAACAAACAAAACAAGTTCTTCTAATAGAATGGTTACCTAGGACGTGTAAATGACACGATCCAAAGGGTTTTGTTTATTCAAAGGATGCTAAAAAGAGTATGCAAAACTTCAATGGTTGAAGTAAGCATAGCGGCGTTGGAATCTTCACCATGATGAAACTGTTAAAAGAGTTTAAATTCATCGGAGATGATGAAGATGCTTGCATTTGCAAGAAATTAAGTGGGAGCGCTGAGACATATTTCTAATACATTATGTAGAGGACATATTGTTGATTGGAAATGATGTATCTTTTATTGACACAGGTTAAGAATTTCATTTCGATGAAAGATTAGGCATAACTCAAGAATTAGGCATCAATGTCTATATGCATAGATTGAGGCGCTAATATGGTTTTGCCAAATGTACATAGATAAGATGTTGAATAAGTTCAATATGGAAACAACAAGAAAGGTTCTTGACGCACGGAAAGGACTAAATCAAGATTCAAGTGTGTTGACACGAGATTCAAGTGTTTTGACACTTGGTGAAATCACAAGAATATTTTGATCAATCATTCTTTGAGATGTACACATCCAGATATGTCCTATGCTCTAAATGTTATGAGCATATACCAGAATGATTCATAAGATGATCATTGGACAATAGTAAAGATATTCTTATGAGCTTTGGAAGAACTAAGAATATATCATGTATAAGTGACAAATAGTTAAAGGGAGTTCATTGTAAAGTGTTACATTGATACTAGTTTTGTCACAAGATACAAATTAAATTTATCTCAATTTAGACTATGGGTGGCACAATATAATGGAAAGGATGTTCCATGATGGATTTGGATGAGTTCCAAAGTTGAGATATTGTGACGGATACTACAACAAAAGGCTAAGTATATAACTGCTGTAGTAGCAGCAAAGGAGGGCATTTGTGTTAAGTAGTTTGTTATCAAACTAGGTGTGGTTCATAGCGGGATAATACTATAAAGATACATTGTATGACAATTGTATCAACATAATTTAATCCCAAGGAACTAAAGGGTCTCACCAAAGGACCAAATTTATACAATGCCATCTCATTGGAGAATGAGTAATGCATAGAGACGCAAGGACATGCAAATACACACGGACCTAGAAGTGTCAGATCCGAAGATTATGTTTACCACTAGCAATAGTGTCTGTACAACACCAGAAAGCCATAGGTGTTGAATGCACAAGTTTTTAACTAGATTATTGACTCTAGTGCAAGTGGGAGACTGTTGGAGATATGCCCAAGAGGCAATAATAAAGTGGTTATTATTATATCTTTATGTTTATGATAAATTTTTACATCCCATGCTATAATTGTATTATTAGGAAACACTAATACATGTGTGTTTTGTAAACATAAAAGAGTCCCTAGTAAGCCTCTTGTTGAACTAGCTTGTTGATTAATTGATGATCATGGTTTCCTGATCATGGACATTGGATGTGATTAATAACAAGGTTATATCATTAGGAGAATGATGTAATGGACACACACCCATAGTAAGCGTAGCATAAAGATCAAGTCATTAAGTTCATTTGCTATAAGCTTTAAAATACATAGTAACCTAATTCCTTCGACCATGAGGTTATGTTAATCACCATCACCGGATGGATACTTTGATGACATCAAACACCGCTTCGTAACTAGGTAGTCATAAAGGTATCATTGGGTATTCTGAAAGTATGTGTTGAGCGCATGAACCAAGATTGGGATTTGTCCATCCATATGACGGATAGATATGCTCTGGGCCCTCTTGGTGGAATGTCATCTAGTTAGCTTGCAAGCATGTGACTAGGTCACAAGGGATGACATATCACAGAACGAGTAAAGAGTACTTATCAGTAACGAGGTAGAACTAGGTATGGAGATACCGACGATCAAACCTCGGATAAGTAAAGTATCGCGTGACAAAGGGAATTGGTTTCGTATGTAAATGGTTCAATCGATCACGAAGTCATCGTTGAGTATGTGGGAGCCATTATGGATCTCCAGGTCCCGCTGATGGTTATTGATAGGAGATGTGTCTCTGTCATGTCTGCATATTCACGAACCGTAGGGTGACACACTTAAGGTTCGAAGTTGTTTTAAGTAGATATGGAATGTGTGTTGGAGACCGAATGTTGTTCGGAGTCTCGGAATGGATCCGGGCCATCACGAGGAGATCCGGAATGGTCCGGAGAATAAGATTCATATATTGGGGATCATTTTCTGAGTTAGGAAATGTTCCGGAGTATTTGTATGAGGTTTCTAGAAGGTTTCGGAATGTTCCGGAAGGTTCTGGAAGATTTCTTGGAGTTTGCTTGAAAACCAAGAAAGGATCAAGGAGTCCTTGTAGGGTAAGACAAGGATTCGTGGGGGGGGGGGGGACTCCTCCCCCCACCTCCCAATCCGCCGGCCATAGGAGGAAGGGGAGTCCTACAAGGACTCCCCCTCCCATGGCGCCTCCCCCATTTAAATAGAGGGGTAGGGGCGCCCCCTCCAGGCTACTCCATAACTCCCAATCTCTGCCGCCTCTCTCCTCCTCCTTTCTTCTGCACAGGCATAGGCGAAGCCCTGCAGAATTCTCTACTCCACCACCACCACCACGCCGTCGTGCTGCTGGGATTCCGTGGAGAAGATCTACTACCTCCGCTGCTCGCTGGAATGAGGAGAGGAAGGTCTGCTTCGACTCCGCACGTGTGACCGACTGCGGAAGCGCTGCCGAAACGCGGCGCCGGAAGGATCGTCCACTTGACCGACTGCAGAAGCGCTGCCGGAACGCGACACCGGAAGGATCGTCCACACGATCTTGAGATCGGCAAGTGATCGACTACATCAACCATGAGATCTAATCTCGTTAACGCTATCGGATCTACGAGGGTTAGTTCCTACCTATCTCGTTGCACATGTCTAATAGATTAGATCTTGGCTTTTATCTAGATTAGATCTGGGTTTTGTTCGTTCTTGCGGTAGAAATTTTTTGTTTTCCATGCTACGAACCCATCATGGGGTTGGGAGAAGAGATTCCTGGTGTTATGCCCCAAAAGTGTAGGCTGCAGGAGGGCCACCGCATGTTCCTCTTTCCATCTTGGACGACCTGATGCACTAAGACTAGACTGATTCTCCGAAAAGTGTTTTAGGCAACCAAGAGCCGTTCCTTTTCCTGAAGGGTTAGGCTGTTTTGCACAAAGCATGGTATCTGGCGTGGCCATAACTGCAGAGGTGCGGTTGGTGGCCTAGATTCCCTGAAGGGGCGAGCACACTCCCTTGCTAGATCTATTATCTGCTTCTCTAGTCATCCACACCTTCATCGTCATGTTTGTTTCCTTCTCCACCTTCCTCTTCTTGATAATTGCCCCCTCAGGAGGCACGAGGGCGGCGGAACACTAGGCTAGGGTTGTTCAGTTCCGTCAACACCAGGCCATGGTGGTGACATGGTGAAATGGATGGTGAAGAGCCTTAGCCATAATGGCCTAACCTCCAACATGGTGGTGGCGGATCTCCCCCCTCTATGCCTTTCTCTCCATCAGAGGCGGTCGCATCCTGCCTCGGCATACTCGGGGCTGGAAGTCGTGACTAGCCTGCAGCCGGGGGAGAGCCACAACTTTAGCAAGGAATAGGTCGCTGCCCTCCATCGCCTTCTCTCCAGGTCAATTGGCAACATGATTCCCCTGAGGCCATTATTTTGGTAAGGGACTATGAGGATCACAGGGCACACATGGCGGCGGCCACGATTCAGCGCTCAAGGTCCCATAGTGGCACTTGATGCTGCTCCTGTCCTACGGGATTCTACTTCCACTTGGCTGGCAGCTTCCTCTGACTCAACAGAGGGGCATGTGGTGGACACCTCAACGTCTTCATGGGAGAGTGACGATGGTTAAGTGAAATCTCTCACCAGGGTGGAGGTCCTTGATGATGTCGAGGACGATGAGGAAATGCCCTACTCTCCTTTCCTAACTCTTGTTTTGGTGGTGTGCAAGCGCCTATGCCTCCATGCAGACCTGGGAGACCTCGTGCAATCCTTGTCCAAGGCCGGAGTAGGGGCCGAGGACCCATATAGTACGACGCCCACTACCACCGTCGCTCAGCAAGACAAGACGGATCTATCGACAATGGGGATTTCTTCGACATCCCGTGGTGCTTGAGCTCTGATTTGCTGGGAGCGTGAGCACTTCCTTCCTTATCTTTGTCTTTCCCTTCTTTTCTACCTTGATCTTGGTTGGTACTTTCTTCTAGTGATGACTGGTAGGCGCCAACCAAGAAGTCTCGTCAGAGCCCTTCCCCCGATGGCCAGGTGGACTTTGGTAGCGTTTCCTTCCTTTGCCTGATGGCGGGATCTGCAGGTGAGCCTTGTCTTGTTTTTGTTCTTCCTAGACAATGCTTCAGCGCCTTGGAATTTACCAACACTTTGTTTCTTGAGAGATCTCCCAGACGGCACCAGGGATTGGGCCGTGTCGATGTAGCAGCCGCCCCTCACTGATATAGTGCTCGAAGTACTACAACCCCGCACCTTCCCGATCGAGGCACCTACGCTCTAGCTTTCCTCCACCGTGAGGGAACTAGCCAACACCTCCATGGAGTTGGGGCTCTGGGAAGCTCATCGCCCGTAGCCCTTGCCGACAACAGAGACCACCATCGTCCTACCCCTCTTGGGTGGGGGCTCAGGCTCATGCAACACTCCTCGCCTCTTGCTCTCGTCCCTCCAGCTCCTCCTACCACTTGGAAGATCTTCAATGATGCCCGCTGCTTCTTGGAGAGGATGGAGGGGTGGTTTGTAGACCTGAAGAAGGCCATGGGAGACCATCAGGTTGACTTGGACTCCTAGGAGACAGTGTTGCAGTGTCATGAGTCTGCCGTACGCAACACAGAGGGCGTGGTCCACCTAACCACGTTGCTGAAGGATAAGGAGGCTACTATTGGCTCGTAGGAGTCCGAACTGGCTTCCCTAAGGACCCAACAATCCATTGTCTAGGGCTCTACCATAAGCTCGCGGACAAGGTGGTGAAGGCCATGGAGGAGAAATAGAGGGCCTCCACCGAACTGGATTTCCTCCGTCAAGACCTGGAGTTGGCCGTAGACAATTGGCTAAGCTGCGGGGGTGGTCTCGGTGCTGCAGGAGAGGGTGATCTCCGTAGATAGCCCCGACTGCACCATGCATAAGATGATTGATCATGAGAGAAAGGAGAAGCTAACACTGGAGAAGGCCACAGGCAAGATGGTGGCCGCGCTACGCCTGCTCAAGATTGCTACAACAGAGATCCCCGCCACTCCCTCAATAGCGGACCTGACCACGGTCTTCCTCGATGGAACCACCAAGATCTCTGAGTTTCGTGGCGGCTTGATGCCATCAACCTTTGGGACAGGCACCTACTGGCCAGTCTCTTTGTCAGTGGTCTTCTATCATGTCTTCATCTGCACGACGCCTCCTTCCTGCCGGATGTTCTTTAGGTTGGCACCTTCTCGGATGTTGTGGTGGCCGCAGATGTGGCCGCGATCGTGAAGATCCTAGGGCTATAGCTGAAATACCAGTGACTTACCTTGATAGCTCATTTTGTGCACATACTCTTTGACCTATTTGCTTGTACCGAATAATTCTCGCTTTATGATTTTCCTGCACATGAACATTTCGTCAAATAGCTCTTTATCTATACGATGTTTTTTACATACACATTTTTTGTTGCGCATTGCCACTCAGGCACACGGCCATGTATCCCTTCCTAATGCATTGTTTGAGCCCCCGGTCCCTAGCCCATTAGGTGGCTCCTTTGTATAGGTGATGCGTTCGTCTCTGCCCATCCTTCCCAGGATGCTCCCTAGAAGAATAAATGCTTTCTCGCTGTGCCCGGGCTCCCTGGGATAGACTTCTTGCCATAGCCTAGAGCACATCTTAGGTGCGGGCTTCGAGGAAGAAGCCAATGAGGAAGATCCTTAGATAACAACGCTTTCTCGCTATGCTCAGGAACTATGTACTCGTCATAGGCTTCTTGCCACGCCCCAGGGCAGATCTTAGGAACGGGCTTCAGGAAGACGATAGAGGGCCATCACCCCCATGGGATCTCTATCTATCTCCAGATAGTCTTTTTCTTGCGACACTCAAAGCACATCTCAAGTGTCGCCTTCCCGAGATATTAGCATAACATCTCCCGCATAGGCCCTCTAGCTGTGCTGCACACAAGATTTTTCTCATGATGCTCAGATCGGATCTCAAGAACCGACTTCCTCGACTACTAATGGAATGTATCCCATGTAGGCCCTCTCACTTTGTTGCATGCAGGTTTTTATTTGTTGGACTATTGAAGGATTTCTCCCTCGTAAGCCCTCACATTGCATTATATGCAAGCTTGGTTTTGCCAGACCTCTAAAAGATGACTCCATTGTAGGACCTCACGCCATGCTATACGGGAACTTTCCTCTGTGCTCAGAGTGGATGTCAAGCAAATGCTTCCTGCATTGCCGTCCATGTAGCCTAGCAAGCAGGCATTAGGTTTTATCCATGGGCAAGGGCCACAGATAAGCTTTTGGCATTCTCGTGGAGATCCCGGGAGACAAACCTCCTCGCTCGCACGTGCGGTGAGCCCTAGCGCAAGCCCGCTCGACCAGGAATGGACCCTAGGATGATCGTTAGATTTCGCTTGTGGGGCAGGCTCTCGAACAAGCCCCCAACCATTCCATATATTAAAGGAACATATGTGCTAGTGTTATTTTTGAGAGTCATGACTTTTTTCTTGTCACGCATGACTAGAGTCGTGTGTGGTCTTTATCTGTGGTTCCTAGGGCGGACCTGGCAACTGTTCCCATACCTTGGCACCACACCGAGTGGCAGATTGTGTTTCATGATCTATGATCCCCGACAATTACTTCTTCACCACGAGGTCACCAATGCCAGTGATTTATAGTGGGTCCAGCCATTGGGACCTCGCTAGAAATCCATCTACCCCTTTGCTAGCACTGTTTCTATGTTGTTGCATGTGTCCTTGGCCATCACTTCCTATGCCATTCGATGGGACATTGATGTGTCAGCCTTCATCGATTCCTTGTAAGCCATCATGGGGGTGCCTCGAGGAGGGTGTCGCCTCGATTAACCCAAAGAAGTAACCAGTACACGTATAGTGCGTGTACCGGTTGGTGCTTAGGAGACCGCAACGGGCGACAGCCGAGAGGTCGTGGCAGTTAATACTAAAGGTAGTGAAAGGGGCACGGTGGTTTCTCCCCCTCTCCAATAAAGGCTAGCACTCACATACACCGCTGGTCATTGTGTCTTTGTGCTCTATCTTCTTCATGTTGTCACAGTTCCCGCACAAAGGCAAGGACTCCTCCCCCACATCGAAGGGGTCTTATGCATGCCAGTAGTGTCCCAAGCCGGCGGCATCACAAACCTTATTCTTCTTCATCCTCTGTCTCGGTTCGCTCCAAGAGCCAGATCAAGTCCTGAAGCGCTTGTGACAGAGAGTGCCGCCTCCAGCTCTCGCGGTCACCCACGGCGAAGAGGTCTCCTCCACCACCGAGGAGAGCCCACGGTCGTGGACGTAGCACAGGCGCGGCTGTAGCATGGCATCGTCATTGTCTCTAACGCCTTTAATGTGGGATCCTCACCGCCGGCGAGTCGCAATCATGGAGGCTATCAAGGACATGGTCACGGACGCGGTCCTAGACGCAGAAGCAGTCGTGTACCGGGTCGCGGTCAGGGGCGGATCCGCGGGTGCGGCGCCTCCCTGCTGCCATTACCGTGTTCTTCTTCTTCAGAGGGGGTATTCCCCGGAGTCATTGGCTTCAAGTTCACCATCCACGTCCTCCCCAAGGACAAAGATGATGTTAGGCTTTCGGATGACTTCACACTGGAGTTCACCCGCAAGACACCGTAGACGTTCAATATGAGGTCCATTGATGGAGGAGACACGTAGAAGGTGGGAACATGCTCTGATCACGAGGGCAACCTCTACCTGAAGGTAAAATGGCACTCCTTCGCTGAGGAGAACGGCATCCTCCCCAGGCACCTCCTTCTATGCCGCTACATCGGGTGATGCCAGGTTGCCATGAAGATATTCAATGCCCGCTTGTGCCATCACGCTGTTGTCATTGCCGTGTCAACGGCGTAGCCATAGCGGGATGAAAAAACCAAGGTGCGAGTGATATGGTGCAATGACGGCTTCCGGAATGGGATTGGTCACAGGCAAACACAACAGTGTACCCAGGTTTGGGGCTCTCGTGGTGAGGTAACATTCCTACTCCTGCATGTCTAATGTATATGGAGTTCATATCTGAGACCTACAATGGTGATCCTTGAGCTGTATGTGTGAAGCAGCTAGCTAAGAGGAAGAAGAAGAGCTCGTGAGAGAGAGCTTCCTGGGAGCATTGAGTGTATGAGAGCTTCCCTGGCCATCTTATAGAGACGATGCCAGCAGAGAGAGAGAGGAAGAGAGAAAGAGAGAGAGAGAAACATCAGGGACACTCCCCTGATGTCATGTATAGTGTCTCACTATTGATGAACGGTGTTGATTGGTGGACTATGTCACCCTATACTGCTGAGTACTATAGCCACTTAGCTTGGTATGATCCTTCCTGTAGCCATGTGGCATGGTCTCTGAGGATAAAATATCTAGTGGAAAGTTCAACTGGGGAAGGTTGGCAGGGGCCGGCCAGATTCGATAGGCAGGAAACAACCAGATTTGGTAGGCGGGCTGCAGCCGACTTGAGGCACCCGAGGGCCATCCTCCCGATAGTCGCCCTGTTCATGTTGGACAACGACAACGATGGCAAAAAAGACCGGTGAAGACCGGCTCAGAGCGAGGTGGCCACAACATAGGAGGGCTGCTCTTTCGCTAGCCAAGTTGCTAGTGGCTGTAGGACAGAAGGCCTCTTGCCCTCACGTGCGTGCCACTGGCGGAGGCAGGATTGAGAATCCCTGCCACCTGCTCTACCTATCTTCATTTGCATCTAACTCCTGCATGGAAAAGTAGTTAGCACTAGGATGTACTTTTGATTTTGTATTATGCCACCAAGCTCTTTAAGCCATGGATCTGATGAATCATTCATGTAACCAGTTGCAAGATACTTAGATTTTCGTTTTTATTCCTCGATGCTGCTCCTCCGAGCACCTTGTTGTGTCTGGCGCACCTAGACTCCAGTTATAGGAGCATATATGAGGCTAGAGAAGCAATGGCGAGTCGCCAAGGGATTTGGTGCTGCCTGAGCTAAAGCGCTACCGGAGAGCCATCGAGCGACTTAGCGCCGCCTGAGATAGAGCGCTACTGACGATCCCCCAAGCAACTTGGCTCTACTAGAGCTGCTAGCCGGAGATTGAAGAGACGCAAGGGCGGGTGCACCCCCTACCTAGTGTGCCAAATGTCGTGTGCATGAACGCGGCCATCAGGGATATGTGTACCCTCTTTTAGTTGTTTGCGAAGGGGTAGCAAGCACGCCGACATGTCTCTTCCCATGGTGGCTGCTGGAGAGAAAAGAGATACCGGGGGAGAAAGAGGGGACGCAGTGACATGGGGTTTTACCTAGGTTCATGCCAACTTGATGGCTAACATCCCTACTTCCTGCTTGTTGGTGGTGGTATTGCTGATATGGTGTACAAGGTTACAATGGTGGTTCTTCCCGTGATGGCATATCTAGCCTATCACAGACAATGGCGAGAGTCCATTGCCTCTACCCTTGTTCCTCCTTCCCTCATTTTTAGCCTCCTTCTTCCTCTCTTCTGGATCTCCTTCTTCCTTTCTTCCGTCCCTCTCAACCCCTTCCAGATCTTTTGATCTCTCTCTACTAAGGCATTGTCTCTCCTTTATATGGTAAGGGGTCAACGTAGTGGCCTAGGATACTTTCTATAAGTGGTTACGACATCTTCTCGTGGAGGGGGCCTATGGCTCCTTTCCTCGAAGCCCTCCAGCCAATCAGGTGTTTCCCGGGTCCAATCTTGGTTTCTTGTTACCATATTTATCTTTGTCCTTGTGCGCAAGTCCGATCATGCATCTTGGCTCCTTGTGCAGTTCTGATCCCATGTCTTGGATCCTTCCCATTGTCTTTATCTTCATCTCTCTAAAGCACATGGTCCTTTCATCAGGGCCTAACATGGAAATGTCACTACTGATGTCCTCTTACCGTGATCTCTGTCGTGATATCGATCTTAGCTCCCTTCGCCATGCACCCCATAGGACAACCCCTAGGCCCACTCACGAGCCTCCGAGGCCCACACATGAGAGGCATGGGTACCCCAGTTCCCATGTATATGACAATTTCTAGTGTATAGGCTTCCTCATGGCTATTGTGGGAAACGTGCCTTAGCTCGCAACCATCAAAAATGCCCTCCACGGATTTGTATAGCTCACGATAAGAGATCATGTCGTTGTTGACTGCATCACACTTGTTCATTGTTTGCAGCACGATGAGGTTGGAGTCGCCATATATCATGAGGCGCATGGTGCCGTAAGCCTTGGCCATATACATGTAGTGAATTAGGGCCTCGTACTCAGCTTCGTTGTTGGAGGCTCAAAATTTCATCCTTAGTATGTACTGCATCTTATATCCTTGTGGCAATGTTAGGATGACACTAACACGTGCACCTTCAAATCATTTGGATTTGTCGAAATGCATATTCCAAACACTTGAAAAATCTAGAGGACCCAGTGTTTGCAGCTCCATCCAATGAACTATGAAGTACGGGAGAATCTGCGATTTTATCATCGTGGGCCTCTCGTAGGTGATGTCTTGTGGAGACAGTTCAATTACCTAGGGAGACTCATCTTGTTGCTTCAGACTTGTTGATGATGTTTGATAGCACGGCGTCGTTGACCACCTCTACCGGGTTCTCCTGGAAGTAGTGGCACAGTCTGCATGCTGTTATGAAGAAACCGTATGCCAGCTTATAAAATGCGGGTACTGCTTCTTAGTGGGAGTGAGGACCACCCTGAGGTAGTACAAGGGTTGTTGTACCCAGTGAGTTTTTCCTTCTTCTAGGCGTTCGATGACGATCATAGTACTGACCACCTGGTTGCTGCGGTGAGGTACATCAGCATGGCTTCTCCTTCCTAAGGAGTTATGAAGCAGGTGAAGTTGACATCAGGTGCTTGAGGTCCTCGGAAGCTTCTTGTGCTTCAGTGGTCCATTCGAATTTGTCAGATTTGGGCAACAACTGATAGGATGGAAGTGCATTTTTCCTAGCCTGCCGAGGAATCGACTAAGTGCCACTACAAGAAATGCTTCCTTCTGCAACGACTTGGCTTGATGGTCATCGTAGAAGGCGCGTCTTCCGTGGCAAAATTCTCGACTCGACCATGGCCGATGGAAAACTTTTTTTTCCGGTTTTGCGGCCCTCTGCTATGAAGGAACCGCTAAAAATGTGGAGGAAGCTCGGTTGGCACGTGGAAGAATCAAGATTTTGGTTTCCTCGCGCGATGTTGACTCGCCGAATTCTTTTGAGGCGTGTGGGTCCCGGACGTGAGTGTCTCAAGAGGACCATACTTTTCGGTCGCGCCTCCCTGATTTGAACTCGATAACATTGTTCAATGCGTCTTCCGTTTAGTCAGGATACTTGGTCCCACATGTCAGCCTCTCATTAGCAGAATCATGTGTATGATGATTTTTTCCTTCGCTCTACCCTATTCCGAAGTTGATAGCGTTACTCGATGCATCTACAGTTTCATCAGGCTGCTGGGACCCACATGTCATCCTCTCATTAGAAGAAATGTGAGAATTATTGAATTATTTTCTTTGCTCGCGCTACCCTGTTCCGAACTTGATAGCGCTTCTTGATACCTTCGATCTGGATTACGGATGTAGTATAGCTCTTTTTCCCTAGTAGACCTAGGATTATCGAATCCTAGGGAAACAGAAAGCGTAGTGAAGTTACTTTAACGAACCTTCGGGAGTTATAGAATCCCTTTTGTGCTTTTACTGGACCAAGAGTTTGTTGTATTTTGTTCTTGTCGATAATGGAGAGAGAGAGCCTAGGGTGTTCGGTTTCACCTGTAGCTGTGCAAAACATCTGATGGGAATAAAAGATAATAATAAAGTATGCATGTAATTGTTAGATCAAGATCAATTATGCGTGGGTAGTGCATCCATAATTGCTACTGCCTCCGCAACCGCTTATATCAATAACCTACTAGTCTCATCCATAGAAGAAAGAGAACTAATGATATGCATGGTGATGTCACCGTTGGTCCCAAGTAAATCCCTCAGATACAGCTGTACTACCCTTTCTGTCACTAAGGTTCCCAACCTGCAGATTAGTCATTACTCATACTCCCTATACCTGGCTCAATCCTTGGGGTCTTGGGTACCTGACAAGTCCTTAGATTGAGGCAAGAGAGGATCCAATAATCACCATGTCATACAAACTAATACACGATCCCATCTATGATAAATAACATGCACAAAAGCTAGATGGCTAGGTCGAAGCCCTTAGCCCAAGGAGAATTACTCACACATAGAGATGATATCAACAATCATAAACATTGCAATGGAAATAATTAGATTGATAGCAAATAGTCTTACAATGTCACGAATCGAAGATGAGGTCTACTATTACAAGTGGTGGAATATGGCTATGGTGGTGGAGAAGGGTTTGGAGATTAGATCTTAGTATATTCCTCCGGTGGCTCGTCGGTTTTGTGGATGGAGATCTAAGGGCGGCTGGTGATCGAAAAGAGCTCTTGTTTCTCGTCTCCCGAGGCCTCTTTATATAGGGGTCCCTTCACTAAAATTGTTCTGTTTGACCTAGCGGTGTCAATGGCAACTATACGACCGGAACTATACGGTCGTACTTTTATTACCACCATATAGTTGGTCGTTAAAGCGTTTGTCTCCACTTCACGATTCCTGGTTTCTTTGGGTTGTTGGAAATCTCGTATCTTTGACTTTAATGTTGTGATTCCCATTATCAAACGCCATTATCTACGCATGGGAAAATAGAAAGAAAGGATTGCATAACCTTTTGGTCATTAGGAATAAGTGGTAGGGTTTAGAGAGATATTTCATCAAAAATATGAAAAATATCCAGTTTAAATGTGGACGTAGATGGCTATATTTCACAACCATCAACCTACCCAAGCTTAAACTTGATCCTCCTCGAGCAAGAAAACCAAAATCAAAAAGGAACTCAACATTTAAACAGAAATAATGAGATGATGATCTTACTCATGATTGGTAGTCTCAAGTTTCCTCCACTTTATAAATTTGAAAAACTTCAGCATAGATAGTGTAATGGAAGCATATCATACGGGTTTTTATGCATCTTTATAGCACAGTAAAAGTATTGTCGACATGGATGATTCAAATGAGTAAACCTTATTCCATGTCATGTAATCAACTCATAGGCTTGCTTTTGAACAATAAAGTATAATCATTTATTATTCAGAGTGTGATAGTTTTCATGAAAAACATATACGCAAGAGTATCTCAATTCTCCCACATCAATAAATCAAGACCTTTCAAGAACTACTTTTCTATTTATTGTCCTTCAAGAATTTCAGTTGTTATGTAATTGAGAGCATGCCAAGGATTTTCGGGCTGTGATGGACACTCGTGGCATCACCAAGGTTTTTTTTCCTTTTGTACAATGATTACTCATAACAGCCAGAGGAGTGATTCCATCATGAACACAACTACCCGGGAATGGCAAGAATCTCCATTATAGCATTGCTGCTACATATGTTTAATCAACTCATAGCCGAAATCTAGAAGTTTCCTCCATGAAGATCGTTCGTAGGCTAGGGGAGTTGTTGGCATCCCATGAAGTTTGACACGCATAAAGCTATATCATTCTTATGATTCACAAGTCATACTTTGGCATGCTCACAAAAACCGCTAAACATTAACTCAATCGAACAAATCATTTTAAAGAGAGCTATCAAGTCAATCATTATTTTCTCTGGTGTTGAGGGTCTCTAGAAATAAGCCTTCAAGACTAAACACTACAACACCCAAGCCTTCAATTGTGAGACTTTTTCTTATTATGATTGTTTAGCAATTTTTTAGGAAAGACTTGGTTAACTACAAGAGTTGGAACAAAACATACCCAACTAAATACCCATGCAAACAAAATTTTACTACAATACAAATACTCACTCCACCAATATAACATCTTATCATTTACTACTAACTAGCATGGGTTTCTCAAACTACAAATGTGGGGAGTCTTAAGACATACATCTCATGATTGGTTTCACTTCTCCCTTCCCTTTTTATTTGCTTCTTGGAAACTCGAAGTCGATCACTCTCCTGCAAATGTGTGAAAGCCACAAGGGGAATAGAAAAGAAGGAAGAGGGAAAATAAAGATAAATGGAAAAATCTTTTTGTTGTTTTTAATAGAGGGAATTAAAGAATAGAAAATTGGCGGCAAAGCTTGCTATAAAATCTCGAAAACAAATAAAAGTAACTAAAGATAAAGTGTTTGGGAAACCAACACGAGTGCTTATAAACTCGAATTAAAAACATAAACTCAAAATAAATAAAAGCAAATGAACGCCAAATAGAGATAATGAGGAAACCTCCCCAAGCTTAGGCTTTTGCAAGCCCTTCAAATCATTGTGGTGGCGGGAAAAAGTTGTAACTCTAGTTCGCAAATTGAGTTGATAAATTAATAGTTGTTTTTCAGAGGTTCAAGGAGAGGTTTTGCATTCTCTCCATAGTACCTCCAGGTTCTTGGAAGTCCTGGTATGTAGCGAACCGGGTTGGTGGCTGCTCCTCCTCTTGGTCCTCTTCTTCATCCTCATTCTCATCCGAAATCTCCTCCTCGGGTTGGTGTTGCTCAATCTGCAAGTCACATAGCAAACTTCTTTTCCTCGATAGAGAAAAGACCAGTAGGCAAAGGAGAGGGGTAGAGACGCCCAGCTCCAGCAATATGTCAGTAATAAACACCACCTCTCCTAGTGGGCATTCCACAAGCTTTTAAAGTAGAGAAACCAACACGTCGCTCACCTGGCACTAGTTGCAACTCACCTAGGTTGATGCCTAGGGAAATGCAAAGCACGATGATGACGCCTCCATCTGTGACTGGCCTTGGCTTTGGGAGGATTGGTACTCCAGGTAGCGCACAAGAATTGCACCCAAGTTGAGTGAAAAGTTGGTATTGTTGAAAGCAGCATTTGCGAGGACTAAGATGTCCTCCTCATAGAGTCTCGTGAACTCATTTCGTGCATGCAAAGTGTTAGCAATAATATAGAACAAATAGCAAATTGTAGGATGTTGAATATTCTTCCCCTTGCTTACTCGAGAAGTGAAACTCATTCCATTATAATATTGTTGCGGGGAAGGGTCTAAACCAGTAGAGGATGCACGTAAGTCATTATCATTATTGTTTGGAAAATTAAAACATGCTCACCATTCATATAGTGATAAAGCATAGTTGTTGTTCATAAGTCGGAAAGAAATCATATCCTCTCCATTCCATGCTTTAACAGTGCTTTGCAAAGAACTTAAAAATTCAAGAGTTAACCGGCGATAAGTAGGCACATCATTGAATACAAAGTTTTGTAGGCCAACCCTATTGCAAGTAAATTTAAGTCATTAGAAATACCCAGTTCGTTCAATATAATTGGGCAACCCCACTTGGTTGCCTTCACTTCTCGGTTCTTGATCCTGTTTAAGGGATCACGTTGGAGCTCATCCCTGAATCGTATCCCCATGTGTTCTTGAGCGGAAGCCCGAGAAGCACTAGCAGTGGCACAAACACGAGTTTGGCTCCTTGTGTTCATCATCTAAAATAATAATAAAAGAAAAATAAAACTTTTTGATCCAACAATAATAAGCATAACATACTCCTCATCATAGCACACTAATGAATCCCCTCAAAGTAATAATCTAGACAAGAGAATCATGGTAATAATTAATAGTAGGTCTCACCCTAGATTGGTAATGAAAATAAATCGAAGATGAATTTGCAAAAATTAATTGGAGGATCGGAGGAGAAACATACCGTAGATCACTTGTGTGCGAGGAAATCAAACGAAATTGAGTAGAGATGAAGAACTCTTGATGCTTTGAGAGAGTTTGGAGGTAGAAGAGAGAAAGAGGATTGAAGTTTTAGGGTTGGAGGTACCTTCCATCGCGATTTTGTGGTCAGACGCAACTATACAACCGGAACAATTTGTTCTCGTCGTATAGTTGGTCTGCTATCAAAAAATTAGGGTTTCCACCTAGCGGCGCAGCTATACGGCCATAACTATACGGCCAGGATTTTTCATCCCCGCCGTATAGTTGGTCGTCACACTTTCTGTACCTAGAAAAGAATTTTTACGAAGGCATTGATATCTATACGGCCGGAACTATACGGCCGGAATTTTTATTCCCATCGTATAGTTGGTTGTTAAACCTTTAGTACCTATGAAAGAAAAATTGTTGATGGTAAAGATATTTATACGACCGAAACTATACAACCGGAATTTTTATTCCCGCCGTATAGTTGGTCGTTAAACCTTCTGTAGTCATCAAAAAATTTCCGTTTCTTTGAGAATTATTTCTTATCCTAAAACTTAGCGAAACACCTTGTTTTTGACATAAGAAAATGACAGTAAAAATTGTCGACCAACAACAACATGTATAAAGCAGGATTTTTAGTACTACCGTACTTCTTCTCCTCAATTGGAGCTTTCTAGCACTCTTTATTAAACATAAAAATTAAACTAAACTTAAAAACTTAACTCAAACCTTTATTTCACACGGGTTGCCTCCCATGAAGCGTTTTTTTATGGTCAATAGCTTGATCTTGATGTTGCTCACTTAGGCCAGATGAGTGGAACACCCACTCCAAAATGGTTTTTCTTCAAAGTGATGGCCTCCTTTTCATCATGCTTGGCTTTCTTCTTCCTGGGAAAATGAATAACAAAAGGATCCTGCGAAGGCAATTGAAGCTTCACATTCCCTTCATGTAGATTAATCAAAGCCTTAATAGTTCTTAAGAATGGACGAGCTAATATAATAGGAGTTGTAGCATCTTCAGGCATGTCAATAATGCCAAAGTCAATAAGATCATGACAGCCTTTAATGTATACTAAAGTATTTTCTTTAATTCCTATAGCTTATTTGTAGGTAGAATCTGCAAGACGTAATTTTAACTTATTGATTTCAAAATATCCAAGATTTAACTTATTAAAAAGACTTTTTGGAATTATTCATACACATGCACCTAGATCACAAAGTCCAGCTATCTCATTTGTCCCAATTTTAATCTTAATAGAAGGGTCAAATATATCATCAAGCTTCACAGGTAATTTTTCAGCAATTTTCTTATATTCTTCCTCAAGCTCACGTACCTTTATTGCTACCTGATTAACGAAGTGTTGATACAAAGATTCATCATTTCCTTCACTTACCAGAATCTTGATATTGATCCTTTTTACAAGATCTTCAACGGTGTAACTTGGTGAAGGAGCATTACTATAATCATGTTCTTTAGGCTCCTCCCTTTGGATTCTCATCATCTTGAGGTCTTCAACAGGATTGGGCACAACTTTACCTGCAAATTTAGCTAGAATGAGAGTTTGACTCTAGGTTATCTTACCTAGCTATGCCTCAACAATCCCCGTTCTTTCTTGCAAGGCCTGTAAATCATTCCTCAAACTTACAGTTTGGTTAGATAATTTACCAAGCATAGCATCATGGTTCTCCGTTATTTTAACAAGAATATTGTTTTTCTCATTTTGTGAGTCTATAAAGGACATAAGTGTTTCTTGGAGACTACCATTACTTGATCCCATATTATTACTAGAGTTACATGCATGACTAGAATAGTGTTTCTAAAAATTAGGATTATAATTCTTCTTCCAAGCATGGTTATAATCATTATGAGCTATGAAGTCTATTTATTCAATATTTGATTCTGGGATAGCTCTTACCTGGTTTTCCTTACCTTTTATGGCTAATATAAGCTCATCCAGCTTAGCATTGAGTTCTTCATTTTATTGTGGTGAGACGGAGTTAACCTTCTTCGTGTTTGATCTATCCACATGCCACTAGGTCTGGTTGTCCTGCATATTGTCTAGCAACTACTTTGCTTTGTTAATATCGTTGCCCATAAATGTTCCTCCAGCTGTAGTATCAAGCATAGACTTAGACACAGGGTTAAGAGCATTATAAAATAAATGGAGAATTAACTAATCTTCCATCCCATGACTAGGACAGTTTCTCATGCATTCTTTCATCCTCTCCCATGCAAGCGCTAGTGGATCACGCTCTTCCTATATAAAACCAGTAATATTAGATCTTAGTTGCATTGTCTTTACAGGTGGAAAAAATTTAGTCATAAATAAAGAAGTACACTCCACCCATGACACAATAGTATTTCTAGGCAAAGATAGCAACCATTATTTTGCTCTTCCTCTAAGAGAGAAAGGAAATAAGCGCAATTTGACCGCATCGGGGTCAACATCTTTTATGCGCATCATATCACATATTTCAGTGAAATTATTCAAGTGCATCCCTGCGTCCGCAATAGCAGAGCCTCCAAATTGATTCTGTTGAACCAAACATAAATAATAGGGCTTAATTTCATAATCATCAGCAACAATTGTTCGCTAGGTAATAGGAGTACGCAAATAATCATTGTTGGGAGTTGCAAACTCCCCAAGGTTCTTTTCAGCCATTTTTCCTATGTTTTTGGGTTTTCTTAAACAAAGACTTATGATAATAAAAACAAGGATTTAAAGACTAACTAATTTTTTTGGGTTTTCAAATAAAGATTGAAAGCAAACTAACAAAATAATAAAACAAGAATTAAAAATAGCAAGGTTCCTACTAACCTCAGTAGGGTAGATATTGCTTCCCTGGCAACGGCGCCAGAAAAAGGGTTGATACCTTCGATCCGGATTACGAATGTAGTATAGCTCTTTTTACCTAGTAGACCTAGGTTTATCAAATCCTCGGGAAGCAGAAAGCATAGTGAAGTTACTTTAACGGACCTTCGAGAGTTTTAGAATTCCTTTTGTGTTTTTACTAGACCAAGAGTTTGCTGTCTTTTGTTGTTGTCGATGATGGAGAGAGAGGGCCTAGGGTGTTCGGTTTCACCTGTAGCTGTGCAAAACATCTGATGCGAACAAAAGATAATAATAAAGTATGCATGTAATTTTTAGAGCAAGATAAATTATGTGTGGGTAGTGCATCCATAATTGTTATTGCCTCTGTAATCGCTTATAGAAATAACCTACTAGTCTCATCCATAGAAGAAAGAGAACTAATGATATGGATAGTGACGTCACTATTGATCCCAAGTAAATCCCTCACATACAGTCATACTACCCTTTTTGTCACTAGGGTTCCCAACCTGCAGATTAGTCATTACTCATACTCCCTATACCTGGCTCAATCCTCGGGGTCTTGGGTACCTAACAAGTCCTTAGATTGAGGCAAGAGAGGATACAATAATTATCATGTCATACAAAGTAATACACGATCCCATCTGTGTTAAATAACATGCACAAAAGCTACATGGCTACGCCGAAGCCCTTAGCCCAACGAGAATTACTCACACATAGAGATGAGATCAACAATCATAAACATTGCAATGGAAATCATTAGATTGATAGCAAATAGTCTTACAATGTCGCCAATCGAAGATGAGATCTACTATTACAAGTGGTGGCATATGGCTATGGTGGTGGAGAAGGGTTTGGAGATTAGATCTTAGTCTATTCCTCTGACGGCTCTTCAGTGTTGTGGATGGACATCTGGGGGCCGCTGGTGATCGAAAAGAGCTCTTGTTTCTTGTCGCTCGAGGCATCTTTATATAGGGGTCCCTTCATGAAAGTTGTTCTGTTTGACCTAGCGATGTCGATGACAACTATATGACCGGAACTATACGGCAAGAATTTTATTCCCGCCGTATAGTTGGTCGTTAAAGCGTCTATCTCCACTTCACGACTCCTAGTTTCTTTGGGTTGTTGGAAATCTTGTATCTTTGACTTTAATGTTGTGATTCCCATCATCAAATGTCATTATCTGCATAGGGAAAAATAGAAAGAAAGGATTGCATCCCCCTTTGATCATTAGACATCAGTGGCAGGGTTTAGAGAATTATTTCATCAAAAATATGAATAATATCCAGTTTAAATATGGACGTAGATGGATATATTTCATAGCCATCACTGCTCAATGCATCTATAGTTTAATCCCGCGGCTAGGCCCTACATGTCATCCTCTTATTAGAAGAAACGTGTGTATGATGGATTTTTTTGCCATCGGTCGCGCCTTCGTGTTCCGAACTTGATAGCGTTGCTCGCTGCATCAGCCGTTTATTCAGGCTGGTGGGTCCCTTATGTCAGCCTCACATTATAATAATCGTGGGTATGATGGAATTTTTTCTTCTCTAGCGCTACCTTGCTCCGAACTAGACAGCGTTGCTCGACCAATTTGTTGTTTGCTCAGGCTGTTGGGTCCCTCATTTTAGAAACTAATTACAAAAAATGTGTGCATGCTGAACTTTTTTCTCACTCGCGCCTCCCTGTTTTGAACTAGCAACGTTGCTTGATGCAGCATCTGTATAAGGTCACGCTGCTAGGTCCCACATATCATCCTCTCTATAAATGAAACGTGCGTATGATGGACTTTTTTGGCCGTGTCTGCTGTTTTTCCCTTGGCAACTTGCTGGGTCCTAGATGTCAACCTCCTCTATGCAAGAAACGTGTATATGTTGGGCCCATATGACATCCTCTATTTGAAAGAAACGTGTGTATGTTGGACTATTTTTTGGGTCCTAGATGTCAGCCTCAGAGTACAAAAAATGCTTAGAAAGGCCGAATTAAAAATATTCAGGGCCAACTAGGGGCGAATGCCCTAGTCATGGCTTATATTCCATGGGCTCACTCTAAATTGAATGGGCTATGGTTGGTGGCCACAAGACCATGAAAAGGCCAAATTAGAAGGATTTGGGTTATGCTTGGGGTTCATAGGCTAATTTCACGGGGTATGCTTGGGCCTGCTGGGTCCGACATGTCAACTTCTCTTTAAGTGCAATGTGTGTATGATGAACTTTTTTTCGTCTGCGTCCATTGTTTTCACCGTAGCGGCCGTGTATGGTCTTACTACTAGGGCCCTTATGTCTGCCACTCTGGTATGTTCCGGCTTGTAGGTCCCCGATGCAGCCTTGTATGTTCTGTATGGTGGGTCTCCGATGTCAGCCTCTCTATACAAGTATTTAAACTTTTTTTCAAACCCATCCTAAAAAAACCTGAGGGTCACTGCAGGCTGGTGGGTCCGTGATGTTAGCCGCTCTGTAATGCAGTATTACTAGAAGAAGAAAAATGTAAAGCTAGGACACACACACAGAAGCGATTCGAACAAAAGAACTCCAATAGATAGCGAAATAATTTGAAAGATTCAGCAAGGCGGACATTGAAATTCAATAGATGTAGCAATGCCTGATTCAAAAGAATTGACAGATTCAGCAAGGCGGATTTTTAAATTCAATAGATGTAGCAAGGCCTGATTCAAAAGGAATGTGAGACCATATTTTGCACTCGGCCGATTGATCTGAACAAGTACCGAACAAAACTTTTGACAGGTTCAGTAGCATTTGAAAGATTCAACAGTACATAATAAGAAAGAAAAATATCGTCAGATTCCTAGTTAACATTCAGCTGCACTTGGACATATTCAGCAGCATTTCAAAGTGGTAGATTCAGTTTGCCCTTTTCTCTGAACACTCGTCATTGGAAGAAACAAAACTACCGATCAAGTCTGCTTTTGTGTGCATGCCTCCTCACCTCAATGCATGTGTGTGACCTCCATAGGCAACTCAAAATGCCCAAAGCCTCGTCTAGTTATGAGTTTATGACAAGGCCAAGTTACAAAAGAAAAGTAAGACCATCTACTGCACTTGATCTAAACAAGTACCCGTACATCAATTTTAGTTCTAAAAAATACGTAGTTACTAGCAACGACAGAACAAAGGCAAAGAAGTACCATCTCCTGCCCTTGATCTAAACAAGTATCAGCATATGGTACAAAATATTCTGAAATACAATAACTATTACTATACTAGTACAACTTTGCAGCCAAAATAATTCAACATGGCTGTATCAACTGAGCTATCCTATTACATAGTATTGCGATTACTTACGGTAGTTTGGTTACAATCGATGGCATTGGCGAAGCTCGGGATGAACCATAATGGAGTCTCCGGAGATTTCCATGCAATGTTGGTTGAGAAACCAGCAGTTGCTTCTTTGGTATTTAGACTGAAGCAGCATATTTCAGGAAACGGCGTATATCCAAGTCCTATTGCATGGTGGGAGGTGTAGACACAGTTGCTGCTCGTTAGATATCCTAATATGCTCCCAGGTTAGCAATCGCTATCCATGGCTTAAGTGGATACAAGTAAGAAGTGTCCTTTGAGTACACCTTGCAGCAAAACCCAATAGCATAGGTGCCATAAGTGCGAGCTCAGCGATCAACACTATGATCAGCAATAGGATTGCCATCACCATAATAAGTACTGCCATAAAACTCCTCATCAGTAACACCCTTAGTATGGATAAGAAGAAGGCGAGATTCATGTGCAGATATTGCTAAGAACCATAAACCAGGTCCATTCTTGTCATCATCTATGGCATCAAGGTTGCCCTCCTCAAGATGCGCGCCAGGTGGTGATGGGAGCAGAATAGAACATTGAAAAATAAATGACAGAAAAACCATCCAACATTAGTTTACATCCATTAAAACTGAAGCTAGTGTTTAGAACATGAATGGATCAAACTTACCAAAATACAGATGATTCTAGACATAAACACTGCCACTCTCAGTGGCTGCAAAAACCAGACCCTTGTGGATAAGTGCATCGCAGTATCTGAAATAGCACTAGAACTGGTTCTCAAGAACTATCCATGCATACTCATCGCCATCAAGGGTAGAAATTGAGTAGTCGAAGATAGAGACAAGAGAGAAATCTAAATAATCTGTTGCAGCTGTGGTAGCTCAAAATATAGCAATCTTCTAGAGGAGAATAGGGAAATCATTATGCATGATTGTAAACGGATCATTGGTGGGTACAAACTCATTGACTTGTGGGAGAGGAACGCATTGATGAGTGTACACATTGAAAAGCTCCCACTTGCACTTGGACCCAGTAGTGGCGATCCAATATCCATTGGCACCTACCCACTACTTACCCATACAATTCGGGAACACAACATCGAAGGAGAACCTGCCTAGCGACATCAGCTTGCTTGTTGTGTCCTTTTCCTCGAAGTACTCGTTGCATTCCCATGGTTTCTTAGTAAGGTGAGAATGAAGAACACAGGAGAGGCCAAATGGCCGAGAAGCATGTAAAGTTGCACTATATTTTGCTCAGTCAAGAAGCTATTTGGATGAACTAGTGAGGCTCGTGGCGGTTATGACATTGCATCTGGTTATGAGTTCTTCAAGCGGGCCTTCGGTAAAAACCTCCTAGAACAGCTCAGAATCATCACTATCCTTTCTTCGTCCTACCATCGCAACGGAGTTGCTGAAAGTTGGGATGGTGACTTGATTTGGTTTTCTGGAAAAAGAGGGAAGATCGATGGTGCTAGGTGGGATAGGGAGAAGAACAGACACTCTCATACTATGCAGTGAACAGGATCGAAAAGCGGCATTGTGGAGGAGAAGAACATCGACGCTTGGCGTAGAGGTAGGGTAATGTGGAACTAGCTATAGAGCATATAGGTGAGGTTGAATAAAATTAAAATGGACGCATGTTCCTCTACTCTAGTTCCCTTCATAATAGTAGTACTCTGCTCCAGTTCCTCTTGTAAAATGAAAATGGGGGTACTACTGAGTAGAATGTGGGGGTAGGTGTAGGAGTAGCGATCCACGTGTAATAATAATTTATCCCATTCTCAAGCTATTTTTGGTACTAGTTTCCAACAAAAAAACTCTTATGTAATTTCTGGTCAAAGTTGATGGCCATGCCAATTTATAAGAAATATTTCCATATATACAGATCGAAACAAAATATGTGGTGTGATTCTGATATATTTTATTTGTACTAATACTTACTTCACAAAACAACACATATTGTGATGTGTTTTATTTGTACTAATACTTACTTCACAAAACAACACATTTTTTTGCACCTGGGAATTTAATATGCTATTTTTTGGACATAAAGGATCCAATCATACATTGGAAACGTTATTTACCAACCCACAATGAACGCATCTACACAATATGGTCAAATTATCATAAACTACGAAATAGATATGGAATTTGGCCTCAGTCAGCTTGCTTGAAACCCAGAAATGTTAATACATATAGTAGGCCATATTGCGACACATTGTTTTTGAAAGGCTGCCAAACCTCTTGTAAAATGAAAATGGCGTACTACTGAGTAGAATGTGGGGATAGGTGTAGGAGTAGCGATCCACGTGTAATAATAATTTATCCCGTTCTCAAGCTATTTTTTGGTACTAGTTTCCGACAAAAAAAATCTTGTGTAATTTCTAGTCAAAATTGATCGCCATACCAATTTATAAGAAATATTTCCATATATACAGATCGAAACAAAATATGTGGTGCGATTCCGATGTGTTTTATTTGTACTAATACTTATTCACAAAACAACACATATTCCGATGTGTTTTATTTGTACTAATACTTACTTCACAAAACAACACATTTTTTTGCACCTAGGAATTTAATATGCTATTTTTTGGACATAAAGGATCCAACCATATATTGCAAACATTATTTACCAATCCACGATGAACGCACCTACAAAATATGGGCACATTATCATAAACTACGAAATAGATATCGAATTTGGCCTCGGTCAACTTGCTTGAAACCAAGGAATGTTAATACATATAGTAGGCCATATTGCGAAACATTGTTTTTGACAGGCTGCCAAAAAAATTGTCCTTGTTTTCAAAACAATGAAACAAAAAATAATGAGTACTAATAACAAAAGAATCCACACGACGTTCTCCTGCATGTACTACTTTCCGTGAAGATAAACAAGAGTTTTGACAACTGTTTAAAGATAAACGTGAGTATGAACGTTATTGATTTCAAGTCGAACGGCCAAGGTCAAGGCCATATCCACATCATACTTTATGCCGATGATCCCGTATCCAAGAATTTGCATTCCACCAAATTTGGCCATATTTTGAAAGCAATCGAAGAGGAAGTAGTATAGAGAGAAGGGCTCTATCATCTGCTCTCTCGAGAAGGAGCCAAACCCGACTATTTTATTTCCTCAATTTTAGCGTACTTTATGCTAAATGTATGTAAGTTTCCCTTTTTAGGTCCTTGATGTAAAATGTACTCCCACCATCTGTGTAAAATTCTAACCAAAGAGTGTAAGTGGTGAAATTTAAACGAATTTAAGCTTAGTTGTCAACGAGTATGAGCATTCTTGGATTTCAAGCCGAACGACCAAGGTCAAGGCCATATCAACATCATACTTTATGGTGATGATCTCATGTCTAAGAATTCACATGCTGGAAGATTGGGACATATTTTGAAAACAATCAAAGAGGAAGTAGTATGAAGAGTATGGCTTCATCAGCTACTCTCTCTCGAAGGAGACGTACGTGACTATTTTCCTTGCTTCATTTTAGGGGGGTGCTAAATGTATGGACCTCAATGTATTTTTCCCTTTTTAGGTCCTTGATGTAAAATGTACTTACACCGCCCGTGTATTCTAACCTAAAAGTGTAAGTGGTGAAATTTAGATGATTTTAAGCTTACTTGTCAATGAGTATGAACCATTCTTAGATTTCAAGACGAACGACCAAGGTCAAGGCCATATCTACATCATACTTTATGCTGATAATCCCATATGACAGAATTTACATGGCGGCAAATTTAGCCATATTTTGAAAAAAATCGAAAAGGAATTAGTCTGAAGAGTTTGGCTCAAATTAGCTGATATCTCGAGGAGACGAACAAGAAAATTTTCGTTTTAGGGTCCTTTATGCTAAATGTATGGACCTCGCTATAATTTTTGCTTTTTGAGGTCCTTGATGTAAAATGTACTCTGACCGACCGTGTAAAATTCTAACCTAAAAGTGGTGAAATTTAAATGAATTTAAGGCCATATCTACATCAAACTTTATGATGATGATCCCATATGCAATAATTTGCATGGCGACAAATTTGGCCATATTTTGAAAACTATCAAAGATGAATTAGTATGAAGAGTATGGCTCGATCAGCTACTCTCTCGAGAAGATGCTGAACCCGATTGTTTACCTTGCTGAATTTTAGGTTCCTTTGTGCTAAATGTATGGACCTTGATGTAATTTTCCCCCAATTGAGGTCCTTGATGTGAAATGTACTCCGACCGACCGTGTAAAATTCTAATCTAAAAGTAAGTGGTGAAATTTAAACGAATTTAAGATTAGTTGTCAACGAGTATGAACCACTCTTGGATTTCAATAAGAATGACCAAGGTCAAGGCCATATCAACATCATACTTTATGTTGATGATCCCATATCCAAGAATTTCCAAGCCGACAAATATGGCCATATTTAGAAAACAATCAAAGATGAAGTAATATGAAGTGTATGGCTTGATCAGCTACTCTCTCAAGAAGGAGCCAAACCCGACTATTTTCTTTGGTCAATTTTAGGGTCCTTTGTTTTAAGTGTATGGATCTCAATGGAAGTTTCCCTTTTTTAGGTCCTTGATGTAAAATGTACTCCCATCGAACGTGTAAAAAGCTAACCTAACAGTAAGTGGTGAAATTTAAATGAATTTAAGCTTAGTTGTCAACGAGTATGAACATTCTTGAATTTCAAGATGAACGATCACAAGGTCAAGGCCATATCCACATCATACTTTATGCCGATGATCCCGTATCCAAGAATTTGCATTCCACCAAATTTGGCCATATTTTGAAAGCAATCGAAGAGGAAGTAGTATAGAGAGAAGGGCTCTATCATCTGCTCTCTCGAGAAGGAGCCAAACCCGACTATTTTATTTCCTCAATTTTAGCGTCCTTTATGCTAAATGTATGTAAGTTTCCCTTTTTAGGTCCTTGATGTAAAATGTACTCCCACCATCTGTGTAAAATTCTAACCAAAGAATGTAAGTGGTGAAATTTAAACGAATTTAAGCTTAGTTGTCAACGAGTATGAGCATTCTTGGATTTCAAGCCGAACGACCAAGGTCAAGGCCATATCAACATCATACTTTATGGTGATGATCTCATGTCTAAGAATTCACATGCTGGAAGATTGGGACATATTTTGAAAACAATCAAAGAGGAAGTAGTATGAAGAGTATGGCTTCATCAGCTACTCTCTCTCGAAGGAGACGTACGTGACTATTTTCCTTGCTTCATTTTAGGGGGGTGCTAAATGTATGGACCTCAATGTATTTTTCCCTTTTTAGGTCCTTGATGTAAAATGTACTTACACCGCCCGTGTATTCTAACCTAAAAGTGTAAGTGGTGAAATTTAGATGATTTTAAGCTTACTTGTCAATGAGTATGAACCATTCTTAGATTTCAAGACGAACGACCAAGGTCAAGGCCATATCTACATCATACTTTATGTTGATAATCCCATATGACAGAATTTACATGGCGGCAAATTTAGCCATATTTTGAAAAAAATCGAAAAGGAATTAGTCTGAAGAGTTTGGCTCAAATTAGCTGATATCTCGAGGAGACGAACAAGAAAATTTTCGTTTTAGGGTCCTTTATGCTAAATGTATGGACCTCGCTATAATTTTTGCTTTTTGAGGTCCTTGATGTAAAATGTACTCTGACCGACCGTGTAAAATTCTAACCTAAAAGTGGTGAAATTTAAATGAATTTAAGGCCATATCTACATCAAACTTTATGATGATGATCCCATATGCAATAATTTGCATGGCGACAAATTTGGCCATATTTTGAAAACTATCAAAGATGAATTAGTATGAAGAGTATGGCTCGATCAGCTACTCTCTCGAGAAGATGCTGAACCCGATTGTTTACCTTGCTGAATTTTAGGTTCCTTTGTGCTAAATGTATGGACCTTGATGTAATTTTCCCCCAATTGAGGTCCTTGATGTGAAATGTACTCCGACCGACCGTGTAAAATTCTAATCTAAAAGTAAGTGGTGAAATTTAAACGAATTTAAGATTAGTTGTCAACGAGTATGAACCACTCTTGGATTTCAATAAGAATGACCAAGGTCAAGGCCATATCAACATCATACTTTATGTTGATGATCCCATATCCAAGAATTTCCAAGCCGACAAACATGGCCATATTTAGAAAACAATCAAAGATGAAGTAATATGAAGTGTATGGCTTGATCAGCTACTCTCTCAAGAAGGAGCCGAACCCGACTATTTTCTTTGGTCAATTTTAGGGTCCTTTGTGCTAAGTGTATGGATCTCAATGGAAGTTTCCCTTTTTTAGGTCCTTGACGTAAAAT
The DNA here is from genome assembly GCA_910589775.1 of Avena eriantha. Lineage (NCBI taxonomy): Eukaryota > Viridiplantae > Streptophyta > Magnoliopsida > Poales > Poaceae > Avena > Avena eriantha. The sequence continues at coordinate 423,622,378 of OU342743.1, forward strand.
GTACTCCCATCGAACGTGTAAAAAGCTAACCTAACAGTAAGTGGTGAAATTTAAATGAATTTAAGCTTAGTTGTCAACGAGTATGAACATTCTTGAATTTCAAGATGAACGATCACAAGGTCAAGGCCATATGTCTACATCATCCTTTATGCTGATGATACCATATCCAAGAATTTGCATTCCACCAAATTTGGCCATATTTTTAAAGCAATCGAAGAGGAAGTAGTATAGAGAGAAGGGCTCTATCATCTGCTCTCTCGAGAAGGAGCTAAACCCGACTATTTTATTTCCTCAATTTTAGCGTCCTTTATGCTAAATGTATGTAAGTTTCCCTTTTTAGGTCCTTGATGTAAAATGTACTCCCACCATCTGTGTAAAATTCTAACCAAAGAGTGTAAGTGGTGAAATTTAAACGAATTTAAGCTTAGTTGTCAACGAGTATGAGCATTCTTGGATTTCAAGCCGAACGACCAAGGTCAAGGCCATATCAACATCATACTTTATGGTGATGATCTCATGTCTAAGAATTCACATGCTGGAAGATTTGGACATATTTTGAAAACAATCAAAGAGGAAGTAGTATGAAGAGTATGGCTTCATCAGCTACTCTCTCTCGAAGGAGACGTACGTGACTATTTTCCTTGCTTCATTTTAGGGGGGTGCTAAATGTATGGACCTCAATGTATTTTTCCCTTTTTAGGTCCTTGATGTAAAATGTACTTACACCGCCCGTGTATTCTAACCTAAAAGTGTAAGTGGTGAAATTTAGATGATTTTAAGCTTACTTGTCAATGAGTATGAACCATTCTTAGATTTCAAGACGAACGACCAAGGTCAAGGCCATATCTACATCATACTTTATGCTGATAATCCCATATGACAGAATTTACATGGCGGCAAATTTAGCCATATTTTGAAAAAAATCGAAAAGGAATTAGTCTGAAGAGTTTGGCTCAAATTAGCTGATATCTCGAGGAGACGAACAAGAAAATTTTCGTTTTAGGGTCCTTTATGCTAAATGTATGGACCTCGCTATAATTTTTGCTTTTTGAGGTCCTTGATGTAAAATGTACTCTGACCGACCGTGTAAAATTCTAACCTAAAAGTGGTGAAATTTAAATGAATTTAAGGCCATATCTACATCAAACTTTATGATGATGATCCCATATGCAATAATTTGCATGGCGACAAATTTGGCCATATTTTGAAAACTATCAAAGATGAATTAGTATGAAGAGTATGGCTCGATCAGCTACTCTCTCGAGAAGATGCTGAACCCGATTGTTTACCTTGCTGAATTTTAGGTTCCTTTGTGCTAAATGTATGGACCTTGATGTAATTTTCCCCCAATTGAGGTCCTTGATGTGAAATGTACTCCGACCGACCGTGTAAAATTCTAATCTAAAAGTAAGTGGTGAAATTTAAACGAATTTAAGATTAGTTGTCAACGAGTATGAACCACTCTTGGATTTCAATAAGAATGACCAAGGTCAAGGCCATATCAACATCATACTTTATGTTGATGATCCCATATCCAAGAATTTCCAAGCCGACAAACATGGCCATATTTAGAAAACAATCAAAGATGAAGTAATATGAAGTGTATGGCTTGATCAGCTACTCTCTCAAGAAGGAGCCGAACCCGACTATTTTCTTTGGTCAATTTTAGGGTCCTTTGTGCTAAGTGTATGGATCTCAATGGAAGTTCCCTTTTTTAGGTCCTTGACGTAAAATGTACTCCCATCGAACGTGTAAAAAGCTAACCTAACAGTAAGTGGTGAAATTTAAATGAATTTAAGCTTAGTTGTCAACGAGTATGAACATTCTTGAATTTCAAGATGAACGATCACAAGGTCAAGGCCATATCTCTACATCATCCTTTATGCTGATGATACCATATCCAAGAATTTGCATTCCACCAAATTAGGCCATATTTTTAAAGCAATCGAAGAGGAAGTAGTATAGAGAGAAGGGCTCTATCATCTGCTCTCTCGAGAAGGAGCTAAACCCGACTATTTTATTTCCTCAATTTTAGCGTCCTTTATGCTAAATGTATGTAAGTTTCCCTTTTTAGGTCCTTGATGTAAAATGTACTCCCACCATCTGTGTAAAATTCTAACCAAAGAGTGTAAGTGGTGAAATTTAAACGAATTTAAGCTTAGTTGTCAACGAGTATGAGCATTCTTGGATTTCAAGCCGAACGACCAAGGTCAAGGCCATATCAACATCATACTTTATGGTGATGATCTCATGTCTAAGAATTCACATGCTGGAAGATTTGGACATATTTTGAAAACAATCAAAGAGGAAGTAGTATGAAGAGTATGGCTTCATCAGCTACTCTCTCTCGAAGGAGACGTACGTGACTATTTTCCTTGCTTCATTTTAGGGGGGTGCTAAATGTATGGACCTCAATGTATTTTTCCCTTTTTAGGTCCTTGATGTAAATTGTACTTACACCGCCCGTGTTTTCTAACCTAAAAGTGTAAGTGGTGAAATTTAGATGATTTTAAGCTTACTTGTCAATGAGTATGAACCATTCTTAGATTTTAAGACGAACGACCAAGGTCAAGGCCATATCTACATCATACTTTATGCTGATAATCCCATATGACAGAATTTACATGGCGGCAAATTTAGCCATATTTTGAAAAAAATCGAAAAGGAATTAGTCTGAAGAGTTTGGCTCAAATTAGCTGATATCTCGAGGAGACGAACAAGAAAATTTTCGTTTTAGGGTCCTTTATGCTAAATGTATGGACCTCGCTATAATTTTTGCTTTTTGAGGTCCTTGATGTAAAATGTACTCTGACCGACCGTGTAAAATTCTAACCTAAAAGTGGTGAAATTTAAATGAATTTAAGGCCATATCTACATCAAACTTTATGATGATGATCCCATATGCAATAATTTGCATGGCGACAAATTTGGCCATATTTTGAAAACTATCAAAGATGAATTAGTATGAAGAGTATGGCTCGATCAGCTACTCTCTCGAGAAGATGCTGAACCCGATTGTTTACCTTGCTGAATTTTAGGTTCCTTTGTGCTAAATGTATGGACCTTGATGTAATTTTCCCCCAATTGAGGTCCTTGATGTGAAATGTACTCCGACCGACCGTGTAAAATTCTAATCTAAAAGTAAGTGGTGAAATTTAAACGAATTTAAGATTAGTTGTCAACGAGTATGAACCACTCTTGGATTTCAATAAGAATGACCAAGGTCAAGGCCATATCAACATCATACTTTATGTTGATGATCCCATATCCAAGAATTTCCAAGCCGACAAATATGGCCATATTTAGAAAACAATCAAAGATGAAGTAATATGAAGTGTATGGCTTGATCAGCTACTCTCTCAAGAAGGAGCCGAACCCGACTATTTTCTTTGGTCAATTTTAGGGTCCTTTGTGCTAAGTGTATGGATCTCAATGGAAGTTTCCCTTTTTTAGGTCCTTGACGTAAAATGTACTCCCATCGAACGTGTAAAAAGCTAACCTAACAGTAAGTGGTGAAATTTAAATGAATTTAAGCTTAGTTGTCAACGAGTATGAACATTCTTGAATTTCAAGATGAACGATCACAAGGTCAAGGCCATATCTCTACATCATCCTTTATGCTGATGATACCATATCCAAGAATTTGCATGGCGATAGATTTGGCCATATTTTGAAAATAATCAAAGAGGAAGTAGTATGAAATGTATGGCTCAATCAGCTTTTCTCTCAAGAAGGAGCTGAACCCGACTATTTTCTTTGCTCAATTTTAGGGTCCTTTGTGCTAAATGTATGGACCGTAATGTAATTTTCCCTTTTTTAGGTCCTTGATGTAAAATATACTCCCACCGCCGGTGTATCTCAAATTTTATCCTAAAAGTAAGTGGTGAAATTTAAACAAATTTAAGCATAGTTGTCAACGAGTATGAAAAAATCTTGGATTTCAAGATGAATGACCAAGGTCAAGGCCATATCTACATTATACTTTATGCTTATGATCCTATATCCAAGAATTTGCATGCCGACAAATTTGGCCATCTTTTGAAAACAATCGAAGATATTAAAAAAAGAATCAATTTCAATTTTCCAAGTGACAGAATTTATTTTTTGAAAAGCAAGTAAGAAGAATTTATTTCCTTTTTTCTGTTAAAAAATAAAGATCGACAAGAGACTATGAGCACAGAGGAGGCAGCGAGAGCTACGAAGAGGAGGATTTTAAGGCGGTGCAATGTCAGAGCAAAGTTGGGATTGTTCCCTAAAACAAGGTACAAGGTATACTGAGTAGAGTACATTTCAGGACCTTTACAATATATATGCACGAAAAACAAATTGTTTTCTCTCTATCCTCCACTCCCTCATCACCATCCACACCTCGGCAGGCTGATCTCTCCTTCGTCCACAATGTGGTTCTGCGCACGCGCGTCGATGGACGACCTGCCTTGTGTCGGTGGCTTTGTGTCTGTGTCTGGCGTGTTCGTCAGCTGGGTGGGTGGGAACCATTTTGGTCCTTGGTGGAAAAAAAGTATTACTACTAAAATTGAGTAGCAATTCAAACTTTCCCGGTTTCAAAATTTTCACTTCCTTCACAAACATCCGGGGAAGGATATTCAAAAGATCACCATTCATAGTACTACTAGTACTACAGGGTACAGTGTGTATTACCAAAAGAAACTTTTTTTGATGATAGTACCAAAAGAAACTTCATTCAACCATTAACATAACAACACGAGTTTACATATATAGGACTCGCTGCTGAACTAGTGCAGGTTTGGCGCCTCCTAGCACCTAGTCCACACTGCCAGCAGCATCTTGTTAGACATCGGCACCAACACCAGCTCCAGGGACACAGCCAGCTCCTGGCACATCGACACCTCTGGATAAGGCGGTGGCACCTTCTAAGCCATTGGCGGGACCTCCGGATAAGGAGGAGGAACCTCCTGAGTGATCGATGGATCCGGGAGGACAATGTGGATGAAGTTTCCATTGTTGGGGAACTGGTCATAGTAGTTGGTGAAAATGTTGGCGACGGTGAACACCACCATCTCGCAGCCATAGTGGAAGGCCTAGCCATAGAGGAGACGGGTGTCCCTGAAGTTGACGAACTTGACCTTCAACGTCGCGTCCGGATTGTCGTGGAGGCCGTACATATGGTACTTGTGGAAAATGTACCCAACATCGAGGAAGGAGCACACCAGCTGCCACGGTGTTCTCCATGGGAAGAAAGCCCAAATGTGCATGGCATTGCCCTCCTGTGCGGCGATGTCGGGGTCTTTGCGCCCCGGTACGGCGGGCAGCACCCGGAAGGTGGCCATGGATGACAGACGGGGACAGAGATGGTTACTAGAAGTGGGGGATTGGAGATGGTTTGGTGCGGGGAAGGGGAGAGAATAAATAGGAAGGTGGTGATCAGAGATTAATGTGACAGATTACCAAAGCGAGGGGACAATCAATGTCGCTGATGAAGCCAATGCGTGTGGAAAATATCGATGACGATGACTAGGGTAAGCGATTGGACGGAACACTGACTCTGCTTCATGCACTCGATGGCCCATGCATAATTTTGTGGTGCGGCCAAGGCGACCACGACCTCCCCAATCCGTGGGCCCTACAAGGATGACTGAGTTGATGGGTGAAAAAAATTGATAGTGATCTCTTTCCTATTAAAATATTGTGGTTAAGATATAGGGAATCTAATTTAGAGTTGCTCCTAGAGATAAGCAAAATTTAGGAGAAGATTTTTTAGGGAAGGCCCCTACATACACACATAGGTGAGAAATCTAGGGGTGTTGCTGGACTTGCTCTAAAGACTGTCAATAGAATCTTCTAGATGTTCCTCTCAAAAAAGAATCTTCTAGATGCTATGATGGAAAAGAAGATCCAACGGTTTGTAATGTTTGGTTCCGCGAGTCTTGATGCAACGGTCAAAGTTCAAAGTTATGTGTACACTATATAGTGGTAAGATCATCTAATAGGTAAAGCTCAAAAAATTATAAAAATTTGATCGACATCTATGAAGTATGGGTATATTTTAGGTTCTTGTATTTGTATCATGTAGAACTCAACGTTGATTATCTATATCTAATATACTTGAAAATTTTGGTAACATGGTCTATAGAAACGAGGGAGAAGATTCAAGAATGATGGAGAAGTTCGTTTTCAGGTTTGTGCATAGTGCCCATTGTGAGATAAAGACTATCAATAGTATCTTTTAGATGCTAGAATGGAAAAAAGATCCAATGGCTGGCAATGTTGGGATTTAGAATTCTTGATCCAATGCTCAATATTCGAAGTTATTCATTAAGCATTGGATCAACACTCATGAATCCCAACATTGCCAGCTGTTGTATCTTCTTCTCCATTCCAGCATCTATAAGATCAATACTATTAATTGATATTGTTTCTTATCTTATCTTACCACTATATAATGTACAAATAACATTGAATATTGACCATTGGATCAAGACTCACGAATCCCAACATTGCTAGACGTTGGATCTTCTTTCCATTTTATAGCATCGAGAAGATGCTATTGATAGTCTTTCTTTTCTCTTATCTTACCATTTATATATAGTGTACAAACAACTTTGAATATGGACCATTGAATCATGTCCCACGAATCCTAACATTGCTGCTAGATGTTGGATCCTCTTTTCCATTCCATCACCTAGAAGATACTATTGATAGTCTTTCTTATCTTATCTTAAAACTATATAATGTACGAATAACTTCGAATATTGACCGTTGGATCAAGACTCGCAAATCCCAACATTGCTAGCCGTTGGATATTCTTTTCCATTCTAGCATCTGTTATTGTTAGTCTTTCTTACCTTATCTTACCACTATATAGTTTAAAAATAACTTTGAATATTGACCGTTGGATCAATCAAGATTCGTGAATCCTAGCATTGACAACCGTTGGATCTTATTTTCCATTATAGCATCTTGAAGATACTATTCATAGTATTTATTATCTTATCTTACCAATATAGATAGTGACAAATAACTTTGAATATTGACCGTTGGATCAAGACTAGCGAATCCCAACATTTCGAGTTGTTGGATCTTCTTTTCCATTCTAGCATATAGAATAGTCTATTGATAGCCTTGCGCACAATGAATGATATGAACAAACCTCAAAACACACTTCTCCATCATTCTAGAATCTTCTCCCTCATTTCTCTACACCATGTTACCAGAATTTTCAAGTGTTAGATACCTAATAATCGTTGACTTCTACATGATACAAAGTACAAGAACCAAATATACAACCATACTTTATGGATGTCAATCAAATTTATAACTTTTTGAGATTTACCTATTATATAATCTTACTTGTACTATATAGTGTACGAATAACTTTGAACTTTTACCTATGGATCAAGAGTGCCAAATCCCTACATTGCAAATCGTGGATCTTGTATCCACTCTAGCATTCATATAGAAGACTTTACTGATAGTCTTTAGCATTGTGAACGTCATGCACAAACCTTAAAACACACTTCTCAATAATTCTAGAATCTTCTTCACCAATTCTCTAGAGCATGTCGAGTATTAGGTAGCTAATAGATTGATTTCTACATGATACAAAGTACAAGAACCAAATATACACCTGATATTTTATGGACATGGCTCAAAATTATAATTATTTTATGAGATTCACCTATTATAATTTTATATAAAAAATGATATGACATACTTCTATTATTCGATTCTCATGTGTGCAAGGAATGTGCAACTTAGATATGTAGTGTACGGATAAATTTGAATATTTACCGTTGGACCAAGTCTGGCAAATCCCGACATTGGTATGCATTGGATCTTCTTTTCCATTCTTGCGTCTATAAGATTAGATCATGTACACCGTTTAGCTTGAGTCTAAGAAATATTGTCAAAAAGTGTTAGAAAAAGGTTGTCGGGTAGCAGAACTATTTTTTCATAGGACCCACTACTTAGCAAACATACCAGTCAATCTTGCTTTTCTATTTGCATTAGATGCCATTATAGAAAGGATCTAGAGACCGACTATGGGCCCTTTTAATAATTTATGTTCTTAGACTTGAGCTTGTACTAGACTCAGAAGCGATAAGACTCATGTCTAACCTCAAAACACACTTCTACATCATTCTACAATCTTCTATGCTTAAAATATTCCAACTCCCTCTATCCCAAAATAGGACGCATATAGTTTTTGGTCAAAGTCAAACTTTTCAAAATTTGACTAACTATATAGAAAAATGTATTGATACTTATAATCTATAATTAGTATTACCATTATGACATATATCTTCATATAGTCTGCATTAGGTATTATAGATGTTGAGATTTTTCTCTACATAGTTAGTCAAACTTAAAGTTTGTTATCTTTGACCAAAAACTATATGCGTCCTAATTTGGGATAGAGGAAGTACTCCCTCCGTCCAGAAATAACTGACTTGGTTTTGCCTAGATTTGAATGTATCTAGACATATTTTAGTGTATAGATACATTTGAATTTAGAACTGTCGTACATCTTATCTTATCTTACCACTATATACTGTACGAATAACTTTGAGCATTGACCGTTAGATCAAGACTATTGGTAGTATACAAATCCCAACATTTCCAGCTGTTGGATCTTCTTTTCCATTCTAGCATCTAGAAGATTCTATTAATAGTCTTCATCATAATGAATGCTATGAACAAAACTCAAACACACCTCTCCATCATTCTAGAATCTTCTCCCTCATTTCTCTAGACCATGTTACCAAAATTTTCGAGTTTTAGATAGCTAATAATCGTTGACTTCTACATGATACACAAAGTACAAGAAAGAAATATACACCCATACTTTATAGATGTTGATCAATTTTGTATTTTATCTGCTTTACCTATTATAATTTTATATAGTGATGATATGTCATATGTCTATTATCTCAGTCTCATGTGCAGGGCACGTGCAACTTACTAGTTTTTAATAGAGTACATTGTTTGATAGAACTCTCGTACTACTACCATAACATTCAATGCACTTCAGCAGGACCTGGCCAACCTTCCTATATTTTACTTTATTACTCCATATATTCTATTTATCACCCCGCACCGAGGAAACACCACTACATACATGGACCTGGCACCCCTATAAATCAACCTTTTCTACTCTGCCTACCTCCGCATTGCCCAATCTGTCCACCATCATCCAGAAAACACACTCATCCTCTCACCGCCGCCATCATCTCTAGCGACCCAGAACAGCGAGGGATAATATTCATCTATCCCTTGTAGAAAACATTCGCAGTTCCTCTTTTTGTACTGATTCCATTATCTGTCTCTTAACCATTTTTTCGGATCTCTTTCATTCCCCTCTATTTCGTTCCTCATAGTTTAAATCTGCATAAATACAAATATATTGAGATTGATGTATTTCTTCGAAGTGAAGCATTGGCGAAACATGTTGCTTGCTGCTGGGGATAGAATTTTGTCACTTGAACTGGTTATAATTCCATCCATTTTAGTGCTATAATAAGTATCTTGCAATGTCATTTATAGGTTCCGATTCCAAGCAACATAGAAAATCATGGACAGTTCGAGCAATGATGAGATCTGCTACACTGACTATTATGTAACTGATAGCGATGAGGAAGAAATTGCGGCTATAAGGGGTAAAGTTTTACTTGGATTGTGAAAATCAAATTAGACTATGCAAGAATATACTACTCTCTAAGATTTATTTTTCTTTCATGTAGGTCCTTTTTACGAGCTAAAAGATTGGTTCGAAAGGTACATCATTTACGGTAATAATGTGCGTTTATCATACAGAAGGTGCAATTTTCTCGAGAATAAAGTGTCCCAGATTGAACCTGATATACCTTTCTATGTTTGCGAGCTCACCTCTTTTTTACTCAGTAGAGGAGGGGGAGGATGGTAAGAAAATTTAGTTTTTTTTCTCGAAAAGGTAACAAATTGTAGTATCCGTCTGATTCAAAAGATTTAATCCTACTAAGAAATTAGTACGATTGAATCTATAGGAAATTTTCCAAAGATGGTTGTTACATTTGTAGGATTGATTCCCATAGGAAGTATTCCTTTGCACTAGATTTTGTAGGAAATGCAACATCCACTCACACATCTTTTTCAGAATCCTCTATTTTTCCTACTATGATAGAGTCAAACAAACTTTGGTTCATATGGAATTCCTGTAGGATTGGAGTGGGCATGACATTGCAATCCTACGTTTATTTTCTCTATCATATGAATCAAGCAGGCATCTATTTTACTACTATTTCACCAGTCAACAAGTCGTAAAATTCTGATAGTTCTTTTCTTCTGGTTTTAGTGATTCTCACTAGATTATAGGCAGAATGTCTTGAAGAATCATCTATGTGAAGAAAGAAATCTTCGTGTGACCAACGAGTTGTACAGAGGTTATCATGAAGTCATGATTTTCATGGGCAATGGTGGGCGTGCAATGATAACTACTAGTACGAGCTGGCGAAATGTTGTTAGGGACGTGGAGCTCTTAGAACACGAAATGATGAACCGACTACACGCGAAAGAAGCGATGATGGGCCCTAACTCCATAAAATGACTAGAAGTCATAGAATCCGTGATAGTATCCATACACGAGAAATCAAGTTTCTGAACTTGGAAGACCCTCTGGAAAGGCGTGAAGCCTATCGGTCGTGTTTGGATATATAAAGAAATAGACATGGATGTTTAACATCTATGCAATAGTCTACATGTCAGAAAGAAGTTTACGACAATGTTCAAGGAGTTGACTATGACAAGATTTGATCTTTCATAGCGATATTTAGTCTTGACGGATTAATGTAGCAACCACTACATATAATTTGGTATATGGTAGTTGAATAAACAAAACAGGATTCTTATAATAGAATGGTTACCTAGGACGTGTACATGACATGGTCCGAAGGGTTTTGTTAATTCAGAGGATGCTAAAAGGGCATGCAAACTTCAATAGTTGAAGTGAGCATAGCGGAGTTGGAATCTTCACCATGATGAAAATGTTAAAGGAGTTTAATTTCATCGGAGATGATGAAGATGCTTGCATTTGCATGAAATTAAGTGGGAGCGCTAAGACATATTTCTAATACATTACGTAGAGGACATATTGTTGATTGGAAATGATGTATCTTGTATTGACACAAGTTAAGAATTTCATTAAAATAAGATTTCGATGAAAGACTTGGACAAAACCGGAATATTAGGCATCAATATCTATATGGATAGATTGAGGCGCTAATATGGTTGTGCCAGACATACATATATCATATATTGAAAGGTTTCAATATGGAAACAACAAGAAAGGTTCTTGCTGCATGGAAAGGATTATATCAAGATTCAAGTGTTTCAACACTTGGTGAGTAAAATCACATGAAGATTTTGATCGATTATACCGTGATATGTATATATCCAGATATGTCCTATGCTCTAAATGTTATGATCACATACCAGAATGATTCATAAGATGATCACTGGACAATAGTAAAGATATTCTTATGAGCTTTGGAAGAACTAAGAATATATCATGTATAAGTGACAAATACTTAAGGTGGTTCATTGTAAAGTGTTACATTGATACTAGTTTTGTCACAGGATACAAATTAAATTTATGTCAATTTAGACTATGGGTGGCACAATGTAATGGAAAGGATGTTCCATGATTGATTTGGATAAGTTCCAAAGTTGAAACATTGTGACGGATACTATAGCAAAAGGCTAAGTATATAACTGCTATAGTAGCAGCAAAGGAGGGCATTTGTGTTAAGAAGTTTGCTATCAAACTAGGTGTGGTTCAAAGTGGGCTAATACTATGAAGATATATTGTATGACAATAATATCAACATATTTTAACCTGAACGAACTAAAGGTCTCACCAAAGGACCAAATTTATACAATGCCATCTCATTTGAGAATGAGTGATGCGTAGAGACGCAAAGACATGCAAATACACACAGACCTAAAACTATCAGATCCGGAGATTATGTTAACCACTAGCAATCGCGTATATGCAACACCAGAAAGCCATAGGTGTTCAATACGCAAAGTTTTTCAAACTAGATTATTGACTCTAGTGCAAGTGGGAGACTGAAGGGAATATGCCCGAGAGGCAATAATAAAGTGGTTATTATCTTATGCCATGTTTATGATAAATATTTATTTTGCATGCTATAATTGTATTAACTGGAAACGTTAATACATGTGTGTTTAATAAACAAAATACAAAGTTCCTAGTACTGCCTCTCATATAGACTAGCTTGTTGATTAACAAGATGATCAAGGTTTCCTGGTAATGGACATTGGTTATTATTAATAACGAGGTCACAACATTGGTGGAATGATGTGATGAACATTCATCCGAAGTATAGCACTACGATCAAAGTCATTATGTTTATATTGCTATAACATCATACGAAGTAATCTTTATCCTTAGACCATGAGATCATGTTAGTTGCTGACACCGGAAGAGTATCTTGATAACACCAAATGTCACACCTTAATAGGGTGACTATAAAGGTGGGTTCAGTGCTACAAATGTGTTATGTTGAGGCTCATGGATCAAGAGTGGGATTTGTCGATCCCGATGATGGATAGATATACTCTGGGCCCTCTCGGTGATATCACATTAAGATTGCTTGCAAGCAAGTGATGAGATCACTAGAATGTTATATCACGGGAACGAGAAAAGAGTGCATGTCGGTAACGAGATCAAACTAGGTATTTGGATACTGATGATGGAATCTCAGACATGTATTATATCATGAGACAAAGGGATTTAGTTACTAGCGTTAAAGGTTCTCATGATCACAGAAGTCATCGTTGAATGTGTAGGAGTCAGTATGGATCTCCAGGTCCCGCTTCTGATTATTGATCTAAGAGGGGTCTCGATCATGTCTGCATTATTCGCGAACCGTAGGGTGACACACTTAATGGATACCGACACCATTTGGAGCCAATATGTTTCAGATAAAGATTTAAGAAAGTGCTAGAATTATTTCAATAGACATTGAAACTGTTTCGGGTGAAATTGCTGAAATTGGTTCTACATGTAATATTGAAATGTTGCAGGGGGTTTTATGTGAATGTTTGTTAATTAAAGTAATTAACAAAATTCTGAATAAAATTAATAAAAGAGTTTTATTAAATGAGAGAGCATTAGATTTGGAGAAATGTAATGCATTTAAAGTGGGACTTTAAAAGAGAATGTGAAGGGGCAAATTTATTGGAGGGAGTTACCACCACATGAATGAGGAGGTGAGGGATCACCCCTTGGGTGCCGGCCATGTGGAGGGGCACCCCTCTCCTCCTATAAAAGGCCCCCCTCACACCCCTTCTTCCTCACACCTCCTCGTGAATGATCTCTCTCCCCCTCTAGTATTTTCCCCCATGGTCTCGGATTAGCGAGATACATGTTCCCGATGGCTTTATCTAGAAAGGAATTGCTTCTTCCGCTGCTTTGCTAGAGCGAGGGACGGAGGTTGTCGGGGTACCAGACGTGTGTGCGATCACGAATGCACCGCTGCTTTGCGGAGCTAGACTTTCTGGAGCTGGATCTGATGGACGTGCTGGAGCTGGATCTGATGGACGTGCTGGAGCCGGACCTGCTTGACTTCATCACGATCTTGAGATCGGCAAGTGGACGACTACATCATCCACGAGTTCCATCTCGTTAACAAAAATTTGTTGTCTTCGAGGGTAAATTCTCTATGGATGTATATCCACCCGTTGCTTGTATCTAGTAGCTTGATCTTGGCGTATAGTTCACATCCTAGGAAATTTCTATTTTCTATGCTATGAACCCTTCATATTTGGCGACTGGCCTTTAGTGAACAATATAGTTTTGTCACTCGTTAATATGTTATCGATTCATATTGGTTAGAGGGTCTAGTCGTGAATATTTGTGTGTCATTTGGTTATTTGTATTATGCGGGTCCCCGAGCATATTCGTTGTTGGGGTTTGGTCGTGCATGTGTGTTTAGCTTTGGCGATATGTTTTGGAAGTTGTTCGGGTAGCTTAGGTCAACTTGTTGTGGCTCGTGGAGCCAGTCGCATGGCGATCCCAAGGGGTACTCCGTACATGGTGTTTTCCCTGAACGCGAGCGGGTTCAATTTAGCGAGTCCCCGAGCGTGGTACTTAACCTTTGAGTCGTATGCCCATGGTAGGTGAGGACGTGGTGTGTTGTTCGGAGTGTAGCGCGTCTCTCCTCCTAGCTTGGAAAACCAGTCGCTGGGCGAGTCCATGGCACGTTCTCATACTTGGTGTGTTCCCCGAGCATGGTACTTCATAGTTCGAGTCGCTATGCACAAGGATGAGGAGGACAAGGTGTAGTGGGAAGCAAAACTGGTCATATTGGCTCGGGGAGCCAGTCGATCTAGGCAACTCCGATGGTGGCTCCGGGTGGGCGTTTTCATGGATAGTGCAAGACCCAAGTAATTTTTGGTGCCCTTGAACCGCACTACTTATCCATGCTGGTCACTCGACCAAGGGTTGACTACCGTAGTTGGCGTGTTGAGCTAAATGTATGAGTGCGATTGGCACAAAAAATAGTGAGTGAACACAATTTGTGCGGATGGTATTTTATTCATCCTTGATAAGCTGAGTACAAGTTTTAGTTCGATGTATAGAACTTTCAGAGGAGATTAACATTCCATGGCCACTCGACGTCGAGTTGGCCGTCACCTCGGGTGTCAATGAGGTAGTAGGCATCATTTCCTAGGACTCTCCCTATGGCGAATGGCCCCTCCCATGGGGAGAGAGCTTGTGCATGCCCTTCTTGTACTGGCTGAGTAGCAGGACGAGGTCACCTTCCTGGAAGGTGTGAGTCTGGACTCGGCAGCTGTGGTAGCGGTGGAGGCTTTTTTGATAGATCACGGTGCGGGAGCAAGCCAGGTCGCGTGCCTCATCAAGCAAGTCGACCCTGTTTTCATGGGCGACTTCGTTCTCCTCTTCCGTGTAGTGGACGACTCGAGGCGAGTCGTTCTCAAAGTCAGTTGGCATGAGGACGGAGGTGCAGATGCCCCATAGTACGGAGGGGAGCTCTTCGACCTAGCATCCTGGCGTCCACTCGAGGGGGGCCTATAGTCTTGGCTTGAGGCCATGGAGGACTCTCTTATTAGCATGCTCGGCTTTCCCATTCGAATCTGGGTGGGCGACTAAGGCGAGGTTGACTCGGATGCCGTGCTCCTCGCAGAAATCAGCCATGGCGCCCTTGGCTAAGTTGGTGCCGTTGTCGGTGATGATGTTGTACGGGTAGCCATACCAGTAGATTAGCTCACGAAGGAATTTGGTGGCGGTCTTGCCATCGCATTTATTAATGGGCATTACCTCGACCCACTTTGTAAATTTGTCGACTACGACTAAGAGGTGGGTCTAGCCTGATGGGGCATTTTGGAAGTGACCCACCATGTCGATGCCCCAAACAGCAAATGGCCATGTGATGGGGATGTTCTTGAGAGCTGAACCAGGGATGTGCGTCTGGTTGGCGAATTTCTGGTACCCGATGCAGTGCTGGACGATGTCGATGGCATCGGCGTGTGCGGTGATCCAGTAGAAGCCGAGGCGCATGGCTTTGGAAACTAGCAACCTTGCACCAGCGTGGTGGCTGCAGTCGCCGGCTTGGATGTCTTGTAGGATATTGTGGCCCTCTTCCGGTTGTATGCAACATTTGTACACGCCTAGCACGCTACGCTTATGGAGATCACTATTGATGATGATGAAAGACTTGTAGCGGCGCATGATCATTCGCGCCTCAGTCTCGTCCTTTAGCAAGATCTTGTTCGCGAGGTAGGCAACGTATGGGGCGGTCTAGTCGCTGGGTTGTATGACCATGGAGACCAGAGCGGACTCAGGCAGCGGGATCCCGATGTCAATCTCCTTTGGGGGGAGACCGATGGCTTGGCAATGATGTCGAGGAAGACGCCCAATGGTGGCGTTTGGAGGGCTGATCCGATGTGTGAGAGTGCATCAACCTCCTCATTCTTCCACCGATCGATCTAGTCGACAAAGTAGCAGTGAAGTAGCCCCCCCAGCTGGTCCAATGCTTGGCGGTATGCTATCATGTTGGGGGGACTCCATCGCAGGTGCCAACGACTTGTGTGGTGACGAGGTTAGAGTCACCGTAACACTTAAGGCGATTGATGTTTATTTCTTTGGTGGCCCGCATGCCATGGAGGCGGGCCTCGTACTCAGCCATGTTGTTGGTGCAGGGCGTGAAGTTGAGCTGCGACATGTATCAAAGTTTGTCGCCCTTGGGGAAGGTGAGGATTATTCCAGCCCCGTCACCATCCCAGGTCTTCGATCCGTCGAAGTGGGGGGACCAGTAGTGGAGGTATGGCAGGTGTTCGCACACGTACACGTCACCATGTACCCTTGATGCCAAGCATGATACACGGAAGCACGTCCTGAGGGAGGCTCGCCGGAAGCGCGGTACGCAAGACAGACCGACGAGCGCTTTTGATGACCCGAAAGCCCGCTCGCCCAAGAGGGACCCCGTCAGGGCGTCGTGGCGGCTATGGGCTACCCTAGGTCGGCCTGACCACCCCTAGAGCCTCGTGGATTCGTAGCCTCCAATCTTTAAGAACGAGAAGAAAGATACAAAGGGAGAGAGATAAAAGTAGATGAACACGAAAAAGTAGTAGATGTGTTTGTTTGATTTGTGTTGTTTCAATCGACCTTAACCCCTCATATATAAGGGCGGCTGGACTTTTCGTGCAAGAAAGAAAGTTGGATTCACATGCAAAACCCTTGTCGGGGTTCAACTCGAAAAAGCAAACTCGAAATTTGTGTAATTGTTCGGTCAAAAACTTGTCTACACCTTCCAGACCACTTTGAGATTGTAAACGAGCTCAGATCAAAATTTCGTAAAAAAAGTTGTGCACCTCAAAAAAGCGAATAACTTTGATGTTGCCCACTTGTTCATCTGACCTGATATTTATGGATGTTTCCCCTTATTTTCGTACCAAACTCAGATTTTAAATGAATGATTTTAGTTATGTTCGGTCGTATCTTAATTCTGTAGATTGTTTACTTGCTTAGATGAACATGGATCCAAAATAAAAGTTGTTTGCCTCGCAAAAGAGAAGAACTTTTATGTACTGCACTTTTCCATCCGAGTTGATCTTGACCGCTTAAATTAAGTCATAAGAAGATTGATTGAATTAGGAGGTTTTCTGGGTCGCCTGAGTCCATTACTCTCGCCTAGGGTGAGACATGGTCTGTGGTCCGGCGACCATGGGTCTCGCCCTGCTAATTCGGTCTATGACAGTATTTTGGCTCTCAATTTGCATGCTAACTCGAATTGAGATGATTCAAAAAGAAAATTGCTTTTTTCGATGATACACACAACTTTCATGTTCGACACTTTTTTATTTAAGTCAGGTTAAAGGAGCCATAGTGGAAGCCTCCATATATCAATCCTCTTGTCTTCTCTGAACAGTAGCATAATCGTCTATTAAGGCTGATCATGGCTTGACTTGATGTGGTGCCTCTTTGATGATGATTAATAATCCTCTAAGTGGACCTTTTCGAGTACCTTTCCCCATTTGCCTTGATTAGCTATGAGGCCAAAACGAGTGCACACACAGGCGTCGTGGGCTGTTGCACTTCTTCCTAGTTGGTGAGGAAGTCAGCCAGAGCTTGCGACTTGATGGCCTTGCATGGCTCGTACTTGTTGTTGTGGACGCCGATTTTGACGGCCCACTTGGCGACTCACTCAGTCACGTTGCAATTGTGGATGATGTCCTACAGTGTGGCGGAGGAAACAACCATGATAGGATGCTCCTGGAAGTAGTGAGGGAACCTCCTATGGGCTCGGAAGACCATGTAGACCAGTTTCTAGTACTGCGGGTAGTGTTGCCTCGAATCGTTGAGTACCTCGCTGATGTAGTATGCAGGGCGCTGCACGGGGAACTCCTTGCCCTCCTAAGGTCGCTCGACGACATCACGACACTGACAACTCGACTGGAGGCCATGATGTGGACGAGCATTGGCTCCTTCTGCATGGGAGCGGTGAGTATTGGTGCTACAAGTAGCACCTCCTTTAGTGATTTGAGCATGTTTTCAGCCTCGCTGTCCCACATGAATGTGGGATTCTTCTGCATAAATCGGTAGACGATGGTGCCAAAGCGCCAAGGCTGGAAGCTGACGAGTAAAGCACCAGCTGATGAGTAAAGCGTCGGTTGACGCCCAAAGCAACAGTATTGGGACACTGTAGCATTGTCCCCCTGTACTGAAAGCTTGACCGGGTCCTAGACCACCGGCTGGGCCCGGCTAGCTAGCCCGCTTTGTAAACCCATAGCTCAAACAGTAAACCCTAGAGCCCACAATGTAACCTACCTCTCCCAACCAGTATATAAGGGGGTAGTGCTAGGGTTCTATGTAGATATTACAAGCTACAAGTTCTCTAGATTTGACCAGTTCAGTAATTCATCTTCCTCCTGCTCTCCATAGCAGCTATGGAAACAGCTCAAGGAGCACTTGTATTGAGCATTCGGTCCCCATATAGTAGATCCTTGCAGGAGTAGGAGTGTTACCTCCTCCAGAGGGCTCCGAACCTGGGGACATCGCTGTGTTCACAGTATTTGTGCCCAACCCGTTGCGAGTAGCCACCGATAGCATCCTGATTATCCCCTTAATGCCATCCCCGATGGCACTGCCGTGTTCCACACCACGACAGTTGGCGCCCACAATGGGGCACAACGCTTCGACTGCGGTCATCTTTCGCATGGGAATTCCGCTCGTCGCCGGTGAGCAATTCACCTCTGGCCTCGTCCTCACCTTCAACTCCTTCAGCTGCGTCCTCGACAACGCATCCCGCTTCAATAGGGAAACCTTCACAACCGATGGCTCCGTCATGCACTTCGGCGAGCACCGTGTCGACATCACCAACATCGCCAAGGATTTCCCTCGCAAGGTCATCACCGTCTCCGGTGTGATGCATGGCTTCTCTGCCCCACGCCTCGCCAGCGGAAGCGTTGAGGTCATGATGGCCGGTTTAGGCGAAGGCCGCCGCCGCCTGCCTCCAGACCGCAACACAGGAGCCAACGATGCCACTCCGTGCGAGCAAGACCCAAATCCATTGGCCACCTCCATCTAGAACCTTCGCATCCCCATCATGCCGTGGCTGCGCTGAAAGCCACGTGCCAGAACCTCCTGGAGGAAGCCAGCAAAATCGCCGCCTGGATGCGACCATGCATGAATATAACACCATGCACGGCTTCGCCCGCTTACCCGGCGCAATCCGGAAGGCTTCGCCCCAGGGCTGTAACCTGGGCTCGGAACTAGACCGTGCAGCTGACTCGCGCATCCACGTAGCTCGCCGGTTTACAATACTCTGGCAAAGAACATGAGGGTCGCAGAAGTAGCTGCCGCTGTGCTAAGACACCTGGAGGGTGACGAGCTGCATCGCCAGCAGGCACGTGTCCAGCTCCTGGTCACTACATCCAACAAGCAGCATGCCAAGGCAGGTGCAAGCCTCAGAGGAAACAGCAAGAGTGAGCAACCTCGCCGGGTGGCGGATCCGGCTGTAGGCGGCAGCAAGGCCTCCTCCCCGAACGGTGTTAAGCAGAACAACCATCCATGCGGCAGATCGGCCGGCCATGGGAAAATCCACGTGAACCTGCGGCTGTCACCAGTAGAAACCGTGATCCGGCTGATGAAGCCGGAAGAAGCAACGCGCCACCCAAGTCCCGCCTTTCAGGACGGCTTGGTCCGCTCGAGCTAGAAGAGCCGCAGGATTCACGCACACACATCGATCTGCTGGTCCAGTCACGTGCACTATAAGAAGAAAGTCTGGCTGGCCCAAGATGTTTCAGACCATGCATCCGAAACAAACCGTTTCCAAAGGGATTTTCGCTCCCAAG
This sequence comes from Avena eriantha, assembly GCA_910589775.1. NCBI lineage: Eukaryota > Viridiplantae > Streptophyta > Magnoliopsida > Poales > Poaceae > Avena > Avena eriantha. Next base: position 423,642,232 of record OU342743.1, read on the forward strand.
GGACACGCTGAAGTACAACGGCATGGTCAAGTCGGAGGACTGGCTAGTGGGCTACACCATCACGGTGGGTATCGCAAACGGCAACCTCCAGGTAGTCATGCGCTACGCCCCCTCATGCTCCTCGACTCGGCCAGAACATGGATCAATAGTCTCCCCGACAACAGCATCAACGTGTTGATTGACTTCGAGCAGGCATTCGTCTGCAACTTCACTAGCACCTACAAGCGCCCGGGTTGCCCGGCGAGCTCGCTCTCTGTGTCCAAAGCAATGATGAGACCTACCGATCCAACATCACCTGGTGGATGAGCATGCACAACTCCTGCGAAGGGGTGCACGAGCAACAAGTAGTTGACTTCTTCGTCGATGGCTGCAGAGACGACACAATGCTAAACCACAAGCTCCGCCGGGTGGAGCCCACCAACATGGCCCAGACCATGGCCATCGCGGACAAGTACGCCACCGCTGACGCGACAATGAATAGATCCATCCGGGTGGATGACCAGGGGAAGATCATCGTGGATGTCTTCACGGACTAGCACTAGCTAGACGGAAACAACAACAACTCCACGCGGCACAACAACCGCCATGGGAAGAGGAAGGATGACTAGCGGGATAACCAATATGGTTCTAGGCAGGTGGCAGCCGTCCAAGAGGACCCGGCTGTACGCGGCAGCCGGAGGCAGAAGCCTGAGACCTGCCGCCTCAGCCCAATTACACCATTGAATCGATGCTTGATGACCCATGCAAGTTCCATAGCGGCGGAAACAATCCGGCTACACATACAACTCGCCAGTGCAACTGGAACAAGAGGATGGCTGAGGTTTGTGGGCTACCACCGCCACCCCCGCCTCCTCTAGTTGGTGGCCAGCAGGACAACCGCGAAAGCTAGAACCGCCAGGACAAAGACGGAGGAGACTATCCTTGCTGGGTGGGGAACTACCACATCTTCACCACTGAGCCGGAAACCAAGCATAGACAGAGGCGCCATGAGGTGGAGGTGAACGCAGTCGTTCCACCCATCTCGCAATACCTAAACTGGTATGAGCAAGAGATCATGTGGAGTCGGAAGGACCAGCCGGATGTGCTACCACACCCAGGCACGTACGCAATGGTCCTGGATCCCATTATCGTCTCCAAGAAGCACTAGTGCAGGTTCTCCCGCGTCCTTGTTGATGGAGGCAGCAACATCAACCTCCTGTACCTCAGCTCTCTGGACTGACTTGGCATTAGCGATTCCCAGCTAGAGCCATCCAGTACCTCCTTCCATGGAGTCGTTCCGGGTCCATCGCATTCGCCAATCGGTAGGATCCGACTGGATGTCATCTTCAGCAGAGAAGACAATTTCCGCCGCGAGCCCATCTGGTTCGAGGTGGTCAACCTCTCCAGTGCATACCACGCCATCCTCAGACACCCAGCGCTAACCAAGTTCATGGCGGCGCCGCACTACGCATACCTCAAGATGAAGATCCCCAGGCCAAAGGGAGTAATCACCATCACAGGTGACTACAGGTGGTCGGTGGAATGCACCACTAATGGCTCCAAGATAGACGAAGCCATGATCATCGCAGAAGAGAAGGGCATCATCGTGCAGAACATGGCGGCCCTGCAGGCGGACATGCCGACTTGTGAGCCAAAGCCAGCCGGAGAGGGGCAGTTCCAGCCATCAAAGGGCACCAAGAAGATCCTGCTCAATGAAGCTGAGCCAGAGAAGTTCGTCCTGGTCAGAGACGGCCTTGACAGCAAATAGGAAAGCACGCTTGTCGACTTCCTCAATGAGAATCGGGATATCTTTGCTTGGTCCCCCAAGGACATGCGTGGTGTTCCGAGGGAGCTCGCCGAGCACTCTTTACATGTCAGGCCGGATTCAAAGCCGGTCAAATAGTCACCACGCCTCTTCGCTGAAGAGAAGAGAAAGAAACATTCGTGAAGAAATCACCCGGCTGCTCACAACCAGATTCATCATGGAGGTTTCCCACTAAGAATGGTTGGCAAACCCAGTGCTGGTGCTAAAAACAACAAAACTTGGCGCATGTGTGTTTACTACACCAGCCTCAATAAAACATGCCCCAAAGATCCATTCGCCCTGCCAAGGATAGACCAAGTGATCGACTCCACGGCTGGCTGCGAGGTGTTGTCGTTTTTGGACGCGTATTCTGGCTACCACCAGATCAGGCCGAACCCCGCTTATCAAATAAAGACAGCATTCATCACCTCGTACGGGGCTTACTGCTACACCACCATGCCATTTGGACTGAAAAACGCAGGTGCCATTTACCAACGCTGCATCAGAAGTGCCTGCAATCGCAGATCGGTAGAAATGTGCACGCCTACCTCGATGACATGGTGGTCAAGAGAAAGGAGCGGCAGACACTCCTCGAAGACCTAAAGGAAACATTTGCCAACCTTCGTCGGTTCCAGATGAAGCTGAACCCGGAGAAATGCGTGTTTGGTGTCCTAGCCGGCTAGCTCCTTAGTTTCCTCGTCTTAGAACATGGAATCGAGGCCAACCTAGAGAAGATCAGCGTAATCGAGCGCATGCAGCCACCATAGAATCTGCACGACGTGCAGAAGTTCACCGGGTGCTGGCCTCCCTCAGCCGGTTCATCAGCCGGCTGGGTGAGAAGGCACTCCCCCTGTACCAGCTCATGAAAAAATAGACAAGTTTGTCTGGACGACGTAGGAGAACGAGGCCTTCCGCGACCTCAAGCGCATGCTATCCTCTCCACCAATACTGGCAGACCCCGCTGCAAAAGAGCCAATGCTAATGTACATGGCAGCTACCAATCAGGTCGTGAGTGTCGTGCTGGTGGTTGAAAGGCCAGAAGAAGGAAAGGCGCAGCCCTCACTACCAGAAGCTGGTGTATAGAGTATACATGGGCCCCAAGAAACTGAAGCACTAATTCCAAGAGCACTCCATCTGGGTAGTGGCGCTAGCCCCCCTTTCGAAGACCATCGGCAACAGGGACGCCATAATCCGGGTGGCGAAGTGGGCGATAGAGCTCGTCACACACTACATCTGGTACGAGCCAAGAACGGCGATCAAGTCTCAAGCACTGGAGGATTTCCTTGTTGACTAGGTAGAGACGCAATACTTGCCTCCATGCCCTGACTCCACGCATTGGAAGCTACACTTCGACGGCTCCAAGATGTACGGGGGACTCGGAGCCGGGGTCATCATCACCTCTCCAAAATGAGACTGGCTAGAGTACATGTTGCAGATCCACTTCCGTGCATCCAACAACGTCACCGAGCATGAAGCGCTCGTCCATGGCCTTAAGATGGCAAAAGAAATTGGCATCAGGCGCATCCTCTGCTTTGGCGACTCAGACCTGGTGGTGCAGCAAGTGTCGGGCGATTGGGATGCCAAGGATGCGAATATGGCACTATACCGTTTCTTCGTGCAACAACTATGTGCCTTGTTAGAAGTATGTGAGTTTCACCATGTGCCTCGAGCAAACAACGAAGCAGCGGACACACTCGACCGAGGCGGGTCAACAAGAGCAGCAATTCCCCCTGGGTCATCCTCAAAGACCTGCGCAAGACCTCAATCACTCCAACCTCGGAATTGGACGCCATATTGCTAGATGCGGACCCGGGGACTGCCGGCTCCAAGCAACCTGAAGCTGCAGCTAAGGCCCTGGGGACTGCCGCGCCACACCCGTGGACTGCCGCCTCCATCCCGAGGACTGCTGGGTCGAAGTCCACGATAGTCCCAGGTAGCTCCAGTAGCCCGAGGACTGCCGACTCCCCTCTTCCACCCGGTATGCCACCCGACGAGTCTGAGACGGTCATGTGCAAGGAAATCAAGCTGATCATGGAGACCGTGTACACCATCTGGGAAACCTCTCCATGGGCCAAGCCATTCATGAACTTCCTGACCAAAGGGGAGCTGCATGACGAAGAGGTTGAGGCAAGGCAAGTGAAGTGCAGGGCAAGTGTGTACACCATCAGCAACAACGAGCTGTACAAGCGTAGTGTGGGAGGAATCTATCAGCACTATGTGAGCCAAGAAGAAGGAATCCGGCTGCTATTGGACATTCACCAAGGCAAGTGCGGTCACAACGGATCTTCATGAGCCATAGTGCCAAAGGCATTCCGCCATGGCGCTGGAGGACACCGAGCAAATGGTAAAGGCATGTAATGGTTACCAATGATTCAGCTAGCAAAATCACACTCCATCGGGGCCACACAAGACAACCCCCATCCCCTGTGTGACACCCCCGGGATTAGGGTTAAACAAATCCAGACCTTAGCCTGACATAAGCTTAACCTAGAGCTCGAGGATATCTAGTGAGAAATTGGTAACACAATAGTAACCCTGTGACAGAAAAATTATTATAGCAAGCTCATAACTGAGTGAAGAACCAAAATATTAGAAGCAAAGGTCATTGACCATAAACATCAAACAATGGAAGGCAAATTATGCTATTAAGTATATCAAACATAACAAATGTCATACCAAACTTGTCTTCTGATGAACACTTATTCTGCTACAAAAGTACCAACAAAGCATGGGTGATTATAGGGTGTACTCCACAAGACTTATGGCTAGAGGGGTTATTTTAAATAAAGCCATCTTTATTTTGTAAATCAGGAGGAAGAAGAAGCTGATCTAATCAGAGTATTTTAAAAAGGGATAAGAGAGCGTCATCTCCACAATTAGGATCACCCCCTCGTACCCATGAGGAAGCTTCCTTAAGCACACGTTGAACTACCAGGTTTTATGATTAGGTTAATGTTCTCTATGATCTTAGAATCTGGTCACCAAGCGTTCATAACTATAAACACGGCTTTTTGAAAAGATTTAACCCTACAGGGGTGTACAACTTTACCCACATGTACCAACCGACTCGTAACGCCACTAGATAAGCCTTCTTCCTTGGAAGGGCGGCACAGGGTGGTTGGCCACGACCTTGACCTTTCTTTCACCGAGACCATGAGTCACACCGTAAGGATTTTTCTGTCGTAATGGGTCAATTCTCGAAGCCGGTCCCTAGAGATGTGGGAGAGGTTGGTTTATTAGGGGCGCTATCTACCCCAAGCAACCTCGGCCACACTTACTTGCCTGTTATGGTGCACCTCCTTCGAGAACAACCAAATATGCATATGTCAAATGGAACGCCCGAACTAGGTGACTCATGGAATCTACTAGGCAACTTAATCAGCGGAGGGATTCCCAAGCCTCGTGTGGTTATACGCTCATCCTGGTCAAAAGTCAAGAACTCGATTCCTAGTGGTGGCGAGCATGGGACTACAAAAACCACATCCCACTTGGCGTGCCATACAAGCCTTAGCATGATTAACCTTTACCACTTATCTCAACTCATCTCGTTCTCTTGTTGACATGGGTATGATTACATGGATGCTCATCATTCGCTACCCTACATTGGGTAAAAGGCCTATGGCCCGTAAAGATTCAAGATAACATCCCAAGGAAGCAACCGACAGAGATTTGTTATTGTATTAGGAATGAGACCATAAACCAGCATTATGTTCGTATTGTAATAACGAGTGTATGAAACCTATCCGCATATAGCTTTAAGACCTGGCCTATTATATATAGGGTGGGAGAAGCCCAAGCGACGATACCGAAACCTAGACGACAACTTGTAATATATTGTTTTTCCCAATATTCAGATGACTTTGTCTTCATTGTTTCCCTGACATCTAATGAAATCCCCAGCATTCTCTTTTCCGCGAAACCCCAAGTCCATCATCATGGGCATTGCCGAGGTGACCCTCATCAATTGGCGCCATCTGTGGGAAACCTGAACGCTGGAATCACGGATTAGGTGGAACGCTCTCCACCAAGCATCAACTCAACAAAAGAAAATCCACACCCGCCCACCCTTGTACTAGTACCCGCCAATTCCAATGGCGGATCCGATCTAATCATCGGAAGCCTCCACTTCCAAGCAGACAACATACAAGAATCACTCCCTTCGGCCCTGATTGCATCAGAACCGTCGGTGGAAAAGGCCACACCTATAATAGTCCCAGCATCGCCCGTTGGATCCTCCACAGACATCATAGCTCACACCGAAACAGGAAAAGAAGGTCACCAATCAATCCCACCACATGGAGCAAACCCAACAAACTCAGAACCCGAAGAAAGCAGCGAAAACGTCGACTTTGAAGAAAGGATGACGAAAATTTATCCAGAACTACGATTTCGGAGTACCACAAGCACACCCGCAGAAACAAAAGACGACGCCGTCAGGCCACAAATAACATGCCACCAAGTGTACATGATCAACGGAGATACTTCAACACCACGCGACAAAAACAGTTATCCTATCATAAACCCTGATGATATTTTATCAGACGACCATGCAGGAAACCACGGCAATGAAGGAGAACACAACAATGGAGGAGAACACTGAAATGGAGGATAAATAGCAAACAATCGCATAGTTCGAGGAGGAGGCGGAGAACCACGCACAGAAGAGAGACCAGGACTTCGGCTACCAGCATCGGCATGGCGAAAAGCAAGAGAGGCAATTTTGGGAGTAGTCCCAATGGCGCTAGATGCTTCACAGGAGGATCTACTGGGGTACCAATATTTGCTCCACCAAAAGAAGAGAGACCTACTCCGGATGCAAAGACAGGTCGATGAAATAAAAAGGCTAGCCGATGAATCGAGTTTACGATGGGCCCAAAGCTCTACCCGATGGTCAAGGAGTGTCACAGGAGTAGCACCAGCAAGAAGGGAGACATCTCGATTATGTAATATCCCTGAAGTAGAAAGAAGTGGAATCATCCGAGATCTCGACCTATCATCCATGTCAATCGATCAAGCAGGAAACATCAAAGCAAAAACAGCTCAGGCAGCCATTGTGGCCGCGCAAACATATCTGATCACCACCCAACCCACACCCTATGATCTGCATGCGGCCCTCCACCGCACAGCTTTGATGAACCACGGTATGGTAGGAGCCTCACTCGCAGAAGCAGAACAAGGACTCACACAAAGGTCCCCACGCCGTCACAATAGTCCTCGGCAAGTAGGACACGCCCGGCGATCTCGATCACCACACTAGGCACACCTCGTAGGATCTGTGCCGTGAAGCAACACATGAAACGACAATACCCAACATAGGAGCAGTGGACCAAGAGACGAAAGCCGTGCCTGACGATATCAAGATGGAGATGACGAAGATGACCATGGGATATACAGCGCGAGCTATTTTACACGGAGGATTCACAAAGCCTTAGTACCCAAAGACTTCAAACTTCCACACGACCGACATAAATACGATGGAATCCAGGAACCCGAAGCTTGGTTGGTAGATTATCTAGCCACCGTCAAATTACAGGGCGGCTCCACAACTACTTCAATGCAAAGTCTACAACTACACCTCACTGGCGCCGCAAGATCATGGTTGAAGCACCTACCCGAAGATTCAGTTGGTAGCTAGAACAATCTAGAAGATAAATTCATCCGACACTTGCATTCTACATTCAAAACACCAGCATCCTTGGAGCAGCTACCAGAGTGCAAACAAAAATCTGGGGAGTCAATTAGAGCGTTCATACAACAATGGAATATCATTAAAAACTTTGCCGAATCCATATCCAACGAAAGGGCCATCGAAGCCTTCAATGACGGTCTCCGTTGCCGAGAATTCATAGAAAAGATGGGTCGGGTTAAACCGAAGACAATATCACAGTTAATGGAAATAGCAAACCACTAGGCTGATGGAGAAGACACGCTACATAATAAGCGCGCGCGGTCACCCGAAGAAGATAGGGATAAACGTGGCAATGACAGAAGACGAAGGAACAATGATGGACACACAGGACCAAGCTACGTCGCAGCAGGTTTTTCGGGTGAAGGTAACAACAGAAGCAACGACAATAACAATGGATACTGTCAAAACAGAGATGGCATCAGAGGAAGCCAACCTGCACAAGGTATCAGCCAAGAGCACGAGACCCACCTATGTCCGCAATGCAGATGCTGGAAGGACCCTGCAATATGCATTTTTACATCAACTCAGCACGCAGATGACAATCCAATCATCTGATGAAAGACTACCGAACATTCTTGAAAATCTAGGAGTTGTGCAATGCAAAGGCAGTCGAAGTAGCAAATCGAGGGTACACATCCACGCCTGGTGCACTGGCTATCAGTGCACCACCACCGGTTGCACCACCACAAAATTCAAACGATCAAAACAACGAGTACCCCAGATCAAAAGGAACAATGTCTTTGATTTAGAAAGGGCGTCCACCCAACAGAATTCAGAAGCTCATCACAAGACAAATCAATATGGTGGAAACATCAACATCAGCTACACCCGAATATCTCCATTGATCAGAGCAAGAAATCAAATTCAGCAGAGCATATCACCCACTCTAGGTCCCACGACCAGGTCATTTAGCCCTGATAGTCGAAGCAGAAATTGGCGGATTCGATATGAGCAAGGTCTTCATGGATGTATGGAGTAGCATAAAGCTGATCTACACAAAAACGTTGCGAACAATAGGCTATCCCCTGGATAATCTAGCTCCAACAAAAACCTCTTTCCATGGAATAGTACCAGGTAAAGCCAAAATTCCTTTAGGCAAAGTTTTTCTTGACGTCGTTTTTGGTTCCAAAATAAATTTCAGGCAAGAAAAACTCGAATTCGAAGTCATGGATTAGCCATCACAATATCATGCAATCCTGGGACGACCAGCTTTTGCATGGTTTATGGCAGTACCGCACTATGCATATTTAGTAATGAAAATGCCAGCATCAAAGGGAATTATCACGGTATAAGGAAGCTTCACATGGGCCGATAGTTGTGATTGGGAGTTCAACAAAATTTCTGAATCTTTCGGGATGGCAACAGAGTTTGAGCAACTCAAAAGTTTAGCAAACGCACAACCTCTAGAAGTAACACCTGTCAATCCTTATCGGGATTTTGACACGGCAAAAGACACAAAAGAAGTACAGATCCACCCCGTCAACCCGACGAAAACAACATTCGTGGCCTCCAACCTTGATCCCGCATAGGAAAGCGCACTCATCGAGTTCCTCCATGAGCACTGGCAGATTTTCGCATGGCTACCTTCTGACATGCTGGGAATCCCTAGGGAACTCGCTGAGCACTCATTAAATCTAGACCCAAAGGTGGAGCCGATAAACACACCATTTCGACGCTTCGCAGAACCAAAACGCAAGGGCATTGGAAAAGAGCTCCATCGCCTAACTGATGCCAATTTTATCAAAGAATTAACAAAATCAGGGTGGCTCGCAAACCCAGTATGTGTTCCAAAGAAAAACACTACAGAACTTCGGATGTGTATCAACTTTACTACACTTAACAAACATTGCCCAAAAGATCACTTCACATTGCCGCGAATCGACCAAATCATTGATGCAACTGCGGGATGCGAACATCTTTCTTTCTTGGATGCTTATTTAGGATACCACGAGATCAGGATGAAGAAGGAAGACCAGGAGAAACGGCGCTTATCACGCCTTGCGACGTATTCTGGTACAGAACAATGCCCCTCAAGAACGCTGGAGCAACATATCAGCGGATGATGCAGAAGTGCCTAGGAAGCCAAATAGGTACAAACATGCAAGTGTATATTGATGATGTCATAGCTACGATAGGTCACAGATCGGCGCCGATCAAGGACCTAGAAGAAACATTCAAAAATCACGACAGGTTTAGCATCAAACTAAACCTGAAGAAATGCTCCTTTGGAGTTCCAATAGGATAGCTCCTCAGATATTTGGTATCATCCAGAGTGATCGAGGCTAACCCCGAAAAAATACAAGCTATCCTCACAATGAAGAAGCCAACAAATCTACATGGTGTACAACAATTGGCAGGACGAGCGGCGGCACTGAGTCGTTTTATTACAAGATTAGGAGAAAAAGCGCTGCCATTCTACACCCCCGTGAGGAAATCATAAAATTTCAAATGGACGGAAGAAGCTCAGCATGCCTTTGAAGATCTTAAAAGAACACTTTCGACATCCCCGGTTGTCGTGTCACCAAAAGAGAAAGACTCTTTACTCCTTTATATTGCTACCACACATGAGGTGGTCAGCACAGTACTGGTCATAGAACGACCCGAAGAAGTGAAGACACACGGTGTGTAGAGCCTAGTATACTTCCTGAGCGAGGTTTTATCGCCATCTAAACAAAGGTACCCACATTACCAGAAGCTAGCATATGGGGTATTTATGACATCACAAATACTGCGCCACTATTTTTCGGAGCACCCGATCATAGTGGTCAACTAAGCGTCTTTGTCAAGCATCCTCAACAACCCAGAAGCAACCGGCAAGTTTCTCTATGGGGCATCGAATTATCCCCTAGGGATATCTCTTATGAGAAGCGCAAAGCAATTAAGTCACAATTTCTTCTAGATTTCATCACAGAGTGGACGGAGCTACAATGTGCGGGTCCACCTGACCTTTCTATTGCCTGGACAATGTATTTTGATGGATCAAAAAGAACATAGGGAGCAGGAGCAGGAGTCGTACTAATATCACCTCAAGGCGACAAAATGCGCTACATTCTTCAGATGAGCTTTACAAATGCATCCAATAAGGAAGCAGAATATGAGGCCCTATTGCATGACATGCGGATGGCCAAAACTTGCGGTGCAACTCTCCTAAAAATCTTCGGAGCTTCCAATCTTGTAGTGCAGCAAGCAATGAAGAAGTGTGATGCTGTTAGCGAAAACATGATAGCTTATCGCGACCTATACAGCATCATGGAGGCTCAATTTGATGGATGTGAAGTGTCACATATAGGAAGAGCAAGCAATGAGGAAGCCGACAATTTAGCAAACATCGGGTCATTATGTTTGCCAATACCACCAGGAGTTTTTTGGGAAGAAATAATGGAGCAATCAATGAAAGCAAAAAGAGTCTCCAAGGTTGTAGCACCAAAAACAGGGAAAAAGAAATATCCAAATAGTCGAGGGCTCCTTAAGAAACCAAAATATATAGAAGAAGCCATCAAAGAAGAAGAACGAGAAATCGGAGAGGTCATGTTAATCGAACCAACCTGGATGCAACCGTATATAGCATACATGACTAAAGGGGAACTGCTAGAGGATGTGATAGAGGCCCGACAAATTACCCGACAATCAAAGGCTTTTAGGATAATCAAAGGAGAACTTACAACATAAGTATTTTGGGTGTGTTGCAATGTTGTGTAACACCCGAAGAAGGAAAAATTATACTTAAAGATATACATGAAGGAGTCTGTGGCCACCATGCTAGTAGCTGATCAATTGCTACAAAAGCGTTCATGGTAGGATTCTATTGGCTCACTACAGTACAATATGCCAAAGACATCGTCAAAACATGTGAACCATGCCAACGATTCACAACAAAATCTGGAGCACCCGCAACTAAGATGAATCCCATACGTTTAGCGTGGCCTTTCGCTCAGTGGGGACTCGACATGGTGGGAAAACTTCACAAATCATCACCAGGTGGACATGTCTTTCTGCTAGTAGCAGTCGACAAATTTACTAAATGGATTGAAGCAATGCATGTCACAACCCAAGATGGAACTTCGGCTGTGAATTTTATCAAATCCATAGTATTTCGGTTTGGCATACCAAACAGCATTATCACGGATAATGGGACCAACTTCACTTCCAATGAGTTCAAGGAGTACTGCTAGGAGATGGGCATCAAGTTAAGCTACTCCATGGTAGCTCACCCGCAAACAAATGGACAGGTCAAAAAAGCCAATGGACTAGTCACTGCTGGACTCAAAAAGAGATTACTGGCACCACTCGACAGAGCGAAAGGAGCATAGGTGGACAAATTGCCATCCGTGTTATGGAGTTTACGTACAACTCCAAATAATTCAACACAGGAGACGCCTTTCTTTTTGGTCCACGATGCGGAAGCCGTGCTTCTAGTTGAGGTATCACACGAATCGCCAAGGGTAGCTGCATCTGATGAAGAGGAATCAAGAGAAGCACTTGAAGATGATGTGGAAGCGCTTGATGAAGCTGGAGATGAAGTCCTCCAAAGAGCAACTATGTACCAGCAAAACTTGCGCAATTACCATAGCAGGAGATTGCGACCCAGGTCCTTCGCAGTGGGGGACCTAGTTCTTCGCCTTAAGCAAGATGGTCATAAGAAGCTAGAATCGCCATGGGGAGGACCATACATCATCACATAAGTTATTCCTGGAGGAGCATATCAACTACAAGACAAGAAGACATGAGTAAATTACTCAAATCCATGGAACGTAGCATAGCTATGACGCTTTTATGCATAAGATTATTTGCAAAGATGAGAAGAGTTACAGTTCGTCTTATTAAGCCAAGATGTCCAGGATAAAGGCTAAACAGCCATCTGATCAAAAGAATAATGTATCGTCGATTTTTGACTTATACGTAAAGTGATAAGTTATTTATACCTTTTTTCACATAGATCACTGATTTCCGTCAAGCTTACAGCAATTATGAGCCTATGTCCAGATACAGGCATCCGAACATAGCCTCGGGGGCTACTCCTATCGGGAGCGCTAGCGCGCACCCGATAAAGAATTCAGATGTGTATGAAGTATATTGATAATTGCTAAAACCTTTTTTTTGAGTTTTACACCCGTGTATCCTCAAAAAAGGAGTTACTCCTATCGGGAGATTGTATAAAATAATCTGATATAACCAGAAAGAGTGGCAGCCTAGTAGGCCACCCAACAAAAAATCCAAAAATCTCGGATCTTGTTCGGACGCGACAAAAAATCGAAATGCCATGTTCAAGAACATGAAGGTAAGACCCCAGGATTCGTCTTGTGTGTCCTGGTAATCGCACAAGAATGCGCTCTTCAAGAAATTTTTTGTATCAATGATACGATGAAAAATCCCGACAGACGCATTGGGTACACGAAAAAAACAGAAAACTGGAATTCAGTATTCGGTAAGACCTCAGCGGCTCAAACTGAATTAGGCTAGTTACAAAATTTCAGATTCGAGCCTGGGGACTTGAGTTTGATGTAGGTCATCCTTGTTTTTGCCTAGGAGCAATTAACTGATTCCTGATCTATCGGAAGCATTAGACTCGTTGTACCAAATCCCTATAAAATACAAAGAGAGATAAAAGAAACTTTGTGACTCAACCAAATCCCTATAAAATACAAAGAGCGATAAAAGAAACTTTGCTCATTATTCGCTACCCTACATTGGGTAAAAGGCCTACGGCCTGTAAAGATTCAAGATAACCGCCAAAGGAATCAACCGACCGAGATTTGTTATTGTATTAGGAAAGAGACCACGAACCGACATTATGTTGGTATTGTAATCACGCGTGTATGAAACCGATCCGCATATAGCTTTGAGACCCGGCCTATTATATATAGGGCGGGAGAAGCCCAAGCAAGGGTACCGAAACCTAGAGGACAACTTGTAATAGAGTGTTTTTCCCAATATTCAGGCGACTTTGTCTTCATTATTTCCCTAACATCCGACGACATCCCCAGCGTTCACTTTTCCATGAAACCCCAAGTCCATCATCATGGGCATTGCCGAGGTGACCCCTCGTCACTTCTCATACTAGATTCTCTGCATCTGATACATCATTTGGATGAACCAGCACTGACAGCTAAGCATGGCTAAGCAAGACACATATATAAGCTCTAGCGGTGCACACAAGCCAAACCTAGTTATGCTAGGAGCAGTGGATCAGGTAATATAAGCTGAAAGGGTGTGATGAAACAAATAGGATACTCTATCTATCGATAAAAGACCACAATAGAATCATATGCATCATGGCAGGAATTGAAATGCTTTCAAAATCATAGGATTGTATAATGGTGGGCTATACTTGCCTTTTCCTGTTGATAACCAATGAGCAAATCTTCAAATATCTTGTACTGGACTTGATTTTAGTTTATCAAGTATTGTTCATCGGTCTTCGATGGTGTTGATCTTGGTCTTCGATCTTGATCTCGATATCGTATTCTACCGGGACGAACCAAACACCCGAAAGAAAGGGGGAAAAACAATCAACACATGGCATCGATGCAATGCTCAAACAAGGATGATGATATGACAAGTTAAATTATATTGAAAGGAAACCCTATAGAATGCTTCACAAATTAAATGGGGTTCCAAGGGGTGCAAACCCTAATATAGGAGAGACCCTAAAATCACCTGCGGGGTTCAATTGATTCTTCTAATTAAACTTGTCATTAAAGTTGGTTAACAATGCATGCTTTTGATACTATGATGTAGATCTCATTTTTCTGAATATTTTGATATATTAAACACATTTTTTGACTTATAAATAATTAGATATTGATTTTATAAGAATTAAACCATTTTTTCGGATTTATTCAACCAATATCAAACCTTTACTGCATTAGCATGACATAGGGCTGACGTCACCACATCATCTAACACTTTCCTCACCCGAGGCAGATCCACCCCATGTCACTGACCTGTGGGCCATATGCCCACATCAGCATCCACGGTGGTGGTCAACAGGTCAACAGGGTCCACGGTCACGTCAGCGTGACGTAATCGCGACGGCCACCCTCAGGTGGTCATTGGCGACGGCGAGGGAGAGCGCTAGGGGCTACGGGACTAGGCGCTCCCGAACTAGGGCTTCGTTGTGAACCTAAAGAGGGCGGCACCGCTAGGATTTGGTCACCAGAGCCATGTCTACGGCGAGCGGCGGCAATGGAGCTTGCAGGCGAACGGCGGCATGGTTCTATAGAGCGAGAGTGAGACAACGAGGAGGTCCAGGAGGACAGGGAACTCACCCTGGTGCTAACGGTGGCCTCATAGGGGTAGGAGGAGGTCAGGGTCGATGACATGCTCGACCACGGAGCTCGTTGGGGTCAGGAGAGACGGCCGCGATTCTGGCGATTCGAGGCGTGCCGGCAAGCACTGCTCAACAGGAACGAGGAGGAGGCAAGTCGGAGATCATGGTGGTCTTGGATGGCCGGGGAAAGCACAACAAAAACACAACACCAACGGCTACTGGGGCTAGGGTTCAGGCCCGTAGGGAAGAGAGGAAGTGACGTGTGCGTGAGGGGGAGGATAAGGCCAGGGGAACCGAGAGGTGCACGGTGCAGCGGTCTTATCTCCTCCAGAAGGCCGCGCGACGGCCGCGGGCATCTTGGCGCGCGGTGGCCAGCAGCGAGACGACACGCAGCTGCTTCGGACGAGACGCGAGGTGGACGAAGATGATGCTCTAGACCAAAATGGTATGGGCCAGATTGAGCCGCCTGTGGGGTGCTGCTGGGCACGCAAGGGTGGCAGGTAGCGCGGTAGGGAGTTGGGCTAGCCTGCGTGGCTCCAGTTCCATTTTTTTACAAAAATTGTTTTCCTTTTTCTGAAATCCTTTTCTCTTTTGTATTTCAAATTCTTTTACTGGTTTGAATCATTTGAGAAAATACCAGAGAGTTGTAGAAATAAAGAAAACACTAAGGGGCCCTTTATATCAAGTTGGGTTGCACACTTTTATACTTTTCAAATATATTTAAAATTGTTTGAGAGGTTTTCAAAGAGAGGGAAGTATTAGGGTTTCAGGGTTTTGCTTTACTTCTTTTTGCATGCATTTTTTATTTCTTAGCAAAATAGTGATGCTCATGAATGCACAAACAAACCCTAAATAACATTAACTAAAATTGGGGTGTTACAGATCTATCCCCCTTATGAAAATCTCGACCTGAGATTCCGCAGGTAGGAAGAAGGAAAAGCTATAGGTTCAGTCTAAGGATAAGAGGGAAACACACTGAACAACAGATAGAGTATGTCATGGTCAACTCATGGAGGAGTGTTCAGAAACAACTCTGAGATGACGACATGAAACACATCAAGGTAGCAGAGGAAACAAAAGGAGATGGGTCTCAAGTTGATAGATACATGGTCTTCATAAGGATTGAGACCATGGAGATTGATGCGCTTGACTTTCAACATAGAGCTCGTTGGGAACCCCAAGAGGAAGGTATGATTAGCACATCAGTTAGTTTTCCCTCAGTTATGAAACCAAGGTTTAATCGAACCAGTAGGAGCAAGGAAACACCCCAAAGGTGTTACTAGCTGATCTTTGGCAGGCGGCACTACCGGTGCTAGTCGCAACATGGAGACCTACACAACACAACCACATAACTTTGTCCCCAACTTGCGATGAGGTTGTCAATATCACCGTGTTTTGCAGAAAACAAAGGATTAAACGTATCGAATGGAAAGAAGTAAAAGTTTGCAAAAAGTAAACACAAAGAAGTAAACAGTTGTAGATTGTATGTAAAGAAAAAGGACCGGGATCCATATTTCACTAGAGGTGGCTCTCCTTAGATAGATAACATGCTAGGTGAACAAATTAAAGCGGGGCAATTGACAAACACCGAGAAAGAAATACATGTATATACTAATCATCTTGATTCCTCTAAGACTTGATTGGGCATTACAACATAATACATAGACCGCCATCCAATTGCATCTATGACTAATAATCCACCTTCAGGTTATCATCCGAACCCCCTCCAGTGTTAAGTTGCAAGCAACAGATTCTTGCTTTACGAACTGCGTGTAAAGTATACAATACGATTGTTCTATGAACAAAGGATTGTTGTTTTCTCCCTAGTAGCAACAACACATCTCGTACCTTAGAGATTTCTGTCACTTCCCCAGATTACCAGAGGCATGAACCCACTATCGAGCATAAATACTAACTCTTGGACTTGCTAGCATCTACTTGGCCAAGATAGCTACTAACAACGGAAAGCATGAAAGATCTCAAATAACAAAGACATGATAGAATCAATAATCAATCTGAAATAGCATCTCAATATCAATCGGATCCCTGCAAACACAACATGTATGAATTACAAATAGATGATCTTGATCATGAACGGAGCTCACAAGATCTAAGCATGAAAGTACAAAGGAGGAGAAATCAGCCATCTAGCTACTACATGGATCCGTAGACCAAGCATGAACTACTCACGCATCACACCGGAGGCTTGCATGGTGATGAAGAAGGCCTCCAGGGTGAATTCCCCTCTCCGGCAGGGTGCCGGGAAGAGCTTCATATCCCTCCCGATATAGGGATGGAGATGACGGCGGCTACAGACTCATTCGTGGATTTTTGATCGGGTACTTAGGGTTTTCGTCCCGAGGGCGTCTTATATTCGGAAGGGGAGGCCGAGGGGGTGCCTGGGCTGGCCACACCACCCCCTGGCGCGGGCCAGGCCTGGCCGCGAGGCCAGGTGGTGTGGCCGCCCTCTGGCTCCTCTCCGTCTCGTATTCTGGCACTTGATGACTTCCGGAAAAATAGGCACTTTGGCTTTTGTCCCGACCAATTCCGAGAATATTCATTTTCTGACTTTCTTGGAACCAAAAACAGCAGAAAACAGGCAGCTGGCACTGTGGCTCTTGTTAATAGGTTAGTCCAAGAAATCATATGAAAAGTACTCCAAAGTTGGAACAAAACACAAAAAAGTGGATAAAACCAAGCATGGAACATCAAAAACTATAGATACATTTGCAATGTATCAACATCCCCAAGCTTAACTCCTGCTCGTCCTCGAGTAGGTAAGTGATAAAAAGAAAGAATAATTTTTGAGGTGACATGCACCATCAAAGACTTGATCAAAGTATTTGCAAAACATTCAAAGCTAGGATCATAGTACTTCAATCATAACATGAAAGACAAAGTTGTAGCAATAAGCAAAGAAACTATCATGCAACATGAAAAGGCACAAACAAAAGATTCATGAATAACAATGCTTTCCAAGACGTTTGTTTGTTTCACATAAAGGAAACATAGCATAAAAGTATTCAGCTTGTCCCTCAATAGAGTAGCAAATATAAATGCATAGGACACCTTCAAAGTTCATAAGTGTTACTAGATATAATAGTTTAAAACAAGCAATATCAAGTTATGCATCAATCAACTACTCTTGGGACAATGCACATAGAACTAAGAATGGCCACTATGCTCTCATAGTAAGTGCATAAAGATAGAAGGTGGAGACTCAATATAATGGTGGAAGAAAGGCCTTTTGTAAAAGGAAGTAGGGATTCAAGTCTCATAAAGAGGTTCCAAAAATTATGGTACTTGTAGCTTTCAGCTCTCATTGCCCCTATCATAAGCATCTTGAAGGTGATTAAGGTTAAAGTGACACAACTAAGAGGATATTCTTAACAAGTTATAAACCGAAATCTCATGCCCTTACTTACGAAGACTGATCCTCATGCTACTCAACTCTAGTCACGAGTAAGCTCTTGTCATTGTAAGTATATGTGTATCATTAAGAACCGCCAACGGGGTACCCCTTGAAAATGATACGGGAGCTTTCCCATAATCAAAATGACAAGGCAAGCAAACAATGATCATCTCAGCGATCTTTTTATTTGCTATTTGCATAGGTTTTTATTGAGGATGCTTCATAGAGTGCTCTTTATGGTGATGCTGCAAGTTTCCACCATGATTAGGCATGGCTTAGGCTAGCGGCCCAAGTGTTTCTCTAACACACATACAAACTCCATGATCTTACAAGTTCCACTTTTATTTCACACCGCCGGGATCCGTAAGCAAAAGAACATGATATCAACGGGGTACAAAGTACAAGTGCAATGTTGAAAGAGTTCCCCATGGTACATGGTTCTGCTAATTTCAACTTATAAAGCGCAATCATATACACAACAAAGAAGTACCCAATGGTTCAAGTTTATTAGAGGCAATAAAGTAAAGTGTGCCATCAAGTTCGTGAGAGCTTTAATCACTAGTTTTCTCATAACAAGTGGAAGGTAAACAAAAGCATGAATATACTTGGAATAGAATAAGCTAGTAGGTAGGTATGGTGGACTCTTTGGAATAACTTGGTTTAGGGAGTTGGATGCACGAGTGGAACTCATACTTTGTTGTGGAGGCTAGCAAAAGACTGGGAGCGACAAACTAAGAGAGCAATAATGGCCATAATCATGCAGAGCGACAAAACATCATTGATCAAAGCATAAAGTGATACTACAAGTTGAAAACTAAAGGATCATAAAGGCTGTGGTGACTTGAGACAGTCATAACATGGTGTGAGCATGCGCCAAGTCAACCCAAATAAAGCATCAAAAGAGAATACCACTATACTATGCTTTAATATGCTAAAACAACGCATGATTCATCCAAGACACATTAAGCAATCTCAATTGTTTATAACAAGTCATGCTACAACAAATAATACTAAGCATAACGCCAAAACAATATCAAGCACGGCATGACAAAGCATAGGCCACAGTCAAAAACGAGCTCTTTTTACCACAGAAGCATGAACTTTCCTACTCTTTTCCAAACCAAACCAAACTAAATGCAAACCAATGTATGAAAGAGGGGGTCCAACCAATTTATTCAGAAAACTAAGCAAACCAAGCAAAATAAAAACGAAAACGAAAACGAAAAAAAAGACGCTCCAAGAACAACACAACTGTGCATGAAACAATAAAAATGAAGCGTTTGGAAGAAACCTGGGATTTTTATTGATGAAGAAGGGGATGCCTCGGGAATCCCCAAGCTTTGACGCTTGTACTTCTTGGATATTTCTTGGGGTGACACGCGTGGCATGCCCAAGCTTGAGATTTAGTCCATCCTTCATCTCATTACTCATTCCTTCATACACCTGAAATTTTTCCTTCATACAAAACTTCACACAATCTCATTAGCAACATTAGTGCACTTAAGATAAATAAGTCTTAAGGTTCAGTTCTAATACCAAATAAACTTTCATTAGAACACTAGCTACTGTAGCACTTCCCTCAAAAAGCTCAATTCCCCAAAAGAACTCAAGAAGGAACCAACAAGAAGCAAATGCAGAAAATGGCAGAAATCTGTCAAAACAGACCAGCAGGTAAAGATAATTTTTTTCGAAGAACTTATGTTGCTCAAATTAAAAAGTATTGAACTAACAAAAGTTAGATAACAACCTAGGACAGAAGCACAAACAATTACAGCTCAATCCGACATACAGAGCTCTCTCACGAATTTTTACGGTGAAACACAAAAATCTGTTTCGGGACAGCAACTTTCCCAATCATTACTTCTCTGTCATTAGAGGTTACTCTTGGCACAAAAAGCAAATAAAAAGGATAATGAGAGTTTATTATAGAGGTAATAACTTCCAAGACTCATCTAAAACTCTTGGGTTATCTCCCAACAAGTACTTTTCTTTAACGCCTTTAAGTTAGGCATAAGAAGCAAGAAAAAGGATCAAGTATTCTCAAATGAAGAAGCATTAAGATCAATACCAGAAAATTCCTTTCTCATAACAAGATTGATTAAAGCAGGTTTCATCTCAAAGAAAGTATTTTCAGCCATAGGTGGAGCAATAGGTGTGCTCATAAAATCATTGTTGTTGGTGCTAGTGAAGTCACACAACTTAGTGTTTTCAAGAGTAATCATTTTTTGGGTTTTCAAATAAGAAAGCAAACTTGCAAAACTAATTTTTTTGTGTTTTTGATAAAGAAACAAGCAAACAAAGCAAAAAGAAAACTAAGCAAAACAAAAACAACAAAGTAAAGAGATTGGTTATGAGGGACTCCCCTTGTGAAGATGTCCTTGACTCCCCTCCAACGGCACCAGAAAAGATCTTGATGCGCTCGACTTTCAACGTAGAGCTCGTTGGGAACCCCAAGAGGAAGGTATGATGAGCACAACAGTAAGTTTTCCCTCAGTTATGAAACCAAGGTTTAATCGAACTAGTAGGAGCAAGGAAACACCCCAAAGGTGTTACTAGCTGAGCTTTGGCAGGGCGCACTACCGGTGCTAGTAGCAACGTGGAGACCTGCACAACACAACCACATATCTTTGTGCCCAACTTGCGATGAGGTTGTCAATCTCACCGTGTTTTGCAGAAAACAAAGGATTAAACATATCGAATGGAAAGAAGTAAAAGTTTTCAGAAAGGACCGGAATCCATAGTTCACTAGAGGTGGCTCTCCTTAGATAGATAACATGTTGGGTGAACAAATTACAGCGGGGCAATTGACAAACACCGAGAAAGCAATACATGCATATACTAATCATCTTGACTCCTCTAAGACTTGATTGGGCATTACAACATAATACATAGACCGCCATCCAATTGCATCTATGACTAAAAATCCACCTTCAGGTTATCATCCGAACCCCGTCCAGTATTAAGTTGCAAGCAACACATTATTGCTTTACGAACTGCATGTAAAGTAAACAATACGATTGTTCTATGAACAGAGGATTGTTGTTTTCTCCCTATTAGCAACAACACATCTAGTACCTTAGAGATTTCTGTCACTTCCCCAGATTACTAGAGGCATGATCCCACTATCGAGCATAAATACTAACTCTTGGAGTTGCTAGCATCTACTTGGCCAAGATAGCTACTAACAACGGAAAGCATGCAAGATCTCAAATAACAAAGACATGATAGAATCAATAATCAATCTGAAATAGCATCTCAATATCCATCGGATCCCCGCAAACACAACATGTATGACTTACAAATAGATGATCTTGATCATGAACGGAGCTCACAAGATCTAAACATGAAAGCACAAACGGGGAGAAACCAGCCATCTAGCTACTACATGGATCCGTAGTCCAAGGATGAACTACTCACGCATCACACCGGAGGCTTGCATGGTGATGAAGAAGACCTCCAGGGTGAATTCCCCTCTCCGGCAGGGTGCCGGGAATAGCTTCAGATCCCTCCCGATCTAGGGATGGAGATGATGGCGGCTACAGACCTTTCGTGGATTTTTGATCGGGTACTTAGGTTTTTCGTCCCGAGGGCATCTTATAGTCGGAAGGGGAGGCCGAGGGGGTGCCTGGGCTGGCCACACGACCCCCTGGCGTGGGCTAGGCCTAGCCGCGAGGCCAGGTGGTGTGGCCGCCCTCTGGCTCCTCTCCGTCTCGTATTCTGGCACTTGATGACTTCCGGAAAAATAGGCACTTTGGCTTTTGTCCCGTCCAATTCCGAGAATATTCATTTTCTGACTTCTAGGAACCAAAAATAGCAGAAAATAGACAGCTGGCACTGTGGCCCTTGTTAATAGGTTAGTGCAAGAAATCATATGAAAAGTACTCCAAAGTTGGAACAAAACACAAGAAAGTGGATAAAACCAAGCATGGAACATCAAAAATTATAGATATATTTGCAATGTATCAGAGCTTCAGAAGAGGTTAAGCTTCTGAATAGAAGAGCTTACAACAAAAAGAACATGACCATAGACTTCAAGAGATGAAACTCTACTAAACGGCTTAAGTAGAGCTTCCAGGAATATAGAGATGCAGATAACCAAGCTATTGAACTACTTTCGATACAGAAGGATCATTCTTCATTCAATAGAAGGTTAAGACGGAAAGGTGTTTTGTGGAGTGGACTCTGGAGAGTCACAAGGAACATGTAGCAAGACGAATTTTTGATTATCAAGATCATCATCACTCTTGAACATGATTGAGAAACAAAGGAGAACTCTTTATTCATCCAGGATTATCAAAATCTTTACCAAAGATCGTGATATCACTTTACACCATCGGATGATTAAGTAAGAAGATTCCTAATGACATGAGGAAAAAGAAACTTCATTCTCAGACTTCAATTACTTGGTGCAACAAGAAGCTTGCCAACATAAAGGGTCTGGAGGATCGACTGAGAGACATTTAGAAACACTACTTCAAATGTTCTCCTTGATGTTCGAGACACGAGACATCAAGTAAAGATCGAACTTTGGAGACAAAGGAAACCATAAGCACAACTCCTATACTGAATCATAGAAGAACCCTCATGAAGAGTTGTTGTTATTTGCTGATTCAAGAGAATATAGCAATAGGTCTTTCGACTAGTTGTGTCAACCAATACAATAATCTTACCGTATGTTCAAAGAAACCTATGCCAATTCCTTGAAGAACACCCACCATCATATCTGCTTGAGATTCAGATTTGGTTCGCTGGAATGATACTTCAGACTCAGCATGTCTGAATAGAAAGTTTGCAACATTTACCACAAAGGTAAAGTTACTAGATTCTCAAGACATGGAGTATAGTGTGAAGCTCCAATAAACTGAGCTACATTGCTAGACCCATGTATTAACAACTTGTTGGGGGACAGCTTCTCATACATCAAGTACGTGCAACTAACTACAACTGAGTCCTTAGAGGGAACAAAGATAACTCTAATTGAATCCACGACAACATCTTTCTACAATTGCACGTGAATCAGAGAAGATCGCTTCTAACATCTAGAATGCATACTTCAAGATGGCCCGAAGACGATTCTCAAAAGTTTTCCAACATGAATGCCAAATGTTCCATATGAATCTATTCTAGCATGGAGAAGATAAGGATGTTATCGATGGGCTCAATAACAAACTCATCGAGATACCCCAAGAAGATAAACTCATATATTACGTAAACCTGGCAAAAGTATTGGTCAGACCAAAGAACATGAGGATGTATTCAAGTGAAACATCACATGTAGCAACATCATCAAGAAAGTCCTTGAGACTAAGTTTGATTTGACAATAACCCAAATCAAATCAGAAGCAAGGAAGATAACATATCCATTAGCATGAAAAAAACTAGACATCCCTTTAAGAAGAAACATAGTCGGATTGAACTTTTATCTTTACAACTCTCCAAGTTGTTGTTTAAGCTCAACCAACTAGCTTAGGGGTATCTAGTATGGATCCTTGGAGAAAGAAACAGTTCAGAGAATTGACTTGCTCAAGAACTTGACATCACGGTCATGTGGAAACATGGCGATACTTCTAGTAGACATCTAGAATATCACGGACCACCATTATGTCACTTGGTTCAAGAGTAGACTTTCTTGGTAAGGCAAGAAGACATAGTCTCAGAGCTTGGGCACAAGCCTAACTCTTTGATCGAAGAGAGTGCACCAGAATAGTGGACTTGGTAGCACAATCATCCATTGCTTAGTGATAGGATTAACCCTCACCCTAAGAATGACATAAACATCCTTGGAGTTCAAAGAAATAAGAATTGCTAAGAATCTCAGATGGCCACATTATTACGCACTCGCATCATTCTCGAGCACGAAAGCTTGGAGGAAGGGCGGGTAAAAATGTGTAGAAGTATCACTTCATTAAGAGGATCATGAAACTCACCACGACCTCTTGATATAAAAGAGTGTGATAATCCAAGGTAGAACAGATAGAAGCAAATCATGCCTCTTAATCTACGGATTACAGCACTTTAACCTAGTCCTAGAAATGATGAGGTATTGGAGTTCGTTTCTCGTAACATTCCAAAATGGTTGTCTTGACGGACAACAAGAGTATCTTGCATCGAAAGACACCAATGCACATTTACTACTTGGCTACCAAGTGGTAGACAAAGGTCAGAAAACAACAAGGGGAAAATAACATTCTCAGGATAAAATCCTGAGATGTGGATGCATAGATTAACAATCTTCTGGTAACCAATGCAGAGAAAGGAAGGTGTGGAAGAGTCACGAGTATACATGCGAGACTCATGATGTGTACTCTTGTCGTGATCTATTTGGTTCCATCAAAGAACATTTTCCATGGCTAGTGGTAGGGAAAGGCCTTAATTGTCGAGATTCAGTCGAGACAAAGACCACAAGATTGAAGGCTAGAGAAGAAGGTACTAGTCGTCCTGAGGTAATGTTTGAACATTAACCACGGGGGTCAAAGGAATCTATCTTGGGTTAAAGACGAGCTTCATGTGCAAGATTCACAACACCAGAACCTAGCATAATCCGGGATCTTCCGTTCAAGTTCAAGGGTTAAAACCCGAGAAAGAAGTTACTACTACTTGGGTAACACGACATACACTGCAAGGTACTAATCGCAAGGTAGCTTCGAATAGAAGAAAGAACTTCTGAAGTACCCAACAAATGAGAAGGTGGCACACGAGATGAGAGGAAACCTCGAAGCCTAGAACAGAACACTGTGGATCCTACAATATAATATTGTGGGCCCATAAGATAGAGAGTTCATGGTGGAAATGAATCTCTTAGCTGAAATAGGGAAAAGGGGACACAAGGAATTCACAACACATACAACTCTAAAGAACTCAACACTAGGTCAACTGGTTCAGAAATGACCTGCAAAAAAGGCACCTAAGTTTTGAAAGACTAGAAGAGATATCAAAACTTTTCGAAATCAACAAAAGGTAAGACGACCAAGAGTTAAGAGCGATACCAGATAAGGAGAAAAGGTAGCATACTAGAGTTTTTGCAAATACTTTTCAGCTTTAAAATAGATTTCACAAACACTATACTCGACATCGACCAATAGAAAGGTTTTCCTACGGTCGGTACTTCTCTGATACCAAAAACTATGACACCCCTAGGATCAGGGTTAAACAAATCCAAACCTTAGCCTTACATAAGCTTAATCTAGAGCTCGAGGATATCTAGTGAGAAATCGGTAACACAACAGTAACCCTGCGACACAAAAATTATTACAGCAAGCTCATAACTGAGCGAAGAACAAAAATATTACAAGTAGAGGTCACTAACTACAAACATCAAACAATGGAAGGCAAATTATGCTATTAAGTATAGCAAACTTAACAAATGGCCTAAGAGGCCTGAAGCATAATGATGATGTCCCAGCCCGTAGATTCCAGGTTGCCGGCCGGGAACCCCAATCTACTCATCGGTGTTGATGTCGTACCAAACTTGTCTTCTGAGGAACACTTATTCTGCTACAAAAGTATCAACAAAGCAAGGGTGAGTACAGGGTGTACTCCGCAAGACTTATGGCTGGTGGAGTTATTTTGCATAAAGCTAGCTTTATTTTGTAAATCAGGAGGAAGAAGAAGCTCCTCTAATTAGAGTATTCTAAAAAGGGATAAGAGAGCGTCATCTCCGAAGAATTGATCATCATCTTGGTATCCACCAATGTTATCCTCATCTCACAATTAGGATCACCCCCTCGTACCCATGAGGAAGCATCCTTAAGCACAAATTGAACTGCCAAGTTTTATGATTAGGTTAATGTTCTCTATGATCTTAGAATCTGGTAACCAAGCATTCATAACCGTGAATATGGCTTTTCGAAAAGATTTAACCCTATAGGGGTGTACAACTTTACCCACACGTACCAACCGACTCTTAATGCCACTAGATAAGCCCTCTTCCTTGGAAGGCCGGCAGAGGGTGGTTGGCCACGACCTTTACCTTTCTTTCGCCGAGGCCATGATTCACACGCTAAGGATGGTTCCAACGTAATGGGTCAAATCCTGAAGCCAGTCCCTGGAGATGTGGGCAAGGTTGGTTTATTAGGGGCGCTATCTACCCCAAGCAACCCCGGCCACGCTTACCTACCTATTATGATGCACCTCCTTCACCGGCTTCGAGAACAACCAAATATGCATATGTCGGATGGAATGCTCGAACTAGGTGACTCATGGAATCTACTAGGGAACTTAATCAGCGGAGGGGTTCCTAAGCCCCGTGTGGCTGTACGCTCGTCTTGGTCCAAAGGAAAGAACTCCGTTCCTAGTGGTGGAGAGCATGGGACTACAAAAACCACATCCCACCATGGCCTCCCATACAAGGCTTAGCATGATTAACCTTTACCACTGATCTCAACTCATGTCGTTCTCCTTTCATACTAGATTCTCTGCATCTGATACATCATTTGGATGAACCAACACTGACATCTAAGCATGGTTAAGCAAGACATAGATATAAGATCTAGCAGTGCACACAAGCCAAACCTAGTTATGCTAGGAGCAGTGGACCAGGTAATATAAGCTCAAAGGGAGTAATGCAACAAATAGGATACTCTATCTATCGATAAAAGACCACAGTAGAATCGTATGCATCATGGCAGGAAATGAAATGCTTTCGAAATCATAGGATTCTATAATGGTGTGGCTATGCTTACCTTTGCCTGTTGATAACCAATAAGCAGATCCTCAAATATCTTGTACTGGACTTTATTGTAGTTAATCAAGTATTGTTCATCAGTCTTTGATGGTGTTGATCTCGGTCTTCGATCTTGATCTTGATATCGTATTCTACCAGGAAGAACCAAACACCGGAAAGAAAGGGGGAAACAACAATCAACACATGGCATCGTTGCAATGCTCAAACAAGGATGATGATATGACAAGTAAAATTATATTGAAAGGAAACCCTATAGCATGCTTGACAAATTAAATGGGGTTCCAAGGGGTGCAAACCCTAATACAGGAGAGACCCTAGAATCAATTGCCGGGTTCAATTGATTCTTCTAATTAAACATTCCAGTAAAGTTGATTAACAATGCATGCTTTTGATTTTATGATGTAGATCTCATTTTTCTGAACATTTTGATATATTAAACACATTTTTCTGACTTATAAATAATTAGATATTGATTTTATAAGAATTAAACCATTTTTTGGATTTATTAAACCAATATAAAACCTTTACTGCATCAGCATGACACAGGGCTGACGTCACCACAACATCTAACACTGTCCTCACCCGAGGCAGATCCACCCCATGTCACCGACCTATGGGCCATTTTCCCATGTCAACATCCACGGTGGCGGTCAATAGGTCAACTGGGTCCACGGCCACGTTAGCGTGACGTCATCGCGATGGCCACCCTCAGGTGGTCACCAGCGACGGGGAGGGAGAGCGCTAGGCACTGCGGGACTAGGCGCTCTCGGACTAGGGCTTCGTTGCGAACCTAAAGAGGGGGCGCCGCTAGGATTTGGTCACCAGAGCCATGTCTATGGAGAGCGGCAGCGGTGGAGCTTGCATGCAAATAGTGACCTGGTGCTACAGAGCAAGAGCGAGATGAAGAGGAGGTCCGGGAGGACAGGGAACTCACCCTAGTGCTAACGGTGGCCTCATCAAGGTAGGAGGAGGTCAGGGTCGACAACATGGTTGACGGTGGAGCTCATCGGGGTCGGGAGAGCGAGCCATGATTTCGGTGATTCAGGCACGGCTCAGTAGGAACAAGGAGGGAGGGAGGTGGAACTCATGGCGGTCTCAGATGGCCGGGGGAAGAAGGCAACGGCGCGACGCCAGCGGCTACTGGGGCTAGGGTTCGGGCCCGTAGGGAAGAGAGGAAGAGAGGCGCGCGCGAGGGGAAGGACAAGACCAGGGGGAAGAGAGACATGCACGGCGTGGTCCTCCAGAAGACCATGGGGAAGAGAGACATGCGCGCGCGAGGGGAAGGATAAGACCAAGGGGAAGAGAGACATGCTCCTCCAGAAGGCCGTGCGATGGTAGCGGGCATCTTGGCGCGCGGCGGCCAGCGGCGAGATGACACGCAGATGCTTCGGGCGAGACGCGAGGTGGACGACGGCGATGCTTTGTACCAAAACAGTATGGGCCAGATTGGGCCGTGTTTGGGATGCTACTGGTTGCGCAAGGGCGGCAGGTAGCGCGGGAGGGAGTTGGACCAGCCTGCGTAGCTCCAGTTACATTTTTTTACAAAAACTGTTTTCCTTTTTCTCAAATCATTTTCTCTTTTATATTTCAAATTCTTTTACTAATTTGAATCATTTGAGAAAATACCAGAGAGTTGAAGGAATAAAAAAACACTCAGGGGCCCTTTATATCAAGTTGGGCTCCACACTTTTCAAATATATTTAAAACCGTTTTAGAGGTTTTCAAAGAGAGGGAAGGATTAGGGTTTCATGGTTTTGCTTTACTTCTTTTTGCATGCATTTTTATTTCTTAGCAAAATAGTGATGCTCATGAATGCACAAACAAACCCTAATTAACATTAACTAAAACTGGGGTGTTACAACCTGTCCATTCTCCATCTAGGGTCTGGACATGGTAGGCCCCTTCAAATCAGGGCGATCCGGCATCACGCACCTGTTGGTGGCCGTGGACAAGTTCACCAAGTGGATTGAGGCAAGTCCAATTAAGAAGCTGGATGGGCCGACAATGGTCTAGTACTTCAGTGACATCATCACACGGTTCGGCTACCCCAACAGCATCATCACTAACAACAGCACAAACTTTGACAAATGGGCCTTCGCGCGCTTCTGTGAAGATAAGGGTATCCGCCCAGACCTAGCCTCCATCGCACACCCCTAGTACAATGGGCAGTGTGAGCGAGCAAATGGTCTGGTCCTAGCCAGAATCAAGCCACCACTGATCGAGCTACTGATGAGATCACCTGGATGCTAGATAGAAGTGTTGTCCGGCTGTGCTGTGGAGCCTGCACACCACACCAAACCGCTCCACCGGCTACACTCCATTCTTCCTCGTCTATGGAACACAGGCAGTCCTACCAATTAACATCGAGTTCGACATGATGGGTTCGTAGCATGGAAAACAAAAAATTTCTACCGCAAGAACGAATAAAACCCAGATCTAATCTAGATAAAAGCCAAGATCTAATCTATTAGACATGTGCAACGAGATAGATCTGTACTAACCCTTGTAGATCCGAAAGCGTTACGAGATTCGGATCTCGTTGTTAATGTAGTCGATCACTTGCCGATCTCAAGATCGAGTAGACGATCCTTCCGGCGCCGCGTTCCGGCAGCGCTTCCGCAGTCGGTCACACGTGCGGAGTCGAAGCAGACCTTCCTCTCCCCGTTCTAGCGAGCAGCGGAGGTAGTAGATCTTCTCCACGGAATCCCAGCAGCACGACGGCATGGTGGTGGTGGTGGAGTAGAGAATTCTGCAGGGCTTCGCCTAAGCCAGAGCAGAGGGAAGGAGGAGGAGAGAGGCGGCTAGGGTTTAAAGTGCAAGGGGGCCAGGGGGTGGCGCCTCCACCCCTCTATTTAAAGGAGGGAGGCGCCATGGGAGGGGGAGTCCTAGTAGGACTCCCCTCCCTTCCATGGCCGGCGGATTGGGAGGGGGAAGGAGTCCTCCTCCCCCACGACTCCTTGTCTTACCCCACAAGGACTCCTTGATCCTTTCTTGGTTTTCAAGCAAACTCCAAGAAATCTTCCAGAACCTTCTAGAACATTCCAAAACCTTCTAGAATCCCCATACAAATACTCCGGAACATTTCCTAACTTAGAAAATGATCCCCAATATATGAATCTTATTCCCTGGACAATTCCGGAGCTCCTCGTGACGTCCCGAATCCAATCCGAGACTCCGAACAACATTCGGTCTCCAACGCACATTCCATATCTACTTAAAACAACTTCGAACATTAAGTGTGTCACCCTACGATTCGTGAATATGCAGACATGATGAAGACACATCTCCGATCAATAACCATCAGCGGGATCTGGAGATCCATAACGGCTCCCACATACTCAACGATGACTTCGTGATCGATAGAACCATTAACATACGAAACCAATTCCCTTTGTCACGCGATACTATACTTATCCGAGGTTTGATCGTCGGTATCTCCATACCTAGTTCTACCTCGTTCCTGATAAGTACTCTTTACTCGTTCCATGATATGTCATCCCTTGTGACCTAGTCACATGCTTGCAAGCTAACTAGATGACATTCCACCGAGAGGGCCCAGAGCATATCTATCCGTCATATGGATGGACAAATCCCAATCTTGGTCCATGCGCTTCAACACATACTTTCAGAATACCCAATGTCACCATTATAACCACCCAGTTACGAAGCGGCGTTTGATGTCATCAAAGTACCCATCCGGTGATGGTGATTAACATAACCTCATGGTCGAAGGATTAGGTTACTATGCATTTGAAAAGCTTGTAGCAAAACGAACTTATTGACTTGATCTTATGCTATGCTTACTATGTGTGTGTGTCCATTACATCATTCTTCTAATGATATGATCTTGTTATTAACGACATCCAATGTCCATGATCAGGAAACCATGATCATCCATTAATCAACAAGCTAGTTTAACAAGAGGCTTACTAGGGACTCTTTTATGTTTACAAAACACACAAGTATTAATGTTTCCGGTTAATACAATTATAGCATGGGATGTAAACATTTATCATAAACATAAATATATAATAATAACCACTTTATTATTGCCTCTTGGGCATATCTCCAACAGTCTCCCACTTGCACTAGAGTCAATAATCTAGTTAAAAAACTTGTGCATTCAACACCTATGGCTTTCTGGTGTTGTATAGACACTATTGCTAGTGGTAAACCTAATCTTCGGATCTGACACTTCTAGGTCCGTGTGTATTTCCATGTCCTTGCGTCTCTACGCATTACTCGTTCTCCAATGAGATGGCATTGTATAAATTTGGTCCTTTGGTGAGACCTTTAGTTCCTCGGGATTAAATTATGTTGATACAATTGTCATACAATGTATCTTCATAGTATTATCCCGCTATGAACCACACCTAGTTTGATAACAAACTACTTGATGCACATACCCTCATTTGCTGCTACAATAGTAGTCATATACTTAGCCTTTTGTTGTAGTATCTGTCACAATGTTTTAACTTTGGTACTCAACCAAATCTGTTATGGAACTTCCTTTCCATTACATTGTGCCATCCATAGTTTAAATTGAGATAAACTTAATTTTTGACAAAACTGGTATCAATGTAACAATTTACAATGAACTATTTGTCACCACTATATAAATAATATATTCTTAGTTCTTCCAAAGATCATAGGAATATCCCTACTATTGTCCAATGATCATCTTATGAGTCATTCTGGTATATGCTCATAACATTTAGAGCATAGGACATATCTGGATGTGTACATCTCATAGAATGATTGATCAAAATATTCTTGTGATTTCACCAAGTGTCAAAACACTTGAATCTCGTGTCAACACACTTGAATCTTGATTGAGTCCTTTCCGTGCGTCGAGAACCTTTCTTGTTGTTTCCATATTGAACTCATTCAACATCTTATCTATGTACATTTGGCAAAACCATATTAGCGCCTCAATCTATTCATATAGACATTGATGCCTAATTCTTGGGTTATGCCTAAGTCTTTCATCAAAATGAAATTCTTAACCTGTGTCAATAAAAGATACATTATTTCTAATCAACAATATGTCTTTCACACAATGTATTAGAAATATGTCTTAGCGCTCCCACTTAATTACTTGCAAAATGCAAACATCTTCATCGTCTCTGAAGATTCCAACTCCGCGATGCTCACTTCAACCATTGAAGTTTTGCATACTCTTTTAGCATCCTTTTAATTTAACAAAACCCTTTGGATCGTGTCATGTACACGTCCTAGGTAACCATTCTATTAGAAGAACTTGTTTTCTTTGTTCAACTACCATATACCAAAATATATGTAGTGGTCGCTACATTAATCCGTCCAGACTAAATATCGCTAGGAAAGATCAAATCTTATCATAGTCAATTCCTTGAACATTTTCGTAAACTCTTTCCGACATGTCAACTATTTCATAGATGTGAAACATCCATGTCTATTTATAGATCCATATACGACTGTAAGGTCTTGCACATTTCCAGAGGGTCTTTCAAATTAAAGCTTGATTTCTCGTGTATGGAATTATCACGGATTTTATGGCTTCAAGCCACTTAACGAAGTCAGGGCCCATCATTGATTATTTGCATGTAGTCGGTTCATCATTGTCAAACAACAATGATTTAACTCTCAAATCTTGGCATTTGATTACTTACCCGACCTACTTGGTTCAATAGGAACTTAGATCTCCGTGACCACAACTTTTGAGGCACATGAGCCATGAGCATTGTTGCTGCCTCCAGGACACTTACCGACGCTGCGCAACTCAGCACATATTAGCCAAGGTTCAACAACCTTGTCAAAGTTCTATTGTCCTCCCACTTAACTTTTCACCAAAAATTCCTTCTCAAGAAACTCGACATTCTAAGCGAAAAACACTTTTGTCTTCGGTGTTATGGAGGAATACCCAATGGTTATTCGAAATAACCTACAAAGACATGCTCATCCGACTTTGGTTGTAAACATTTTACTTATGCCTAGCATACCAAAAATTTAAGAAAGGACAACCTGGGTTTTATCCCAAACCATGAATAATATGGTGTCATTTTAACGGATCATGATGGAGCTCTTTTCAATGTAAAAGCGGTAGTCACTAAAGCTTTAATATTTAATAAATAATGGCAGTTTTATAAATGACACCTTTGATCTTACCATGTCAAACAAGGTTTCATTACATATCTTGAACACTCCATACTCCTATGGTGTTTTGGGAAATGCAAATCCATGGAACGATTCCTCAAATCTTAGGTGTTTTGCTAAACTTGTAACTCAAACATCTTTCTTTATGATCCAATCATAAACTCTTTTATTTTCTGGTTACAATGATTTTCCACTTCATCTTGAAAGTCTTTGAACAATTTTCAAATGTTTCATACTTCTTCCTTATTGAGTAAGTATATACATATACTTACTCAAATCTTCGGAGAAAGCATATGAAGTTGAAATCCATCGCCCACGACTACACATAATGGACTATATACATCAATATGTACAAATTCCAATCAGTTAGTCGTCCGTTCCTCTTCTGGCCTACGAATGGAGTTTTAATTATCTCCAGGAAAGTATCACAAGCGTCATTTGATCAAAATCAAAGACTTCAAAAATCCATCAACATGGAGTTTCTTCATGTATCCCTTCCAATATAATTTAAACGGCGATGTCACTTTGCAAGTGATCTTTCAATCATTTGTCTTGCGACATTTTAGCATTAGTTTTATGGTCGTTATTTCTCCTACCAGACTTGTATATGATCCATCTATTATGGAATACGGTAATTATTTGAACAACCTTTTGTCATCATAATACCTGATAAAAATTACAATTATTGAAACAAATCTTGAAGGCAAGCTTTGATGTTAACGAGCAACACAACAACCCTTTGTTTGTTTTCGATGAACATCATCACATTTTCTCTTGCTAGTTACTTAGGCCATTGCAGTTCATGAATTGTGTTGTCCTATATGACACTTCAAACCAACCAATTCGGTATCCAATACCTAAGAACCACATTGTTTAACAAGCAAGGAATACAACCATAACATGTATATCTTCTATATGCCTAAGTTGGACATCTCCAACCTTTTCTTTTCTGCCAAATATTTTTTAGATTCTCTTTCAACAATTCCTTTTCTTTTAAAAGAATCTATCAACATCAATAGTGGTGTCATCAACATGACACATGGTACAAAGCGTATATAGTCAACTACTAATACCTTTGGACTTGCACTTTGAGGTGGATCACCATCATCAAATGTTTGGCATTCTTTCAAAATTCCATTCTTTAGTAATCTTTTAGTGTAGTAAGTATTTTACTTACATTTTCTATTCTCCTTATCATGACAACTTTCATGATCAAGCTGCTATAGCTTATAAAGGTGAATTGCGAGTATAATGTTTCTTTTTCAAAACCTTTTGGAGGATTAGGACGTCTAGCGTCTCCAACCTTCACAAATTCTCATCAAATATGAGGACGTATACTCTATCATGTTGTAACCAACACATTGTTTTAGATATCGCAATACCTTTCACATATGATGGTTTCTAAAACATTGCTTTCAGCTCTTAGATAAACTTGATATTAAAAACAATCTTTTGAGTATCAAGAATCATGGAGGCAAACATGATACATTAGATACTAACACAGGAATTGTTACTCTTGATTTAATAGTACTTATTAAACTTCATGGAGCAAATAGAGTTTGCTGAAAGTTTGCAATAGGACTTATAAACTTTAAATTGACATTCAAAACAATACGATACCAGTTCGTAAAGTAAACATCCAGAATTTCTATAGTTCCACTATCGCAACTATAACTAAGCGTAAGGTGGTGAACGGATGCCAATGACTACAACAAACTATGCAAATTCACTTTATTGTGTTTATGATAAATTGAGTTCGACTAATCCAAATTACAAATGAACTCCCACTCAAAACAACATCCCTCGAGTTGTTTTAGTGATTACACGAACCAAATCCACTACACCAAGTCCGATCATCACGTGAGATGATGTAGCTTTAAAGGCGAACAATCAACATGTTCATCATATCATCCATATGACTCATGCTTTACCTTTCGGTACTCCGTGTTCCGAGACCATGTCTGTACATGCTAGGGTCGTCAAGGTTAGCCTTAGTTTCCGCATGTGCAAATATGACTTGCACCCGTTGTATGCACACGTAGAGTCTATCACACCCGATCATCACGAGATGCTTCGAAACGACGAGTCTTAGCAACGGTGCCAACTAAGGACGAACACTTTATTACTTGATATTTAGCGAGAGGGATCATCTTATAATGCTACCGTCGCGATCTAAGCAATACAAGATGCATAAAGGATTAACATCACAGGCAATTCATAATATGTGATATGATATGGCCTTTCTTCTTGTGCCTTTGATCTCCATCTCCAAAGCATGGACACGCTCTCCATCATCACCAGCGTGGCGTCAAGGTCCGTGGCGCCGCTTCATGGTTGTCCATCATCACTAGCAACTATTACAACTACTTGGAACAAAGCTATTACAAGATGAATAGACACGCAGGTCTTAACATAATTGAAGACAACCATTAGGCTCCTGCCGGTTGCCATATTACAATAAGGATCATTGCATACATCAAATATAATCACAATCACATAATGGCCATATCACATCACAAAACCCCTGCAAAAACGAGTTAGACGCCTCTAATCTTCTTTGCATGTTTTACGTGGCTTGGGGCTTTCGAATAAGAACGGATCTTACCTACGAACATGAACCACAACGTTGATACAAGTGCTATCAAGTGCAAAGTGTAGATTGGATCTATACTATGGTGAGAGAGACAGACACCCGCAAAGCCACTTGTGCAAAGCAAGTTACACGTCAAGCGTGGAGCAAGTCTCATGTGCGATGACATGTAAGGTTAGCCCGAGCCGCTTCATCCCACCATACCGCAAGATGCAAAGTACACAAAGCAAAAGACGGCACGAGCACCAATGCCCACAAAACCATTGTGTTCTACTCGTGCAACAGATCTACGCATAGATACGGCTCTGATACCACTGATGGGTTCGTAGCATGGAAAACAAAAAATTTCTACCGCAAGAACGAACAAAACCCAGATCTAATCTAGATAAAAGCCAAGATCTAATCTATTAGACATGTGCAACGAGATAGATCTGTACTAACCCTTGTAGATCCGAAAGCGTTACGAGATTCGGATCTCGCGGTTAATGTATTCGATCACTTTCCGATCTCAAGATCGAGTAGACGATCCTTCCGGCGCCGCGTTCCGGCAGTGCTTCCGCAGTCGGTCACACGTGCGGAGTCGAAGCAGACCTTCCTCTCCCCGTTCCAGCGAGCAGCGGAGGTAGTAGATCTTCTCCACGGAATCCCAGCAGCACGACGGCGTGGTGGTGGTGGAGTAGAGAATTCTGCAGGGCTTCGCCTAAGCCAGAGCAGAGGGAAGAAGGAGGAGAGAGGCGGCTAGGGTTTAAAGTGCAAGGGGCCAGGGGGTGGCGCCTCCACCCCTATATTTAAAGGAGGGAGGCGCCATGGGAGGGGGAGTCCTAGTAGGACTCCCCTCCCTTCCTTGGCCGGCGGATTGGGAGGGGGGGAGGAGTCCTCCTCCCCCACGACTCCTTGTCTTACCCCACAAGGACTCCTTGATCCTTTCTTGGTTTTCAAGCAAACTCCAAGAAATCTTCCAGAACCTTCCAGAACATTCCGAAACCTTGTAGAATCCCCATACAAATACTCCAGAACATTTCCTAACTTAGAAAATGATCCCCAATATATGAATCTTATTCCCCGGACAATTGGAGCTCCTCGTGACGTCCCGAATCCAATCCGAGACTCCGAACAATATTCGGTCTCCAACGCACATTCCATATCTACTTAAAACAACTTCGAACCTTAAGTGTGTCACCCTACGGTTCGTGAATATGCAGACATGATGAAGACACCTCTCCGATCAATAACCATCAGCGGGATCTGGAGATCCATAACGGCTCCCACATACTCAACGATGGCTTCGTGATCGATAGAACCATTAACATACGAAACCAATTCCGTTTGTCACGCGATACTATACTTATCCGAGGTTTGATCGTCGGTATCTCCATACCTAGTTCTACCTCGTTACTGATAAGTACTCTTTACTCGTTCCATGATATGTCATCCCTTGTGACCTAGTCACATGCTTGCAAGCTAACTAGATGACATTCCACCGAGAGGGCCTAGAGCATATCTATCCGTCATATGGATGGACAAATCCCAATCTTGGTGCATGCTCTTCAACACATTCTTTCAGAATACCCAATGTCACCTTTATAACCACCCAGTTACGAAGCGGCGTTTGATGTCATCAAAGTACCCATCCGGTGATGGTGATTAACATAACCTCATGGTCGAAGGATTAGGTTACTATGCATTTGAAAAGCTTGTAGCAAAACGAACTTAATGACTTGATCTTATGCTATGCTTACTATGGGTATGTGTCCATTACATCATTCTCCTAATGATATGATCTTGTTATTAACGACATCCAATGTCCATGATCAGGAAACCATGATCATCCATTAATCAACAAGCTAGTTTAACAAGAGGCTTACTAGGGACTCTTTTATTTTTCCAAAACACACAAGTATTAATGTTTCCGGTTAATACAATTATAGCATGGGATGTAAACATTTATCATAAACATAAAGATATAATAATAACCACTTTATTATT
Source organism: Avena eriantha (assembly GCA_910589775.1). Classification (NCBI taxonomy): domain Eukaryota; kingdom Viridiplantae; phylum Streptophyta; class Magnoliopsida; order Poales; family Poaceae; genus Avena; species Avena eriantha. The sequence goes on from OU342743.1 coordinate 423,679,780, forward strand.
GCCTCTTGGGCATATCTCCAACAACTTAATGACTTCATTTTTTGCACGAGACCAAGGCTAGATGTTAACCGCCCACAGGCGGCAGAAGGCAGAAGAGAGCTTCGACCCGGCTGGATGCTCCAGCCGGCCCGAACCTCAGGGACTACATCCTGTGGGTGCACTCGTGCGGCCCCACATAGAAACCAGCAAACAGAAACAAAGGGAGCTTCAACCCGACTGGATGCTCTATTCATCCTTATCATGACAACTTTCATGATCAAGCTGCTATAGCTTATAAAGGTGAATTGCGAGTATAATGTTTCTTTTTCAAAACCTTTTGGAGGATTAGGACGTCTAGCGTCTCCAACCTTCACAAATTCTCATCAAATATGAGGACGTATAATCTATCATGTTGTAACCAACACATTGTTTTAGATATCGCAATACCTTTCACATATGATGGTTTCTAAAGCATTGCTTTCAGCTCTTAGATAAACTTGATATTAAAAACAATCTTTTGAGTATCAAGAATCATGGAGGCAAACATGATACATTAGATACTAACACAGGAATTGTTACTCTTGATTTAATAGTACTTATTAAACTTCATGGAGCAAATAGAGTTTGCTGAAAGTTTGCAATAGGACTTATAAACTTTAAATTGACATTCAAAACAATACGATACCAGTTCATAAAGTAAATATCCAGAATTTCTATAGTTCCACTATCTCAACTATAACTAAGCGTAAGGTGGTGAACGGATGCCAATGACTACAACAAACTATGCAAATTCACTTTATTGTGTTTATGATAAATTGAGTTCGACTAATCCAAATTACAAATGAACTCCCACTCAAAACAACATCCCTCGAGTTGTTTTAGTGATTACACGAACCAAATCCACTACACCAAGTCCGATCATCACGTGAGATGATATAGCTTTAAAGGCGAACAATCAACATGTTCATCATATCATCCATATGACTCATGCTTTACCTTTCGGTATTCCGTGTTCCGAGACCATGTGTGTACATGCTAGGGTCGTCAAGGTTAACCTTAGTTTCCGCATGTGCAAATATGACTTGCACCCGTTGTATGCACACGTAGAGTCTATCACACCCGATCATCACGAGATGCTTCGAAACGACGAGTCTTAGCAACGGTGCCAACTAAGGACGAACACTTTATTACTTGATATTTAGCGAGAGGGATCATCTTATAATGCTACCGTCGCGATCTAAGAAATACAAGATGCATAAAGGATTAACATCACAGGCAATTCATAATATGTGATATGATATGGCCTTTCTTCTTGTGCCTTTGATCTCCATCTCCAAAGCATGGACACGCTCTCCATCATCACCAGCGTGGCGTCAAGGTCCGTGGCGCCGCTTCATGGTTGTCCATCATCACTAGCAACTATTACAACTACTTGGAACAAAGCTATTACAAGATGAATAGACACGCAGGTCTTAACATAATTGAAGACAACCATTAGGCTCCTGCCGGTTGCCATATTACAATAAGGATCATTGCATACATCAAATATAATCACAATCACATAATGGCCATATCACATCACAAAACCCCTGCAAAAACGAGTTAGACGCCTCTAATCTTCTTTGCATGTTTTACGTGGCTTGGGGCTTTCGAATAAGAACGGATCTTACCTACGAACATGAACCACAACGTTGATACAAGTGCTATCAAGTGCAAAGTGTAGATTGGATCTATACTATGGTGAGAGAGACAGACACCCGCAAAGCCACTTGTGCAAAGCAAGTTACACGTCAAGCGTGGAGCAAGTCTCATGTGCAATGACATGTAAGGTTAGCCCGAGCCGCTTCATCCCACCATACCGCAAGATGCAAAGTACACAAAGCAAAAGACGGCACGAGCACCAATGCCCACAAAACCATTGTGTTCTACTCGTGCAACAGATCTACGCATAGATACGGCTCTGATACCACTGATGGGTTCGTAGCATGGAAAACAAAAAATTTCTACCGCAAGAACGAACAAAACCTAGATCTAATCTAGATAAAAGCCAAGATCTAATCTATTAGACATGTGCAACGAGATAGATCTGTACTAACCCTTGTAGATCCGAAAGCGTTACGAGATTCGGATCTCGCGGTTAATGTATTCGATCACTTTCCGATCTCAAGATCGAGTAGACGATCCTTCCGGCGCCGCGTTCCGGCAGCGCTTCCGCAGTCGGTCACACGTGCGGAGTCGAAGCAGACCTTCCTCTCCCCGTTCCAGCGAGCAGCGGAGGTAGTAGATCTTCTCCACGGAATCCCAGCAGCACGACGGCGTGGTGGTGGTGGAGTAGAGAATTCTGCAGGGCTTCGCCTAAGCCAGAGCAGAGGGAAGAAGGAGGAGAGAGGCGGCTAGGGTTTAAAGTGCAAGGGGCCAGGGGGTGGCGCCTCCACCCCTATATTTAAAGGAGGGAGGCGCCATGGGAGGGGGAGTCCTAGTAGGACTCCCCTCCCTTCCTTGGCCGGCAGATTGGGAGGGGGGGAGGAGTCCTCCTCCCCAACGACTCCTTGTCTTACCCCACAAGGACTCCTTGATCCTTTCTTGGTTTTCAAGCAAACTCCAAGAAATCTTCCAGAACCTTCCAGAACATTCCGAAACCTTGTAGAATCCCCATACAAATACTCCAGAACATTTCCTAACTTAGAAAATGATCCCCAATATATGAATCTTATTCCCCGGACAATTGGAGCTCCTCGTGACGTCCCGAATCCAATCCGAGACTCCGAACAATATTCGGTCTCCAACGCACATTCCATATCTACTTAAAACAACTTCGAACCTTAAGTGTGTCACCCTACGGTTCGTGAATATGCAGACATGATGAAGACACCTCTCCGATCAATAACCATCAGTGGGATCTGGAGATCCATAACGGCTCCCACATACTCAACGATGGCTTCGTGATCGATAGAACCATTAACATACGAAACCAATTCCGTTTGTCACGCGATACTATACTTATCCGAGGTTTGATCGTCGGTATCTCCATACCTAGTTCTACCTCGTTACTGATCAGTACTCTTTACTCGTTCCATGATATGTCATCCCTTGTGACCTAGTCACATGCTTGCAAGCTAACTAGATGACATTCCACCGAGAGGGCCCAGAGCATATCTATCCGTCATATGGAGGGACAAATCCCAATCTTGGTCCATGCTCTTCAACACATTCTTTCAGAATACCCAATGTCACCTTTATAACCACCCAGTTACGAAGCGGCGTTTGATGTCATCAAAGTACCCATCCGGTGATGGTGATTAACATAACCTCATGGTCGAAGGATTAGGTTACTATGCATTTGAAAAGCTTGTAGCAAAACGAACTTAATGACTTGATCTTATGCTATGCTTATTATGGGTATGTGTCCATTACATCATTCTCCTAATGATATGATCTTGTTATTAACGACATCCAATGTCCATGATCAGGAAACCATGATCATCCATTAATCAACAAGCTAGTTTAACAAGAGGCTTACTAGGGACTCTTTTATGTTTCCAAAACACACAAGTATTAATGTTTCCGGTTAATACAATTATAGCATGGGATGTAAACATTTATCATAAACATAAAGATATAATAATAACCCCTTTATTATTGCCTCTGGGCATATCTCCAACACGACGCACCCCGTAAGCTACTATACACTGAGAAGCAGGCCAAGGAAGTACATGAGGACAACGTCGATCTGCTCAAAGAAGCGCGGGAACTAGCATTGTCCATATCTGCCATCTACCAGCATAACCTGCGCCTCTACCATGATAGCCGGATACGCAATGTCTCATTCCAAGAGGGCGACCTAGTCCTACGGCCGGTACAAGACATCAAGGGGATGCACGAGCTGTCTCCACCTTGGGAGGCGCCATTTATAATCAGCAGAGCACTGTCGAACAACTCATACTACCTCATGGACACCCACCAGCCGGCAAAGAATAAGATGGACCGCTCCGGCAAAGAAACTGAGCGTCCGTTGAACGCGAACCTGGTTCAGCCATTCTACACCTGAATAAGAGGCTCGTGTATCTTACTTTTATGTAATGAACAAGTTGAGGATCCTCGACACAGTCTTGGGGACTCCGTAATAATTTGGCATTTTCTGTTGCATAATTTGGTGTTTTCCGGCTACATTATTTCTATCCCTGAATCTAGCAGTCTCCCTCGGGGACTCACCAGATGGCCCAGACAGCCGCACATTCCAGAAGACGAAGTAACGTATGCGGCTGTAAGGGCTTCCTCTTTGATTTCGACTGTAGACCGCATGATGGCTGATAGACACGTCAAGAGCAGAAAGCTTGAAGACCCATACACGAAAAGTCATAAGGAAAACAAAAACGTCTGGACGTTCTGGTGGACCCTCCTAGCTCGATGCTGATGGCTAAAATCCAAAGTATTATGCAGTACGCCAACTAGCTAACCTTTGACCCCGGCTACAGACCACAACCCGACTAGCGGCTGGCAAGGGCATATCTTGAACAGCCAATTCTCACTAAGAAAAGGACAAAGTCATTAGCTTAGCGCGAAGCGGCAAAGTTTCCAACCCAACAAACAGAATACAAACTATATTCTCCCCATGCATATCTAACGCACAAACCATTTCTTGTGTTTTCATTTTTTGCACGAGACCAAGGCTGGATGTTAACCGCCCACAGGCGGCAGAAGGCAGAAGAGAGCTTCGACCCAGCTGGATGCTCCAGCCGGCCCGAACCTCAGGGACTACATCCTGTGGGTGCACTCGCGCGGCCCCACATAGAAACCAGCAAACAGAAACAAAGGGAGCTTCAACCCGACTGGATGATCTAGCCGGCCCGAATCTCGGGGACTACACCCTGTGTGTGCGCTCGCGCGCCCCCACACAGAAGCAAGATTACATCACAAGCAGGCACATAGCAAGTGCAAATCAAACTGAGTGCAAGCAAAACAGCACAAGACGACATCACAAACGGAGACGAAGCTCCCACCATAGTTCAATAGAGAACAAAAGCAAACTATTCACAAAGGACAAGACAGTATCACAAAGGACAATTTCCCAACTGATACAAATACACCTAGCATTCTAGGGATCAAGCAGAAGGGCCGGAGGCTTCCACTGGGAAGTGGCTGCTAGAGGCAATGTCAGCAGAGGCAGAGACTGGTGCAGCCGGGGCGCTAGTATCCGCTAGAGCCGGGAGCGAGTTAGAAGTGTACGGCTCCATGCTAAACAGATCTCTGAAGTCCCACTCCAGCTAGACGAAGCTCCCGAACTTGACACCATAGGAGGATGTCATAAACTTCGGCGCGAAGCTGGTCCCTTGCCAAAACCCTCTAGAGATACTCCGAAGGTCCACGTCAGGGTACCAGGACTTCAGTAGTGCAAGCACCATCTCCGCACTACCGCAAGCTCCCTAGTCCCGTGCAACGTCCATGATTTTAGGAGCAGAGAAGAGCTTCTCAGCCAAGGCATCCATCATAGCCGGCAGAATGGTGTTAGGCCAGACGTAAGAGTAGACGTCAAGGGCGGCATCACACAGCCTCTTGCCCTCCTCGCACGCGACCGCCACCAACTCCTTCGGATGGAGGTCGCGCTTGGTGTCCGCCTCGGGGATACGCGCTAGAGCCTGATCAGTCGCCTCAGAATACTAAGTTGTAGCTAGGAAAGAAGCAGTTGTTACATACCAAGTGCAGCGAAACAAAGAACAAGATTACCATAGAAGAAGTCACTTACTGACGACGATTTCGGAAATCTGGCACAACTCCACCAGTGCCGCCTTCTCCCAGACGTGAGAAACCTACAAAGTCTCCGCCTGCTGTGCGAAGTGCTTGTCAAGATTCTTGAGCGCTTTAGTCCGGGTATCGGCAACCTTCTTGGCTTGGCCGACCTTGACCTCCATCCGCTTCTGATGCTCCACTAGCTCGCCAATCTGGGCTTGGCGAGCCTGGATGGATTCGTCTAGCCAGAGCACCTCTGCCATCAGCCTCTCGACCTCTCGGTCCTTGTCCGCTAACAGGTGGCAGGCCTGGCCGAGGGTAATGGGCACCGACTTAGACAGCTGCACTAGAGCAGGGTCCGGCAGCGGAGCGACCCGGGCTGCCCACCAGGCGGTTTCTCCCGCGTCCGGTTGCGCAGAAGCTTCCGACGCCACATCCACAGGCTCCTCCACCTGATAAGCGGTGGAGCCTGGCTGAGCATCGCTCAGTACCGGGTCCGCGCCCTCCGTCAGTCAGAGTGGAGGAGCGGCCGTGGAACCACGCCCGTCTAAGAGAACCTTGGCGAGATTACAGGCAGCAGAAGCCCGATGCAGGGTCATGGGCGCAACCGGCAGCATAGACCCCACCACACACGCAGCAGCCTCATCCGGCATGGTAGTGGTGGCCGCAGCCGGTGCCGGAGGTCCCTTAGCCCCAGCCGAGGGAGGGGCGGACATGGTGGCAATGGTCGCAGAGCCGGCCAAGGACATCGCCTCACCACATGCAAGATGCAAGGGTATGTTAAGCAAAGGGAAAGCAAGTGGTCACAAGCAGAAAAGGAACAAAGGCACGTACCCGGCGACGCTTGGCGCGGTGGCCGTGACCCTCGGTCGGCGGGCGCTCTTGGAGCCTCCACCGACTAGAGCGGGACTGTCCGAGGTGGCCCGCTTCCCCCTGGCCCATGACGTAACGACCTCAGCCGGGTCCGCATCCACGCCCTGCGCGGCTGCTCTAGGGCATAGGCAGAGCATCAAGCGTACAACTAAAGAAAGGCAAGACAGATAAAGACAAGGAAAATATACTCACCAAGTGGGAACTCATAGCCCTCATCGACCCGAATGGGGAAGCGCTCTAGCTCCTGTGGAGGGTACTTATGCGACTTGAAATCAGCTGAAAAGAGGGGAAGCACGTCCTCCCCCATGCCGTCCTCTGCTAGCTGTGCCGTAAAGAGCTACTCAACAGGGGGAAATAATAAACAAGAAGAGATCCCTCGGGAAAAGTTCACCCGGAGAAGAAGAAAAGAAGCTAACCTTCGGTGGCAGCCAGCCGCGGTGGTATGACCGGCAGGAGAAGGTCAGTCCTCTGCCATCATCTCCTTTGAGATAGTGGCAAGCCACTCTCGAAGGCCCCATATGGCACCTCCAGCCGGGACACCCGCGTGGGATCCAGGGAGCCAGATAACTGGCACATCTTATGCAACTGCTGCTGCTTCTCCTCCTCCAGCAGGACATTAGGACATCCCGAGCAGTGAGCTGCTCCTTCTCCACCAGCACCGCCACGCGGGCGGTCATCCGGTCCATGTCGGCTTGGGCGCCCAGGTTCTAAACGGTCCATGCCTTTCGGGTGGAGGGGCGTTGGCGAAGACCGGCACCTTGATGAGATCAACCTCGTAGGAATTGCACACGTAGAAGTATGAGTGCTGCCACAGCTTCACGGTGTCGGGCATCTCCAACCGCGGATAGATGGCACAACAACCGATTTTCGTTAGGGGTCGCCCTTTCCCACCACCTGAACTTTGAAGTTGAAAAACCTCAAAAAGTTGCCTCGTCCGGACGAACCCCCAGGAAGCCCTCGCATCAGGACGCATGGTACGACAGCTGTGCTATGGCATTGGCTTCTAGGTGGTGGAGCTAGAGGTCAAACGTCGCGAGAAGCTCAATGACAAACCTGCTCAGCCACTGACCAAACCCGCGGGCCGCGGGTTAGGCACCGCTCCCCCTCCAGCACGAGGTGATGCTTCACCAAGTGCTCCGATGGGAGGAATTTCCCTCGCCGGTACTTCTGGACAAGATCTTTAGTCACGTACGAGCCACAACAGCCCCCAGCTTATTCAGGCAACATCTCGATGGGCATGGTGGCCGTGTTATAGAATTGAGGTCCCGTCGTCGCGAAGAAGGAGAGGCAGCACTGGCGACCAAGAAGCGCAGGCGCAGGGAAGCAGAGAGGAGACACAACGCAAGGGGCAGATGCAGCGGGCGCAGGAAGAGGATGAAGTGGGGAAGGCCCCTCCCTTATGTCCCTATCTATTGAAGCAGAGCGCGCACGCCACCTGCGCTCCCCTCCACTCCACCCACGACACTTCAGTTGCGGATCACGTGCTCCAACATAACTCCCTAGAAGATCCCACATGCGTTACTACGGGAGGCTAGACGTGCGCATGATCTCCAAGAAACCGCAATGATGAAGACGTGTGCGCGGTTACCAAAAACTGCCACGGCAGTCCAAGGGTCAAATTAACACGACACATGCCAGAAATGGCAGGCGTGGCCAACGTAAGCACTGACGTCATCGGCCAAGCGATTCATCTCCCATGCCGGTCGCAGCATCTGGCAGATTCAATCGCCGCTCACACCCTGTGGGTGGGCCACCGTTCTCGTAGCCGGTAAACTCCAACTGGTGAACAACAATGAGCATCTCGAGCTGGAAAACGACAAACGCTACCAGACAAGCACTATAAGACAAACTTGCAACCAACCCTTCATTAGCAATCATTTTAGCTCAGCTAATGAGCACGCAAGAACTTCTCCACAAGGCGAAGTCCCAACGCGCTCGGGGACTAGTGTTAGGAGGATGACCCCCGGATAGGCCAAGCCAGGCTCAACTGGGCAGCTCCAGGGAGTCCTGGCCGGATGCCGCCAGACAAGGAACCACAACCGATTGGACCGCTCCATCTGGTCTGCCTCAAGATTCCCCAGCTAGCCCGTCTAGTCGGGTGACCAAAAGAGTCGGTTGGGTGGCGAGCTCTACCCGGCCACCTCGGGTCCACGGGCCAAAGATACGAGGGGGTGACGTTCATTGTTGGGCACACCCCTGACAGGACAGGCTGGCGCGCCGCCCTAGCGGCGCTACAAGACGATGGTGCCAAAGCGCCAAGGCTGGAAGCTGACGAGTAAAGCATCGGCTGATGAGTAAAGCGGCGGGTGACGCCCAAAGCAATAGCGTTGGGACACTATAGCGTTGTCTCCCCCTGTACTGAAGGCTTGACTGGGTCCTGGCCCACTGTCTGGGCCCGGCCAGCCGTCCCTCTTTGTAAACCCAAAGCCCAAACAGTAAACCGTGGAACCCACAATGTAACCTACCTCTCCCAACCAGTATATAAGGAGGGTAGTGCTAGGGTTTTATGTAGAGATTACAAGCTACAAGTTCTCTCGATTCACCAGTTCAGTAGTTCATCTTCCTCTAGCTCTCCATAGCAGCTAGAGAAAGAGCTCAAGCAGCACTTGTACTGACCATTCGCTCCCCATATAGTAGATTCTTGTAGGAGTAGGAGTGTTACCTCATCCAGAGGGCTCCGAACCTGGGTATATCGCTTTGTTTCCAGTATCTATGCCCAACCCATTGCGAGTAACCACCGATAACATCCTGATTGTCCCCTTCATACCATCCCGATGGCACTGCCGTGTTCCACACCACGACATAAAGATAAGTCACGGTTATGGTGTGATAAACTTGGTGCCACATACCTGTCTGCTAACCGTGTTTTCTATGCTCGCACAAAACACATTGAGGTAGAATTGCACTTTGTTCCTGATAGGGTTGGTAGCAAACAACTTGATGTCAGGTTTATTTCTAGTAAGGATCAATCAGCTAATGGTTTGACAAACACGTTATGTTGATGAGTTTAAACGTAATCTCAACCTTTCCAAGATCTCGATTGGAGGGTATTAGACATATATCGTAATATGTTTTGTATACGTATATATATAGTAGTACTCTACCATATACGTATACCCTCTTGTACTATGCCACGCTAGGGAATTTTCCCATGCTAATAAACACATAACTAAACCCCTCGCAGGGTATCATTCCTGCCTACAATTCTCACAACCATGGCATCACATATACCAAGACAATCTACAATCTAATTAACTAGATCTCATATGATACTGTAGCATCCTAATTGTCTAACAATTGCAATTCTACTTGCCTAGCCTATATATATGCTACTTTATACTTGATATCATTGCATCATCACGATCGCATGCTCATGGCATCATGCCACATTGCATTTGAGCATCGTCATGTGATCATGCATATTTTACCAAAACCTATTTTCTAAAAGCCTAACACCCCTTATTTATTTCAAAGTGTAAATCCTAAGTCTACATGGATATTTGTTTTTTCTAAAACCTACTTGCAAATGTTTTGTTTTACATAAATAAATAATAAAAAGAGAATGAATTTTGTACTTATAAAGCGGGTATATGAGATATCTCACCGTCCATATATACATCGAGATTCGTGCACTTTAGCACTAGTACAACATCTTTGTCTCCATCTCTCTAGCTTACTACTACTACACTCTGACCATTTATCTATCTTTTCTTCCCACTAGGCTTGCTCCAGCCAACACGCGTGGTGGCATGTGGTGCATCCACCTTCTCGTCCCTGCCAACCGCCTTTGATCCAGCCAGCAAGAAGACCTCTGTTGTCGCCATAAATTGCTCGGGACGGTGACCTGGCTGAAGAAAGGCCGCCAACTCTGGTCGCATTCTTAGTGGCGGCATGTGAGGAGGAGATCACAGTTGAGCATCGTACCGAAGACAAAGCGGTGAGCTTTTGCACGGACTGCTCGAGGCGAGCACGTCCAGCTCCGCGTACAGTGCGGCCGTGCCGGCGGCAAGGCGGTCGAGCGACGCTGTCGCGGAGGAGCTGGAGGCGGGGCGGACGAGCGTTGCTCAATCCAGTTCTTGGCTAGCTAACGTGCAGCTGGCTTCCTTTGTCGATGTTTTTTTATTGCATCATTTCTTTTATTTTGCATGGCATTTCTTGATGTTGATACAGGAAAGGATGCAAGTTATTTTGATTAGGCAAAAGACAACAGTTAACTAGCCAAGCGGCTGGGTCGGATGGTTACATGCGCGCGGGTGTGCGTAACAGATAGAATGGTGGCAGCATTACAACATATTCTATGACCCATATGTAAAACCATGCGTCACAGATATGTATTAGTGGCGCATACGAAAAAATACGCCACAGAACTTTGGCACTTTAGTTGCGCACGAAACTAATATGCACCACAGACGTAGATATTTCTATATCGAATATTTTCGTGTGGGTCACAGAAAGTGATAATTCTGTAACAAATATAGACGTATGCGCCACAGAAACTTGATAGGACCAAGCACCAAAAAAAGAGAGAGAGAAACTTCTGTGGCGCATATGTCCATATGCGCGCATATGTCCATATTGGCTACAGAAACATCACTTTCTGTGACGCATATATGTGTAAGTGCCACAAAACATGGAAAAACAGACCCCCCTCCCCCCGATCGCATTTTCAGTTTTGTAAAAAATAAACAAAAATGATAGAAACTTCAAATAAATAATTTCTTTGAGTGGTAGTTAGATTTTAGGGTATAGATGTAGACAAAATTAAAAAACATGAATTTCGATGTATTTTGCAAAAATAGGTCATGCCACGGTAAAACGGCTATAACTTTTGCATACAATGTTGACAAAAATCTTTAACCTATCAAAACGACCGTCTCGAAATTTCCTACTCGAATTCAACAACCCACGATGGTTCTGGATTTTACAGAATCCTCAAATTCGAAAAGAATAGCCGTTTAGAGTAGAAGATTTTTAAGGCAGAATAAGTTATTTAGGGTAGAAGATTTTTTACTGCAAAAAAATAAAAAAGATGGAGAAACTTCTGTGGCGCATTTCTCCCATATGCGCCACTGAAGCCTTAGACGGAATCCCGCCGGCACCCCTTCTCCTTATATTCCTCCACTTCTTCTCCTTCTCCTCCACTTCTCCTCCCTTTCATACTTCTCCCCTTCTCCTCCCCTCCATACTTCTCCCCTTTTCCTCCACTCTCCCATATGGCTACCTCGGTGACCTCCTCCGACGACGACCTCCAACACCACCGGCGACCTCCTCCTCCTCTTCCTCCACCACCACCTCCTCCGGCGGCCTCCTCTGACCATCTCCGGCAAGCCCTTCCTCCTCCACCTCCGGCGGCCTCCTCTAACCATCTCCGGCGAGCCCTTCCTCCTCCACCTCCGGCGGCCTCCTCCTCCTACTACTCTAACCACCTCCGACCACCTCCTTCTCCTCCGGCCATCACATCTGATCCACCTCCGGCAACCCCCCCACCTCCGGCCAGATCTGGCCTATTTTTTTTTAAAATTTGAAAAAAACTTCTGTGGCGCATGTTGGCCATATACGCCACAGAAGTTTGAGATCTGGCCCGCCTTTTTTTTAATTTTGGAAAAAAACTTCTATGACGCATATTGGCTATATGCGCCACAGACAGAAGATAGTTATCAGTGGCGACGTATCAGTGGCGACTAAGATATGCATCACGGATAGTGAAAAAAGGTGCACCACTGATAAGAGGTTTCCTAGTAGTGCAGCGAGGGTCCTCGGCGACGGTGACCACAGACGGCGGTGGAAAGCCTGTTCGCGAGGTGCTCGAGCGACGCACATCTAGGCCTTGTGCAGGTTTGATTTGCTCGTGCATGTGAAGGACATGGACATACGCGTCAATGGCGGAGGTGTGAAGACGCATAGCTGATAAACACGATTTGCAAAGCAGTTTTTTCCCTTACAGCGAACAAACAAGGCGGGGCGTCAACACCGGAGTAGCCGGCTAGGAGTTCAAACGGCTGAACCGCAGAAACCATGCAGTGTCGACCGAGGTGAGCGGCGACGGCGGCGACGCTGATGAGGGCGTCAAGCTTCTTAGCGAGAACTGGAGTGAATGGCGGCAGTTGGCGCGGGAACTGGAGCGCAACGCCGTCAAGGAAGGGAATGGGGCGATGATGGTCTGATGGAGTGTTGGTAGTGGCACTGAGGTCAGATTGTGGCAAGAAGGGGGCCGCCAGAACCCTAGTTTCGTCGACCTCTCTCTCCATCCCATGATAACTGGTGTCGTAGAGGATAACACATCCATAGGTTTACACACAACACGCACCCGCACATACATCTACACAAAACACCCAGGCCCACAACCAATGGCAGCATATTGGCAGGATGCACGACAAGTGGCTTCAAAATAGCCGTAGCTCACCAGACATAAGCTATTAAGTAATAAATCATAATTCATGGCAATAAAAATTAAATAATTGGTAAGTCCCAACCGAACCTAATATGCATCATGTTGCCACATAGATGAGATAATGTAGGTTTATATAAAAACTAAAACTTGCCTAAGAGAAGCATATTAAATACAAAGATAATTTAAAGTGACTTGTTGTGCTAATAAATATAAGATCATACTAAACCACCAAAGAAAATTCAAAGATACTTGTTATTCAGTTATACTTGAACTTGATATGCCGCAGCACACGTAAATGTGCTACTGCAATTTATTAGTAGAACCTACTTTTTTGAGCAACGTTTCATACCTGAAACATTGTCTGCAATATAAATTGGAGCTAGAACATCGTGGAGAAAAGAAGACTATCAATATTAATTTATACAACAAAAGATAGATAAAAATGCATCCATTGTACTGGCGAACATCTTCAGGCCTAATGTCATACTAGATGCGTGAACTGAATGAAGAATTCCAAGTCTATCTTGTCAAAATGTACAACGGTAAGATTTTTCTAATGGCTTTTTAAATAGTAGAACAATATTTAATGACTAAGCAACTAACAAAGGCCAGAATACACAAAAACAATTAGTACCAGATGTAAGCATTGCACGAAGATTGAGGGTCCGTATTTCCAAAATACTACTGTACAACAGAATAATATCTAATGACCATTGCAAAGTACAATATAGAAAAGTTGGCATTTACAATGGACGACTTTCGTGGTTGAAGGCCCAGTTTTCGTGGCTAAAAAGTCTTCTACGACGGATACCCATCGTGGTAAAAGCCCCGTCACAAAAGAATCTACCAGGTTTTTTCCGGAACATGGAGGATCGCACCCTTTAGCCACGAAAACTTGTTCCTTCATAGATCTGTTCGTCAGCCCCGTTGACTGCTGATGTCATGCAAGATGCCACGTGGCGAACACCGTTAACACCTAGTTATCGCCCTTAACGGTCAGAGAACCCGTGGTAGAAGCCAGGACCAAACTAGGTGACGAGGGTTTAACTCATCAATGCCCATTGTTATGGACTTGAGTTTTGGAGAAGGAGGGATGCACTGGAAGTCTCGATCGGCTAGCAAACAAGCACACAGGGACAGAAGGTTTACCCAGGTTCAGGCCTCGTAGAGGACCCTACTCCTGCTTGCCTGCTCTTGATTAATGATAATCTGAAGGATTACAATGTCACCGATAGCGGTGTATGCGTAGATTAGATCTGGTGTATGTGCTAGGTTTTGAGGTGTCTAGATATATTTTGGGAGAGGTGGAGAAGTTATGTCGTGTCCTCCTCGTTGGACCCTTATAGCCTTTATATATGGGGAGGCTAGGTCTCAGGTACCAATACGAGTTGGTTACAAGTTAGACTAGAACTCTACAGTTGAGCTTTCCTTGTCTTGTCCGCTTCACGTTGATGTCCATATGTGCTTCATATCAGTCGAAACGTCATGGGCGTCATGGACCTTGGCAGGTCATCAAGTGGGCCTTCCGTCAGGCCGCACCAGGTAGGCCAATAGTAGGTGTCCGTAGGGCATATCTATGTCAGTAGCCCCCGAGTGTCCATCCGAATCATAGATTCGGGTGGAGACTTAGTTGATCTTGAATCTTGCATTAGGATGTCGGATCGACAATTGTGTCGAGTGCGAAGCACTTTACCCGGAAGTACATCGAGTCAGTCAAATTTGTAGTAGTTCATAGGGACGATGGTAAACGTGCCTGGTGCGCTCGATGGATCGAGACCAGTTAATTGCTCTAGGGCAAAAACAACATCACCTACTCAAACTCGAGTCCCTGGACTCGAATTCGGAAATTGCTGGCGTAATTCGACTCAGGCCGCGGAGGTGTTATAGAGTCGAATTCCATTGTAAATGTGAGCACTCGACGCGTCCGTCAAGGCTTATTCATCGTACCTGTAGGTACGGATTATTTCTGGTAGAGCACAGCAGATGCGTTGGCAAGCCTTATTCAGGTCTTATCTTCACGCTGTAAGCGTGGCATCCGAATTTTTGTCATCACGGAGATGATTCGGGTGGCCTAGGTGATGCAGTCTCTGTAGAGAAAATATGAGGCGAAGTCGCTGTAGCATTCAAGTGTGGATGCTATCAACACACAGTACGATGTACAAGCAGAAATAATCATAGGGTGCGCGGCCAGCGCTCCCTATGGGAGTAGCCCCGAGTGCCTATTCGAGTCATAGACTCGAGTGGGGACTAAAAACATTTTGCGACTACTTTCTTCTTTAGTTGCTTGTTTCAGTCGAATGTGCATCCGACGCTCCCTATGGGAGTAACCCGATGCCCATAATAGAAACGTAAAGATTCGAATGAAGCGTTTTCATGATGCTTGGATATCTTCACAAATTTCTTCGAGTGCGCGGCCATCTCTCCCTAAGGGAGTAGCCTCCGAGTTCTTAGTCGAATCATGGATTCGAGTGAGGAATCAGAGCATGTCACTCGAGGATCTTGTATATGCGCTCCTAGTGCTCCAGTTTGGAGTAGCCTCTGAGTGTCTAGCGGAGTCGTAGACTCGAGCAGAGACTCGAGACTTGTATCTTGTAGACGTAGTTGAAAATAATGCGAGGAGAATCCACTGACCCGGAAGTGCATCGAGTCAACATCTCACGCATAACAAGACAAGAGTCTACGATATAGTCAAAGTTATTTGGCGATTAGCCGGGTGAGTCGATGATGCATATGGAGTCGACACAGTCATTTCGGTCGGGTGCGCGACCAACGCCGCATGTGTGTAGCATCAAGCGATGCAACCATCCGAGGAGGTAGTCGACTCGGGTCTTGAGTGTATGTCGTAGCCAGTTGTTTTGTCGACTCCTGTTGGAGGACCCAATTGAATAGCTCAACGAAGTCATCATCCTTGTAAGCTACAGAAACATATAGAATTGTGAAGTACTTGTATCTTGTAAAGAATAGTTGCATGTTGGATTGTAAAGTAAGATTATGGTGCCAATCGAGTCGACACTTTTGCACTGTATGCTAGACCTTTTCGTCAGCCTGATTACCCTTAGTCGCAGTGCCTTGCTGAGGTACTCGGAGTTTAAGGATTCAACGATCAAGAAGAATCAGCTATTCGGGTTATCGCGTTCGAGGTGCTCGAGTGTGTGGAGCCGATGGCACATTAGGTTACTCAAAGGAGAGGTGGAGAAGTTATGTCGTGTCCTCCTCGTTGGACCCTCCTAGCCTTTATATATAGGGAGGTTAGGTCTCAGGTACCAATACGATTTGGTTACAAGTTAGACTAGAACTCTATAGTCGAGCTTTCCTTGTCTTGTGCGTTTCGCGTTGATGTCCATATGGGCTTCATATCAGTCTAACCGTCATGGGCGTGATGGACCTAGGCAGGTCATCGAGTGGGCCTTCCGTCGGGCCGCACTAGGTAGGCCAATAGTAGGTGTCCGTAGGGCATACCTATGTCACTAGGTTTGCTAAATATTAAGTGGGCCGGCCCATGAGGAGAGCCCAATAAGAAGAAGGCATGTTACTGTTTTGTCTAGCACTGTTTAAAATGGGCCAACTAGTGCAGACATCCGTGGCCCGTGAACTTTCAGGCCCAACACTATTTCAGTCTATAGAAGGCCCACCTTGGTCTAATACTATGCGGCCCATCCTTAGCCTAGGCCAAGTCTGTCCGTTACTGTTAAGGCCTTCTGTCGGCCCGTCACTTTTCTCGCACCCATCGTGGGCCCTTACGACCCTCTACCGTTACGGCCCTTAGAACCCTCTACTGTTCTAGACATTTACTGTTCTGACTTTCTACTATTCGGTCCCATAAACAGGCTGTGAAGTTTCTGGCCTGCTAAATTTCTGGCTTTGTTATTATTTTCGGCCTGTTATTGTTCTGGCGTTTCACTGTTCTGGCGTTTCACTGTTCTGGCCTTTTACTATTATGTTCTTTTGCGGTCAGATTCTACATATAATGGCCTTAGTGTAGGCCCGTCACTATTGATTGGTGGCCCATCAAGGACTGATAAAACGTTGTGGGCATTCTACTGTTTAAGCCTATCTAACTTAGATCCATTGCCAGGACATATAGGTGGATAAACAAAGAACACAAGTTCTGTAAAATGCTAAATAAATTCTGGAACTGTGAAAAAAACATATAACTGGAAAATCAGTAAATTATTATAGTCCTGAAAATTTCCGTAGCTTGTAAAGCATCATCGGAGTACAACACGGCTGATAAACAATATAATCTCAGTTTCAAAGATGTTCCTTTTAGGTATCTCGCGCCGCGTCATATGTAATAGCGGGATTACCACGAGACTTGTTGAGGATATTATTAAGTAGATTCTCTGTCAAAGCTTGCCTGTTTTTCAACTCAGATAACTCCTTCCTTCCTATAGAGACTACTACATCTGTTCTATTCGCTTCCTGTCTAACTACATCAAGTGCATCTTGGAGTGCAACACCAAAAACTCTTTTTGCTAGAATGTATGGAGCAGTCGAGATCGTGTGCCTACATGAGCAATACGCACTGTCACAGCTGCTCTATCGAAAGAGATCTACACTTGAGGTAGTTGTTTTCTGTTTTGCCTTCATATTTATATTTGCAACCTAGAATAAAAAGAAACGTCATATAACATAATTACCAAGGAAAACAAAGACCAACGAATTTCAAATAAGTCATTTTGCTAAAAGGAAGAAAGCTATTAGTAACGACAGAGCATCATACATCTCTTTCTCCTAGAATAACTGGAACAATTGACTTCATTGATGGATGAGATAGTGTGCAACTGTCACTTCTGTCCTGTGAAATGACTGCTCTACTTGATGAAGGCTAAAACTAAGATAAAAGAAGTTACAACATCATACAAAGAAACAAAACTACCATGTTCATTCTCAAAGATTTTTAAAATATTATTTGGTCTGTTATAGCAATGCAAGTACTCAACACAAGGACCTCATGCAGACGCATGCCTCTAATAGACTAGCCAAATCATTTTAGAGAAATGGTCAAACAATCTATCGAATAGTTAGAATGTTTAAATTTTTTGATTGTCTGCCCAAAGACAATGTGTACTATTATGCCTCGTATTAAAATAGCCATACACGTGTAGATACCCGAGTGGGATTTGAAGTGGGTGGTTCTTTATGATCCTTCCATTTCTGTTATATTGGATTCCGATGCATTTCTAGCCTTGTTATAATCACCCTAGTGCCTCCGACAAAAATAACAACTCAACTCAATGGCATGACGCCAAGGGACTTAAACCTTAAATAAGGGGGGGAGTCCTTACAGTAGCTCTTTGTAGAGTCTCAGGGTTGCTGATCTGGTTACAGGTATGTTAGTCGATGATGTCCGCTGCATCAAGAAATTGGATTGGTGGTCTCCATAATTCAGTGTGGGTCCTCTGCATAATGGTGCAACAAATAGTAAACAACAAAAGGTTCTAGTCTCACAGATGTTAGCATGAAGTGATACAAAATCAATAGATACTTACGAGATTATAGGGGCCATTCTAGTGTAAACTGCACTTGTTCATTGCGTAACAATAGCAAACTGTTAGGAATAGTGGGGTAAGCAGAAGCAAATGAAACAAACATCTTAGTGGAAGCAGTATAATGAATGTGAACGTGTACTGCATAGATAGGACAAAAGCATCAAGCAAGAAATAATAATTAGTGCCATATCCTACGCCAGGCCAGAGAGAAATTATAACCACATCACATATGGGCACTTACTAAAGTAGATAATGGAAACAAATGTGTTAACCATTGGCTGACTCATATTTTTCCATGACATAAAAAATCATAGTTGAATGCCTTACGGTTAAACCTGACTACAAAAAAATTATTTAGGAAGATATGGGTAGCAAGTGTAGTACTTGTAAGTTACTACAAAAGTAGCACCAATACAAAATACAGTTAACTGCTACATATTTATCTTACCAAACTCCAAGCAGATATGGTTACCTCAGCCGCGATGGTGTTTAGGCATCCTGCAATTCCTTGTTGGTGATGTCGAGGTTGTCGAGGGTGCTGCGGTTGCGGTGCTTGTGAGAGAAGGTCAAGCAGAACATGGTTCCTCCAAGCGCTTGACGACAGCAGCAAAGAAGCAGATTCCTGGGGGTGGTAATGTGTTTTGTGTGCCAGGAGAGTGGGTCGGTGAACCAGATCTGGTGCATTACACGACGAAGACGGTGAATCAGATCTAAGGTGGTGAAGGTAGATCTAGGGTTTTCTGTAGGGCTTTCGCAGCTGGGGCGAGGATTGTATGTGGGTGTGGGGGTAGGGGGGTTGGTGGTAGGGGCGGGGCTATAGAGGTACCGAACGGGGAAATTACGATTGAAGCCCCAACGAACCGACTTCACTAGGGGTAGAAGGGGGATTCCAAGATGTTTGAAACATTGGATAGCGGGAGATTTTCCCGCTCGACTAAATTCAGATTTATGTATAGTCCAAGTAGTAGTAAATTGGTAAGCCGTACTCCCTGAAATAAAAGGCCGACAGACATATCGGTGATCATCCATGGCCCATACTGCCCCAGTTCAGAGATTAAGGGTCCATTTGGCCATTTGGCATCTAAATATTAATCATCCATGGCCCATATTAGCTCGGTTCAGATATTAAGGCCGAGTTTGGTGTCAAAGTATTTTTAAATTATTTAGAAAACATTTTGATTTCTAAATAAACTGAACTATTGAATACCTTTTAGTGTTTTGTTCCAACAAATAATAGGGGTTTAAACTGAAGTATTCTCCAAAACTATGTTTTTTAAAATAATTGAGAAAGAGGCCAGACCCCTTTTGGAAGAAACTAAGAAGAGAGAAAACTGAAGTGTTACTTTGGTAGGCACTAAAATACTATGGCATTGATATATTTCAGTATTATATCTATTCATGAACGATGATGCGTATAAATATGTTGTCACCAAGATAGGTAGTGAGCACGAAAATTATGATTAAATCCCCAACCAACTCGAGTGAATTTGTTTATCCATAGTCCAACTAATAATAGCAGAATGATTGACCCATGGTATGGGGAAATCGAGTGTAATGATGAAGCGCCCTGAGCTTTAAAAAAATAAAGCGCCCTTTATCTATAACTTTTTAATCACTATGGTTGGGAGTGTTCATACTTCTATTCTAAACAAAAATATGGGAACCCACTATTTCGCTAGCGTGAATAATCTAGCGCTTGAGGGACAACATCAAACCACTCATAAGGTAAGCTGCGACGGTGTTTTCATCGAAAAAAATGTGAATGTTTCTAGGCGCCACAAGTACTTTGTTTTCACAACTCTTATTGTCCCTACGGGCTAAGGATGGAAATTTTACCCACGAGTACCCGCAGGTACTGTACCCGTGTCGAGAGGGTATGGGCACAATTTTATACCCATGGGTAATACCCATACCCTAATCTGTTAAGTCATGGGTACGAGCACGAGTAGATAGACCCATACCTTACCCATTTAAACTGACATAGTAGTAAAACTTACCTATAGAGTTACAACCTATGGGGCCAAGAAACCTAGAGAATAGTATGATACTGTGACATCTAAACATCGATATTTTTCATGGGTATGGGCATGGGTAAAGTTTTATACCCGCGAGTACGGGTATGGGTAAAATTTTCTACCCATTGACTAAACGGGAGTGGGTATGGTATTGCTCTACCCTACTCATACCCTACCCATTGCCAGCCTTACTTCACACTCATTCATTAATGCGGCTAAGTTTTCCTTCAGGTTTTTCAAAAGTTGTTCAGTCATGCACACATAGCATATTATATGAAGTATAGTAGTACAACATACATAGGCCGCACTTAATTATTCGAGATAATCACTATTGTTCTTATTTAAAAAGAAAAATTATTGGGCTTTGAAGCATGTCCAACAACCTTTTTGTATTGAATTGCTAAAATCTGACTCTAGGAAGAGGAGCACGAAGGTTTACCAATGAAACACAATTTCCAATTTCCTAGCCTTCCTATAAGCATTAATTAGTGTTTTCCCTTCCTAGCAAAAATCATGTCTACTCTCTTTGTTCAGAAATATAAGAAGTTTTAGCTTTGTGAAATAAATGTATCTAGACGCCTTTTAGTGTAAAGTTTTACTCCGAACCTCTACGAACCTATACACTAAATGACGTCTAGATACATTCGATTCACAAAGCTAAAACATCTTATATTTCTGAACAGAGGGAGTACATGACAATGACGTGTGGAGTCAACCAGTCGGCCACCCAATAAATATATCCCCTTTATTGATAAATTTTGAATTACTATGGCTGGGAGTGTTCAACCTTATGTTTAAAAGAAAATTTTGGGAACCCACTATTCCGCTAACATGAATAATATAGTGCGCTTGAGCAATGACATCAAAGCCACCCATGAGGTAAGCTCATTAAAAACAAGAAGAAATGTGGGGTTGCTAGGCCCCACAAGTAATCTGTCCTCACAACTCTTATTGTCCATTCACGCTCATTAATACATGCGGCCTTGTTTTTCCCTGAGATTATCGAAAAGTTGTTCGGTCATGCACATATAGCATCATTGCTAATGTTTTCGAATTATCTCTACTAAAATAATGGAGCAGTTTTGAATTGGATACATAGCACCAATCCTAACTGTTGAGATGTTAGATCCAATGGTTCAGAGCAGTTGGATTCGTGTTGAAGGAGTAGTACCTAGAGCAAACTCCACCATGTTCTAGAACCATCATGTCACTCACCCCCTCACCGCAAAAAAAGTTCATATAACACAATAGGTTGTATTCTAAATATGTGTAGATAGTTATTATTAATATACTTAATGTATGCCTTTTTTCTCTAACAAGACTATTGATTAATAACAACTTAATATTTATTAAATCATATTTCATATAGTATATACAAGTGTGGCACGTGCCTTTTACTAGTAGGAAGTAGCGTGTGAGTTCTTGCAAATATTGCCACTATATAATGTACGAGTAACTTTGAACAATGAAAATTGAATCAAGACTTGCAAATCCCAACAATGTTAACTCTTGGATCTTTTTTTCCATTCTAGCACGTAGAAGATTCTATCGTTAGTCCTTAGCACAATGAACGCCATACAAAAACCACAAAGATTCTAATGACATGATACACATTTAATTATCTTAGCATACCCAGTATATAGTGTATGAATAACTTTGAACTTTAACCATTGGATGAAGATTGGAAATTCCAACATTGCTTACCGATGGATTTTCCTTCCACTCTAATATTTTGAAGATTCTATTGATATAGTTTTTAGCACAATGAACGCTATGCATAAACCTCAAAACATATTTTCCATCATTATAGAATCTATATATCAATTCTCTAGAGCATGTCGGAAATTATGTACCTACTAATAGGTTGATTTATAAATAATACAACTTACAAGAACCAAAAATACACAAGATACTTTATAGATGTGGCTCAAAATTATAATAATTTTTTGAGCTTTACCTATTATTCTAGTACTATATTATATTCTAGTACTATATTATATAATTAACTATGAAATGTTTCCCAAAAACTAAGAAGCATTCAATGAGTGGTTATGTATTATGTGCAATGATTACAAAAATGTCTGTATTTTGCGTAGAAAAGGTTTATGGTTGTTGTTATGTGCAAAAGCCTCCCCAACATGTGGTGTTACTTGCAATATCCTCACTGCTAGTGCTTTCAGGGCGAAGGAGTACCAACCGTTCGATCTTGTTTCAATGATGGAAGGGAACTTTTGTAAAAAAATGATGGAAGGGACTATAAAAAACGATGGAAGGGAACTGCCAGGCTGCTCCTACGACACATGGCAACTCCTGGATGTCCTAAGCAAGCCTTTTTAAGGGGCCATGAACAAAGACAACCGCTCGCATCCAGGCACGACGTGTCGGGTACGTAGCATAGAAAACAAAAAATTTCCTACGGTGTGAACTACACGCCAAGATCTATCTACTAGGTACAAAGCAACGGGTGGACATACATCCAACGAGAACTTACCCTCGAAGACAACGAGTTTTGTTAACGAGTAGGAACTCGTGGTTGATGTAGTCGTACACTTGCCGATCTCAAGATCATGAGGAAGTCCGAGCAGGTCTGGCTCCGGCACGTCCTTTAGATCCAGCTCCAGCACCACCAAGTCCAGCACCGCAAAGAAGTGGTGCATCCGTGATCGCACACACGTCCGGTACCCCGACAACCTCCGTCCCTCGCTCTAGCAAAGCAGCGGAAGCAGCAACTCCTTTCCAGATAAAGCCACCAGGAACATGTATCTCACTAATCCGAGACCATGGGGAATAATACTAGAGGGGGAGAGAGATCCTTCACAAGGAGGTGTGTGTGAGAAGTGAGGAGAGGGTGGCCTTTTATAGGAGGAGGGGGGTGCCCCTTCTTCATGGCTGGCGCATGGAGGAGGTGCCTCTTCACCTCCTCCATTCATGTGGTGGTAACCCCTCCACATTAAAATGCCTCTTCACATTCCCTTTTAAAGTCTCCACTTTAAATGCATTAAATTTTTCCAAATTTAATGCTCTCTCATTTAATAAAACTCTTTTTTTATTTTTATTCAGAATTTTGTTAATTAGTTTAATTAACAAACATTCACATAAAACCCCCTGCAACATTTCAATATTACATGCAGAAGCAATTTCAGCAATTTCACCGGAAACAGTTTCGGTGTCTATTGACATAATTCCAGCACTTTCTTAAATCTTTATCTAAAACATATTTGCTCCAAATGGTGTCGGTATCCCTAAGTGTGTCACCCTACGGTTCGCGAATAATGCAGACATGATCGAGACCCCTCTCCGATCAATAATCAGCAGCGGGACCTGGAGATCCGTACTGACTCCTACACATTCAACGATGACTTCTGTGATCGTGAGAACCTTTAACGCTTGGAACTAAATCCCTTTTTCTCGCGATATATTACATATCCAAGATTCGATCATCGGTATCTCCATACCTAGTTTGATCTCGTTACCGACATGCACTGTTTTCTCGTTCCCGTGATATAACATTCTAGTGATCACATCACTTGCTTGCAAGCTATTTCAATGTGATATCACTGAGAGGGCCTAGAGTATATCTATCCGTCATTGGGATTGAAAAATTCCACTCTTGATCCATGAGCATCAACATAACACCTTCGTAGCACTGAACCCATCTTTATAGTCACCCTGTTACGGTGTGACGTTCGAGGTTATCAAGATACTCTTCCGGTGTTAGCAATTAACATGATCTCATGGTCTAAGGATAAAGATTACTTCGTATGATGTTATAGCAATATAAACATAATGACTTTGATCGTAGTGCTATACTTCGGATGAATGTTCATCACATCATTCCACAAATGTTGTGACCTCGTTATTAACAATAACCAATGTCCATTACCAGGAAACCTTGATCATCTTGTTAATCAATGAGCTAGTCCATAAGAGAGGCATAATTAGGATCCCTTTTTGTTTATTAAACACACATGTATTGACGTTTCCGATCAATACAATTATAGCATGTAAAATAAACATTTATCATAAACATGGAATAAGATAATAACCACTTTATTATTGCCTCTCGGGCATATTCCCTTCAGTCTCCCACTTGCACTAGAGTCAGTAATCTAGTTTGAAAAACTTTGCGTATTGAAAACCTATGGCTTTCTTGTGTTGCATATACGCGATTTCTAGTGGTTAACATAATCTCCGGATCTGACAGTTTCAGGTCCGTGTGTATTTGCATGTCTTTGTGTCTCTACGCATAACTCATTCTCAAATAAGATGGCATTGTATAAATTTGGTCCTTTGGTGAGACCTTTAGTTCGTTCCGGTTAAAATATGTTGATATTATTGTCACACAATATATCTTCATAGTATTAGCCCACTTTGAACCACACCTAGTTTGATAACAAACTACTTAACACAAATGCCCTCCTATGCTGCTACTATAGCAGTCATATACTTAGCCTTTTTGTTGTAGTATCCGTCACAATGTCTCAACTTTGGAACTCATCCAAATCCATCATGGAACATCCTTTCCATTACATTGTGCCACCCATAGTCTAAATTGATATAAATTTAATTTGTATCTTGTGACAAAACTAGTATCAATGTAACACTTTACAATGAACTACCTTTAACTATTTGTCACTTATACATTATATATTCTTAGTTCTTCCAAAGCTCATAAGAATATCTTTACTATCATCCAATGATCATCTCATGAATCATTCTGGTATGTGCTCATAACATTTAGAGCATAGGACATTCTGGATATATACATATCATGGTATAATCGATCAAAATCTTCATGTGATTTTACTCACCAAGTGTTGAAACACTTGAATTTTGATACAATCCTTTCCATGCAGCAAGAACCTTTCTTGTTGTTTCCATATTGAACCCTTTCAATATCTCATATATGTATGTCTGGCACAACCATATTAGCGCCTTAATCTATCCATATAGATATTGATGCCTAATATTCCGGTTTTACCCAAGTCTTTCATTGAAATCTTATATTAATGAAATTCTTAACGTGTGTCAATACAAGATACATCATTTCCAATCAACAATATGTCATCTACATAATGTATTAGAAATATGTCTCAGCGCTCCCACTTAATTTCTTGCAAATGCAAGCATCTTCAGCATCTCCGATGAATTTAAACTCTTTTAACAGTTTCATCATGGTGAATATTCTAACTCCACTATGCTTACTTTAACTATTGAAGTTTGCATGCCCTTTTAGCACCCTTTGAATTGACAAAACCCTTTGGACCGTGTCATGTACACGTCCTAGGTAACCGTTCTATTAGAAGAACATTGTTTTGTTCATTCAATTACCATATACCAAATTATATGTAGTGGTTGCTACATTAATCCGTCAAGGCTAAATATCGCTATGAAAGATCAAATCTTGTCATAGTCAACTCCTTGAATATTGTCGTAAACTTTTTTCCGACATGTCGACTATTTCATAGATGTTAAACATCCATGTCTTATATCTTTATAGATCCAAACATGACCGATAGGCTTCATGCCTTTTCGGAGGGTCTTCCAAGTTCAGAAACTTGATTTCTCGTGTATGGATACTATCACGTATTCTATGACTTCTAGTCATTTTATGGAGTCAGGGCCCATCATTGCTCCTTTGCATGTAGTCGGTTCATCATTGTCAAAACAATAACGACTTTCTTATCAAATCTTACTATTTGATTCTTACCGACCCACACGGTTTTATAGGAACTCTAATCTCCGAGATCACACCTTTTGTAATCGCGAGAGCCATGAGCATTGTGGCCGCCACCGGGACACTTTCCGGCGCTGCGCTACTTAGCACATATAGCTAAGTTTCAACAACCTTATCAAAGTTCTATTGTCCTCCCTCTTAACTTTTCACAAAAAATTCCTTCTCAAGAAACTTGATGTTCCAAGTAACAAACTCTTTTGTCCTCGATGTTATGGAGAAATTCCCAACAAATTCTTTGGGATAACCTACAAAGACGTGCTTATCCGACTTTGGTTGTAAACATTTTACTTATGCATAGCATACCAAAATTTAAGAAAAGACAATTCGGGTTTTATCCCAAACCATAATTCATATGGTGTCATTTCAATGGATCACGATGGTGCTCTTTTCAGTGTAAAAGCGGTAGTCTCTAAAGCTTCAATCCTTAAAACATAATGGCAATTTTATTAATGACACCTTTGATCTTACCATATCAAACATGGTTTGATTTCATCTCTCGAACATACCATACTCCTGTGGTTTATCGGGAAATCCAAATTCATGGAACAATTCCTCAAATCTTAGGTGTTTTGCTAAACATGTAACTCAAATATCTTCCTATATGATCGAATCATAAACTCTTTATTTTCTTGTTACAATGATTTTTCACTTCATCTTGAAAGTCTTTGAACAACTTTCAAATGTTTAATACTTCTTCCTTATTAAGTAAATATACAGATATATTCACTTGAATTTTCGAAGAAAGCATATGAAGCAAAAATATCCATCGCATATGGCTACACATAATGGACTATGCACATCAGGATGCACAATTTCCAATAATCTAGTCATCCGTTCCTCTCTGGCCTATGGACGGAGTTTCAATTATCTCGAGGAAAGTCTCACATGCGTCAATTGATGAAAATCAAAGACTCCAAAAATCCATCAACATGGAGTTTCTTCATGTTTTCTTTCCAATATAATTTAAACAACGATGTCACTTCATAAGTGATCTTTCAATCATTTGTCTTGTGACATTTTAGCAATAGTGATTATGCATGTGATTTCTCCCACTAGACTTGTAAAAGTTCATCCATCCTTTATGGAATACGGTAATTATTTGAACAACCATTGTTCTCGTAATACCAGAACAAAATAACAATTATTAAAACAAATCTTGAAGGCTAGGTTTGACGACAACAAAAAGGAACAATAACACTTTATTTGTTTTCGATGATCATCATCACTTATTCTCTTGCTAGTTACTTAGGCCATTGCAGTTCATGAATTGCGTTGTCCTGTATGACACTTCATACCAACCAATTCGGTATCCAATACCGGTATCCAATACCTAAGAACCACATTGTTTAATAAGCAAGGAATACAACCATAACATGTATATCTTTTATATACCCAAGTCGGACATCTCCAACCTTTTATTTTCTGCCAAAGATTTTATAGATTCTCTTTCAGCAATTCCTTTTCTTTTAAAAGAATCTATCAACATCAATAGTGGTGTCATCAACATGACACATGGTACAAAGCTTGTATATAGTCAAATACTAATACCTTTGGACTTGCACTTTGAAGTGGATCACCATCATCAAATGTTTGGCATTCTTTCAAAAATCCATTCTTTAGTAATCTATTAGTGTAGTAAACATTTTACTTACATCTTCTATTCATCCTTATCATGACAACTTTCATGATCAAGCTACTATAGCCTATAAGGAAGAATTGCAAGTATAATATCAGTTCCCAAAACCTTTTTGGTAGATTCGGATGCCTAGCATCTCCAACCTTCACAAATTCTCATACAATATGAGAACATGTATTTTGCTAAATTATACTCTATCATAATGCAACCAAAAACATTGTTTCAGATGTCACAATATCTTTCACACATGATGGTTTCTGAAACAATTTTCAGCTCCAATATAATCTTGATATTAAAACAACTTTTGAATATCGATAATATACTAACATTGGAATTCTTACTCTTGATTTAATACTACTTATTAAACTTCATGGAGTAAATAGAGTTTGCTGAAAGTTTGCAATAGGACTTATAAACTTTAAATTGACGTTCAAAACAATACGATACCAGTTCGTAAAGTAAATATCCAGAATTCTATAGTTCTATTATCTCAAATAAAAAACTAAGCATAAGGTAGAAAACGAATGCCAATGACTACAACAAACTATGCAAATTCACTTTGATTTAATTTATGACAAATTTGGTTCGACTAATCCAAATTAGAAATGAACTCCCACTCAAAAACAACATCCCTCGTGTCTTTTTGGTGATTACATGAACCAAATCCACTACACCAAGTCCGATCATCACGTGAGTTGATGTAGCTTCAAAGGCGAGCATCTATATGGGCATCATATCAACTATATGACTCATGCTTAACCTTTCGGTCTATGTTCCGAGGCCATGTCTATACATGCTAGGCTCGCCAAGTAAGAACCTTAGTACTCGCATGCGTAAAACTATCTTACACCCGTTTGTATGAAAGCGTAGAGTCGAGTACACCCGATCATCACGTGATGTCTCAAAACACGATCCATAAAACGGTGCATACTTAAGGAAGAACACATTTTTATCTTGATATCTAAATGAGGGATCATCTTACAATGCTACAGAAAGCGCCAAACTAGCAGTATAAGATGCTAACATCTAATGTGTAAAGTGAGATGATATGGTCCATGCATTTGATCTCTATCACTTGCATCGTGGTATGATCTCTATCATTCCTTTGTGTGTAAGGCCAAGGTCTATGGAACTTACACGTTGAGTGTGTTGTAAGAGTATCTATCATACATCTACTTACAACAATACCATATCAAGACACTAGCCCAGCAACGATCTAAACTAGACACCTCTAATTTATAATTGCAAGTTTTACGTGGCTTAGGGCTTTCGGAGATAGAACCATTCTTAACTACGAACATGACCCACAACGAGGATAACCAAGTTATTAGCAACTCGTTGTAAATCAGATATTGACTATAGTAGGAGAGACAGACACCCGCCAGCCACTTATGCAAAACAAGTTGCATGTCAGTCGTGGAACCGGTCTCATGTACGATGACATGTAAGGTTGGTCCGGGCCGCTTCATCCCACTATGCCACCAATATCCAAAATACATAGAAGATGCAATAACATGATCATTATCGCCCACATATAAACATATGTGTACTACCCGTGTAAAGCACCTACGCATAGATCAGGCTCTCATACCACCATTGGGTCCGCAGCATAGAAAACAAAAAAATTCCTACGGTGTGAACTACACGCCAAGATATATCTACTAGGTACAAAGCAACGGGTGGACATACATCCAACGAGAACTTACCCTCGAAGACAATGAGTTTTGTTAACGAGTAGGAACTCGTGGTTGATGTAGTCATACAGTTGCCGATCTCAAGATCATGAGGAAGTTCGAGCAGGTCCGGCTCCAGCGCGTCCTTCAGATCCAGGTCCAGCACCACCAAGTGCAGCACCGCAAAGTAGTGGTGCATCCATGATCGCACACACGTCCGGTACCCCGACAACCTCCATCCCTCGCTCCATCAAACTAGTGGAAGCAGCAACTCCTTTCGATATAAAGCCACCGGGAACATGTATCTCGCTAATCCGAGACCATGGGGAATAATAGTAGAGGGGGAGAGAGATCCTTCACAAGGAGGTGTGTGTGAGAAGTGAGGAGAGGGTGGCCTTTTATAGGAGGAGGGGTGTTCCCATACTTCATGGCCGGCGCATGGAGGAGGTGCCTCTTCACCTCCTCCATTCATGTGGTGGTAACCCCTCCACATTAAAATGCCTCTTCACATTCCCTTTTAAAGTATCCACTTTAAATGCATTAAATTTCTCCAAATTTAGTGCTCTCTCATTTAACAAAACTCTTTTATTATTTTTATTCAGAATTTTGTTAATTAGTTTAATTAACAAACATTCACATAAAACCCCCTGCAACATTTCAATATTACATGCAGAACCAATTTCAGCAATTTCACCTGAAACAGTTTCAGTGTCTATTGAAATAATTCTAGCGCTTTCTTAAATCTTTATCTGAAACATATTTGCTCCAAATGGTGTCGGTATCCCTTAAGTGTGTCACCCTACGGTTCGCGAATAATGCAGACATGATCGAGACCCCTCTCCAATCAATAATCAGCAGCGGGACCTGGAGATCCGTACTGACTCCTCTGTGATCGTGATGACCTTTAACGCTTGTAACTAAATCCCTTTGTCTCGCGATATATTACATGTCCGAGATTCGATCATCGGTATCTCCATACCTAGTTTGATCTCGTTATCGACATGCACTCTTTTCTCATTCCCGTGATATAACATTCTAGTGATCACATCTCTTGCTTGCAAGCTATTTCAATGTGATATCACCGAGAGGGCCTAGAGTATATCTATCCATCATCGGGATTGACAAATTCCACTCTTGATCCATGAGCCTCAGCATAACACCTTCGTAGCACTGAACCCATCTTTATAGTCACCCTGTTACGGTGTGACGTTTGATGTTATCAAGATACTGTTCCGGTGTTAGCAATTAACATGATCTCATGGTCTAAGGATAAAGATTACTTCGTATGATGTTATAGCAATATAAACATAATGACTTTGATCGTAATGCTATACTTCGGATGAATGTTCATCACATCATTCCACCAATGTTGTGACCTCGTTATTAACAACATCCAATGTCCATGATCAGGAAACCTTGATCATCTTGTTAATCAACAAGCTAGTCTATAAGAGAGGCATAACTAGGAACCCTTTTGTTTATTAAACACACATGTATTGACGTTTCCGATCAATACAATTATAGCATGTAAAATAAACATTTATCATAAACATGGAATAAGATAATTACCACTTTATTATTGCCTCTCGGTCATATTCCCTTCACGACGCACATAGCGAAGAACTATCTCTGTCTCTCCCTATCCCTTTAGGCTGGCCAAGCCACCACACACACAAAAATGCCGCGCAGCTGCTCCGATCAGTGCACCTCCATTGATGAGTCCAACGCACGGGCGAACGGGGATATCAGTCCCTACCATGGTGATAGCGGGGAGTCTGTTGATGTGCCGTACTATTCCGACACATAGGAAGGTAATTTTTCCGACAAGGACCCTACTTACCGTCATATGATGGAGGGAACTCCACCGGAAGAGAGCAAAGAGGAGGAGGAGGAGGATACTTGGTCTTTCATCTATGAAGGATACGTCGTCTTCAAGAAGAGTTTACTGGATCCATCCTCCATCGGCAAGAATAAGAGGGAGCACGAGCAAGAGGATGAGGGGTCGCAAGATTTATGGCCATTTCTCGACTTTGTCTCCAAGAAGAGTGCACTTGATCCCGCCTTCATCCGCAATGAGAAGAGGAAGGAGAAGCAAGAGGGAGTCTTGAAGAAGAAGAATATGACGCGAGCTAGGGGATGCCACGGGAAGCGGAAGGACGATGCCAGCACGAAGGTGACAGCAGAAGGATCCAGGTCCAAGAAGACGAAGAAGTCTTAGGATTATTTTTGTTTAATTTCACCTCTATTTCCTTTCTATAATAATTTTTGGAGATTGAATATTAGTATTATAAAGTGCAAATTGGAACGGTGTTTACGATCTAGTACTAGCATAAGTACTCCGTTTGTCATTTCATCTTCCACTGTGACGCAATAAAACCTCTTGTATTACCGAGGAAGGTTAAATTACTTCCTCCCCTTACTTTCTGCATTCGTTTGAGGAAAGAAGGGTGCCAATACAGAGAAACCCACGTTAATTACTCATGTGAATTCATGTAATTAATACTAAAAGGAAGAAGCCTAGGAACCCGCATGTGTTCTTTAATTACTAATGTCATTCATTATAAGTGAAATACGGATTAGTAGTATATCAAAGTCTATGGATAAAAAATAACCTCTGTATAGTCCACGTAAATCATCTCCTTGCGCAGCATTTCTGGGGCATTGGTTTGAAATTATTTAATGTCACATTGATTTGAAAACTCAACTGCGCCCAATGTGCCACGTGCTCTCCTCTATCCCCTGGCCATCATCGTGACACGTCAAAAAGGTTACGCCGCGTGCAAAAACAAGCAAGCACGAAATATTGGTCTATATACGCTAGAAGAATCTAGCAGACACGCAAACATCATAATCATAGCCCGACTAGCCTCGGTCCCATCTATGTCCACCGGCGAGGCAACTGTTACTATATCAGCATTAAGGTGCACCTCAAACTTGTGGGTTGCCCACAAGAAATAGAAAATTTATTTTCCCTCTCTCCTCTCTCTTCCATTTTCTAAGTTCATGCAGATTTTCACTGGAAACGTCCTCCGTTCGCACTACAGGTGTCACATAGTTTTGCTCATGTTTTTTTAACATTAGTACCTCCACAATATGCCATTTCATCAAAATTTCCAAAAAAGATTCACGAAACACCTTTTCGGGTGCACAAGGTGTTCTTCTATGTGTTGTAGGGTCGGGCCCTGATTGGTCAATACCTACCTCACACGGATCGTGTCCACCCACTTTAGGATCCTCTATGATCTAACGAGCTTGATATCTTCATGCTATCTCCCTTTTCGTTCAAATTTGGCACTATATCACTAGTTTGACACTGAAGCCATAAAAAACATTCTTTGAAAAATCCTAGGCTTTTTGCGATGATGTTTTTTATAATTTGAAATTTGTAAGGCTTTTTGGGAATCGTTTCCTTTGTAATTTCAAATTTGTGAGGCGTTTTATGATGTTTTTTTATAATTTCAAATTCGTGAGTCATTTTGCGATCCTTTTTATAAGCTAAGATTTATGAGATGTTTACAAATACATGATCCCTTTTATAATTTGAATTTTCTGATCCTTTTAATATATGAAATTTGTGAGGATGTTTATAAATATATGACCCTTTTATATTTTGTGAGGTTTTTTATGAATCCGTTTTGCTTTCTAGAATTGTTTTCAAAACACGGTCAAATTTCGAGGCATGCATATTCTTAGCAAGAAGATGAATCTTTCCAAACTCTCAGTCATCTCGATACATTGACTTCCTGGTGGTGGGTCCACTGAAAGGATTTTCGCAAGGTGTGAAGTTAATTCTAAAACACGGGCAAAATTTCAAAACACGGTGAGTCATAGTCTGTTTGATTATTTTCAAACACGGTCAAATTTCTAGTCATGCATATTCTTAGCAAGAAGTTGAATCTTTCCAAACTCTCACTCGTTCTCGATACATTAACTGTCTGATGGTGGGTACACTAAACATATTTTCGCAAGGTGTGAAGTTAATTTCGAAACACAACCAAAATTTTAAAACACGGTGAGTCATAGTCTCTTTGATTGTCTTCGAAAAATGGTCAAATTTCGAGGCATGCATATTCTTAGCAAGAAGTTGAATCTTGCTAAACAACTCTCACTCATTCTCGATACATCATCTTCCTGGTGGTGGGTTCACTTAATAGAGTATCGCAAGGTGCGAAGTTAATTTCGAAACACAACCAAATTTCATAACACGGTGAGTCATAGCCTCTTCGATTGTTTTCAAAACATGGTCAAATTTCTAAGCATGCATATTCTTAGCAAGAAGTTTAATCTTTCCAAACAACTCTCACTCGTTCTCGATACATTGACTGCCTGGTGGGTCCACTAAGTAGATCATCGCAAGGTGTGAAGTTAATTTCGGAACACACTGAGAAATAGTACTCTAGTAGAGAGTAGCGAAATAAATTGCCTTGGCTGTGTGGTTAGGCAGCAAGGCTTTATCCAATTGCTAGGCATCGGGGCCCACCTGGGACATGCATTTGAGCACCTATGTCTCTAGCGTCTCCCTAGGAACCGTGGTATGATGACAGCTGCATCCAAGCAGTATAGGATTGCAATACACTACTGAAGTATTACTTCATGAATTAGTGAGCAAGAGTACTCGAGTACTACTCCGTACCATACTACTAGAACCCTACTGCCACCGTTGCCTGCCGCCCTAGGAGTAGTAAAATGCCGCAAATAGCCACCGCCGCACGCCACCCACCGCCCGTAGATGCCTACCTACTGGAGTAGTAGTATAGTAAAAAGAAGACATATGTATTACTATTGGAGTACTGGTAGTACAACTCGAGTATAAAAAGACAAATACTCCATATTACTAGAGTACTAGTTCAAATGTACTACTACTAGTACTCTATATCTACACAATCTTTAACCACAAGAATGAAATGGAGAAGAGAAACGAGTCTGCCACGCCAAGAAAGAAAGAGCCAGAAGAGACAAGTAGATAGAATAAAATGCAGATGGTATTGAAGACATGCATGCAGTCCTCGTTCTCTCCCCTGTAGCACTGTACACTTTGCGTCATGCCCCAGGTTTCTCTGTCTCTCTCTAGGTGTAGACCTTATCCATTAGTGAGCAAGACTAGTAGACCGACAGGGTGAAGCTGTGCGCGAGTGGCCCGTGGTCGCCGGCGGACTTCTCGACGGACACCCTTAATGGGGTCATTGAGCTGACGAGCTGCGCGTTGCCCGACAGTGTTGGCCTCGAAGATCTGATGTTCCTCATGGTACCAAATACAAGTCTTACATAATTTTCTTATGGCCTAGTCTTACATAGATGCCTCGTTGGGCATAGCATTCATAGTAGCAGCGGAACATCCAAATGCAGGAGACCCAAGTCACAGCTCAACCCTATAGGCGCCTGACTCGGAGACCTCCATTGTTCTCGCAGTTGTCATCGAAGCCATCATGTTCTCCCTCTTCCCACTAGTAGAAAACAGACCTTTGGTCCAGGGGTATTAGCCCCGGTTTTTCTACAAACCGGGACTAATGCCCCGGTCCAACGACTAGAACTGGCCCTAGTGGGGTGGCAGGCACTAGCCCCGGTTCGAATGGGACCTTTAACCCCGGGTCGTGTAAGAAACCAGGGCTAAAGGGTTTCAGGCAGGCCGGGTCGGGCGCCAGACCCTTTAGTCCCGGTTTGTTATACGACCCGGGGCTAAAGGTGGCCCTTTAGCCCCGGTTCTAGACACGAACCAGGGCTAAACGTTTGGCTATAACTTCTTCCCCTGCCCAAGCCACCGTTCAAGCTGGTGGCTCTCCTCTCTCTCTCTCTCTTTCTTGCTTCAAGCTCGAGTTCATGCCCTTTTTTTCCTCAAGATTTGTCTATATTTTATGGTGCCCCATCT
Organism: Avena eriantha; assembly: GCA_910589775.1. Lineage (NCBI taxonomy): Eukaryota > Viridiplantae > Streptophyta > Magnoliopsida > Poales > Poaceae > Avena > Avena eriantha. The sequence goes on from OU342743.1 coordinate 423,715,169, forward strand.
GTCCAAAGGTTCTAAAAGGTGAGCAACTTCATCCTTTGAACTCTCATTGCTATATTAGCTCATTTCATGCTCTATCTTATAGATGGATTTGTGGATTTAGTTTGGTAGTAATTTTTGCAATAATAGCATGAGATCGATGTTTAGATTCTATCTATCTTGTATTAATGCAAGGAACTCTAAGGTAAATATCACAATATGTGGATTGTATCTATATATATCTTGTTTTGGCACATAGTCTCGAAATTTGATTTTAGAAGCACACACATGCGTGAGTTCATCATTCTAACTAGCTAGCTGGGCAAAATATCCTTCTTCGTCTACCTGCGTTCAACAAACTGAAAAAATTGTAACAAAGATTGGTTAATTCATAAAAGCTTGATAAGAGACATCATAGTACATCTTCGAGAAGCTCCTCTATGGCGAGCTCCTCGAAGATGTCTGAGGATATATAGGATCCTAAGACATCTTCGAGAGAATCTCCACCGTGGTGGTGTCCCTCTAGCACCATCTTGGAGTTAATAACTTCTCTAGCTATAGATTAATACGCCAGGTAACTAAAACAATTCTCATATTAGGGAGTTCCTCTATGGCGAGCTCCTCGAAGATGTCTGAGGACGGCATCCTAAAACATCTTAGAGAAGCTCTGCCGTAGTGGTGTCCCTGCTCTCGCACACCATCTTTCAGTTCATATCTTCTCTAGATAAATCAGTATGCTGGTGGAGCTAACTAATTTCACATATTAGAGAGTGCCTCTACGGCGAGCTCCTCGAAGATGTCTGAGGACAAGGTCCTAAGACATCTTCGAGAAGATCCGCCGTAGTGGTGTCCCTGGTCTCGCACACTATCTTGCAGTTCTTCAAAAGAATGCATACCTATTTATAGATTAAGCAGCACAACATAGTGTCAGGCACTTATGACATTATGTCGACACACTCATCCTGGCATAGTGCTGCCACCCACCCAAAATAGTGTCGTCATTGAATTTACTGGCTTAGTGCTGCCCGCTGAGGACATAGTGTCGACATGTTGTCTCCACATCCACATTTAGTCCCGGTTGGTGCCTCCAACCGGGACTAAAGGTTCATCATATCTTTAGTATCGATTGCTGGTTTTAATTTTTTTAGATTAGTACTAATTAATTATGTTATGCTGTCACCCATCTAAAATAGTGTCGTCATTTAATTTACTGGCTTAGTGCTGCCCACTGAGGACATAGTGTCGACATGTTGTCTCCACGTCCAAATTTAGTCCTAGTTGGTTCATCATATCTTTAGTCCTGGTTTCTGGTTTTAATTTTGTTTTTTAGATTAGTACTAATTAATTATGATTATGCTGCCACCCACCCAAAATAGTGTCATCATTTAATTTACTGGCTTAGTGCTGCCCACTGAGGACATAGGGTCGACATGTTGTCTCCACATCCACATTTAGTCCCGGTTGGTGCCTCCAACCGGGACTAAAGGTTTATCATATCTTTAGTCCCGGTTGCTGGTTTTAATTTTTTTTTAGATTAGTACTAATTAATTATGATTATGATGCCACCCACCCAAAATAGTGTCATCATTTAATTTACTAGCTTAGTGCTGCTCACTCAGGACATAGTGTCGACATGTTGTCTCCACATCCACATTTAGTCCCGGTTGGTGCCTCCAACTGGGACTAAAGGTTCATCCTATCTTTAGTCCTGGTTGCTAGCTTTAATTTTGTTTTTTACATTCCTACTAATTAATTATGACGTGATGCACCTAACGAAGAATCTTTGCGTGACGCTGCTAGGTTTCTTGGGCGTGTATGGGAAGAGCAAAGATACACCTAAAGCATAGCAGGACCAATACCGTATAAAAGACTGAGACGGCATGCATACAGGGCTGTTTGAAGGTACTGCTAGCTACGCTCTTACCAAAGAAGAGAAGGAAATGTTTTTTGAAGTCCTTTACAGTATCAAGGTCCCATATGGTTTCTCATTGAAAATAAAGGGAATAATAAATATGGAAGAGAAAAAATTTCAAAACCTAAAGTCTCATGACTGCCACGTGCTCATGACCCAGCTGCTTCCAATTGCATTGAGGGGACTCCTGCCAGAAAATGTTTGAGTACCCATTGTGAAGCTATGTGTGTTTCTCAATGCAATTTCTCAGAAGGTAATCGGTCTAGATAGTCTACTAAGGTTACATAAATATGTGGTCCAATGTCTTGTCAGCTTCGAGTTGGTGTTCTCACCATCCATCTTCAATATTATGACTCACCTCCTAGTTCACCTAGTCGACGAGATTAACATTCCTGGTCCTGTATTTCTACACAATATGTTCCCCTTTGAGAGGTTCATGGGAGTGTTAAAGAAATATGTTCATAACCGTGCTAGGCCAGAAGGAAGCATCTCAAAGGGATATGGAACAGAGGAGGTCATTGAGTTTTGTGTTGACTTTATTCCTGACCTTAAGCCCATCGGTGTTCCTGAATCACGGCATGAGGGTAGACTTAGTGGAAAAGGCACGCTAGGAAAGAAAGCAAGGCTATGTATGGACGGACATTCTCTCACTAAAGAACACTACACAGTTCTGCAAAGTTCCACCTTGGTGGCTCCGTATATTGAGTAACACAAGAATATTATACACTCCAACAACCCGGGGAAGCCTGGCTCCTGGATTAGAGATGAACATATGAGGACTTTCAGCGGTTGGTTGCAGACACATCTCATGAATGACATAAATGTTGGAGAGCAGTTGTACTTGTTGGCCAGGTCACCATCTTCGACTATATTGACTTTCCAAGGGTACGAGATAAATGGGAATACATTTTACACGATTGCCCAAGATAAAAAGAGAACCAATCAAAACAGTGGTGTCCGATTTGATGCAACAGACGAGAATGGGCAAAAGGATACTGAAAGAACATTTCATTTTTTCCTATGTTTTGCATGTTAGATAACAATACTGTGGAATTTATTCATGTGTAATAAGTGTGCAGGAAGCTTTGAGGGGGCCAGATAATCCGTCCCACCAAGGGCCGGATTTCCTACCTCATTGCTCAAAGTGAGCCAAGGCGCGTCGCTCGGTATCCGGTCGGATTTTCTCCCGGAAAATCCGAACTAGGGCGGTTTTTCCTCCCTAGATCGGATAATCCGGCTGTCGCATGGGCCGGATAATCCGGCCCCCAGTTTTCGAGCAAAAGGAGCCAAGGCGCGTCACTCGGTATCCAGTTGGATTTTCTCCCAGAAAATCCGAACTGGGGCGGTTTTTCCTCCCCAGGCCGGATAATCCGGCCCTCGCATAGGACCGGATAATCCGGCCCCCAGAAGTTGATCAAGGGCAAGCTCGACGCGACGCTCTGAGAGGGGGCGGATTATCTGCCGGATATTCCGAGTCTAGGGCGGTGTTTTCCCCAGACCGGATAATCCGGCCCTCACTTGGGCCAGATAAACCGGCCCCCAAAGTGTGCAACAGCTGGTTTCTGAAGGGGGTATAAATACCCCTTCTTCCCCAACGTTCAGAACTCTTGATTCATTCGAAATTGACCAGACATTGTGCAAGAGATCTCATTCTTGATCTGCTACTTCAACCACCCGAAGGTCTTGATCTTTGGGGGAATTGAAGGAGGAGAAGTTCATCATCATCTTCAAGAATCAAGCGCTTCAACTCCTCTCCATTCACTTGGAGGAATCCCTGATCTAGTATTCTTGTCAATACCTAGATCTTGTTTATCGTATTTGATAACTTTGTTCTTGTGGCAGCTTGTTGTCATTCCGGGTGCCTCCACGTTGTTGTGGAGTTGCTTCCCCGCTAGTTGTGTAAAGGGGCCGGTGCCCGCCTCGAAGGGTACCTATAGTGGAAAGGTGGATCAGGCCTTTGGTGGCGACATCCATCGGAGAACAGGGTGAGGCCTTTTGTGGCGTGGTGGTCTTAGTACCGCCCACCCCTCCAATGCAGACGTACTTCCCTTAACAAGGAAGGAACTGCGGTCAAACAAATCCTGTGTCTCCGCGTGCTTCACTTCGGTTTACCCGTTCCTCTTCCACTCGCTCTTTACTCGCTAGTAGATAGGGTTTCATATAGGGAAATTCCACCTAATAGTTTATCTAGTGATTTTACCCTTTGTGGTAAGCCTAAAATTGGAAAAGAATTAAAAATTGGTGTAGCACCTATTCACCCCCCTCTAGGTGCCCATACGATCCATTTCAATTGGTATCAGAGCCCCGGCTCTTAATTCGGGCTTAACCGCCTAAGAGTAGTATGGGTACCAAGGATGATGGAAATGAGGCTGTGGATAAGGTCACAATGGATGACCTCAAGTCGTTGGAAACAACCTTTTTGAAATCCTTTGAGGCCAAGATAGAGGAGATGAATCAAATGATTGATCGCCTTACATCATCCATAGCCCCATCTCCATCCTCCTCTGAGGCTGCCACACCATCATCTAAGGAAAAGGATAACACCGGATCGAAGGACGATGATGTGGAAGGTGAAAAACTTAATGGTTCCACCTCCAAGAAGGGAAGTAGTAAGGAGGAATATAGTGAGGTTTACCATGTATATTCCCCCGACCCACCTATCCCTCATCCTCATATAAACAATAGGGGTGATCCACCCAAGCTCACTGCATCCTCCTTTAATCAATGGAAATTCCTAATGAAATATCATGTTTGCAGCTCCTCTATTGAATTGTGGAGGATTATTGAAGAGGGTCTTCATATTGGAGATCAAACCAACCTAACGAGAAGAGAAGTTGTGGATAGCCAGTTGAATGCCACCGCTCTCCACATGATACAGTTGGGTGTGGGTCCCAAGGACATGCCACACATCGAACATCTCAACACCGCTAAAGAGGCTTGGGATGCTCTTACGGATCTCTTCGTTGGAAATGAAAGCATGAGAAGAAACATGTATGATGCCCTTAGTAATGAAGCTCAGGGATTCTACATGTTGGATGGTGAAAACAAGCAGGACATGTATAGAAGACTCAAGGGCATCGCAACAACATTTCAAAAGCATGGGGCCACTCAGATTGATGATGCATGGATAAAAAGAAAATATGTGAGTGCCTTAATGCCTTTCGAGCCAACAGATTTGAAGAGCGTGCAAGGTAGACATAACTATCATCAAATGACATCCAACAAAGTCATGCAAGAAATGGCGTCATTCCAAGTGGCAGCAAAGAATGCTGAAGATGCCGGTGCTCGGGCCATTGGAATGCAAAAGGGTGTCAATGTGGCTCTCAAAGCCAATGTTGTTGAGCAAGAGGAAGATGAAGGAGCTTTTGAGGGGGTATCCATGGACTGCCCCGATGAAGTCAAACATGCTCAGGGTGAGTACATGGCATTTTATGCAAGGAACTTTTGGAAGGACCCGACCGAAGCCAAGTCTGAACTTGAGCGCAAGAACGGGTCAAATGGAAGAAGAGAAAATGGCCCAAGATTGAGAACTTGCTTCAACTGTGGAGATAGAATGCACTTTGTAGCCGAGTGTCCTTATCAAAATAGAGAAGACAATGGTGTCAGGCTCATTCTTAAAGAGAAATCTAAAGCACCTAAGTAGAAGCCATTTATTAAGAAGAATGGCCCTTTCAAGAAGCAACCCAAGATTGTCTTGGTAGCTCAAGAGGAATACTCCTCCGCAAGTGAAGATGAAGAGGAGGATGATAGTTCCCGTGAGGTGGCTGCTATAGCCAGCACATCGACTCCCTCATCTCTCTTCAACTCGCCGAACAAGAACGCCATCAACAACAACGCCACTTGCCTAATGGCAAGAGGGTCCGAGGTATCAACTTCTAGCCCTTCATTTCCTAAGATTAACATAATTTTGGATATGGATGATCATGACAGTCTTAAAATGAAAGAAGAAGTTGTTGCCTTGGATACTTTTTTCACTAACCTACAAGGTGAGCACAAACTCCATTTTGATGCTCTTATGAGTCAACTTGCTCAAGCCAAAGATCTTCTTGAAGAAAAGGGCAGAATTGAAAGAGAAGATGCATTGGCGATAACTTCTTTGAAGAATACCTTGGAAGAGGAAGAGGAAGCTCGAGTATCTTTGGAAGAAAGACTCGAATCCCTTGAGGAGTCACAAGAAGAAGCTGTAGCTCAGCTCATTAAAGAACGTGACCATGCTCTTGCCAAGGTAAAGAAACTAAAGAAAGAAAAGATTGACTTTGGGGATGTTCATGCTAGACTTTTGGAGAAGTTTGATAATCTTGAAAGTGCTCACAAGGCATTGAAGAGTGATCATTCTACTTTAAATGAGTCTCATGACTAGCTCCAAACTTAATTGAAAGGGTATGATGTGCCAAGTACCTCCACTTCATCCTCTGGAGAAGAAGACCTTGCAAGAAGTTCTCAACACAAAGGTAAATGAGTTATTGATGAGATACTGGGCAGGCAAAGGACAACCAATAGTAAAGAAGGTCTTGGTTACATACCCAAGCCAAAGAGCAAGAAAAACAAGAAGAAGAAGAAGAAGAAGAAGAGCAAGACTGCTCAACCAAAGACTAGCAACATTACCAATGACAAGACTAATTATGATGGTTTTGCAGGGATCAACAATCCTAACTTTGAACTATATTGTGATTATTATGGTGATGTTTATGCTAGTTATGTAGGCCCTTATGATTGTTACATTCCTTGGTCTATTTGGGTTCCCAAGACCCTTGTTACTAACATGAGAGGACCCATTGAAAAATGGGTACCGAAAACCAAGAAGTAATTTTCTTGCAGGCCTACGCTTCCGGTGGTTCTAAATGGGTACTCGATAGCGGTTGCACGAGTCATATGACCGGAAGCAAGGAGATCATCACGGAGATGCGGCCAAACCTTGATCACATAACCGTCTCCTATGGTGATAAGTCAAAATCTGAGGTATTGGGTCTCGACAAAGTTATGGTGGCTCACGATATTTCTCTCGTGGACGTCATGCTTGTTGAGACCCTCGGGTACAACTTACTTTCAGTTCACGCCCTTGGTAAGATGGGCTTTGCAGTTTATATTGATGCTGATTTGGTGGTACTCTTGTGGAGCAAGTCTCTAAAAGTCACTTTTGTGGGATATGTCGAAAATGACCTGTATGTGGTGGACTTTTCGGGGAAAACCGCTACAAGCCCGATGTGTCTTTTCGGAAAGGCTGACGCGGGTTGGCTATGGCATCGCCGACTAGCCCATGTCAATATGAGAACTTTGCAAAGTCTCCACAAGGGTGGCCACATTCTTGGACTAAAAGAAAATGTCTCATTTGCCAAAGATCGTGTTTGTAGGGCGTGTGTTGAAGGGAAAATGCATGACTCACCTCATCGAAGGAAAGCCATTATCTCTTCAAAAAGGATTTTGGAGCTCCTTCATGTGGACCTCTTCGGACCTCCATCCCATGCAAGCCTCGGTGGGAAGAAGTATTGTGTAGTGATTGTTGATGGTTACTCAAGATACACTTGGGTTTATTTCTTCAAGCTGAAGAGTGAAACTCAACAACTGTCATCGACTTCGCCAACGAGGTTCAACGTCAACACAACGTCCCCATTCTGGCTATAAGGAGTGATAACGGCTCCGAGTTCAACAACTACACCTTAAATGAGTACCTAAGTGAAGAGGGGATAAGACATCAATATTCCGATGCGTACACCCCTCAACCAAATGGTGTAGCCGAGAGGAAGAATCGAACTCTAATGGATATGGCAAGATCAATGTTAGCCGAATTTAAATATCCATATAACTTCTAGGCTTAAGCAATCTCTACTTCTTGTCACTCATCCAACCGACTATACCTCCGTAAGATCTTGGACAGGACTCCATATGAAATACTTACCGGTAACAAGCCAAACATCTCATACTTTCGCGTATTCAGGTGTAAGTGTTCTTTCTTATTAAAGGAGTTCGTTTATCTAAGTTTGAATCTAAGGCCTTAGAAGGAATTTTTGTTGGTTATGGTGCCGAATCCCACACTTATAGAGTCTACAATAAGCTCTCTGGAACTATTGTAGAATCTTGTAGTGTGGTGTTCGAGGAAAATGATGGTTCCCGTGCGGAGCAAGTTGGTGTTTGTGATGCAGATGTTGACATACCCCAAGATTCCATAAGAAGAATGGGCGTGGGATTTTTCTGCCCATTGAGGAACCCCTTGTGACGGACCGGGAAGGACAATGCTCTACTCATATTGAGCCCTCATCTCCACATACTCAACATGTTCCAACCACGGGGACAACTTCTACACCATCTCCATCAACTGCTGAAGGTCAAGATGTTCCAGAAAGCTCTAGGCCATATTTTCTGGTGGACACCGGATTATCCAGCCACCCCGCTCCAGCTGATTTTTTTGCTCTTGGTGGTGAAGATATCAACGCAAGCTCCAGGCCGGATTTTCTGGCTGGCCCTGGATTATCCGGCCCCTCGCCTGTTCAAGCAAGCCCAGGCTTCCTGATGAAGCAGCTACAACTACTCCCAGGTCGGATTATCCGTCCTCTCCATCGGACGGATTATCCGGCCCTGACTCTCTTGTTCTGCAGCCTCCTGTTATGGCTACGGACTAACCTCAAGGGCACGCGTCTCCACCGCCTGCAACTGATATTCCAGTTCCTGATCGAGGTGGAGAAAATGCTTCCAATGAAGACTCAAGTGATGAATCTCCTCCTCCAAGAGACAACAAACTAATTGAACTTCGTCGCAAGGCTCGGGCTGATCGAAACCTTGAGTTGAGGGGTCATACTCTCGACAAGGTTGTTGGTGATCTTCGATGAAGGGTTTCTACAAGAAGAGAATTGGCCAGTTTTGGTGAACATCAAGCTCATATCTCTATGGTGGAACCTAAGAAGGTCTTTGAAGCTCTTGAATACCCAGACTGGGTTGTTGCTATGCATGAAGAATTGAATAATTTCGAGCGCAACAAAGTCTGGAAACTCGTGGAGACAACCAAAGAGTGCCGCAATGTTATTGGCACCAAGTGGATTTTCAAGAACAAGCAAGATGAGAATGGCATTTTTGTGAGGAACAAGGCAAGACTTGTGGCACAAGGTTACTCCCAAGTTGAGGGCATCGACTTCGGCGAGACCTATGCTCCAGTGGACCGTCTTGAGTCCATTCGTATCCTTCTTGCTTATGCTGCACATAACAATTTTAAGTTGCAGCAAATGGACGTCAAGAGTGCCTTCTTTAACGGTCCTCTACATGAGTTGGTATACGTAAAGCAACCCCCGGGGTTTGAGGATCCTAACTTTCCGAACCATGTCTACAAACTCGATAAGGCACTCTATGGCCTTAAACAAGCCCCACGTGTGTGGTATGAGCACCTTAAAGAGCTTTTGTTAGATCGTGGCTTCGAAGTTGGGCAAATCGATCCCACTCTTTTTACTAAGAAGGTTAAGGGGGAGCTCTTCATATGCCAACTATATGTAGACAATATTATCTTTGGTTCTACTAATAAAGCTTTTAATGATGAATTTTCAAAGCTTATGACTGACAGGTTTGAGATGTCTATGATGGGGGAATTACGGTTCTTTCTTGGATTCGAGATCAAGCAACTTAGAGAAGGAACCTTTATTAATCAAGCAAAGTACATCCAAGACATGCTCAAGAGATTCAAGATGACGGATCTAAATGGTGTCGCCACTCCGATGCAAACAAAATGTCGTCTTGAACTTAACCCACATGGTAAAGATGTGGACCAAAAGGTATATCGGTCCATGATCGGCTCTCTTCTTTACCTCTGTGCATCTAGACCCGATATTGTGTGGAGTGTGGGAGTGTGTGCAAGGTAACAAGCAGCTCCTAAAGAAAGCCACTGAGTGGCGGTCAAGAGGATCTTACGATATTTGGTTCATTCCCCTAACTTTGGTCTCTGGTATCCCGAGGGATCCAATTTCTCTTTATGTGGTTATACTGACTCAGATTGGGCTGGTGATAAGGATGATCGGAAATCCACTTCTGGAGCTTGTCAATTCTTGGGAAGATCTCTTGTATGTTGGTCTTCTAAAAAGCAGAATTGTATATCTCTCTCTACCGCCGAAGCTGAATATGTTGCTGCTGCCAGCGCTTGCACTCAATTATTGTGGATGAGGCAAACTTTAAAGGAATACAGTGTCAATTGTGACAAAGTGCCTCTTTTATGTGATAATGAAAGTGCAATCAAAATTGCGTACAATCCTGTTCAGCACACAAGGACGAAGCATATTGAGATTCGGTATCATTTTATTCGAGACCATGTTGCTCGTGGTGATATTGATCTATCCTTTGTGAGCACAAAGAACCAACTTGCGGATATTTTTACGAAGCCACTTGATGAAGCAAGATTCTTCTACTTGAGGAATGAGCTAAATATCATTGATTCCAGGAGCTTGTCTTGATTACCCATGCACTCACTCGTACATCTCAATCCTTCTTTGGTCTAGATGTGGGCATGGATATAGGGGGAGTGTGGTCCTAACTCACTGGGCTAACCCTCCCGCCATAATGCCAAAAGCAATATAAATCATTTCGTTTAATATCATTTTGTGATATGTGAGCTTATTGATGAGTATTGGTCATGAACCCAAGATATATCTTCGCGGTGTCACACCATACACTCCAACAAGGTGGCTTCAGCCACCGCCCTCTCCCTTAAGGAGAATTGGATCTTTTTGGATGTTCTTTGCTCTCTCATGTTCTTATGGGAATCACACTCACTCTTGGCTTTTATTTCATTTGGATTTTGCAAGTTTGAGTGTCTAGTACCATCTCAGTTTGGCTCTCTTTATCCTAAGCCTTCCCCTACCCCTAAGACATCTATTCTAGCACACAAGTCCCTTGTACACCTTATGGGGGTGTTGTTTGGGGACGCGCGGTCCTGGTTCTGTTTGTAACAGAATCCCAGATTTGAGGCCGGATAATCCGGCCCAAGTATAGGCCGGATAATCCGGCCCTGGCGGATTTCATCTTAAAGGGCAGGGCTCGGGGGGAAGGGTTCATAACGAGCAACACTTCTCCCCCAGCCCTCCCCACCCTCCCCAGAGCCTCTCCGGCCACCGGATTTTCCGGGCCTCCCCGGATTTTCTTCTCCACGCCTCCGGGTACCTTCTCCTCCGCGTTCTTCCTCCAATGAGTGAGGGTAACTCCCTCTCTCCCCATCTTTGGCTAGATGTGTTACTTGTTGGGTGGAACGTTGTTTGGAAGGATGTGTTTTTGCATAGAAATCGTAGTCTTGCAGTTTCTAGGCCCGGTCCACTTTTTTGCATTCAATCTAGGTGAATCGAAAATTTCTACCAGGGCCGGATTATCCGCCCCTGGCTAGGCCGGATAATCCGGCCTGACAGATTCGATTCTGGTTCAGTTTCACTATGGAGTATGCATTGAGTAGTTTTGTCCTATGAACTTTTTGACTACTTTTTTCCATGCTCTCTCCTGGACTGGTGTGTATGCTTATCCCCTTTCTATCGCCCTTATTCTCCTCACAGGTGGTTCCGGTGTTCCCAAGACCTACCAGTGCCATCCTCGTGCCAAGTACTTTTGGGATGACGGACAGGGTAACTTAGGGGACGAAGTTGAGTTGATGAGAAGGAAGAACGAAGAGAAGCGCATGGCTGAACAAGCAAAGAGGACTAGGAAGGGGTGTCCAAGAGGAAGGGCAAGGAGCCCAAGATCAACTACAGGACATTGGATGCGGTCTCCTATTCCGCCATCCGTCACCGTGACTTGTTTGCTGAGCTGCCTCGTGATGATGAGCCGGGGGATACTCGTTTTTGGTGTGCAGAACAGAAGGGGATCTATGAAGATATTTATGCCAGGCTAAACATTAGGCCTATGCACCCATTGGTACTTGTTGATGCTTTGGAGAAGGCTCATCTTGTGGATGCGATGTATGTGGCTGAGAGGATCGGGCTGCACTATCTTATGTCTCTCCAGTGCTCCTTTGACTCTGAGGTGGTGAAGCAGTTCTTCTCCACTTTGGTGATTTGTGGGGATGAGCGTCGCACTATGAAGTGGATGACTCATGACAGGCCTATGACTGCTGATTTTCACATGTTTGCTGAGGTTCTGGGGTACTCTTTCCATAGCAGGGATAGAGCCAGTGGCCACCGCATCATCACTCAGCTCAAGCCCAACAAGGATGCAACTCTCTCTCCTTGAACTATGGACAATGGCATTGTGGGCACTTTGGCTGGTCTTGCTCCCATCTATGCTGCCTTAGTGAGTCTCTTCCGTGACTCCATTACTCCGAGTGGGGGCAACAATTACAGCATCCGTGGTCACCTTGTTCAGCTACTTCAATTTTCTCATGAGGTTGCCTCTTGCGAGGACGAGTCAGTGCAGTACAGGCTGGATGTCATGGACTTCATTTACCATGAGTTGTGTGATGCTATGTTCAACCGTTTGTCCATTCCCTATGTATCCTACATTATGATGCTCATTCGTCACCTGCTTCCTGCTGAGGAATTCCACATCGACTCGGTGCACAAGGCCAAGAAGATCTACACCAAGGTTCGGAAGACCTCTCACCCCTCCTCTGCTCCTGAGGGTCTCATGAGGGATGCTCGCAGCCCCCCTGTGCCTCCCGTGGCCCGTGAGATCAAGCAGCTGAACTGGTTCTAGCGTAACATTCTCTGCATGGGTGTGGACACGCGCAAGGGTCAGTACGAGGCATACAAGCAGCGCCATGAGTTGGCTCACTCCCAGCAGCTCATTCTCCACCACGTGTCCGGCGCTTCGGGTGCTCCTCCAGCTCCTACACCTCCCACTCTGTATGCTCGGTGGAACTCTTCCTCCGGGTTGAACTATGGTGAGCTGGAGCATCACTTGTTCCCCTCTACGCCTACTGCCGATGCTGATGATGAGGAAGGTGACACTGAGGAGCTTGAAGATGAGGATGAGGATATGAATGAAGACGAGGATGAGGACGAGGACTACGAGTGATCCCGTGGGGCGCTAGCATCGCTCTTCTCCCTTTTTGGTGTCTCGATGCCAAAGGGGGAGAAGTAGTTCTATTAGGTTGTCCGTGGATTTGCATGGGTTGGGCATAAGCACTTGCACTTTTCTATTCGTCATTTTCTTGCTTATGCCCATTTAGCGTTGAACTTTAAATTCGTGATTTGTGGTTGTTCGAGACTCTTTGTGGTTGTCTGGATTATTATGCCTATGGATTTCATATCATGGATTATGCTTATGGATCTATCTATTCATATCCTATTGTTGGAGGTTTATCACGGAAGGCGTGCTCATAATGGTTATCCGGTAATAATTGTGACTTATGTCAAGGATGCCTTCTCTCTACTTCGGTGGTATGTTTTATTGCTCATATGTCTATGGAATAGATTCACCTATTTGTGTGCATTTGTATTCCAATGCAAAACTCTATTATGCCCACATTGAGGGGGAGTCTCTTTCATAGTCTTCACTATTTGTCTTGTGTCTTTCTCCTGCAAATCCTGGTATTGTCATCTAACACCAAAAAGGGGGAGATTGAAAGAACATTTCATGTTTTCCTATGTTTTGCATGTTTGATAACAATACTGTGGAATTTATTCATGTGTGCTAAGTGTGCAGGAAGCTTTGAGGGGGGCCGGATAATCCGCCCCACCAAGGGCCGGATAATCCGGCCTACCTCATTGCTCAAAGAGAGCCAAGGCGCGTCACTCGGTATCCGATCGGATTTTCTCCCGGAAAATCCTAACTGGGGCGGTTTTTCCTCCCTAGACCGAATAATCCGGCTGTCGCATGGGCCGGATAATCCGGCCCCCAGTTTTCGAGCAAAAGGAGCCAAGGCGCGTCGCTCGGTATCCGGTCAGATTTTCTCCCGGATAATCCGAACTAGGGCGGTTTTTCCTCCCCAGGCCGGATATTCCGGCCCTCACATAGGACCGGATAATCCGGCCCCTAGAAGTTGATCAAGGGCAAGCTCGGCGCGACGCTCTGAGAGGGGCGGATTATCTGCCGGATATTCCGAGTCTTGGGCGGTGTTTTCCCCAGACTGGATAATCAGGCCCTCACTTGGGCCGGATAATCTGGCCCCCAAAGTGTGCAACGGTTGGTTTCTAAAGGGGGTATAAATACCCCTTCTTCCCCAACGTTCAGAACTTTTGATTCATTAGAAATTGACCAGACATTGTGCAAGAGCTCTCATTCTTGATCTCCCACTTCAACCACCTGAAGGTCTTGATCTTTGGGAGAATTGAAGGAGGAGAAGTTCATCATCATCTTCAAGAATCAAGCGCTTCAACTCCTCTCCATTCACTTGGAGAAATCCCTGATCTAGTATTCTTGTCAATACCTAGATCTTGTTTATTGCATTTGATAACTTTGTTCTTGTGGCAGCTTGTTGTCATTCCGGGAGCCTCCAAGTTGTTGTGGAGTTGTTGCCCCGCTAGTTGTGTAAAGGCATCGGTGCCCGCCTCGAAGGGTACCTATAGTGGAAAGGTGGATCAGGCCTTTGGTGGCGAGATCCATCAGAGAACAGGGTGAGGCCTTTTGTGGCGTTGTGGTCTTAGTACCGCCTACCCCTCCAACGCAGACGTACTTCCCTTAACAAGGGAGGAACTGCGGTCAAACAAATCCAGTGTCTCCGCGTGCTTCACTTCAGTTTACCCGTTCCTCTTCCACTCGCTCTTTACTCGCTAGTAGATAGGGTTGCATATAGGGAAATTCCACCTAATAGTTATCTAGTGATTCTACCCTTTGTGCTAAGCCTAAAATTGAAAAAGAATTAAAAATTGGTGTAGCACCTATTCACCCCCCCTCTAGGTGCCCATACGATCCATTTTAGATACATATTATGGTTACATAGAGGAGATATGGGAACTTGACTATGGACCTTTTTTAAGGTTCCTTTGTTTCGGTGCAAATGGGTCAAGCTGACAGGAGGCGGGGTTGAGGTAGACAAGAAATGCGGAATGACAAAAGTGGATCTCAACAACCTTGCGTATAGAAATGAAATTTTTTTCCTAGCCAATGATGTGGCTCAGATTTTTTATGTGAAGGACATGTCTACCAAACCGAGAAAAAGGAAAGATAAGCAAAAGAATACAGCATCCAATGAGCCAAAGCGCCACATAGTTCTTTCAAGAAAAAGAAACAACGTGGGGGTGGAGGATAAGACAGACATGTCAGAAGATTATGATAAGTTTCATGAAATTCCGCCCTTCGTTGTGAAGGATGACCCAAGCATCCCATTAAGTAAGGAAGATGCTCCATGGTTACAGATTAGAAGAAAACCCTAACATGTGTGGATGATGGTGATGTACAATATTATTAAACCTTTATTTTTAATGATCTTCTTATATGTATATGGATATGAACTATCTCGATCTCAATAGGTAGTATTACAACTTGTTGTGGCCAGACATTTATTAATATTAAAACGTAAAAATTAGTCATAATCATATCTAGCCCTGTAGTACACAGCTTCAGGGTCGTCTTCGGAATCGTCATTGTCATCGTCGTCACTCGTAGCATGCGGATGGATCCTCAGCCCTTCCTCGTAGCACGCAGATGGATCCTCTAGCCTCGGATTCACGACGCGCGGGGGAGGGGGCTCCCGGATGACGACCCCAGTATGCCCTAGGCCTTCACCACCGCCACCATTCTTGTGGCTATGCGGCTGGTGAAAGTGCGGGTACCTCAGGAGAGGATGGTCTCCCATGGCGATGTAGCGCATCACACCGGCGATAGTCCGGTTCGCCAACCACTGGCAGCGACCAGCCTCGTTGTGGTTCACTGGGGACGGGCCGTCACCCTCATACCAGGCGAGCTCCCTTTCTCGCTAGTTTGCGAAGAAGGCATTCCAAGTGTCGAGGTTGTCGGGATCCCAATGGGGATCCATCCGCTGCTCCAGCGTGAGCTCGAGGTACAAGTGGTTCGTGATGGCTGCCTGGCAGGCCAAACCTTGAGGCACAGGAGGAACAGGAACCCCTCCAGGGCTCAGCATCCAGCCAGCGGGCAGCCGGTACCCTGGGGGGTATGGGTAGCTGGAGGCGCACAGCGCCTCGGTCTCCTCGAGCGTCAGAAAGGCCCAGTAAGCGGTGTCCATTGTTGTGAGAGAGAAGGTGTGGATGTGTGGATGGACATGGAGGTCGGCCTAGATATAGAGGGACATGGCGGGAGAACATGGCGGGAAGCGGGGGAAATGGCGGGAAAACATGACGGGAAGCGGGGGAAATGGCGGGAAAATATGTTTTAGTCCTAGTTAATAGTTTTAGTATTATATATTACATTTCTAATGAGTCTATTATTTTTTGTGAATATTTTGGTATATTATATGTATTTTTCTATTTTTAAATAATAAACTATATATTTCCAACATTTGTACTAAACATAATACTTGTTAAACAACAGATAATTTCATTTAAGTTGTATAATAAATTATGATAATAGATTTAAATTATAGAATCTTCTTTTTCTGAAAATTTTGATATATAATACATAATTTTCTGAAAATTATAAACCATTTTTGGTTTTGGCGCCAAAAACAACCTTTAGTTCCGGTTTGTATTACAAACTAGGGCTAGAGGGGTGTGGTGCGTGGGATGAGCGGTGGCCAAAAACACCTTTAGCCCCGGGTTGTAATACAAACCGGGGCTAAAGGGGGACCTTTAGCCCCGGTTCGTACTACAACCCGGGGCTAAAGGAGCGAGATGTATTAATAACATACTTTATATTATGAGCGAGATATTAGCGAGATGTATTAATAATGTACTTTATCTTATATTATTGTACTTTATCTTAATCACTAAGTACTGTATCCGAGTTGTCGTAATTGTAATATTCTTTTACTTAATGCAATATTATTTTTCTGTATTAGTTAAGCAATGGATGGTAGACAGAATGAAAAGGAGCTTCTCAACATTATAGATGAGGGTACTGGGGGGTCTTATTACGATGGCTCCGAATATCTTTATTTGTCTGGAGGAGACGATGGTGGAGAACATAGTGGCGACGATGGTGCTGACCATGGTGAAGACACCATAATAATGACAAACTCCGTCGAGGTATATAAAGCCTTTATCGATCGTTCACTAGTATAGATGCACTAATTGATTCGTATATATGTACTGACGAATGTTTCTTCTCTTAGACCTCCGCTTCCGGCCAATATTCTACAAGGACAAGAGGCCTGACACACAAGTTGCCCGCTGATGTCCGTTTCAGCATTGACTTAGTCTCTCTGCGGGGTCAACCCCTGGAGCCCAAAGAATCTGCGAATGCATTTACAAGTCAATGCGGAGTGATTGTTAGAGACACTGTCCCGATCACCACGCGAAATTGGAACAAGCCAGGAAAGAAAAAGGATCTAGCTGGGGCTAGTTTTGTAGATGACAGAGCGAGAGATACGATGTGGAATTTTCTCATGACACATTTCACCCTACCAGTCTTGGAGACTGATGAGCTCACACAGCAAATGACGAGGAAAGTCAAGCACTTTTCTCTTAAGAAGATGGCCGAACTATTCAAGGAATGGAAAAAAGATTGTACCACAAGTATGTCTTGAAGAAAAAAACTCCTCCATTCACTGGCCCACTATAGTTGTAGCAGGATAACTGGGCCGCATTTGTGGAATACAAGACCTCGGAACTAGCTAAGGCAATGTCAGCAAAGAATAAGTGAAATCCAGCCAAAAAGAAATATCACCATCATATGGGCACAAGTGGCTATAGGAGTGTCATGCCTAAGTGGGATAAAGCTGAGGCTGACCTGGAGGCTAAAGGGGTCACTCCAACTACGTCTTGTTGGCCTAGGAGGTCAATAAATTGGAACTCAGGCATGGGGCATCATTAGACCCAGAAATAGGCGAGATTGTTGCAGCCGAAGAAATTTCTTCACCCAAGAATCAACTTATTAAAGTGATAAAAGAGGTTGAAGAGGGAACGTTTGTTCCCGACAGAGAGAATGATGAGCTGACAAAGGCTCTCGGGAATCCTGAAAAGGCTGGACGAACAAGAGTGTTCGGACCTTCTTATCCATGGGTTATCGGGTTTCCCGAGTACCTTGACACGTAAAGCCGATCGAGAAAAACAAAGCGGCAAAAAGAGGAGGATACGGAGCGGTTCGCGAGGTTTGAAGCCATGTTGCAGGAGCATCACCAGGAGCTTAATGAACTTAAAGGACTCCGACAGCAAGATCCTGCACCGGACAGTACGGTCGGCCAATCACAACGGAAAAGCAGTGTGGCTTCCATGGAGGTCCACGGTAATGATGCAACGATGGATGTGTACCGAGTGGATGAAAGTAAGGAGAAGACTAGTTGTGAGCTGCATGTTGAACTAAAGAATATATCCATGAAGGTGGCAGTTGGCTTTGCTTTACCTTCTGCACCGGGAGCGACCTACCATTGCAATCCGATTCCAGCTGGCTATGCTCGTGTCGGTGTGGATGAAATTCAACCTATGTGTCAGTCACTACAGCTTGACATCCCTGGAGGTGAAGGGGAGACGACACTAGGAGAATTCACAAGTGGTTTCATTCTTTGGAAAAAAGAATAGATCAAGTTTCCAGGCTCGACACCAAGGCCATCATCTCCACCGAGAAACAATCCATCACCTCCAAGGCAACCGTCTCCTCCTAGTAAAAGTCCACCTCCAAGTGCACCGTTTCCTCCCAGTAAAATTCCACCACCTCCAAGTCCAATCCATGACCCCAACACGAGTCCATCTCAATCTACACAGCCGCCTCCACCCACTAAGGGCCAAAAGCGGAAGAATATAACCGCTGCGTCGAGCGATAACTGACGCCCAAAGCAACAGTTGTCGCCCCTCCCAAGAGTACCGCTGGTTCCTCCCAAGAGGGCTTACGACCAGACCGATGAGGATACCGATGCGGTCGTACGGGCCGAAGTGGATGCTCATTTTAAAAAGAAACAACATGAGCCAGAGGTCCAAATAAAACAGGAAACCAAGGAGCACTTTAGGAAATTACTGACACAGCCATCCCAAGCTCAGTTAAATGCGCCAGATGACTATACATGATGTCTTCAAAAGACACTGAAACAGAAGATATCAAGCGGTAGAGGAAGCATCACAAAAGAGGTTCCCCAGCAGGGGGAACAAGCAAAACAATCGAGTGGTAGCGGAAGCATCAGAACAGACGTCCCCCAGCTGGGGAAACAAGCAAAACAATCGAGTGGTAGCCGAAGAACCAAAAGAGATGTTCCCCAGCTGGGGAAACAAGCAAACTCAATCGCTCCCCCACTCCAGGTGAACATACCCGAACCTCAGCTATATGAGGTAGAACCTATAGATCCGGAAACGGCTAGGATATAGGCCAAGCAATGTAATATGTCTATTCATGACATTCTTCACAGCAATATGCCCAAGGCTGCGGTAGCACCCAAATTTGTTCACGGGGAGCCTCTGGTCAGTTCTGAGAGGCTTTGGGATATGCCAACACAAATGCGACGATTCCATGAATGGTACATGAAAGCATCAAAAGAACAGCAATATTGGCTCTTACTGATAGTTCAAAAATCGCATTACTTCATTGAAGATGAGGTCCCTATTGAATTTATAGAATTATTTCAGTTATTCAATCTAAAGGAACTCGACAAAACTATCCTCAGTTCGTATTGTCTGTAAGTGATTACTTTATTTATGTAATTAGGTCTCTATCTCAGCTTGTTCATTTCATTGCCGGTAAGTATACTCACTATATTCTTTTGTACGCTATATATAATGATGCAGAATGAAGATGCTCGATTGTAAAAGAAAGGCTATCAATGGATTTGGGTTCATTGACCCACATCGAGTTCATGGAGCTATACTAAAGGATAAACCACTGGAGATCGAGCACAACTTGTTGCGGTTTCTTACGAAACAACATTTCTGTTATGAAATACTATTTCCTTACCACGATGGCAAGTGAGTTTTTGTACACATTAAATTTTGCTTACTCGATGTTCAGTGTAAATGATGAGTTACTGACGTATGTAAAACTTGCGTAGGTACCACTGGATTCTTCTAAGCATTTCACTTGACTTGGGAAGACTTCACATTATGGACTCACTAAACAAAGACATTGAAAACTACCGCAGCATTATCGATGTTCTCCAGAGGTAATTTCAACCATTATCGCACTATATCAGTTTCTTTCGTTCATTTTCTGGGATATCAAGTAGTTATTAACTCATACATTAATTTTCTTTGTTGGGTAGGGTTTGGACACAGTTCAAGAACCATGTCCGCGGTCACTGGCGTGAGGAGCTATTTTTTAAATCAATCTCGGTAAGTAGTAAGAGCTAAGTCCACGCATCTATTTAATTCTAGTTTATGTGCATTTATCATGCTAGAGTTATTATTTGATTGAATTCTATTCTTGTAAAGTGCGCGAGGTAGCCACATGGGACTAATCTATGTGGATTCTACGTGTGCGAGTTCATTCGCATCAGTATTGAGAAGTCCTCGAAAATTGTTCGAGTAAGTAAACAATATATTCACCCTTTAATTTTATTACAAAAAGTTGTGTTTAGTCTAATTTATACGATCTCCTTTTTATATAGTTGGACGCGATGCGGGACAAGCTCCTACCAGAGGACCGCCTAATAGCAATCCAAGAGGAATTTGCTGGATTTTTTGTCGACGAGGTCATACACCCACGCAGAGAATACTCTATACGTAGACCCTAAAGCATCCATGTAATGATCTCCATGTAATCAAATAGACATGCTCTGGACCCGGTTGGGGCTCCATGTATGCTTGTAAGAGAAATTATATTATATATTGCATCAATATGTACAAGTACTGTGTAGTAGCATTCTGTATGTATACGAAAACTTGTTTCTAATGAAAACACAAAATGAAAAATAATTGAACACAAAACACAAAATGAAAAGAAAAACACAAAACCCTAAAACCCCATCCCCTGCCGCGGCAGCCAAATGGCCCAAAATGCTAACGCGGCAGGGAATCCTTAGTCCCGGTTCGTAAGACGACCCGGGACTAAATGTCCTGCCGTCCATTGCGCCTTGCAGGGCCACGTGGTTGGACCTTGCCCTGGTTCGTAACAGAACCGGGGCTAAAGCTTGGACCTTTAGTCCCGCTTTGGCAGTCCCGGTTCGCAATCTGGGACTAAAGGCCCTTACGAACTGGGGCTAATTGCTTGGTTTCTACTAGTGTCCTCATAGTCTGACCAAGTTTATAGCCAGGGATAATGCTAGTAAGTACTTTTGAATGTACTCACAAACCACACCTTTAGAGAACAATAATAATAGGATATGTAATATGGCTGGGTGGTAGGATGGCTCTATCTACGGTTTGTTTTCCGAAGCAATTTCCTCTTGAGGATAATATCCCCACATCTTAGGAGAAACCCTTTTAAAACAAATTAAAAACATTTAAGTTGAAAACCACAAGGAGGGGTAACCCATTTCTCCTTCCATGTTAACCCATGACCAAAACACCTTCCTTACTGGTGATCCCATGCTCAGAACTTTTCCAAAGCCTTTGCTTCTCCATTTTTTTTGAAAAAACAACAAAACGACTTAGTAGCAACCTTCCCAACTATCCATGACCCCGTACATGGCTATTCGAATAGATTTACACTCTATAGAGGTTGTACACTTCACCCACAAGATTCGATAATCCATAGTGAGCATCGACGGATCTTCATACACCAGTATGCAGGGTTCGGATAATTGAACGAGACCCTCAGGATGCCCATTCCAGAATATGTGCCTACCCTATGAGTTGTTCCTCTCAACACTAGGGCGTCGGGTACCAAAGACCAACTAGAGCGCATTTTTTACTCGCACAAAGTGTGCATGTTTAATGAGAGGCTCATAGTATCTCTCAGTTGCACTCGAAGGAAGTTTGCATCTCCCCCAGATGATCATTACCAACAAATGAACCTTCACTGTGGGGAGACCCGACATTTGAGGGATATGATCCCATATAAGTTGTTTTGAGGCATCCCATACCAGAGTAAACAAACTTCAAATAAAACCCCACATTGGTTGCACGGTTTAGTTGTTCTAGCAAACTACATAGAAGGATGTGTTTTCTTAAACATTTTTCCTCCTCTGCCTTTTAGTACCATTTGTAAAACAAAATCTTTTCTTTCTCCAAAACTTCTCTTGATAAGGCAAACTACATAGAAGGCTGTGTTTCCCAACCTATAGGTTTTATTTGACCAAAATGGTTCGCAAAAGAGTATGGTGTAAACCACCAACCTAATATACTAGGGGATAAGTAGGTGTCATCAAGGGGACGTACTTAGCAGTACTATTTTGTAATACCTTGGAGGATCCAAGATACTACAAGATATAATTGGCAATAAAGTAAAACCATGCATTTTGCATAAATAGATAAGTAAAACATGCTTAAGGAAAAGATTAAGACAAGCTTATGAACAAGTAGGTGTCTTTCCTTGATAAGGAAAATTTTCCTAGCCTTCTTCTTCAAATTCATCAAAACCTCCTTCTTCCTCGTAACCTCCTTTGTTCATTTCTAATGTTGCAAATATAAATAAACACACAAACAAACACAAAATTAACATCCATCCACACAAATCTACCAGTACAGTACAAGGTTCCACTTGAGGAAATAATCAAGCACACCAGTAGGTAAAGGTAACATGGTTACATAGGAACTAGAATAATTAAAAAAGCTAGTGTAGAGATTAAATGGTGAATTTATTAGTAAACACAACTTAAACAAGGGGGTTTATACCTTGACCAAGTTCTGTAGGCTAACATCACACAAAAATCATATCATTGGATAGCTAATGAAATAACAAAGCCACCAGAGGTGGTTTAGTTTATTTTTAATGATTTTTATACTAACAACAACACTTGCAGTTGTAAAATAATTCTGAGAAATTCACAACAGAACAATAAATCTTTAGATAAATGTGAGGAATAAACCTCATAGAGACACAACACTGACAGTTGGTTTCATCTCAAAACATGCATACAACATCCTAGGAGAATCCTAAAAACATATTTGAATTAATCTTGTAAAAATCCTCATAGTAGATCTACTAGTGAAATCATATCTAAACTAATTTTCTAGAAAAGATACTTGAACAGACAACACAAACTAATTGGGGAGCCTCGGTGGCCACCGCTACCGCCCTTCAGGCATGCCAGGAGGGGGCGGCGACTAACGCTATGGTTGGGGCTGTTGATCTATGCTCGGTCGTCCCTACGACCTTTCTAGTGAAGGATTCGGCTCAAGGCGGAGCTCGTCGACTGACCTCGGCAGCTCAACCTCCTTCTGGCTCTAGCCCCTAACACTCTCCTGAGGCCTCGCCTGCCTTCGAGGCCGGTCCCGCTGAATCCCAGGTGCTGGTCTTGTCCACGCCGGAGCTCCCGGGTTTCAGCCAGGTTGACAGCCTGGGGAGGCTCATCTTTTGCGTTCAGGTTGAACTCGACCGGTTCATGGTGGACGCCACGAGGGATGATCTCTAGTTGGCGCTGGACCGACACTGGCTCAGCGAGGCCTAGCGGGCGGCATCAGCGAAGCAGGAGAAGGCTCGCCTCTCCATGGAGACGACACTCCAGGAGGCCTTGGTTCGGGCGATGAAGGTTATCGCTGATGCGGAGGCATGTGCTTCCTCTCAGGATCATGCCTTGGCCCTTTGTTAAGGATCCATTTCTTCGTGGGAGGATGACGTAGATAAGCGCCAGCTTGAGCTTGACGGCCATGTTCGTGAGGCCAACACCAAGTTAGAGGAGGTCGGTGGCTCCCTGACCAAGGAGCGGGGAAAAGTTCTCGGCTGCGCCAGGTTGTGGAGGATGCAATGAAATACTGCAAAGCCTCACTTCGCGAGGTCGAGGACCTCAAGAGCGAGGAAGTGGCCTTGAATAAAGATGTTGTCGCCACTGCTAGGGTCCACGAGGTGAGTGATCGGTCAGCTCACTAGGCACTAGAGGCCCAAAGGCGGTCGTTCTTTGCCCTTGCTGAGTAGGCCTCGGTCATTCTCCCTGCCCTTAGCGTCGAGGGCTTCTGTGCTTCCTACCTGACTTCTAGCCACGAGGCGGAGTGGTTCCTCAATCTTACCCGTAGGATCCTCACTACACTGGATGGGGCGGCGTAGGGCTTGGATGGTTTCATCACCCAGGAATGGCGAGCGATGCTGGGTGTCTTGGGGAGAGCGCTCTTCGCCAACCTCCTACAGCTTGCTCCCGCTGTGGATTACGCCTCGGCCGTGCGACCGGCTGCCACCATGGTAGACTTGGAGCCCCAAATTTCTGAGCTCACGAACCTGTTGATCCAGGTATTTCCCCACCGAGTGGACGAGGCGGCTGACGGCGAGTCGGACGATGCTGCCGGCCTTGATGCCCTGGACATCGAGACTGTAGTCATCTAAGTTTGAACCTTACCCGTGTAATGCCTGTAAGACACCCTGGAACTGTCTTTCCCGGCCACAATTGTATGTGCGCTTCACCTGTCCACCCGCTCTCGTTCATTCCTTCTTGCTTCTTGGTCCCTCAGGGAGGTGACCTTGTACTGGTCCGTTGACCCCTCAAGGAGGCAGTCTTGGGCTCTGACATCATTTGAGCCGCTTGAGGTGGAGTTCCTCGTGGGCTGCCTCGCTTCCCTCTCCACGAGAGGTCCGCGAGGCTTATACCTGTCATGTAGGCTCCTTGGGGGCAACCTGTAGGACCTGTAAATTCGGATCCATCTCATAAGCCCCTCTAGGAGGGAGCGGTAGGGCGCGTACTTCCCCTGCATAGTTCCTCGGGGAGGAACCGTAGGTTTCACACAGTGGATGCTTTCTCTTTGCTTGGTGTGTGAGGATTATCGAGCACCGGGAACCATGGGTCAGGTGACTTACCGCCGGAGCTAGTCCGTAAGTCAGAGCTCGACACTTTAGGCCTCAGTGTTGACCAAGGGTGGCGCCGTGACCTGCACCGTTCCTAGCCCCTACTCGTGTGGCTCACACGAGGGAACAACACCATAGAAAAACGAAGAAGCAGGGAAAAACCATAGCATAGAACACCAAAAAAGCGTAAACTGCTCTCGAGTCTTTCAGAAGGCATAAAAAGGGAAATGGGGGGAAACCGAACAATGCGAAGGAGAAGGGGGAGCAATGACAAGGCTAGGTGTCGGCTCCGATGGGGTTTAGGGGTAGAACTTACGGAGGTGCTAGATGTTCCATGTGTTTGGGATTGGCACCCCTTCTTCTGTCTCAAGGAGAACCGCTCCTGGTCTTGAGACATGGGTGACTCGAAAGGGTCCATCCCACATTGGGGAAACCGTGTGGAGGCTCTCACGAGAGAGAACCCGCCAGAGGACAAGGTCCCCTACTTCCAATGTATGGGCTCACACGTTGCGGCAGTGGTAGAGTCATAGCGCCTGCTGGTACCTGGCCGCCTGGATGTTGACCTTGTGTGGTGGCCTCCTCCAAGAGGACGAGGTCTTCTTGCCGGAGCTCCCCCTGCACCACCTCATTGAAGGCCAGTACCCGTGGGGTCCCATGCTTCAGTTCAGCAGGGATAATGGCTTCAGCTCCGTAGACGAGGAAGAATGCGGTCTCGCCAGTTGGCTTGGTTGCAGTAGTATGGATGGACCATAACATGCCTGGGAGCGCGTTGATCTAGCCTCAGCCGCACTCTTTAAGCTTGCGGCGAAAAATCCATGTATTAAGGCCCCTAGCACCTCCGCGTCGGCCCACTCCGGCTGCCCGGCTTCTTGATCATGTTATAGGCACTATGGGTGGTGGCCATGATCTTTGCTAGGGTAGTGTAGCCTAGTATGGTGTTGTATGGCCGCCCGATGCGGGCGACGTGGAAGGTGATGAGCTTAGTGCAGTAGTTTCCGCTCGTGGCGAACGTGACGGGAGGCTGTACCCGCCCGAGGGGCATAGTCTCGCCTCCTGTTTCCCCCGAGAATGATAGCACCGGCGACATGCGTGCCATGGGCTCCAACATCTGGCAGAATGCCTCCTCCAAAAGTATGCTCAGACTGGCTCTACCGTCCATGAGGTTCTTGGCCACGATGATGCCGCTAATGGTGGGAGAGCGTACCATGGGTACAACTCCCACCAAGCATGTTGACTTGGGGTGGTTGTCGGTGCCGAAAGAGACCGGATGCTGTGAGCACTCGAGATGAGTGGAGGTAGCACCAGGCCTTACCACCGCTAGCTCACATGACATCTTCTTGAAGTTCCTCCGAGGCAGGAGCCTGGGAGCCCCCGAAGATGCACGCGACAGCACTGGGGCCGCCTTGCCGTGGTGTGGTGCGACGCCCTGCCAGCCCCAATGCCGGTCCCTGGGTCTAGTGACCGGCTAGGCCCAGACGACTCCTTGGGTCGCCTAGGAGTCCACAAGATGGGCGTGCCATCCGCACACTCGGGAGCGGCTGGGACACGGCAAAGCAAACTCCGCTCCTCGCTTAGCAGGCGCTCCCGAGCGGTGGAGTCCGTAGAGGCTCGCCTGTGGGACCTCGTTTTGGGGCCCAGCGCCATGCCACCAAGGTCGAGGAAAGCCTCCGAATCATGCCTCAAGCCCCTACATGGCACACCAAATATCAGATATGTGTCCCGCAAAGGAACATGGGTGCAACAAGCCCTGAGTCGGGGAGAAGGCTGAATCACGTGTTCTGAGCAGCTCATCGACAACGAGGACGGTGGGTTGGTTGTATTGCTCACTATTCTTCACGAGGGTACAATGGAGAACCAATATCTAGGGTTACCAGTTCTAGAACTTGACCTCCTACAAGGTAGAGGAAGGCCTCCTTTTATAGGGCGGTTAAGCTAGTTCCCCCAAACATTTGGCAGGAAGGGTCACCACAATGCCGCCCACTAAAGACTCGGTCTACCCGGCTACTTTCTCTGGACCTAGGCTATATGGCTTTGGAGGCCCTAGTCCCCCTCTTGCAATTGATTGTGGGTGACGTCTGCTCTTGCGGGATACGTCGCCTCTGGCTCCCCTTGCACCAAAACAGGGAGACACCGCCCCAGCTGTCGGGCCCTTTGCTTGGGGTGCCTTTGACCACTTGGGCCCCCTTTGGAGCACAGCGAGGAGGAGAATCCTATGCTTTTCCTTTGCCCTGTTGGTCGTATCTTGTATGTGAACTCACTCATCTTCGTCCCTCGTGAGGGGGCTTCTCCCGGAGCCCACGTGAGGCTTCCAGACGAACCTCCAATGTTGGGATATGCTAAATGGGTACCACCATAGCATGTCTCTAATCCGGCTAACCCGGGTGGCCCACAGTTGGTAGCAAGGCCTATGGCCTACTGCACGGCCCAGTTAGATGGATCCAGAAGGGAGGCCCATGTAGGATGAAGGAAGGCTACGTAGCAGTCACCTACATACTTGGAGCCTTGGAGTACAAGACATGAAGACTAGTTAGTATTAGTGTAGGACTCTGTAACTTGTCCGGCAAGGTCCGTTCCCTATAACCCTAGGTTCTGTTGCCTTTACAAACCGGACCTTTGGGAGCCTTTAGGGCAGAACACTCAACGTGCAATGTACGACACCTCGCACAACGAACCAATATCTGTAACTCGGCATATTTCCATTATAGTGATTTATAGCAGGAGCAGAGTTCCACCACCGTCGTGGGACTTGAACCTGGGTAAGCTATATTACCTTTTACCCGCTAGCTCTCCGCCTTACCCCACATCTCTAAACACGCACTATGAGGACCTCCTCCATGGTGTACTCGATGGAAATACCACGACAGATGGCGCCCACCATGGGGCAAGAGGCGCTTCGAGCTCTACATCGGGTGAGATCCAAGCTCTTCGCGGGATTCGATGACACCGTAGCCATCAGAGGTGTTCTCTTCTCCGGCAACGTGCCGATCGTCCCTCTAGATGAATTTTGGATCCCAGCGAAGACAAACCCTACATGTTTCTCCATCATACTCTTCGGAGACATCCACATCTTCATCGGTGAAACTGGTTCGGGTCCTAGCTCCTAGGAAGTCGGACACTTGTCAAGGCCCGCACGGACCTCCTACGGGTATGATACGTTCGCAGAAGAATCTGGGCCGTACCTCTCTCTAGATTATGACGGCTCAGATCTAGAAAATTCAAGGCCCACACAAACCGCCTGTCTGCAGGATATAACGGTAGAAGGACCCCGCCAATCTGCTTGGCTTCCCGGAGTGTTAGAGATGCGTAGGTCACACTTTGTCGGTGTCGTCACCATCTTCAATCTTGCTAGATGCATTCAGAGGGAGGGGGAATCCCCCCGTGAATACCTTACCAGGTGGATGACGGTAAGAGAAACCGTGGAAGGTGACCGCGCTGACAAACTTGTCTACCATTTTGTGGAAGGGCTCATGCCCAGAACACTCTTCCGACATACACTCCAAAGGCGGCAGGCCACGGGCCCTCTCACACTTGGTGAGATGGTCACAATCATCAACGAATACGCGGAAGCCAATGAGGAGGCTGAGGCCGAGATCGCCGTCGCAGCCGGAGGAGGCAACCAAAATAATGGCCTGCCACGATCACCCTCTAGCTCCATCGTCAACAACACCGAAGCCAACTCAGACTCCATCTTTGACTCTCTATACGCCGACATCAATATAGATGGTGGTGGCTCGGACGCTAACTCGGAGGAATGATGTTGTTACAAGGGAGATCGAGAAGGAGGTGCACGCCGAGAAAGCCAACACATCCCACCAGGTGCTAGTTGCCATCTGGAGCATGATGCAATAAGACAGACAGGAACCAGAACTTGAGGGAGCTCCACCCACACATGCGGTCACCACAACGGCAGCGGCGAAGAAGTCCGCCAAGCCTTCGGCTCTGGCCAAAGCCATCCCCCCTCTGGTTATCCGACCGCACCAGGCGCAGGAACTGACCACATGCCCCGGTAATGCCAAGCAAGCAAATCCGCCGTCACCACCATCAACATAGGCAGCTGGCAACCCATTGGTTACTCCCACCGACAAGGCAATATACAGTGCACTCCTCGTTGAGCCCATTACTGTCGCTCATATTCGGGGAGTTATGGAGCTTGATGAGAAGTGTGCAGAAATCCTAGCGGAGGCCAAGTGCATCACAGAACAGGGCGCTCAGCTGGACAAAGACATGGCCAAGGCGCATCAATCTATCAAGGCGGAAAGAGATATGGAGGATGAGTACAAGCAGTTGCTACTAAGCACAAAGCAAAGAAGGCACCAGCTCACGTCCTCGAAGACCCCAGCGTTCGACGCAGGTTGGAATATGACGGAACCGAATTGGGAAAGACCACCCTGTACATTGATTTAGAGGGGAGGCAAGTAATGCCAACTCCCACCCTCAACATTGCCATTGCCATGACCGTCCTAGAGTAGGACAGGTCGCTTGAAGCAGTTCCTCATGTGTACGACCTCGTCGCTTAGGCATGCAAGCAACATGAAAAGGCTACCTCGTAGAGGATCGAGTACAACCCAAATCTTTGCTAGTCAACCCTGAAAAGCTACAGAAGGCCAAGATCTCCCCGTGACGAGGGATCTCACACAGGCTCCACGGAGCGAAGACGGAGGGATGTGCGCAACAAGACCGACGCCATACCCATAGCTTCCGACCACGGAGAAAAGGCTCGGCCTCCTCGACTGCCGCCACCCTAGCCATCCCGGTGTCAGGAGGAACCACAGCCATACCACCGCACAAGCATGCCACCCCCTAGGCATCCACAGGTCGGTATCTTTATACGTGACCAGGGCGAGCAGCCCCGACATGTCGTAGAGCGCAGCGACATTGAAGAACACAAGAGTAGATCCTACAAGGAAGCACCACTCCGATAAGCAATCGCGACAGGCGGACTAGTCGCATGGAGGGAGCAGCAAGAAGGCTAACCCGCTGCCTCCACCAACACCGTTGCCACCCAGCAGCCATCATGGTGGAGGAAACGGCGGATCCAAAAGATCACACCACAAATCTCCCCCATGACAGAAAAGGGAAGCAAACAGCGCCATAGAATGCACGTTCACGGCTAGACAAGATCTAAGAAGCACAGGAGCTCCCATACCTTGGGCCATGATGTTTTGGACCGGTAATACGGGCTACAACTTACCCCACGGGTCTCCGGATTGACAAGAAAATCAAACCTTACGACGGCACTACCAGGCCAGTTACATGGTTGTAGGACTACATCGAAGCAATTCACATCGTAGGGGGAAACGCTAATGTCACCGTCAAGTACCTCCGACTTATGCTCATGGGCACCGCCCGACAATGGATTGATGAATTGCCGGAGAAATCAATATGCAATTGGTTGGACATGCATGAAGCGTTCACCAAGAACTTCGAGGGTACGTACAAACGTCCCTACACTGTCAAAGACCAATAGTGGTGCGTACAAGAAAATGAAGAATCCTCTCGTACTTACCTTTCCTGCTGGCTGGATATGAAAAATTCATGTGCGGGGTACACGAACAAACCACTATGGACGCCTTCATCGACGGTCTGGAGAAGGGGACTTTGCTCCAACATACATTGAAGCGCAAGCAAGACAATAATGAGCTCAACCTCAACACAATGGTCGCCATGGCTAGCGAATTCGCCGTTGCTGCTGATGACACGCGCGGATCATTGCTGACAATAGCAATTCCTACCTAGGCCAGAAAGAATAATAACAACAAGCGGAAGACTCCGCCTGAAGAGAAGCAAACAGCCGACATGGTCACCACAATGTTCACTAGCAGAGGCGGAGGCGGACAACATGGTCGTGGACGGGTGGCTAGCCATGTCAGCAGAGGAGTGATTCTACACTCTCAGCACCCCGCATTCCCCAAAGTATGAAGAGTACCGTGATGTGCCGTGTTTCGTCCACCTCGACGCAAACAGCAAGGCCACCCACACCAACTGCCAATGCAAGTTTGTCAATGACCTCAAGAAGGACCCTGAGTCCGACTATGAGTGAAGTCAGAAGAACAAACCCCACCAAAAGGGAAAAGGGAAGAAGAAGGAGGAGGAGTCCAAGGATTTAAGTGATATGGATGAAGACGTGGAACCCAAGTCTACCGACAAGGGCGAGGGCCAAGAGAAAAAACCCTTCGAGAAGAAGGCCCCAGTCTACCACACTTTCCTTGGTACCAGCACTGTCCAGGCCCAGAAAACCTTCCTGAGGATACTGATGGCTCCCCTTGCTCTGGTTCCCCAGTATGTCAGGTGGTCAGAGATTCCAATCACTTGGGATATTAAGGACCATCCAGATCTTATCCCAACAGAGAACCAGTATGCCATGGTCATCAACCCATTGATTGACGGCATAGAGTTCACCAAGTGCCTCGTGGATAGTGGAAGCAGCATAAACATCATGTACATAGATACACTTCACAAGATGAACTTGACGGAGACCCAGCTAAGGAAATGCAATACCATGTTCCATGGTGTTGTCCCTGGCCAGCAAGCAAATTCCTTGGGCTGCATCACTCTTCCGGTCGCTTTTGGCGATGTCAACAATTACCGCCAAGAATGCATGACCTTTGAAGTGGTACCCTTCAAGAGCGTGTACCACGTCATCTTCAGACGCGACATATTCCACTCCTTCCTTGCAAGGCCATGCTTTGTCTACAACAATCTCAAGATACTCGGACCAAACGACATCATCACCATTGATGTAAGCTTCACCAAGGCACCGGAGTACGAGCTGCAGTCCTCTATGTTGAGGAGTTCAAGGATATCCAGAGCCAGGTTGATGCCTCAGAGATGCTAGCTTCGAAGAAGAAAATCACTACTGCCGAACCCGCATTCAAGGCCTCCATTAAGACCAAGCAGGTGGATCTTGTTGAAGGAGATTCCTCTAAGACCACCGCCATTGGCAGGACCTGGATCCCAAATAGGAAAGTGCGCTCATCAAGTTCCTCCGTGAGAATAGGGACATCTTTGCCTGGTAACCTGCCGACATGAAAGGTGTACCCAGTGAACTTGTCGAGCACATTTTGAATGTTGATCGTAATGCTAAACCGGTGAAACAACCTCTATGACGCTTTTTGTTGAAATACGAAGGTCTATAGGCAAATAAATAGTTAGGTTACTTAAGGCTGGCTTTATCCAAGAAGTTATTCACACCTGATGGGAATCTTGTAATTGTCCCAAAAAAGGAACCAATGAATTAAGAATGTGCGTTGATTACACCGGCTTGAACAAAGCGTGTCCGAAGGATCTGTTTGCTTTGCCTCACATTGACCAAGTCATTGACTCGACGGCTGGCTCGGAACTTCTGTGTTTTCACGATGCCTACTCAGGTTACCACCAAATCCGGATGCGAAAGTCAGACCAACTGGCCACTTCGTTCACCACACTTTATGGCATGTACTATTACGTTACGATGCCCTCTGGGCTGAAAAATGCTGGTGCTATGTACCAGCGGACAATGCAGCACTGCCTACATGACCAAATAGGTCGCAACATACACGCTTATGTGGACGACATCACGGTAATGTAAAAGAAATCAAATGACCTTATCGCTAACTTGCAGGAAACCTCCGACAACCTTTGAAAGTACAACATGATGCTTAACCCCAAGAAGTGCGTCTTCGGGGTGCCATCCAGCAAATTGTTGGGCTTCATCATTTCGCACTTCGAGGTCAACCCAGAGAAAATCAAGGCCATCCTCAACATCAAACGCCCAACATGCTTGAAGGACATACAGAGGCTCACAGGTTGCATAGCAGTAGTAGGCTGGTTCATTAGTTGACTTGGAGAGAAGGCTATGCCACTCTACAAGTTGCTCAAGAAGGCGGACAAATTCACATGGATGGACGAAGCTGCCGTAGAATTCCAGGAGTTAAAGAGAATACTCTCCTCCGCACCAATACTTACATCACCGGTATCAAGGGAGCCTATGTTAGTCTACATGGCGGCAACCAACCGTGTAATCAACATCGTCATCATTGTGGAGCGCAAGGAACCAACGCACAAATACGGAGTTCATCGACCAGTTTACTACGTAAGGGAAGTCTTGATAGAATCCACGCAGCGTTACCCGCACTACCAGAATATAGCCTATGGAGTTTTCCTTGCTTCACGCAAGATAAGGCATTACTTCCAGGAGCACCCCATCACAGTAGTGAGCAAAGATCCACTGTACGACATCATCAACAACAGCGGCGCTACAGGAATAGTGGAAAAGTGGGGCATTGAACTTGCCTCCTTTGAAATCACCTACAAGAGACGTGACACTATCAAATCATAGGCATTGGCGGTTTTTATTGCAGATTGGACAAAACTGCCAGAAGACACTCCTGTACCAGAGCGAGAATATTTGGTCATGCACTTTGACGGATCAAAGCTACTCAGTGGCTCGGGGGCTGGTGTATTACTACAATCACCAACAGGGGAAAAATTGCAATACGTCCTGCAAATCCATTTCAATGCTAGAGACAACATGGCGGAGTATGATGCCCTCATTCACGGACTTCGAGTATCCAAGGATATTGGCATCAAGCGCAT
Source organism: Avena eriantha (assembly GCA_910589775.1). Taxonomy (NCBI): domain Eukaryota; kingdom Viridiplantae; phylum Streptophyta; class Magnoliopsida; order Poales; family Poaceae; genus Avena; species Avena eriantha. The sequence continues at coordinate 423,748,431 of OU342743.1, forward strand.
AGTTTGTTGTGGAGATTCTTACTTGGTTGCCCAGCAAGTGGCTAGCACCTGGAATGCATGGAACCCTATGATGGCGGCATATTGATACGAAGTAGACAGGATTGCCAAGTGCTTCGATGACTACGAAGTCAAGTATGTCAAAAGGGAGGAAAATGAGGCAACAAATCTGCTATCAAAGCTTGGATCAGCTCGCCGGCCAATTCCACCAGGAGTTTTCCTGGAGCATTTACGGACCCCATCCGTGAAGGGAGCATACCCCGATAACCCGGGTAGAGTGGACACATTTGTTAACGTAGTAACAGTGACCTCTCCGGCTTGGACGAAACCGTTCATGGACTATCTACAAAACAGAACTTTGCCCGCCGACGAAGTCGAAAGCCGGCAAATAGTACGAAGAGCAAAAGGATACGTCATCATTGACGACCAGCTATACAAAATAAGTACCATAGGAGTTTTCCTTCAATGCGTCTCCGAGGAGCAAGGTATTGATATCCTTAGAGAAATACATCTTGGAGATTGCGGGCATCACGCCGCTCCCTGATCGTTGGTGGCTAAGGCCTTCCAACAAGGATTCTACTTGTTAACTGCTAAGGCAGACGCCAACAAACTGGTACAAACATGTCTTGGGTGTCAGTTTTATACAAGACAATCAAATGTTCTAGCTAAAGAATTGCAAACCATACCAATAACTTGGCCGTTTGTAGTCTGGGGAATGGACATGGTGGGACATTTGCAAATAGAACATTATGGATTTACACACTTGCTAGTAGCAGTGGACAAATTCACAAAATGGATTGAAGTTAAACCCATTAGAAAGCTCAATGGTCCAAAAAACCCTGAAATTTCTCTGGGATCTAGTGGTGAGATTTGGTCTCCCACACAGCATCATCACCGACAACGACAAAAATTTGTCTCTCGGAGAAATTGAGGAGTACTGTCATGAAAAAGGCATCCGCCTAGAACTAGCATCTGTGGCACATCCCCAGTCTAATAGACAAGTTAAACGGGCCAATGGACTAATTCTGCACGGAATCAAACCAACCTTAGAGGCACCGCTACACAGCGCAGCTAGAGCCTGGGCGGAGGAATTACCATACGTATTGTGGAGTTTAAGAACAACACCCAACAGATCCACCGGCTTGACTGCTTTCTTCATGGTTTATGGAGTAGAAGCCGTCCTTCCATCCGACATTCTCCACGATGCACCAAGAGTCGCCGCCTACAAGGAGGATGACGCTGAAGAATCCGGACGACTATCTATGGACTTACTTGAGGAAGAGCACGTGCTGGCATGCCAGAGATCCGCCATCAACCAGTAGAAGCTACATGGCTACCATAGTCACCGTGTTAAGCATCGCTCGTTTAAATAGGGGGATCTAGTGCTTAGACTCAAGCAGGAGAAATCACACAAACTATCCCCGCCTTGAGAAGGACCGTTCGTCATAAGCAAAGCATTTCTCAGTGGTTCCTATTACCTCATTGATATTCGCGAGTTGAAAGATAGGCCTAAAAATCGCAAGCGCAAACAACATGACTCTGATAATGACTACCTGGAGATAGATCGGCCATGGAACATAGCACAACTACGTCCCTTTTACACTTAGCATACTTTATTATGTAACAAGTTTCTTATATGATCAATGAAATAAAGCATTTGGTTCAATCATATTCTCTAAGTCTTTTACCTCCTTTAGTTGTTCATTTTTGGATCATATAAACCCTTTATGCGCAAGTTTGTGTTTGCACTTGTGAAAATTCTGCCAACGGGCGTTAGCTTAAGTTTTCTGGTCTTACATTTTTTCTGGAGTTCTTATGTGGATTCCGGAGTAGTGCCTTTTTGGATCTCAAAGCCGACGATTTTGCTCTTAGGTTCTTGACGGTGCTATTAAGCATCATCTCTTGAGAGCATAGTTTTGTGCTACGAGTCTTCCATCTCACGAAAGGTCAAGCATACGAACTAGAATAATGGATAAGCTAGCACTTGCTTAAAAAATATATACATGATGGAAAGAGATAAGTAGTAGGAAACTTGAGTACAAGTTTTTTCCGCCTTCCAAATTCATCAGTTTTTCCACATACACATTGCAGATACACATTTAATTCAAACATTGTTTTTACGGCTCTGCTGCAGGGGACTTTGTGGTGGCATAATCAGCAACAGGAGAGCCGGGCCAGGAAAGCTCATCAAACTCAGAAGGAGATGGGCTAGACTCAGAAGATGCCACATCATCATCTAGTACCTCGGTAGGCATGTAGACGTCCGTATTGACCATCCTAGCAACTCTGGTGTCGTAGCCGGTGAGAGAGTTCCAAATAGCATCGCTATCGATCTCTTGCCCTTCTTCAGCTAGCTTGGGCATGCCGGAGGTCACCAGGTCGATGTCAGCGTTGTCGTAGTGTGCTTTGACCAAGGACAGTGTCATCGTCGCACCAGCCCGGACGCAAGAGGCTTTGTAGTCCTTGACTTTCTCGGGGGCTCGACGCAGGATTTCTGAATACTTGGACGCTGAGTCTGCCGCCTTGATGTTTATCCCCAAAGGCTAGGCTATCTCCTGGGCCTGAGCAATGGCGGTGCTGACGAAGTTGTCAGCAAGAATCATGCATCCTTGGGATCCAGAGTACCTTCACCCAAGTTGGTCAAGCCAATGGGAGTTGTGTTTGCATAAGATACAAGGACCATGAGTATAAGTATCCCAAACATTTGTCCAAGTTACATAATTGAATACGATAGAGGAAACATACCTAAGATGCTGGATTCGGCTTGCTTGCATGTCTCTGCCAAGATGCCATGCTCGGCCTAAAGTTTCTTGTACGCCTCAAGACTGCGAGAGTTTTGCTCTTTTGCAGCTTGGTTTTGCTCCTTGAGGCATTCAATTTTTTCCTTCAGATGTTTTATCTCCGTGTCAGTAGACTCTTGCAGGACCTTCATTGCCTCCTCATGTCCTTTGACTACATCGCCCAGGTCTTTCTTCAAGATCTTATTTTCACCATCAAATATCTTGAATATGTTTCGATTGCTCAACAATGCCCTTGGACTTGGCAATAACTTCTGTAAGATGGCAAAACAAGAATAGTATGAGAACATAGAGGAAATTGACTATGAGCTGTATCCAAGGAAAAGTTGAAGAGAAATAGAGTCTTGCTATTCACGATCTGTTCCTTCAAGAAAGTTGTTTTACCCTTTTCAGCATCCAGGTCTGCCTATAACTTGGCATATTTCTCATTGGCCTTCTTCCTCTGGGCATGCTCACTCTGTGTAAGCAAAAGTGTTTAGTTTCTCTTAGAAGCTTCTAGCCGAACTATTTTAGTTTCATCTAGAAGCTCGGAGGCTGCAGTGTGATATTTTGATCTATGGTTAGTTCTTCCGGAGCATCTAGTCGGAACTTTGTTAAAGTTTCAATTAGAATCTCGAGGGCTACAAGATTAAATTTCAAAGACAAGTATGCTACTCTTAGAGCATCTAGCCGGAACTTTTTCTAGTTTCACCTAGACGCTTGGGGGCTACACTATAGAGTTCTACTCTTAGTTCTTTGGAGCACTCAGGCCAATAACTATTGTTTATCTACCTAAGAGCTCGAGGGCTATAGAGGGATATGCTATACAATAAAAGGTAAAGTTTCAAGACTAACAATGTCAATAACTTTAGGATTGTTGGCCATATTGGCATATGCAGTGTGGAAGATGCCGGCATTGTTATACACGGCATCCCCCTGTTGGATAAGATCGTCCGGGCTCAAAGTCCGCCAACAAGGGCGATGGAAAGGGAAATAATCCCTTTGAAAAGAAGGCTCCAGTCTACCACACTTTCGTTGGCACTCCCACCGACTGGGCCTAGAAAACCTCCCAGAGGACACTAATGGCCATCCTCCCAGCAGTTCCCTAGTATGTCCGGTGGTCGGAAATTCCAGTTACTTCAGACAAAGAAGATCACCCAGAGATCATCCCAATAGAGAACCAGTATGCCATGGTCATCAACCCCCTAATTGATGGCAATGAGTTCACCAAGTGCCTCGTGGACAATGGAAGCACCTTCAATATTATGTACCTTGATACACTTCACAATATGAAATTGATGGGGACCCAGCTAAGATGGAGCAACACCATGTTCCATGGCATTGCTCCTGGCTGGCATGCTCAGTCCCTTGGCTCCATCACCCTTCTGGTCGCCTTTGGTGATGTCAATAATTACCGCCAAGTGTGCATGACGTTTCAAGTGGTGCCCTTCAAGAGTGTTTACCACGTCATATTTGGATGTGACATCTTCCACTCCTTCCTCGCTAGACCATGTTCCGTATACAACAAGCTCAAGATAACCGGACCAAATGACATCATCACTGTATCCGGAAGCTTCACCAAGGCAAGGGAGTGCGAGCTGAGCGAAGCCGCCTTTGCCGAAGTGGTCCTTTACGGTGAAGAGTTTAAGGAGATCCAGCACTAGGTCAATGCCTTAGAGATGCCTTCTTCAAAGAAACAGATTTTTTGATTCCAAACCCGCCTTCAAGGTTGTCATCAAGACTAAACAGGTGGAACTTGTTGAAGAAGATTCCTCCAAGACCACCTCCATTGGCACAGATCTGGATTCCAAATAGGAAAGCATGCTCGTCAAGTTCCTCCGTGAGAATAGGGATATATTCATGTGGCAACCTTCCGACATGAAGGGTGTATCTAGGGACCTTGTTGAGCATATGTTAAACATCGATCCTAAATAAAAACCGGTGAAACAACCTCTATGACGCTTCAGTGATGAAAATGACGAGCAATTGGCAAGGAGCTAGCTAGGTTACTTAAGGATAGTTTTATCCGATAAGTTATCCACACCCAGTGGGTGGCCAATCCTGTACTTGTCCCCAAAAAGGGAACCAAAGAATTAAGAATGTGCGTTGATTACACCAGCTTGAACAAATCGTTCCCAAAGGATCCATTTGCTTTGCCTCGCATTGACTCGATGGCTGGCTCGGAACATCTGTGTTTTCTTGATGCATACTTAGGATACCACTAGATCAAGGTGCGAAAGTCGAACCAATTGGCCACTTCGATCATCACACCTTACAGTACGTACTCCTACGTCACGATGCCCTTTAGGTTGACAAACGCTGGTGCAACATACTAGCGGACGATGCAGCATTGCCTACATGAAAAAATAGGTCGCAACATACATGCTTACTTGGATGACATTGCGGTGATGTCAAATAAATCAAACGATCTCATTGCGGACTTGCAGGAAACCTTCGACAACCTCTATAAATACACCATGATGCTCAACCCCAAGAAGTGTGTCTTTAGGGTCCCAGCCGGCAAATTATTGGGCTTCATTGTTTCGCATCACGAAATTGAGTTCAACCTGGATCAGATCAAGGACATCCTTAACATCGAACGCCTAACATGCTTCAAGGATATACAGTGGCTCACAGGTTGCATCGCAGCAGTAAGACGATTCATCAACCTACTTGTAGAGAAGGGAATGCCGCCCTACAAGTTACTCAAGAAAGCGGACAAATTCATATGGATAGACGGGGCAGATGCATCACTTCAAGATTGAAGAGAATACTCTCCTTCGCACCAATACTTGTAGCACCAGAGTCAATTGAGCCAATGTTAATATACATGGTGGCAACCAACTGGGTTATTAACATTGTCATCGTGGTGGAGCACAAGGAACCAACACATGAGCATGGAGTTCCACGACCAGTTTAGTATGTAAGAGAGGTCTTGATGGGATCCAAGCAGCGTTACCCATACTACCAAAAGCTAGCTTATGGAGTTTTCCTTGCTTCACGCAAGCTAAGGCACTACTTCCAGGAGCACCCCATCACAGTGGGAGCAAAGCTCCACTATACGAGACCATCGACAACAACGATGCTACATGAAGGGTGGGGAAGTGTGGCATTGAGGTTGCTGCGTTCGAAATTACCTACAAGAGGCATGCCATTATCAAATATCAAGCATTGGTGGATTTTATCGCAGATTGGACAGAACGTCCAGAAGACACTCGATGCTAGAGTCAGAGTTTTGGGTCATGCACTTTGACGGATTCAAGTTACTTAATGGATCAGAGGATGGTGTATTATTAAAATCACCAATAGGAGAGAAGTTGTAGTATGTCCGATAGATCCACTTCAACGCTACCAAAAACATGGCGGAATATGAAGCTCGCATTCACGGACATCGTGTGGCCAAGGATATTGGCATCAAGCACATAGTTTGATGTGGATATTCCGACTTGGTTTCCCAGTAGGTGGCTGGCACCTGGAATGTGCGGAACCCTATGATGGCTGCATATCAAGATGAAGTAGATGAGATAGTCAAGTGCTTTGATGGCTCAATGTTGATGTAGAGCTCGTTGGGAACCACAAGATGAAGGTATGATGAGCACAGCAGCAAGTTTCCCTCAGTTATGAAACCAAGGTTTAATCGAACCAGTAGGAGCAAGGAAACACCCCAAAGGTGTTGCTAGTTGAGCCTTGGCAGGGCGCACTACTAGTGCTAGTAGCAACGTGGAGACCTGCACAACACAACCACAGAACTTTGTCGCTAACTTGCGATGAGGTTGTCAATCTCACCGTGTTTTGCTGAAAACAAAGGATTAAACGTATCAAATGGAAATAAGTAGTAGTTTGCAGAAAGTAAACACAAAGCAGTAAACAGTTTGTAGATTCTATGTAAAGAAAAGGACCGGGATCCATAGGTCACTAGAGGTGGCTCTCCTTAAGATAGATAACATGCTAAGTGAACAAATTACAGTGGGGCAATTGACAAACATTGAGAAAGTAATACATGCATATACTAAGCATCTTGACTCCTTTGAAACTTGATTGGGCATTACAACATTATACATAGACCGCCATCCAATTGCATCTATGACTAATATTCCACCTTCAGGTTATCATCCGAACCCCCTCCAGTATTAAGTTGCAAGCAACAGATTATTGCTTTACGAACTGCGTGTAAAGTAAACAATACGATCGATCTATGAACAAAGTATTGTTGTTTTCTCCCTAGTACCAACAACACATCTAGTACCTTAGAGATTTCTGTCACTTCCCTAGATTACTAGAGGCATGAACCCACTATCGAGCATAAATACTAACTCTTGGAGTTGCTAGCATCTAGTTGGCCAAGATAGCTACTAACAATGGAAAGCATGCAAGATAACAAATAACAAAGACATAATAGAATCAATAATCAATCTGAAATAGCATCTCAATATCCATCGGATCCCCGCAAACACAACATGTAGAATTACAAACAGATGATCTTGATCATGAACGGAGCTCACAAGATCTAGACATGAAAGCACAAAGGAGGAGAACCAGCCATCTAGCTACTACATGGATCCGTAGTCCAAGGATGAACTACTCGCGCATCACATCAGAGGCTTGCATGGTGATGAAGAAGGCCTCCAGGGTGAATTCCCTTCTCCGGCAGGGTGCCGGGAAGAGCTTCAGATCCCTCCCGATCTAGGGATGGAGATGATGGCGGCTACAAACTCTTTCGTGGATTTTTGATCAGGTACTTAGGGTTTTCGCCCTGAGGGAAATACATAGGTGGAAGGAGAGGCCGAGGGGGTGCCGGAGGCGGCCACACCACCCCCTGGCACGGGCCAGGATAAGCCACGCGGCCAGGTGGTGTGGTGGCCCCCTAGCCCCTCTTTGTCTCGTATTCTAGCATCTGATGACTTCCGGAAAAATAGGCACTTTGGCTTTTGTCCCGTCCAATTCCGAGAATATTCATTTTTTGACTTTCCTAGAACCAAAAACAGCAGAAAATAGGCAGCTGGCACTGTGGCTCTTCTTAATAGGTAGCCCAAGAAATCATATGAAAAGTACTCCAAAGTGTGGACAAAACACAATAAAGTGGATAAAACCAAGCATGGAACATCAAAAATTATAGATATATTTGCAATGTATCATGCTTAGATGGCAACAAAGTCAAATACGTCAAAAGGCAGGACAATGAGCCAGAAGATCTGTTGTCTAAGCTTGGATCAACCTGTCCTCCAATTCCACCTGGTGTTTTTCTAGAGAATTTTACAGACTCCATATGTGGAAGGAGCAGACCTCAACAACCTGGATAGAGTGGGTTCATTTGTTAACACAATAATAGTGACCTCTCAGGCTTCGACAAAACCATTCATGGACTACCTTCAAGACAGAACACTGCCCATCGACAAAGTTGAAAGCTGGTAGGTAGTACGCAGAGCAAACGGCTATGTCATAATGGGCGGCCAGATATATAAAAGAAGTACCATAGGAGTATTCCTACAGTGTGTCTCCTAGTAGCAAGGTATGTATATCCTTAGAGAGATACATCTCGGAGATTGCGGGCATCAGGCCGCTCCCCGATCGTTTGTCTCCAAAGCCTTCCGTCAAGGATTCTACTAGCGGACTGCCAAGGCGGACGCCGACAAGAAGGTGCAGACCTGTATTGGGTGTCAGTTATATGCACGGAAACTACATGTTGTAGCTGAAGAATTGTGAACAATACCAATTACTTGGCCATTTGCAGTTTGGGGACTGGACATGGTTGGCCCCTTGCAGGCAACACTTTGTGGTTTTACGCATATGTTAGTCTCGATTGACAAATTCACTAAATGGATTGAAGCTAAACCCATTAGAAAGCTCGATGGGGGAACAACCCTAAAATTTATCTGGGATCTAGTGGTGAGATTTGGTCTCCCACATAGCATCATCACCAACAATGACATCCGCTTGTCACTCAGAGAAGTTGAGAAGTATTATCATGGAAAGGGCATCTGCCTTGACCTAGCATCTGTGGCACATCCACAATCAAATGGGAAGTGGAGCGAGCCAATGGACTATTCTATAAGGAATCAAGACACACATAGAGGCACCACTACATATAGCAACTAGATCCTAGGCAGAGGAATTACCATCTGTCTTGTGGAGTTTATGAACAATACCCATCATATCTACCGGCTTGACCTCCTTCTTCGTGGTATATGGAGCATAAGCCGTCCTACCATCCGACATCTTCCATGATGCACCGAAATTCGCCACCTATGACGAAGATGATGTTGAAGAATATAGAGGCCAATCTGTGGACCTGCTCGAGGAAGAAACGTACTAGCATGCCAGAGATTCACCATCTAGCAGCACAATCTAGGCAGCTACCATAGTCGCCATGTTAGGCATCACTCGTTTAAAGAGGGGGGTCTAGTGCTTCACCTCAAGCAGAAAAAGTCACACAAACTATCCCTGTCTTGGGAAGGACTGTTCGTCATAAGCAAAACACTACTCAATGGTTCCTATTACCTCGTCGATATTCACGAATTAAAAGATAGGCCAAAAGAATGCAAGCGCCAGCGATGTGACCCCGATGATGATTATGTGGAGACTGATTTACCATGGAACATAGCATATCTACGTCCTTTTAACATTTAGCATATTTTATACTATCTAATAATTACCTTATATGATCAATGAAATAAAGCTTTTGGTTCACTAATACTTGTTGAGTCTTTTACCTCCTTTAGTGTTCATTTTTTGGATTATGTAAACCCTTTATGCGCAAGTTTGCATTTGCACTTGTGAAAATTCCGCCTATGGGTGTTAGCTTAAGTTTTCCAGTCTACACGTTTTCAATAGTTTTTATGTGGATTCTGGAGTAGTGACTTTTCGGAACTCAAAGCCGGCGATTTTGTTCTTAGGTTCTTTATGGTGCTATTAAGCATCATCACCTGAGATCATGGTTTTGTGCTAAGAGTCTTTTGTCTCACGAAAGGTCAAGCATACAAACCAGAATAATGAATAAGCCAGCACTTGTTTAAAAAATATATACATGCCGGATATAGATAAGTAGCAGGAAGCTTGCAACCAAGTTTTCCGCCTTACTTCTACAAGTTTTTCTGCATATGTAAAAAGCTCTATTGTAGGGGACTCCGATGCTACATCTTCAGCGATGGGAGAGGCTGGCTGGAGAAATCGTGAAACTCGGAGGATCCAGGGCTAGATTCTGAAGCTGCTGGCTCACCATCCATCTCTTCGGCTGGCACGAAGATGTCCGCCTTGACGATCTTGGAAATCTTGCTATCGTAGCCGGCGAGGTAGTTCCAAAGGATAGTGCTATCAATTTCATGCCCTTCCTCATCAAACTTCAGTATACCATAGAATATCAGGTCCATGTCGGTGTCGCCATACCGTGGCTTCACTAAGGCCAAGGCCATCCTTGCACCGTACTGGATAGAGGATGCTTTCCAGCTCCTTATTTTCTTTGGAGCTCGGCAGAGGTTTTCTGAGTACTTGGCGACAGAATCCACCGCTTTGATGGTGATGTCCATGGGTTGTGCTATCTCCTTGGCTTGAGTGATGGAGGTATTAATGAAGTTACCGACAAGAATCATGCACTCATTTGAATCTAGAGCACCTTCACCCATGTTGGTTAAACCAATGGGATCTATGTTTTTTTAAGCGAATTGAGAATGACGGAGGCAACTTACCGAATATGATGGTTTGAGCTTCATGGCAGGTTTCCTCCAAGATGTCATGCTCCTTCTGAAGTTTCTTGTACGCCTCAAGGCCCCGAGAATTCTGCGCTATGGCATCTTGGTTTTTCTCCTTGAGGTGTTCAATCTCCTTCTTCAGGCGCTGCATCTCGGTGTCAGTAGAATCTCGTAGAACGTTCATTGAATCTTCAGGCCCCTTGACGGGAGTAGCTAGGTCTTTCTTTGTTGATCCTATTGTCACCGTCCAGCTCTTGGATGTGCTTGGATTGCTCAATTATGCTTTGGGCCTTGGAATGGCATCTACAAGTCGGAACAAATACAACATATGGGAATTCAGACGAAATGGCTATAAATGAATGATTAGGGAACTGATGGAGGAGAATAGATGCTAGCTATTTTTTATCTATTCCTTCAAAAAGGTTGTTTTACACTTTTCAAGATACAGCTCTTTTTGCAGCTTGGCATACTTCATATTGGCAGCCTTCCTCGGGGTATCTAGTTGGAACTTAATATTTTCAATTAGAGGCTTGGGACCTACAATATCAGATTTTAATTCATGTATGTTCTCTTAGAGTATTTAGCCAGAATTATTTTTTCTACCTAGAAACTCGGGGCTACACTATCAAGTTCTACACTTAGTTCTTCTTTGGAGCACTCGGGCCAATAACTATTGGTTTTCCGCCTAATATCCCGGGGGCTACAATGGGATATATTATAAAGAGAAATGTAAAAAGATCAAAGACTTACAATAGCAATAATCTTGAGGTTATTTCCCAAATTGGCATATGCATCGTGGAAGGTCCTGTCATTGTTATAAATAGCATTCGCCTGCTGAATAAGATCATCCAGGCTCAGCGTTGGAGGGGTTAGAGGCATGGCAGATGAAGTAGCCGGAGGTATGGATGAAGCCCTAGCCGTCTCCTGCATTATCATAGCTATTGATGGCGTAGAGGTTCCCGGCTTGGTTATTGCTGCTGCTTTTTCTTTCTCTGCCAGTTGCTTCCCTTCTTCGGTGGCATCCTTAGTCGGAGCTTCAGACACATTTGAAGAGGTACTCTCCTGCATCGCTTGGACGCTACGAGCAAGGACCATGCCGGCAGAATCTGAGACATCTGGTGTTGGGTTGATGTCTATCTCCATGACAGAGGTCTCAGGTACGACGGGGGACAAGCTCCCGACAGATCCTATTGCAGGGTTGACGGCGGGAGTCGGGGGAACAACGGTAGCCAAGGACTTGGTCAACATCTTGTGAATATTCTTAGAACCCCCAACATCTTTGGAGGTTCATTTCAAACTAATACCGGATCTCTTCCTGAAACATACAAAGTATAAGTACAGGAATGAGCAGGTGCAATGTAAGTGACAGAGAAGGAATGTACTTACACCGCGACAGCTTCCTTGGTTAAGGGGATGACGGTGGACATGTTCTTCTCTGCCTCTAAGGGGCTGTGGATTTCTTAGAGACTCCACTCTCCGATTTCTTATTCTTGCCCTCCGCAACAGCGTTAGAGGAGAAGCTCTTATGCTTCTACATTACCGAAGTTGGATGATCCTTGCAGGTATCATCGTCAGACACAACCTGCATGTCCTTCAGCTTTGGATCATAGACCTGGGAAGCCATTAGTTTCACCACCAAGGTTGGCAGCTAATGGGTCAAAAAGCATGTCAGATTGTTGGTACACCCAAATCAGAAACCTTAGAGTATGTATAAAAGCAATAAAGGAAACATAGTTACCTCTGGGCAGTTGCCGGATTCGAACAAGCCAAAGATGATTTTGGAGCCATGCTTCTTGTCCTTCACCTTGACGATTTCCTTAAGCCAGAGCTTGATGGAGTCCTTGGAGAAGTTATCCTCAGAAATCTGCATAGGATCTTTCGTCTCCTTGGAATATTTATCATCATCCCGGTGCGGTACTGCAGAGGTTGGATCCGCCTTATGAACTAGCACATGGCTAGCTCCAATTCGGTTAGCCCTCCGTATACTAGACATTCTATCCGCCTTACGGCACGAGAGGCTTCATCGTCGGATAGGAGGGGGCCTTGGGATCTCCAGGTAGGGGCCTCAGCAGCAGCTCCATCGACAAAGTCAGGGTACAAATCTTGACAGCGAGCCGGAGGTATATCTAGGCCATAGAAGTATGTCCTTTGCCAGTTTTTGCAAGACTCATGGACGACGATGTCGGGGAACCGCTGGTTAGGATAGATCTTGAAGCTAATGGTCCCACAATTATGGAATTCTTCCTTGGACTCCCCGGACTCTCTCTTGATGGTGAAAAGTAAATAAGCATAACTAACCTAGGCTTGATCCCTAGGTATCCTTCGCACAAAGCAACATAATTCCTATGTGCTAGGATGCTATTGGGAGAAAGATTTTGGGGGGGGGGGACCCAGAAGTGCTTCAGGACTTCAAGGAAGAAGTTGGAGACTGGGAGGAACACACCACGTACCAGCTGAGACTTGAGTTATAACTTTTCTCTAGCTTCGGGAGAAGGGATGACCTTGTCGGCCGGCACCGGCCGCCAGACCAGGTCTTCCACCAAAGGGAGGTATCCTTTAGTGATAAGTTCCTTCAGGTGGTCCGTCGAAAGCTCACAGCCCCTCTAGACTCCCTTGTGGGAATCGGCCTCCTCCTCCATGACTTCAAGCACCCCCCATGATTGGTCGTTGCTGGTGGTCTCCACCATGGCGCAGACTGGCACCACCACGCCCTTCGGTAGAACATATACTCCTTTGGATGGCTCTATTGATGCCTCGGGAGCCGCGCCATTGACGGACTGCTGCTGCTAGCCATTAGGTGGATTGGTGGAGGATGGGAAATATAGGTTTCTTGGCTAGGGTTTTCTTGCTGGGAGCTTGAACGGTCGTGGGCGGGAGGAAGAAGATAATGTATGGGAGAATGCGGGTAAAATTAATTCTTTGACTGTAGTAAATATTTATAGCCCCTGGCATCAAGATCCGTGCACGGGAGATCTAATGGTAGCAGCGTTGCCAACGTGTGTGCGAACGTGCACGGTAATTTTGCCACGTCCCCCGTTTGCCCCTTAATGTTTCAGATTTTATGTGCGGGGAAATCGCTAATGATTAAACCACTGTCATATGTGAGTTTCAAGGAAGTGTAGGTTGTAGCCTATGTCATACATACTGACCGTTGCAGTGGAGTTATCATGCCTGAAGATTCCATTGAAGGAGAACAATGTCCGACTATCGAAAAGAAAACTTGGAGAATCTCCATCTTACATATTGAAGACGGAGAAGATTGCAGGGTTTGACATGGGTGTGCCCCATGGTCATACAGGTTTTGCCTATATGGTGCAGTCCAGGAGAAGCACATAGGGAAAATGGAGCCCAAGTGGGTTCAGGTGGCCTAGGCCCAGGAAGATGCGACTCCTTGAGGAACACGACAAAGTGTAGATAGAAAACTTTAAGGGAAAAACCCTAATCTATAACTGACTTGGCCTGCTATGCCGAGACATAGCCTCCGTTTATAAAGGCTAGGAGGGGGAAAGGAGGAGGATAATTTGCAACCCTAGTTTACCCCTCATCAATTGGCGCCTTTTGTGGGAATCAGGAGCACTGATGTTGCGCTTTGATGGCCCCATCATCTGCAATCTACAACTCTGCCGCAATGGAGAACCACCTCAACTTTAGCACCTTCAACTTCACTGTCCACTAGCCGGCAACTTGCCTGACCTTCGACTCCATAGGCGACGGAACCAGCATCACGATCAGGAGATTACGCTTCCAGGTCGGCCAGATTGGCATGGTTCTCTTCCCTGACCACTCACCAGCACCTACATCATAGTTCCACCACCGATTGGCACCCTGAGCAAGATCAATGCTTCGTGTCGACCTACAACACGGATAGCAACAACAGTTGCAACTCCGATATGTGCGATCTGTCGTAGGAGGATGGCCGCTACGGGTCCGGATCGAAAAGTTGTGGGAGCAGCAGCTTCCCCAACCACTACATGTGCGCCATCATCACCTGCGATGATGGAGGCACTCAAGGAAACACTAATAATGAAGGGCTAAAAAGGACCCCCACCAACGGCCCTGCCAACGGAGCTCCCACCAATGGCCCCGCTAACGGTGAACACCCCAACCCTCCCAACCCGGACGACAATGGCGCAAGTGGGTCAGATCGCCAGTAGTTCTGCCTCTCAGAGGCCGGGTGGGCGCGAGTCAGGGAAGCCCTGCAGGGCAATCCCCTCCCAACAGATGTATCACACGACATGTTGATGGGATACCACTGGATGCTCATAAAGGAGTTCAATCGCCAACACGCGGTAAACACCGAACTTATGGCACGCAAGCAGGCCGTCGATGCATTGAGTGCCCGACTGGCGGCACTCTCTTCCATCGGCAGATCCTCCTCAAAGGGAAACAACACAACGGCCACCAAAATACGCTCCTGGATCAACCACCTCAACGACAATTATCAAGAAGAGGCCACCAAGGCCTTTAACTTCATGTTCATGTCAGTGGATTCTCGGGGTCACATGATCCCGAAAACACCGCAAGTTGCGGTGATAGCAGCTACCACGTACCTACTGAGAAACCAACCACCAGCCAAAGATCCACAGTCTGTCATGCACTGATCCGCCATCACTAGACTCGGATTGGTGGAAGCAGTGCTCACAAAATAGCCAATGTCAGAGCCAAAAAAAATCAAAGGCCCCATTCACGAAGAAATCGCTCCCCATTCTCTAGTGAAGAAGAGCATGAACTATCACAGCAACGCCGCATCACACGATGAAGAGGCCAGAGCTATGACAAACGTGACAAAATCACCCAACACAAAGTCGAAGATGTGAGCCAAACACGCCTTCTCAACAGAGTCATAAGATGAAGAAATAGAGCTCTACGGTGCTAGCTGCTTCAGCAGAGCCATTCGGCAAACTCGGATGTTGAAAGGCTTTAAACTTACTTTGGACAACCCGAAGTTTGACGGCCTCTTGGAGCCGAAGATTTGGCTGGATGACCACATCTCCACAGTCAAGATGCATGGTGGGAGCAAAAACATAGCCATTCAGTGCCTCCAGCTGCAGGGAGCCTCCCGATCCTGGCTCAATAATCTACCTCGTAGTTCGATCCGTAGTTCGGAATAGCTGGTACATAGTTTCTTCCGCAACTTCAAGGGAACCTACAAGCGGCCTGCGTCAATCGAAGAGTTTCGTGCTTTCTGCCAAAAGTCCAGTGAGTCTCTTCGTTCCTACATCCAGCGCGGGATTGTTCGTCTGCGGTACCAAATTTGGCAGGCCAGCGCATGGCCGTACCTAAGTTGCCTGAAATCACCGCGTTTCGAAAAGTTGGGCCGCCAACTACTAAGAGGGGCCATTTCGAGGCAAACTCATCTCACCCCTGCCAAATACAAACATTCGGTTAAACTGCCCCGTGAAGTAGACGGTCGGGACCCACATGTCGGTTATCTGTGCGTGACACGGGCGCCAACGCGGCAACATCTTAGTCAAATCGAGCAGCTAAGAGATGCGTTGACCAATTTCACAAATCCATTCCCAGCTTTCCCCTAGCACCGGCGGCGTCGGAATCCACCCTCCAGGCAGGACGATCCCTTCGGACATTTGACTTCTAGGGCCAAGTTGCTGCGCCCAGTCGCTGATACCGAGCTCCAATGGCACATGACGTAGTCGCCGTTGCGAGGCTCTAGCCCGCCTCCGCCGCTGACGAGCCGAGCACCTCGGAGGATGGAAGATCCTACTATCAAGAAAGAAGAAGTTTTGTCTACAAGCGGGTGATCTACCCTTCTCTTTGGTATTCGCACTAGTTACAACTGCTAGCTGGCTACTGAACCTCAAATTGTTTGTTAGCCCATCACCGACAAACATATTTTGTCCACAGTTTTCTGTCAAGTGGGATCTGTGCGGACCCCCCTTGCCTGGTTACGGTAGTCCTCTATAGGTACGATTCTATGCGAAACAGGTATGGACACCATTGTTTCACAATGGAAGAAGCGCCTGCGCAGATCTGCACTATATCTGGTATGGTTGCTGCTCTGCGTAATCATGTTGAATTATGGCCGAAGCAGACTGCAAAGTTCAGCTGCATGGATGAACATGGCATCATGGATCCTATAACGTGTGACAGTCAGCTCATTGGGTTGATGAAAAGGTATGCTTTGGCTGCCATGTTTGAGCTAAAATGTGATGTACTGGATGTGGAAGCTGCTGCAACTGGGAGTTGCCCTTCTATTCTTGGACAGGGTGGTTGCTCGAATGCAATTAGCTCCTGGTAAGCAAAGGTCGCTTGGGGTTCACATGTTTGTGCTGAATTGTAATTTTTGTTTTATTTACTCTGTAGATATTGGGCAGTTATGCAACAGTCTTGTTTCTTTCACAGGAAGCGCCGCAAGGTTAGAAATATGACTGTCGGGTCAGTCATTTTGCTGCCCGAAGAAATAAAAAATGAGTGGAAAGATGATGCTGGACACGATTCTGGTGCCCATTGTCTCGGCGATGCAGAGTACGTGAAGCTAAGAAAATTGGCACCGAGGAAGGGGAAGAGGGCAGGAAATGAAGAAGCCACTGGACGTGAATGCTTGGCACCCAGGCTGCGGAAGAAGGCTGCTGGCAATGAAGATGCATAGTAATGTGTTGAACTTGAACCTATATATGTAATTCTGTTAAATTCTGATCGCTCTATGTGTGGCACGTTGCTGGGCGAAACAATCTACCCACGTTCTCTGAGTAAAATGTACCGTGACTTAGGGTTTGGAAACACCCGAGTGGTAGTTGAATCCGAAATTGTGATTGTGCCACTACTATCTGAAAACAATGATCCACCGGTTCCATGATTACTGAGGGGCAGGAGGTCTCCAAATAGGACGGAATGTAAGTGGCACATAAATAAATTATTTAAGCTTCCACACTCCACGAAGCAGCAACTTATTTCAGATGCTGCACAACGACGTGGCAACATAAACAGCAATGTTCTCATCGATAATGCCCAGATGAAGAGAAGTACAGGGAGGAAGAGAAGTAATGGGGACGTGACACTGGGATGTGGCCCACTGAACTCGTGAGACGTGACACTCGCAACAGGGGAGCGCCCGGTGTTGCCAGTTTGTCCAAAGCAAGCGTGGCCAATCATGCCGCAGAACAGCCTACTCGCGGATCGCTCTCACGAAGACCATCCCAATCGTCCAAGCGCCCCAATCAAACGATATGTAACAAACGTCAAGCAGAAACACTGTGTTAGGGCATGCCTTCTAGAAGACTCGGTGTAACGGCTACCCATGCAATGACACTGGGTGTGGTTTATGGAAGGAACAGACATGCAATGACACTAGCTGTGATTCATGAAAAGAACAGACATGCAATGACACTGGTGGATCATTATGTGGTTCATGAAAAGAATAGACAGGCAATGACACTGGTGGATCCTTATGTGGTTTGTTTAGAAGAACACACACGTAGTGACACTGGTGGATCCTTATATGGTTTGTTTAGAGGAACAGACATGCAATGACACCGGTGGATCCACATGTGGTTTATGGAACTAAAAGACATGCAATGACACTGGTAGATCCTTATGTGGTTCAAGAAAAGAACAGACATGCAGTGAAACTGGGTTTGGTTCATGAATAGAACAGACATGCACTGACATTGGGTGTGGTTCATGAAAAGAACAGACATGCAATGACACTGGTGGGCCCATCCTTATGTGGTTCATGAAAAGAACAGACATGTAGTGACACTGGTGGATCCTTATGTGGTTTGTTTAGAGGAACAGACATGCAATGACACCGGTGGATCCACATGTGGTTTATGGAAGTAACACACAAGCAATGACACTGGGTGTGGTTCATGAAAAGAACAGACATGTAATGACACTAGTAGATCCTTATGTGGTTCATGAAAAGAACAGACATGCAATGACACCGGGTGTGGTTCATGAAAGGAACAGACATGCAATGACTTATGTGGTTTGTTTAGAATAACACACATGCAATGACACTAGGTGTGGTTAATGAAAAGAACATATAGGCAATGACACTAGTGGATCCTTATGTGGTTTGTGAACACGCATGCAATGACACTAGTGTGCTTCATGAAAAGAACAGACACGCAATGACACTGGTGGATCCTTATGTGGTTTGTTTAGAGGAACAAACATGCAATACACTAGGTGGATCCATATGTGGTTTATGGAAGTAAAAGACATGCAATGACATTGGTTGTGATTCATGAAAAGAACAGACATGCAATGACACTGGTGGATCCTTATGTGGTTCATGAAAAGAACACACACGCAATGACACTGGTGGATCCTTATGTGGTTTGTTTAGAGGAACAGACATGCAATGCCATCGGTGGATCCGCATGTGGTTTATGGAAGTAAAAGACATGCAAAGACAATGGTAGATCCTTATGTGGTTCATGAAAAGAACAGACAAGCAGTGAAACTAGGTGTGGTTCATGATTAGAACAGAAATGCACTGACACTTGGTATGGTTCATGAAAAGAAGAGACATGCAATGACACTGGTGGGCCCATCCATATGTGGTTCATGAGAAGAACAGACAGGCAATGACACTGGTGGATCCTTATGTGGTTTGTTTAGAGGAACACACATGCAATGACACTGGTGGATCCACATGTGGTTTATGGAAGTAAAAGACATGCAATCACACTGGTAGATCCTTATGTGGTTCATGAAAAGAACAGACATGCAGTGAAACTGGGTGTGGTTCATGAATAGAACAGGTTTGTACTGAAACTAGGTGTGGTTCATGAATAGAACAGACATGCACTGACATTGGTGGGCCCATCCTTATGTGGTTCATGAAAAGAACAGACATGCAATGACAATGGTGGATCCTTATGTGGTTTGTTTAGAAGAACACACATGCAATGACACTGGGTGTGGTTCATGAAAATAACGCACGCAATGACACTGGTGGATCCTTATGTGGTTTGTTTAGAGGAACAGACATGCAATGACACCGGTGGATCCACGTGTGATTCATGAGAAGAACACACATCCAATGACTCTGGTAGATCCTTATGTGGTTCATGAAAAGAACTAACATGCAGTGACACTGGGTGTGGTTCATGAAAAGAATAGACATGCACTGATACTAGGAGTGGGTCATGAAATGAACAGACATGCAATGACACTCATGGATCCTTATGTGGTTTATGGAAGGAACAGACATGCAATGACACTGGCTGTGATTCATGAAAAGAACAGACATGCAATGACACTTGTGGATCCTTATATGGTTCATGAAAAGAACAGACAGGCAATGACACTGGTGGATCCTTATGTGGTTTGTTTAGAAGAACACACATGCAATGACACTTGGTGTGGTTCATGAGAAGAACACACACGCAATGACACTGGTGGATCCTTATGTGGTTTGTTTAGAGGAACAGACACGCAATGACACCGGTGGATCCACATGTGGTTTATGGAAGTAAAAGACATGCAATGACACTGGTAGATCCTTATGTGGTTCATGAAAAGAACAGTCATGTAGTGAAACTGGGTGTGTTTCATGAATAGAACAGACATGCACTGACACTGGGTGTGGTTCATGAAAAGAACAGACATGCAATGAAACTGGGGGGATCATCCTTATGTGGTTCATGAAAAGAACAGATATGCAGTGACAATGGTGGATCCTTATGTGGTTTGTTTAGAGGAACAGACATGCAATGACACCGGTGGATCCACATGTGGTTTATGGAAGTAAAAGACATGCAATGACACTGGTAGATCCATATGTGGTTCATGAAAAGAATAGACATGCAGTGAAACTGGGTGTGGTTCATGAATAGAACAGACATGCAATGAGTTATCTGGTTTGTTTAGAATAACACACATGCAATGACACTAGGTGTGGTTCATGAAAAGAACATATAGGAAATGACACTGGTGGATCCTTATGTGGTTTGTTTAGAAGAACACGCATGCAATGACACTGGGTGTGGTTCATGAAAATAATAGACACGCAATGACACTGGTGGATCCTTATGTGGTTTGTTTAGAGGAACAGACATGCAATCATAGTAGGTGGATCCATATGTGGTTTATGGAAGTAAAAGACATGCAATGACACTAGATGTGATTCATGAAAAGAACAGACATGCAATGACACTGGTGAATCCTTATGTGGTTCATGAAAAGAACAGACAGGTATTGACACTGGTGGATCCTTATGTGGTTTGTTTAGAAGAACACACATGCAATGCCAATGGGTGTGGTTCATGAGAAGAACACACACGCAATGACACTGGTGGATCCTTATGTGGTTTGTTTAGAGGAACATACATGCAATGACACCGGTGGATCCACATGTGGTTTATGGATGTAAAAGACATGAAATGACACTGGTAGATCCTTATGTGGTTCATGAAAAGAACATACATGCAGTGAAACTGGGTGTGGTTCATGATTAGAACAGACATACACTGACACTCGGTATGGTTCATCAAAAGAACAGACATGCAATGACACTGGTGGGCCCATCGTTATGTGGTTCATGAGAAGAACAGACATGGAGTGACACTGGTGAATCCTTATGTGGTTTGTTTAGAGGAACACAGATGCAAAGACACCGGCGGATCCACATGTGGTTTATGGAAGTAACACACATGCAATGACACTGGGTGTGGTTCATGAAAAGAATAGACATCCAATGACACTGGTAGATCCTTATGTGGTTCATGAAAAGAACAGACATGCAATGACACTGGTGGATCCTTATGTGGTTTGTTTAGAAGAACACACATGCAATGACATTGGGTTTGGTTCATGAAAAGAACACACACGCAATTACACCGGTGGATCCTTATGTCGTTTGTTTAGAGGAACAGACATGCAATGACACTGGTGGATCCACATGTGGTTTATGGAAGTAAAAGACATGCAATGACACTAGTAACCTTATGTGGTTCATGAAAAGAACACACATGCAGTGAAACTAGGTGTGGTTCATGATTAGAACAGACATGCACTGACACTGGCTGTGATTCATGAAAAGAACATACATGCAATGACACTGGTGGATCCTTATGTGGTTCATGAAAAGAACAGACAGGCAATGACACTAGTGGATCCTTATGTGGTTTGTTTAGAAAAACACACATACAGTGACACTATGTGTGGTTTATGAGAAGAACACACACGCAATGACACTGGTGGATCCTTATGTGGTTTGTTTAGAGGAACACACATACAATGACACCGGTGGATCCACATGTGGTTTATGGAAGTAACACACATGCAATGACACAAGGTGTGGTTCATGAAAAGAACAGACAAGCAATGACACTGGTAGAAACTTATGTGGTTCATGAAAAGAACAGACATGCAATGACATTGGTGGATCCTTATGTGGTTTGTTTAGAAGAACACACATGCAATGACACTGTGTGTGGTTCATGAAAAGAACACACACGCAATGACACCGGTGGGTCCTTATGTGGTTTGTTTAGAGGAACATACATGCAATGACACCGGTGGATCCACATGTGGTTTATGGAAGTAAAAGACATGCAATGACATTGGTAGATCCTTATGTGGTTCATGAAAAGAACAGACATGCAGTGAAACTGGGAGTGGTTCATGATTAGAATAGACATGCAGTGACACTGGGTATGGTTCATGAAAAGAACAGACATGCACTGACACTGGTGGGCCCATCCTTATGTGGTTCATGAGAAGAACAAACATGCAATCTCACTGGTGGATCCTTATGTGGTTTGTTTAGAGAAACACACATGCAATGACACCGGTGGATCCACATGTGGTTTATGGAAGTAAGAGACATGCAATGACACTGGTAGATCCTTATGTGGTTCATGAAAAGAACTGACATGCAGTGAAACTGGGTGTGGTTCATGAATAGAACAGACATGCAGTGAAACTAGGTGTGGTTCCTGAAAAGAACAGACATGCAATGACACTAGTGGGCCCATCCTTATGTGGTTCATGAAAAGAACAGACATGTAATGACACTGGTGGATCCTTATGTGGTTTGTTTAGAAGAACACACATGCAATGACACTGGTGGATCCTTATGTGGTTTGTTTAGAGGAACCGACATGCAATGACACCGGTGGATCCACGTGTGGTTCATGAGAAGAACACACATCCAGTGACTCTGGTAGATCCTTATGTGGTTCATGAAAAGAACTGACATGAAGTGACACTAGGTGTGGTTCATGAAAAGAACAGACATGCACTGACACTAGGAGTGGTTCATGAAAAGAACAGATAGGCAATGACACTAGTGGATCCTTATGTGGTTTATGGAAGGAACAGACATGCAATGACACTGGCTGTGATTCATGAAAAGAACAGACATGCAATGACACTGGTGGATCCTTATGTGGTTCATGAAAAGAACAGACAGGCAATAACACCAGTGGATCCTTATGTGGTTTGTTTAGAAGACCACAGATGCAATGACACTGGGTGTGGTTCATGAGAAGGACACACATGCAATGACACTGGTGGATCCTTATGTGGTTTGTTTAGTGGAACAAACACGCAATGACACAGGTGGATCCACATGTGTTTTATGGAAGTAAAAGACCTGCAATGACACTGGTAGATCCTTATGTGGTTCATGAAAAGAATAGACATGCAGTGAAACTAGGTGTGGTTCATGAATAGAACAGACATGCAATGACACTGGGTGTGGTTCATGAAAAGAACAGACATGCAATGACACTGGTGGGCCCATCCTTATGTGGTTCATGAAAAGAACAAACATGCAGTGACACTGGTGGATCCTTATGTGGTTTGTGTAGAGAAACATACATGCAATGACACCGGTGGATCCACATGTGGTTTATGGAAGTAACACACATGCAATGACACTTGGTGTGGTTCATGAAAAGAACAGACATGCAATGACACTGGTAGATCCTTATGTGGTTCATGAAAAGAACAGACATGCAATGACACTGGCTGTGATTCATGAAAAGAACATACATGCAATGACACTGGTGGATCTTTATGTGGTTCATGAAAAGAACAGACAGGCAATGACACCGGTGGATCCTTATGTGGTTTCTTTAGAAGAACACACATGCAATGACACTGGGTGTGGTTCATGAGAAGAACACACACGCAATGACACTGGTGGATCCTTATGTGGTTTGTTTAGAGGAACAGACACGCAATGACACTGGTGGATCCACATGTGGCTTATGGAAATAAAGGACATGCAATGACACTGGTAGATCCACATGTGGTTTGTATAGAGGAACATGCATGCAATGACTCTAGCCGTGGTTCATGAAAAGAACAAACATGCAATGACACCGGGCGTGGTTCATGAAAAGAACAGACATGCAATGACTTATGTGGTTTGTTTAGAATAACACACATGCAATGACACTAGGTGTGGTTCATGAAAAGAACATATAGGCTATGACACTTGTGGATCCTTATGTGGTTTGTATAGAAGAACACGCATGCAATGACATTGGGTGTGGTTCATGAAAAGAACAGACACGCAATGACACTGGTGGATCCTGATGTGGTTTGTTTAGAGGAATAGACATGCAATCACAGTAGGTGGATCCATATGTGGTTTATGGAAGGAACAGACATGCAATGACACTGGCTGTGATTCATGAAAAGAACAGACATGCAATGACACTGGTGGATCCTTATGTGGTTCATGAAAAGAACAGACAGGCATTGACACCGGTGGATCCTTATGTGGTTTGTTTAGAAGACCACAGATCCAATGACACTGGGTGTGGTTCATGAGAAGGACACAGATGCAATGACACTGGTGGATCCTTATGTGGTTTGTTAGGTGGAACAAACACGCAATGACACAGGTGGATCCACATGTGGTTTATGGAAGTAAAAGACATGCAATGACACTGGTAGATCCTTATGTGGTTCATGAAAAGAATAGACATGCAGTGAAACTAGGTGTGGTTCATGAATAGAACAGACATGCACTGACACTGGGTGTGGTTCATGAAAAGAATAGACATGCAATGACACTGGTGGGCCCATCCTTATGTGGTTCATGAAAAGAACAAACATGCAGTGACACTGGTGGATCCTTATGTGGTTTCTTTAGAGAAACATACATGCAATGACACCGGTGGATCCACATGTTGTTTATGGAAGTAACACACATGCAATGACACTTGGTGTGGTTCATAAAAAGAACAGACATGCAATGACACTGGTAGATCCTTATGTGGTTCGTGAAAAGAACAGACATGCAATGACACTGGCTGTGATTCATGAAAAGAACAGACATGCAATGACACTGGTGGATCTTTATGTGGTTCATGAAAAGAACAGACAGGCAATGACACCGGTGGATCCTTATGTGGTTTCTTTAGAAGAACAAACATGCAATGACACTGGGTGTGGTTCATGAGAAGAACACACACGCAATGACACTGGTGGATCCTTATGTGGTTTGTTTAGAGGAACAGACACGCAATGACACTGGTGGATCCACATGTGGCTTATGGAAATAAAGGACATGCAATGTCACTGGTAGATCCACATGTGGTTTGTTTAGAGGAACATACATGCAATGACTCTAGCCGTGGTTCATGAAAAGAACAAACCTGCAATGACACCGGGCGTGGTTCATGAAAAGAACAGACATGCAATGACTTATGTGGTATGTTTAGAATAACACACATGCAATGACACTAGGTGTGGTTCATGAAAAGAACATATAGGCTATGACAGTTGTGGATCCTTATGTGGTTTGTATAGAAGAACACGCATGCAATGACATTGGGTGTGGTTCATGAAAAGAACAGACACGCAATGACACTGGTGGATCCTGATGTGGTTTGTTTAGAGGAATAGACATGCAATCACAGTAGGTGGATCCATATGTGGTTTATGGAAGGAACAGACATGCAATGACACTGGCTGTGATTCATGAAAAGAACAGACATGCAATGACACTGGTGGATCCTTATGTGGTTCATGAAAAGAACATAGAGGCAATGACACTGGTGGATCCTTATGTGGTTTGTTTAGAAGAATACACATGCAATTACACTGGTGGATCCTTATGTGGTTTGTTTAGAGGAACATATATGCAATGACACCGGTGGATCCACATGTGGTTTATGGAACTAAAAGACATGCAATGACACTAGTAGATCCTTATGTGGTTCATGAAAAGAACATACATGCAGTGAAACTGGGTGTGGTTCATGATTAGAATAGACATGCACTGACACTGGGTATGGTTCATGAAAAGAACAGACATGAAATGACACTAGTGGGCCCATCCATATGTGGTTCATGAGAAGAACAGACATGTAGTGACACTGGTGGATCCACATGTGGTTTGTTTAGAGGAACACACATGCAATGACACTAGTGGATCCACATGTGGTTTATGGAAGTAACACACATGCAATGCCACTGGGTGTGGTTCATGAAAAGAACAGACATGCAATGACACTGGTGGATCCTTATGTGGTTTGTTTAGAAGAACACACAAGCAATGACACTGAGTGTGGTTCATGAAAAGAATAGACATGCAATGACACCGGTGGATCCTTATGTGGTTTGTTTAGAGGAACAGACATGCAATGACACCAGTGGATCCACATGTGGTTTATGGAAGAAAAAGACATGCAATGACACTAGTAGGTCCTTATGTGATTCATGAAAAGAACAGACATGCAGTGAAACTGGTGGATCCTTATGTGGTTTGTTTAGAGGAACATACAGGCAATGACACCGGTGGA
Source organism: Avena eriantha (assembly GCA_910589775.1). Classification (NCBI taxonomy): domain Eukaryota; kingdom Viridiplantae; phylum Streptophyta; class Magnoliopsida; order Poales; family Poaceae; genus Avena; species Avena eriantha. The sequence continues at coordinate 423,774,621 of OU342743.1, forward strand.
TCCATATGTGGTTTATGGAAGTAAAAGACATGCAATGACACTAGATGTGATTCATGAAAAGAACAGACATGCAATGACACTGGTGGATCCTTATGTGGTTCATGAAAAGAACAGACAGGCATTGACACTGGTGGATCCTTATGTGGTTTGTTTAGAAGAACACACATGCAATGCCAATGGGTGTGGTTCATGAGAAGAACACACACGCAATGACACTGGTGGATCCTTATGTGGTTTGTTTAGAGGAACATACATGCAATGACACCGGTGGATCCACATGTGGTTTATGGATGTAAAAGACATGAAATGACACTGGTAGATCCTTATGTGGTTCATGAAAAGAACATACATGCAGTGAAACTGGGTGTGGTTCATGATTAGAACAGACATACACTGACACTCGGTATGGTTCATCGAAAGAACAGACATGCAATGACACTGGTGGGCCCATCGTTATGTGGTTCATGAGAAGAACAGACATGGAGTGACACTGGTGAATCCTTATGTGGTTTGTTTAGAGGAACACATATGCAAAGACACCGGCGGATCCACATGTGGTTTATGGAAGTAACACACATGCAATGACACTGGGTGTGGTTCATGAAAAGAATAGACATCCAATGACACTGGTAGATCCTTATGTGGTTCATGAAAAGAACAGACATGCAATGACACTGGTGGTTCCTTATGTGGTTTGTTTAGAAGAACACACATGCAATGACATTGGGTTTGGTTCATGAAAAGAACACACACGCAATTACACCGGTGGATCCTTATGTCGTTTGTTTAGAGGAACAGACATGCAATGACACTGGTGGATCCACATGTGGTTTATGGAAGTAAAAGACATGCAATGACACTAGTAACCTTATGTGGTTCATGAAAAGAACACACATGCAGTGAAACTAGGTGTGGTTCATGATTAGAACAGACATGCACTGACACTGGCTGTGATTCATGAAAAGAACATACATGCAATGACACTGGTGGATCCTTATGTGGTTCATGAAAAGAACAGACAGGCAATGACACTAGTGGATCCTTATGTGGTTTGTTTAGAAAAACACACATACAGTGACACTATGTGTGGTTTATGAGAAGAACACACACGCAATGACACTGGTGGATCCTTATGTGGTTTGTTTAGAGGAACACACATACAATGACACCGGTGGATCCACATGTGGTTTATGGAAGTAACACACATGCAATGACACAAGGTGTGGTTCATGAAAAGAACAGACAAGCAATGACACTGGTAGAAACTTATGTGGTTCATGAAAAGAACAGACATGCAATGACATTGGTGGATCCTTATGTGGTTTGTTTAGAAGAACACACATGCAATGACACTGTGTGTGGTTCATGAAAAGAACACACACGCAATGACACCGGTGGGTCCTTATGTGGTTTGTTTAGAGGAACATACATGCAATGACACCGGTGGATCCACATGTGGTTTATGGAAGTAAAAGACATGCAATGACATTGGTAGATCCTTATGTGGTTCATGAAAAGAACAGACATGCAGTGAAACTGGGAGTGGTTCATGATTAGAATAGACATGCAGTGACACTGGGTATGGTTCATGAAAAGAACAGACATGCACTGACACTGGTGGGCCCATCCTTATGTGGTTCATGAGAAGAACAAACATGCAATCTCACTGGTGGATCCTTATGTGGTTTGTTTAGAGAAACACACATGCAATGACACCGGTGGATCCACATGTGGTTTATGGAAGTAAGAGACATGCAATGACACTGGTAGATCCTTATGTGGTTCATGAAAAGAACTGACATGCAGTGAAACTGGGTGTGGTTCATGAATAGAACAGACATGCAGTGAAACTAGGTGTGGTTCATGAAAAGAACAGACATGCAATGACACTAGTGGGCCCATCCTTATGTGGTTCATGAAAAGAACAGACATGTAATGACACTGGTGGATCCTTATGTGGTTTGTTTAGAAGAACACACATGCAATGACAATGGTGGATCCTTATGTGGTTTGTTTAGAGGAACCGACATGCAATGACACCGGTGGATCCACGTGTGGTTCATGAGAAGAACACACATCCAGTGACTCTGGTAGATCCTTATGTGGTTCATGAAAAGAACTGACATGCAGTGACACTAGGTGTGGTTCATGAAAAGAACAGACATGCACTGACACTAGGAGTGGTTCATGAAAAGAATAGATAGGCAATGACACTAGTGGATCCTTCTGTGGTTTATGGAAGGAACAGACATGCAATGAAACTGGCTGTGATTCATGAAAAGAACAGACATGCAATGACACTGGTGGATCCTTATGTGGTTCATGAAAAGAACAGACAGGCAATAACACCGGTGGATCCTTATGTGGTTTGTTTAGAAGACCACAGATGCAATGACACTGGGTGTGGTTCATGAGAAGGACACACATGCAATGACACTGGTGGATCCTTATGTGGTTTGTTTAGTGGAACAAACACGCAATGACACAGGTGGATCCACATGTGGTTTATGGAAGTAAAAGACCTGCAATGACACTAGTAGATCCTTATGTGGTTCATGAAAAGAATAGACATGCAGTGAAACTAGGTGTGGTTCATGAATAGAACAGACATGCACTGACACTGGGTGTGGTTCATGAAAAGAACAGACATGCAATGACACTGGTGGGCCCATCCTTATGTGGTTCATGAAAAGAACAAACATGCAGTGACACTGGTGGATCCTTATGTGGTTTGTTTAGAGAAACATACATGCAATGACACCGGTGGATCCACATGTGGTTTATGGAAGTAACACACATGCAATGACACTTGGTGTGGTTCATGAAAAGAACAGACATGCAATGACACTGGTAGATCCTTATGTGGTTCATGAAAAGAACAGACATGCAATGACACTGGCTGTAATTCATGAAAAGAACAGACATGCAATGACACTCCTGGATCTTTATGTGGTTCATGAAAAGAACAGACAGGCAATGACACCGGTGGATCCTTATGTGGTTTCTTTAGAAGAACACACATGCAATGACACTGGGTGTGGTTCATGAGAAGAACACACACGCAATGACACTGGTGGATCCTTATGTGGTTTGTTTAGAGGAACAGACACGCAATGACACTGGTGGATCCACATGTGGCTTATGGAAATAAAAGACATGCAATGACACTGGTAGATCCACATGTGGTTTGTTTAGAGGAACATACATGCAATGACTCTAGCCGTGGTTCATGAAAAGAACAAACATGCAATGACACCGGGCGTGGTTCATGAAAAGAACAGACATGCAATGACTTATGTGGTATGTTTAGAATAACACACATGCAATGACACTAGGTGTGGTTCATGAAAAGAACATATAGGCTATGACACTTGTGGATCCTTATGTGGTTTGTATAGAAGAACACGCATGCAATGACATTGGGTGTGGTTCATGAAAAGAACAGACACGCAATGACACTGGTGGATCCTGATGTGGTTTGTTTAGAGGAATAGACATGCAATCACAGTAGGTGGATCCATATGTGGTTTATGGAAGGAACAGACATGCAATGACACTGGCTGTGATTCATGAAAAGAACAGACATGCAATGACACTGGTGGATCCTTATGTGGTTCATGAAAAGAACAGACAGGCATTGACACCAGTGGATCCTTATGTGGTTTGTTTCGAAGACCACAGATGCAATGACACTGGGTGTGGTTCATGAGAAGGACACACATGCAATGACACTGGTGGATCCTTATGTGGTTTGTTTAGTGGAACAAACACGCAATGACACAGATGGATCCACATGTGGTTTATGGAAGTAAAAGACCTGCAATGACACTGGTAGATCCTTATGTGGTTCATGAAAAGAATAGACATGCAGTGAAACTAGGTGTGGTTCATGAATAGAACAGACATGCACTGACACTGGGTCTGGTTCATGAAAAGAACAGACATGCAATGACACTGGTGGGCCCATCCTTATGTGGTTCATGAAAAGAACAAACATGCAGTGACACTGGTGGATCCTTATGTGGTTTGTTTAGAGAAACATACATGCAATGACACCGGTGGATCCACATGTGGTTTATGGAAGTAACACACATGCAATGACACTTGGTGTGGTTCATGAAAAGAACAGACATGCAATGACACTGGTAGATCCTTATGTGGTTCATGAAAAGAACAGACATGCAATGACACTGGCTGTGATTCATGAAAAGAACAGACATGCAATGACACTGGTGGATCTTTATGTGGTTCATGAAAAGAACAGACAGGCAATGACACCGGTGGATCCTTATGTGGTTTCTTTAGAAGAACACACATGCAATGACACTTGGTGTGGTTCATGAGAAGAACACACACGCAATGACACTGGTGGATCCTTATGTGGTTTGTTTAGAGGAACAGACACGCAATGACACTGGTGGATCCACATGTGGCTTATGGAAATAAAAGACATGCAATGACACTGGTAGATCCACATGTGGTTTGTTTAGAGGAACATACATGCAATGACTCTAGCCGTGGTTCATGAAAAGACAAACATGCAATGACACCGGGCGTGTTTCATGAAAAGAACAGACATGCAATGACTTATGTGGTTTGTTTAGAATAACACACATGCAATGACACTAGGTGTGGTTCATGAAAAGAACATATAGGCTATGACACTTGTGGATCCTTATGTGGTTTGTATAGAAGAACACGCATGCAATGACATTGGGTGTGGTTCATGAAAAGAACAGACACGCAATGACACTAGTGGATCCTGATGTGGTTTGTTTAGAGGAATAGACATGCAATCACAGTAGGTGGATCCATATGTGGTTTATGGAAGGAACAGACATGCAATGACACTGGCTGTGATTCATGAAAAGAACAGACATGCAATGACACTGGTGGATCCTTATGTGGTTCATGAAAAGAACATAGAGGCAATGACACTGGTGGATCCTTATGTGGTTTGTTTAGAAGAATACACATGCAATTACACTGGTGGATCCTTATGTGGTTTGTTTAGAGGAACATATATGCAATGACACCGGTGGATCCACATGTGGTTTATGGAACTAAAAAACATGCAATGACACTAGTAGATCCTTATGTGGTTCATGAAAAGAACATACATGCAGTGAAACAGGGTGTGGTTCATGATTAGAATAGACATGCACTGACACTGGGTATGGTTCATGAAAAGAACAGACATGGAATGACACTAGTGGGCCCATCCATATGTGGTTCATGAGAAGAACAGACATGCAGTGACACTGGTGGATCCACATGTGGTTTGTTTAGAGGAACACACATGCAATGACACTAGTGGATCCACATGTGGTTTATGGAAGTAACACACATGCAATGCCACTGGGTGTGGTTCATGAAAAGAACAGACATGCAATGACACTGGTGGATCCTTATGTGGTTTGTTTAGAAGAACACACAAGCAATGACACTGAGTGTGGTTCATGAAAAGAACAGACATGCAATGACACCGGTGGATCCTTATGTGGTTTGTTTAGAGGAACAGACATGCAATGACACCAGTGGATCCACATGTGGTTTATGGAAGAAAAAGACATGCAATGACACTAGTAGGTCCTTATGTGGTTCATGAAAAGAACAGACATGCAGTGAAACTGGTGGATCCTTATGTGGTTTGTTTAGAGGAACATACAAGCAATGACACCGGTGGATCCATATGTGGTTTATGGAAGTAAAAGACATGCAATGACACTGGTAGATCCTTATGTGGTTCATGAAAAGAATAGACATGAAGTGAAACTGGGTGTGGTTCATGATTAGAATAGACATGCACTAACACTAGGTATGGTTCATGAAAAGAACAAACATGCAATGACACTGGTGGGCCCATCCTTATGTGGTTCATGAGAAGAACAGACATGCAGTGACACTGGTGGATCCTTATGTGGTTTGTTTAGAGGAGCACACATGCAATGACGCCGGTGGATCCACATCTGGTTTATGGAAGTAAAAGACATGCAATGACACAGGTAGATCCTTATGTGGTTAATGAAAAGAATAGACATGCAGTGAAACTGGCTGTGGTTCATGAATAGAACAGACATGCAATGAAACTAGGTGTGTTCATGAATAGAACATACATGCATTGACACTGGTGGGCCCATCCTTATGTGGTTCATGAAAAGAACAGACATGCAATGACACTGGTGGATCCTTATGTGGTTTGTTTAGAGGAACACACATGCAATGACACCGGTGGATCCACATGTGGTTTATGGAAGGAACAGACATGCAATCACACTGGGTGTGGTTCATTGAAAGAACATACATGCAATGACACTGGTGGGCCCATCCTTACGTGGTTCACGAGAAGAACACACACGCAATGACACTCGTGGATCCTTATGTGGTTTGTTTAGAGGAACAGACATGCAATGACACTCGGTGTGGTTTATGAGAAGAACACACATCCAATGAACTCTAGTGAATCTATCTTGGCATAATTTGATGTATTCCACGATGTATTTCATTGTACAAGACACTTTCCATTTTTATGCTACTCAGTTTTTCCCTTGGTTTTATGTGGTACTACTTAGTTTTACCCACCCCCGTCTCTATCTTTCGTAGAAGCCCAAAAATGTGCTCACCCTGTCTACTACTCACTGATTGGTTGTCACAGTTGTCACGCGGATCGTGTGCACCAACCGTTGATTCTGTGCGATCCAACGATGATCGTTGCACACCTCGTGCCCTTCACAGTACAACGTGAGACAACACGGATGTCTCCCTCCGCGAGACTTCGACAGGAAGGAACACGATGCCGTCCATCAAAAAAGTCATCGACCGGTCATGTCAAGTTTAATCAAGTCTGAAAAGCCTACTACTGCTACTACAACTCATGCACAGGGAAACGGGGTCATCGAGTGCATGGTTGTCGACGGGACGCTGCAATTTATTGCCACTTGATTTTAATCAGACATATCCCATTTATACGCAGCGCTCTCAATCTCACTTCCAACTGGGCCCTACCGCTAGTAAATTCCATGAGTCAAGGTCCCCCCTCGAGTAGATCTAACGTTGCTAGAAATTAGTTCCCGGCCACTTGCATGAAGTGGAATCGAGGTCTGCCATGAGCGTGTTTTCAATGCAGCTCTAATGTGGAGATCATACTATTTCAAAAAAAGGGAACCGAAAAAAAGGGTGGAGATCATGGTAGCCCCCCGCCCCCCACCCCCACCCCCCTGCCCACCACACGTGTCCACTCGAGGACTACGAACGGTCCGGTGTTTATAACCCCCCTCGACCTTCTTCTTCCATGAGCTTGGGTCATTTCTCCCAGTCTGTGTAGTCCCAAGACCCCAATCTACACTTGCCACGCGCGCCGAATCTCCCTTGTTTGCACTACCTCCTTCCCTTGGTGCGCCATGACGCGTACGCATGGAGAAGATCCAGAGGTGAAGCCAGTTGAAGGCGAAGCAGCAGATGGCTCGGTCGTCGCCAAGAAGACGGAGGCTTCTTCTTTGGGCACGAACGCCGCTCGTCGCCGTGCCGTCGAGGGTGCGAACTCATCTGTCCAGCCAGTAGTCGTCGCCGCCGAGCAACAGGTGGTAGCCGTCGCCGCCGAGCAGCAGTTGGTAGCCGTCGCCGCCGAGCAGCAGGTGGTAGACATCGCCGCCGAGCAGCCGGTAGTAGCCGTCGCCGCCGAGCAGCAGGTGGCCGACAATGTCGTGATGCCAGTGGCAAATCTGGATGGGGGCAGGCGGCAGGCGGAGGAAATCCAGTGATCTACATTAATGACCCCATCGCTGTTCAAGAAATCTTCGTCGCAATCGCGGAGAATGATGAGTTCGAGGAGGAGGTCCCTGATGAGGAGTCCGAGGTACTACATTGTTAGCTTCTCTAGTCGCAGCCACAGTTTTCACCGTTCATACATAGGATTTGCTCAATCGTGTACATATTCTTTTGCTCTTGAAGTAGGGTAGTATATATATGATTCGATCGGTTGATTGATGCATCTGCCATCTAGTCACAAAACCCCAATCCGTCTAGTCACAAAACCCCAATCTTCTCATCTCCCATCTAGTTGAGTTTGCTAGTTGAGTGTAGATTTCGATACACAACATGCCTATAACATTACATTTCTATTCCTTACTGAGCCCAATGATTCAATTTTGCCCCAAAATAGTTCAACGGCATCTGATGGTCTCGTTTTCTTAGGGATGGTTAGTGGCCCTGAGGCAGCAATGCACATAAACAATATAGGTTGTGTTGTTGGTATTTTGGTTCTCCGACTCCATCGCTGAAAAAAATGAGGCCCTAATTTTCTCTCTCATATGGAACCTAAATATTTAATATTTGTATTGTTTCTGATCTATGAATGCGTTGTATGATGCATTTGTATATCCCTGAATATTGTTTGGTACGGTTACATTTCAATTTCTTATTGTGGCCAATGATTCAAATTTTCCAAAAAGAGAGGCAGCCAAATTGGTGTAAATTTTTACAGGGATGAGTGAGCGAACCTAGGGCCATGTACAAGATCAATATAAGCTGTGCAATTGTTACTTGGTTCGCTTACACCATCTATGTAGAAACTTATGAGGCTGCAATCTTTATTCTACATTCATAGAACTATGATATTTGAATTATCTATTCCATGCATTCATAGTGTATAAGAATTACATTTTAGTTTGTCACCGATGCCGATTATTGAAATTTGCCCTAATAGAGTTCAAGTGGAGAAACGTATGATGGTGTCGTGTTTTAGGGATGGGTTGGTGAACCTGAGGCAGCAATGGACACAAACAATATAGGTTCTGTTGTTGGTACTTTGGTTCCCCAACTCCATCTCTGAAAAAAAAATTGAGGCCCTAGATTTATTCTCATGTGGAACTGCATATATGATCCTTGAATTGTTTCTGATCTTTTAATGATTGGTATGATGCATATGTGTATGAATGGTTTTGATCATAAGTATTTTTAACATGCACCTGAAGATTAATTGTTTGGTTTTTTATTTATAATTACAAGGCTTGTTTTTGTACCTGACTATGTATATCCCTAAATAATGTTTTGTACGATTACATTTCAATTTCTTATTGTGGCTAATGATTCAAATTTGCCCCAAAAGAGAGGCAGACACATTGGTGTCAGATTTTTTCAGGGACGAGTTAGTGAACCTGGGGCAATGTACAACAACAATATAGGTTGTGCAATTGTTACTTGGTTTACTCACGCCGTCCCTAAATAAACTTATGAGGCCGCAATCTTTATTCTACATTCATAGAACTATGATGTTCAAATTATCTATTCCATGCATTCATAGTGTATAAGAATTACATTTTAGTTTGTCACGGAGGCCGATGATTGAAATTTGCCCCAAAAGAGTTCAAGGGGAGACATGTATGATGGTGTCGTGTTTTAGGGATGGGTTGGTGAACCTGAGGCAGCAATGCACACAAACAATATAGGTTGTGCTATTGGTACTTTGGTTCGCCTACTCCATCTCTAAAACAAATTATGAGGCACTAGATTTATTCTCATGTGGAACTACATATATGATCCTTGAATTGTTTCTGATCTTTTAATGATTGGTATGATGCATATGTATATGAATGGTTTTGATCATAAGTATTTTTAATATGCACTTGAGGATTAATTGTTTGGTTTTTTATTTATAATTATAATATTTAGGCTTGTTTTTGTACCTGACTATGTATAACCCTGAATAATGTTTACGATTACATTTCAATTTCTTATTGTGGCTAATAATTTAAATTTGTCCCAAAAGAGAGTCAGACACATTGGTGTCATATTTTTTTAGGGACGAGTTAGTGAACCTGGGGCGATGTACAACAACAATACAGGTTGTGCAATTGTTACTTGGTTCACTCACGCCGTCCCTGAATAAACTTATGAGGCTGCAACCTTTATTCTACATTCATAGAACTATGATATTCAAATTATCTATTCCATGCATTCATAATGTATAAGAATTACATTTTAGTTTGTCACCGAGGCCGATGATTGAAATTTGCCCCAAAAGAGTTCAAGGGGAGACACGTATGATGGTGTCGTGTTTTAGGGATGGTTTGGTGAACCTGAGGCAACAATGAACACAAACAATATAGGTTGTGATGTTGGTACTTTGGTTCGCCTACTCCATCTCGAAAACAAATTATGAGGCCCTAGATTTATTCTCATGTGGAACTACATATATGATCCTTGAATTGTTTCTGATCTTTTAATGATTGGTATGATGCATATGTATATGAATGGTTTTGATCATAAGTATTTTTAACATGCACTTGAGGATTAATTGTTTGGTTTTTTATTTATAATTACAATATTTAGGCTTGTTTTTGTACCTGACTATGTATATCCCCAAATAATGTTTTGTACGATTACATTTCAATTTCTTATTGTGGCCAATGATTCAAATTTGTCCCAAAAGAGAGGTAGACACATTGGTGTCAGATTTTTTTAGGGATGAGTTAGTGAACCTGGGGCGATGTACAACAACAATACAGGCTGTGCAATTGTTACTTGGTTCAGTCACGCCGTCCCTGAATAAACTTATGAGGCCGCAATCTGATGCAATTATTTGTCATTGTGTTGAGATGAAATGATATATGAACCGATCAAACTATTGCTGAGATGCTTTATCTTTGATATCCACGGATATATTGTCTTACATATAAATGTTGTCAATTCTTGAGTTGTAATACAATTCAATCATATGTATGATTTCTAAGTTATGTTCTTAAAAATCAACAAGAGGATGATGATGAGGTGGACGATAGCAAGGAATCTAGGGACAACAAGAGCCGCTACGTGCTGAGGCAGTTACGGTGTGGGCTAATCCGTTTCCACCGTAGGGGGAGGCTGTTTTGCCCATTCTGTGGCAGAGCAATCAACGTGGACCTCAACAACATGATCCAGCACGCGGAGGGCATTGGCAGAGGTGGAGGCAGGCATAAGGCGATTACCTTGGCACAGCACGCAACCTATAGCAAATTCCTCCGGAAGTATGTCAGGACTGGCCTGTATCTCATCGACTAGGTTGTCGCTGCCTCCTGATGATAAACCTCTGCCCTGCTAGGCGTCTCCGTGTCCCGGCCTCCTGCTGCAGCCCCTGCTTTTATTTTGTGCTAGTTAATTATTACCTGTGTGTGGCATGTCAGACAATATATTCGTGGTGTCTCTGGTGAACCTTATATATTAATCTACTCCTTTATATGGAGTGCCTTAAAGTTTCTAGTGTTAAATTATATTTACTGATCATGCTCATGCACACTACACAATATTTCTAGTGCTCGATTATATTATAATTCTCAAGAAATACATCAACAAGTTAAATTGGTTCAAATTTTGTATTGAAGTAACTAAATGTATCACACACATAATAAACTAGAAACTAAAATCTAGTTCAAACACATAATATATCACCAGCACTTGTTGTCATCCTTGACTTGCTTCCCCTTCAGTCGTGGTGCCATGGGCAAGGACCAAGTGGGTCATTGTTGTGCGTTTCCCATCGTCCATGCCTGCAAGGAAATGGGTGAAAGGAACTGCCTGTAAGGAACTGCCTTTGAGAGGAAGAAGAAGATGAACCGACGGTTCCAGAATAGAGGAAGAAGAAGCGCCCAGGAAAAACTACAGAGGAATGACTGAGGAAGAGGAATGACTACAAAGGAAACGTGGTAACTGCAACTTTCGGTTCGAGAACTCACTGTGGTTACGTGGAGATCGTGGCAGTGCCGCCGGTTCAACAAGTGGGGCCAGTTCCTGCGAGAATATGAAATTAGCTGTGCATTTTTCTATGCGAGAAATTGAGAGAAGTCATTTATATTTTGTCTTTCATAATTAAACACAATGAAGTTAGTACAGCCCAAGAGATTTGAACAAACGAGATTTTCTAGTTTAACATACAACAACAGTTACAGGCCCAACATGGCAGAACTTGGAGAGCCCCAGAACTTGGAGAGCCCCAGAACTTGAGCTACCACAGAGACCTCGGCAGAGGTGGCAGAATTGGTGCGGGTGCAACCACGACGACGCCGAGCTCGGATTCTAGAGGAGGAAAACAGAACCGAGCATGGTCGACAAGGTGATAGATCTCACCGGGAACCAATTCTCGTCCCCGACCGTGCCATGGGTGCGTCCATGGTGAGGGCGAGCTCTGACTCGGGATGGGGAGGAGAGCGGGACCGAGCAACTTCGTCAGTTCCCAGCTCTGTGCCATGGCCGCGACCACAGATTGCCGTTCCAGGGAAGAAGACGAGTAATGGAGGCGCCAACGCTGCAAGCCTATAGGGAGGAGAGCTGGGCCGAGCAGGTTCGACCACGTCCCAGCTCTGTGCCATGGCTGCGACGCCCCACATATTGTCGCTCCAGGGAAGAAGAAGATGCGTAATGGATGCAGGCGCCAACGCTGCAAGCTTAATTAACACCTAAGCGAGCGACATAACGGCGAGAACTGACATGGGGGGCCAACTTGACGGCCGTCAGCCTGATTTTTTGTATTGAAACATAAAGTTGAATTTGTGCCGAAAAAGACCCTCTGGTATTTGGCATGCCAACTATAGTCATCGCGGATGATATCAGGGAACTCGGGTACCGCGTTGCCTGGACACCCCAACTTTCGGGCCGCAAAATGATATTCTCATCCAGCGCTGGTCTATTATCAAGAACTCAGCCGAGGACACCTCCGAGGAGCATGCAATCGATGCGTTCAACGACGACATACACCATTGAGAGTTCAGGGAGGAGCTGGGGCGCACCAAGCCCAAAACCATCAACCACATGATGGATATTGTGAACCGTTGGGATGACGGAGAACACTCGATAAACCACAACCGTGTTTGCTCAAACGATGAGGATGACCTCAGCCACAGATGCAATCATTGAGGGAAACATGGATGCATGGTTACGAAGACCGCGAGGAAGTCGACATGGTCGCAGCCGGCTACACCGACAAGAACAACAAGGGTAACCGCAACAGCAGGTACAGTAGTAGGAATTACTGTGACAGTGGAAAAACAACACAATATTGGCAACATCGCACCCGTGATGATGCACCTGGTGCACCCAGTTCCATGGAGAGGCTATCTGGGCCTTGCAAAATCCACTTCTACATTGAAAAGAATGATGTCAAGAAGAAGTCCAGCCACCTCCTCAAGGACAGCCGCGCGTTCCAAAAGCTCTAGGAGGAATACACCCAATTGCATCGTGAGACAACAAATAAGGGCTACGAAGCCGCACCAGGCGCCATAGCATATGGCGCACCACCACCACCACCTAGAGCACCCACGCAACCTGCGGCTGCATCGGCGCCGAATAATGGAGGAGAACAGTACCCACGTGCGATTGGGAAAATGGGTATGATCTAGAAAGGACGCCCCTCCAATAGGACCCAAAAGACAATCACTCTAATACGTCCAAAATGTATCTACTTTCCCGAATACTTTTGCTATTGTTTCTCCTCTAAACTTGTGTGATTTGGATGTAACTAACGCGGACTGACGCTGTTTTCAGCAAAATTTCCTTGGTGTCGACTTTTTGTGCAGAAAATCAACTATTAGGAAAAATCCTGGAAAATATGCCAAAAATCCTATTTCACCAGAAGACTCCCGGAGCCAGAATACGAGACGGAGGGGGGCTGGGCCCAAGCCACACCACCTTGCCGCGTGGGCAAGCCTAGGCCATGCCAGGAGGTGGTCTGGCCGCCCCAGACTCCCCCTCGGTCTCCCTCTTCGCCTATAAGTTGCCTCCTGACCTAAAAACTCTGGGGGGTTTTGACGTTTTTCCAGAAGGAGTTCCGCTCCGCCGCCACCACCAGATTCCAGGAAACAGTACTAGAAACTCCGTTCTGGCACCCTACCGGGATAGGGAATTGGAGGAAATCATCACCATCATCACCATCGCTCCTCCATCGACCATCCATGTTTCCCCCATCTATGAGTGAGTATTCCCCGCTATAGGCTATGGGGATGGTACGGATTGGATGAGATCATTCATGTAATGGCATCAGATTGTTAGGGCATGGTGCCTATTATCTTTTATTAGTGCTTTATGACTTGGTTGCAACTTGTTATGCTTAATGCTTGTCACTAGGGCTCGAGTGCCATGATTTCAGATCTAAACATGTTATTTATTCATTTTGATAGTATTTTTTATGGTCTTACCTATTGTATACACACGTTGTTGTCCGGAACCAATGGCCCCGGTGTGACAGAAATCGGGATGACCGGAGGGAACGGCTTTGATGTGAGGATCACATGTGTTCACGGAGTATTAATGCTTTGCTCCGGTGCTCTATTAAAAGGAGCACCTTAATTGCCAGTAGTTCCCTTGAGGCCCCGCTGCAAACGGGCTGGCAGGACAAAAGATGTTGTGCAAGTTCTCATTGCGAGCACGTATGACCATATATGGAACACATGCCTAGGATTATCTAGTACTTGGATGCTTTATCTTATTTATCTGCAATTGCCCTATGTTCTGATTGCTATATGAATTGTCTTGTCCATCCAACGCCCGTCCATCCATCCCTATGCCTACCCCACTCGAATCCTACTGTTTACTGCTATTGTTACTGCTGTCTTTACTTTACTACTGCTGCTACTTTACTCTTCCTACTACAAAACTGTTGCTACTGATAAACGGCTTTGAGCAAGATTGTTTCTAGGTGTAGCTGAATTGACAACTCGGTTGTTAAGGCTTATAAATATTCTTTGGCTCCCCTTGTGTCGAATCAATAAATTGGGTTTCGCTTCCCTCGAAAATACTGCGATACACCCCCTATACTTGTGGGTCATTAAGACTATTTTTTGGCACCGTTGTCGGGGAGCATAGCTTTATTTATCAAGTTCACTTGGATTCTCTATTGTCTGCTGCTATCCATCCATCATGAGTAAGTCTCGTGATGGCAAGGTTCCTATTTTACCATCCACTACAAGAAGAGGTATGGTTATGAACACCTCTATTGCTCTTGATTCACCATCTGTTATGAGTAAGCTCGTTACACCACCACATACACATGCTACACACACTGCTACTACTGCTGAATCTGAAACTTCTGATGCTTATGATGTTGCTTCTACTGTGCTTGATAAGAGTGGTTCATTAGGTCCTTTCCTAGATTCTACGATTGCTAGAACTATAGCTAGAAATACTGAAACTCCTAATGAAGACACTACTACACCTGTTAGTTCACCTGAGTATAGTGAAATTTATGATATTGAAGATGGTTATGTTGAGATGACTGATGAAATTATTAAAGAATGTAAAAACACCCATTATAGGAGCGCTGCTAAGAGTCTCCTTGAGAGGCGTACTATTAGACCCAAATTGTCTCCTATTGCTAAGATTGTTGCTTCTCCCATAAACATTAAAGATAAAGATTATGATTTCTCTCTCGATCTATCTTACATAGCTATTGTTGAGAAAGAACCTTTTTGTGGGACTAAGAATGAAAGTGCTGTAGCACATATGAGTGAACTTTCTACCATGAGTGGCTTGTTTTCTGATGATATTAAGATGCGTACTTACTTTTTTGCTAAGATTTTCCCCTTTTCACTGAGAGGCGAAGCTAAAACTTTGTTTAGTAATTTACCTCCTGGATCTATTGATAACTCTGATTGCTTGATTAGTACTTTCCTGCAGAAATATTTTCCTCCTAGTGCTAGACATACTATTTTGCAGGAACTTTTTGATTTTAAACAGGGAGAAAAAGAGATATTGCCCTAATCTTGGGCAAGGTTTTGTGCTTTGATTCATGCATAGGCTGGAAGTCGATTACCTAAGAATGAGCTTCTTGATATATTTTATAATGGACTGACCGAGGAATCTAGGACATACCTAGATAGTTGTGCTGATTGTGTTTTCAGGAATAGGACTCCTAAGGAAGCCGAGGAATTAATGGGTAAAATAAGTAAGAACTATGAAATTGGACTCCTCCTGAACAAGCCATACCTGAAGTAATTGTACCTGAACCAACTATTCCGGTACCTATTCCAGCATCAAAGAAGAGGGGTGTTATTGAATTAAATGATGAAGTGATGAAGGAAGCTAAGAAATATCTGAAGGAGAAGGGAATTAAAGCTGCAGATGTCAAGAAGTAACCTCCTATAGAAGAATTATGTAAGCCTATTCCCTACTCATCCACTATTGAGGTACACTCTCTCCAACACTTTGATGAAGGTGATATCCCTTACTCTAAACCTCCTGATCAATGCTTAGAAGAATTCGATATCTTTATTGTTAAGCAAGATAATTTTAATAAAAGGGTGCAAAATCATATAATGGAAAACACTAGAGCTGTTGTTGAGTTGAAAGATATTGTGGAAAGAACCTCTAATGATGTTAAAATAATTGTTAAACACTTTGAAATGGTTCAAACTCAAATAGATCAACTCATTAAAGTGCAAAAAGACTTGCTAGTTAATGCTGATAAAGAAAAACATGCTTATGAAATTAGAACTAGAAGTGGAGCTACTACCAAGGATCCTCTTTATCCTGAGGGGCATCCCAAAAGAATTGAGCGGGATTCTCAACAAGCTAAAAATAGTGGTGCTACTCGCAAGAAAAGGAAAAAGAAACATAAAACTATTGTAGAACCCTCTGAACCTGCTATAGATCCTAATAGTATATCTATCTATGATACTGAAACTGAAAGTGGTAATGAAGAAAATGAAGTTCCTAATGAAGAAAAAGTTGAAGAAGAACCTAAAAAAGCACACTAAGAATACTAAATACACTAAAGAAGATTTTGTTGCTAAGAAACATGGTAGTGAAAGAGAGCCTTGGTTCCAAAAACCTATGCCTTTCCCTGATAAGAAACACAAGTCAAAGGAAGTTTTGTGAGTGGATGAAACCTTTATTCCTGCAAATTCCTCTGACTGATGCTATTAAATTGCCTCCTTACTCAAAGTATATGAAGGATATTGTCTCGAATAAAAGGAAGATCCCTAATGAAGAAATCTCTACTTTGCTTGCTAATTATTCCTTTAATGGTAAGGTTCCAAAGAAACTTGGAGACCCAGGGATTCCAACTATCCCTTGCTATATTAAGAACAGTTATGTTAGAACTGCTTGTGTGATTTGGGAGCTAGAGTTAGTGTTATGCCTTTTTCTCTCTATAAGAGACTTCAACTTGAAAAATTAATACCAACTGATATAACTTTGCAAATGGCTGATAAATCTACCACTATTCCTGTTGGTATATGTGAGGATGTACCTGTTCAAGTGGCTCATAATTGCTTGATATTAACTGATTTTGTTGTGCTTGAAATGCCTGAAGATGATAATATGTCCATTATTCTTGGGAGACCTTTTCTTAATACTGCATGAGCTATTATTAATTGTAATCAAGGAAAGGTGACCTTTAGTGTTAATGACAAGGAACATATTGTCTATTTCCCCAAGAATATTGAAAGGACTTATGGTTTGAATTCAATTGAACATGTTGAGGGCATTCAAGTTGGAGAGATATATTGTCCCATACCAAGATAAAAATTTGAAACTATTATGATTGGGACCATTGCTATCAAGGTTCAGGTAACATAATCATTAGTGGAATACAAAGTTTTGTCTCATATGAAATTGTTTTGGTAGCAAGACCTGATCAACCTTGTTAACAAAAGGATTTCATTGAGCAAAACAATGTTTTCACCGTGAATATCTCCGTTTACTTTTGTTCTATCTAGTTTAGTTTTTGCTTTCGTTTAGTTTTCTTTTTGTTTTTAGTTGCTTGCTTGTTAGAATGTCTTAGAACTTCTGTAGTTCTAGCTTTGTTTTGTCATTGCACCATTTCAAAAAAAAATCTTTCTGTTAGAAAATCATTCGTCTATACCTGAAAAATGCCCAAAGATAAAGTATCTCGAAAAATTCCAGAAAATTCATATTAAATTTTTATGTGAAAAAAGGGGCAGAGGAGTGCCTGGGAGGTACCAGGGGGACCCACCAGGCAGGCTCACCACCTGGTGGCGCAGCCTACCCTAGGTGGCGCCATGCCATGGTGTGGGCCACCCCTGGCCCTCCACTAACTCTCTCACCTGTCACTTTCTTTTCTCTCCCAAGTAAGCTCTAGTTCATTGCTCAAAATCGCGTTCTTGTTGTTCTTGCTCTCGATTATTTTCGATCTCCTTGCTCAGCCCATCTTTGTCGCTGAAATTTGGAGCACTTGTTCTTTGGTATGTGACTCCTCCCCTTGTCCAAGTAGATTTGTGTGTAGTGGATTATATCTTGAGTATTTTGCTGCTGTAGGTGACAGGTTATGAGAGCTTGTAAGCTTGTTTGATGCTTAGATATATAGTTTTGATGCATGTTTAGGCCTCTTACAAGTCCCTTTGAGTAGAGTCCTTCATTTTACTCACTTTGCAATCACTTGTTTAATAGGTGTTTAAATTTCAGAATAGAAGATGAATGAGCATCACCTAAACCAACATGAACTATGGGTGGCTGAGGTCATGAAGGTCCGCCTAGAGGAGGAAGTTTTTCCTTCCATTTATCCATGGTCTGAGTTCATGAGAGCTGCGGGAATTCTCCAAGATTTCCACACTTTGGTTTCTAATGCAGGGTTGGAGCACTTTTTGGAAGATGAACCTTGTCAATTTGTGAAGCTAACCATGTCTATGGTGCAGGACTTTCAATTTAGTCACTTTTTGCCTAACCCCATGGTCCACTACAAAATTTACAATATTGATGTCAACCTTTCTCTCGATGACTTTTCTGCAGCTATTAAGGTACCTCAATGGGGATCATGTAGAAGGATTAAGGAGCGACCTAAACCACTTATGGATTTATACGCAGAAATTTGCCAAGGGAGTAGCTTCTCGAAGGAGAGTGGAAAATCCGTAACATTCATCTTCCCTCCATTCACTACTTTGCCTACTTTATTGCCAAGTGTGTTCTTACTAGGAAAACTGCCAATAAGTTATCTTCATATGATCTAGCATTTATCTGCTGCTCTTAAACGAGATAGGTCTTACAACTTAGGTGCTTTGATAGCTTTCTGTCTTGCTGCTAACCGTGAGAAAGGTGGAATTTGTGGAGGCATCATTGCTTCTCGTTTACTAGCATTGCATGGTTTAGTGCCTCATCATCTAGACCTATAGTTCCCCATAGAAAGGCTTGATCGTAATTCCATGATATAGCATAAATTTGTTTCCTCGTGGGCTAGTTTGAATGAGTTGTCTTATGAAATAACCTTTCTCAAAGCTGGTTGGAGAAAGAGCAAGTCCGAGCATGTTGTTCTTTTGCCTACACCTGTTTTGTTTAACCTTGATAACAGGGAAGGATGGTCCCTCACTGAGGAGGAGCTCGACACATACCTGGGAGAGCTCTCCCAATAGGAGCAGGATACTAGAAGGGAGGTCACGGATGGCTCAGTCCAGCCCTCAAATGAGGGGGAGTCTTCATATCAACAGCTTGCTTATGATTGGGGAGCTTCTTCTTCCCACAGGCCAAACTACGACCATTCTTATCATGATCCTCCTGCTTGGAACCCTTACCCGTATCTGGATTGATACCCACTTAGGCCAAAAGCCTAAGCTTGGGGGGAGGTACGCCGGCATCGCACTCATCTCCCAATCATGTTGCGTCGATACTCTGTATATTCATGTTTCGTTCTCTTTTTTGTTTTCGTTCTTTCTTTGCTTTTGCTTTCTAAAACACAAAAAGACCAAAAATATTTCTGTTGTTTCTCTTTGGTTTGTTTCTTCTTATTTTTGCCTTGGTTTATTTTTCCCTTTTTACTTTGTTTCAATTATTCGAAAAACCCAAAAAGATTTTGCTTTGCTTGTTTTTCCTTTTTGGTTCTTGTTTTAAAAATCAAAAAGAACAAAAATATTTGTCGTTCTTCTTTGGTTTTGTGAGTTTGCTACAGGGTTCAGCAATCCTTAGTGGATATTGGTTTCATATTATTATTCAAGCCACACAAGTGAAGAGCAATAATGAGGATCAATGACAACTTGAGGCGTGGTAAGAGGCTGGTAACGAACTCTATTTCTTTTCATTCCTGTACATATACTCATCACTGTGGGCATGCTTAGTCTGTTCATCTAGGGTGTATGTTATCTTTGGATGCTTAGTAGTTCTTGCTTTCATATGATTAGTTCCGCTTGCTAATAGTTTGTAGCATGTCATATGAAGGTTTGCTTACATTACACTATTCATAACTTGGTATGACACCGTGGTATCCTCCTCTGAATGTTTCATTTGAATTGACTTGGCACATGCTCACGCATGCATATGACTAAAATAATCAGTTAAGCCTCGATGAATTATTTTGCCTTGAGGATCTTGAATCACTTTCATGCCATGATTAGTCCTGTTTTGTTGCAAGCATGATTATGACAGCTATTGCTCTCTCGTTTGTCTCTCCCTTACTATTGCTATCCTTCACTTTCACTGAGTATGTTTTACTCATGTTTCCAACTCCCTAAAACCAAATATTGCCAAAGTGTCTACCATACCTACCTACTAGCATCATTTGCTACTTCCGTGCATATTCAATATGCCTTGTTTTCTTCCGAATAAAATGTTTGCTTGTTATGAGAAAGTTAGTAAGTAAAGCTCTCACGAACTTGATGGCACACTTTATTTTCTTGCATTTAATAAACCTGAACCATTGTGTCCTTCTTTGTTGCGTATATGCTTGCACTTTATAAGTTGAAGTTAGCAGAACCATGTATCATGGGGAACGCTTTCAACATTGCACTGGTACTTAGTACCTCATTAATATCATGTTCTTTTGCTTATGGATCCCAACGGTGTGAAATAAAAGTGGAACTTGTAAGATCATGGAGTTTGTATGTATGTTAGAGAAATGCCTGGGCCGCTAGCCTAAGCCATTCCTAATCATGGTGGAAACTTGCAGCATAACAATAATGAGAATTCTATGAAGCATCCTCAATAAAAATCTATGCACATAGTAAATAAAAAGATCGCTGACATGCTCATTGTATGCTTGCCTTGTCATTTTGATTATGGGATAGCTCCTGTATCATGTGCAAGGGATACCCCGTTGGCGGTTCTCTATGATACGTATATACTTACAATGACAAGAGCTTACTCGTGACTGAAGTTGAATAGCATGAGGATCGGTCTTCGTAAGTAAGGGTCATGAGACTACGATTTAAAACTTGTCAAGCATTTCCTCTTAGTTGTGTCACTTTAACCTTAACCATTTAAATATGCTTATGATAGGGGCAATGAGAGCTCAAAGCTAACGAGTACCATACTTTTAGCATTTGGAAGCCTTTCAAACTATTCAAAACCTTTTCCTCTACTTGTTGAGTCTCCACATATTCTATGAGCACTTTCTTGAGAGCATAGTTGTCATTCTTTGTGCTTGTCTCATTACTTGATTATTTGTGTTATGACTTTGATGCTTGTACCTTTGATATCTTAACTTCTAGTCTTCACCTGAATTTCAGAGGTGCCTTGTTATGAGCATTGTAATGTTGCTTATGTTTATGCTTCATGCTACTTATTATTTTTGAGTTGGAATCTCTTCATAGCTTGCAATGCCTATTAAGTAAACTTAGTTGCATAATCCTTATTATGAATTGTCTAAGTAGTTGATCACATGCTGAGAATATATACATCATATGAAGCAAATGTGTTCGTGAAAGTTCTTTTATCGCACTCAGTTTTCAACTGAATTGCTTGAGGAAAAGCAATAAGCTAAGCTTGGGGGGAGTTGATACGTCCAAAACGTATCTACTTTCCCGAACACTTTTGCTATTGTTTCTCCTCTAAACTTTTGTGATTTGGATGCAACTAACGCGGACTGACGCTGTTTTCAGCAGAATTGCCTTGGTATCTACTTTTTGTGCAGAAAATTAACTATCAGAAAAAATCACGTAAAATATGCCAAAAATCCTATTTCACCAGAAGATTCCCGGAGCCAGAATACGAGACGAAGGGGGGCTGGGCCCAGGCCACACCACCTGGCCGCGTGGGAAAGCCAGGCCGCCCTAGACTCCCCCTCGGTCTCCCTCTGCGCCTATAAGTTGCTTTCTAACCTAAAAACTCCGGGGGGTTTCGACGTTTTTCCAGAAAGAGTTCCGCTCCGCCGCCACCACCAGATTCCACGAAACAACACCAGAAACTCCGTTCTGGCACCCTGCCGGGACAGGGAATTGGAGGAGATCATCGCCATCATCATCACCATCGCTCCTCCATCGACGATCCATGTTTCCCCCATCTATGAGTGAGTAATCCCCCGTTGTAGGCTATGGGGATGGTAGGGATTGGATGAGATCATTCATGTAATGGCATCAGATTGTTAGGGCATGGTGCCTAGTATCTTTTATTAGTGCTTTATGACTTTGTTGCAACTTGTTATACTTAATGCTTGTCACTAGGGCCCGAGTGCCATGATTTCAGATCTGAACATGTTATTGATTCATTATGGTAGTATTGTTTATGGTCTTATCTGCAAGTTGTATACACACGTTGTTGTCCAGAACCAATGGCCCCGAAGTGACAGAAATCGGGATAACCGGAGGGAATGGCTTTGATGTGAGGATCACATGTGTTCACGGAGTGTTAATGCTTTGCTCTGGTGCTCTATTAAAAGGAGCACCTTAATTGCCAGTAGTTCCCTTGAGGCCCCGCTGCAAACAGGCTGGCAAGACAAAATATGTTGTGCAAGTTCTCATTGCGAGCACGTATGGAACACATGCCTAGGATTATCTAGTACTTGGATGCTTTATCTTATTTATCTGCAATTGCACTATGTTCTGATTTCTATATGAATTGTCTTGTCCATGGAATGCCTGTCCATCCATCCCTATGCCTACCACACTCGAATCCTACTGTTTGCTGCTATTGTTACTGATGTCTTTACTTTACTACTGCTGCTACTTTACTCTTCCTACTACAAAATTGTTGCTACTGATAAACTACTGTGAGCAAGATTGTTTCCAGGTGTAGCTGAATTGACAACTCAGTTGTTAAGGCTTATAAATATTCTTTGGCTCCACTTGTGTCGAATCAATAAATTGGATTTCACTTCCCTTGAAAATACTGCGATACACTCCCTATACTTGTGGGTCATCACACTCACCAAATTAACTTGGAGGTAATGGCTCCACCATTCACCCCTCAGTACCTCGGTGGGTCTGAGTCCTGGATCACCTTTGATAGAAGTGACCACCCGCGCTAGGTCCCTCCCCTACTGCTTGAGGCACAAATCGGACGTTACGAGATGAGCAGAGTTTTCATGGATGGGGCAGTGGCATCAACCTCATGTTCGCTAGTACATTGCGCACCATACGCATCCCTCTCTCCAACTTGGAAGAATCCGAGACAACCTTCCATGGCATCATCCTAGGGAAAGGAGTTTACCCCCGGGCAAAATTTGGCTGGACGTCATCTCCGGCACACCTGCCAACTTCTAGCATGAACGGCTCGAGTTCGAGGTGGTAAACTAGTCATCTCAATATCTCACCATCCTTGGACGAGTAGCATTCACAGGATTCTTGTTGG
The DNA here is from genome assembly GCA_910589775.1 of Avena eriantha. Classification (NCBI taxonomy): domain Eukaryota; kingdom Viridiplantae; phylum Streptophyta; class Magnoliopsida; order Poales; family Poaceae; genus Avena; species Avena eriantha. The sequence continues at coordinate 423,798,093 of OU342743.1, forward strand.
TACCCCACTACGCGTACCTCCAGATGAAGATGTTGGGGCCAAACAGTGTTATCACCATTAAGGGGAGCTTCACCAAGTCCGATAGCTGCGACAGGGAATTCAACAAAATCTCCCATTCCTTCGGCATGCAATATGAATTGGCAGGGCTCAAGGATTCGATGGACAACGGTCTTCCTCCTATGATCAAGTAGAACACACAAGATCAGTCCTTTCACTCCACGGTGAACACCAAGGTGGTCCAGGTCCACCCAACGGACCTGACAAAGAGGCTCTCATCGCCAACAACTTGAGTTGCGCATAGGAACTCGCGCTCGTTGAATTTCTCTGTGAGCGCTAGGAAATATTTGCATCCTACAAACATGCCAGGAGTCCCTAGGGAATTCACCGTGCATGCACTTAACGTGTCTCCAAACACAAGACCCGTCAAGCAGTCGATGCATCGACTGTCAGAACAAAGGAAAAAAGTGGTCAGTATGCAAGTAAATAGACTCCTTGATGCCAACTTCATCCGTGAAATCAAGGAAAGCACCTGGGTAGATAAACCTGTGATGGTTCCATAGAAGGACACGGACATCCTGCGGATGTCTGTGGATTTCACCGGCCTCAGCAAGCACTACCCGAAGGACCACTTCCCGTTACCAAAGATCGATCAAATCATTGACTCCACCATGGGAAGCGAGCGCATCTACTTCCTCAATGCCTACTTAGGCTATCATCAGATCCGGATGAAAGTGGAGGATCAAGAAAAGACAGTGTCCATCACGCCTTTCAGTGTCTACTTCTACACCACAATGCCCTTTGGGCTGAAGAACATATGCACCACCTACCAACGGTGCATGAAAGCCTTCCTGAAGAACCATGTTGGCCACAACATCTAGGTCTACATCGACGATATCGTGGTTAAGACCAAGGAGGAAAATACACTCATCGATGTTCTCGGTAATACCTTCGACAACCTTGACCACTATAGAATCAAATTCAACCCGGAGAAGTGCTCCTTCAGCATCCATTCGAGGAACTACTCGGGTACCTTATGTTCGCCGGAGGAATTGAGGGGAACACGAAAAAGATAAAGGCCATCCTGGCCATGGAAAAGCTAAAGAACGTCAAGGGCGTCCAGAAGCTAGCTGGGTGAATCACAGCGCTCATCCGATTCATAAGTTGGATGGGAGAGAAGGCATTACTGTTCTACCAACTCCTTCATAAAACAGACAAGTTCAATTGGACAGAGACGGCACAAGAAGCATTCAAAGACCTCAAGCGCCTGCTCTCCACCTCACCCGTCCTAGTGACCCCCAAGGAGAAGGAGCCGATGTTGCTCTACATATCTGCCACTAACCAAGTGGTCAGCACCATGCTTGTGGTCGAAAGCGCCAAAGAGAACAAGGTCCACGGAGTACATCACCCGGTGAACTACCTCAGCGAGGTCCTTACACCCACAAAGTAGTGGTACCCGCATTACTAGAAGTTGGCCTATGGTGTGTTCATGACCGCACACGGCCGCGCCACTACTTCCAGGAGCACCCAATAATCATGGTGAACAATGCCCCGCTGAACCATATCCTCAATAACCCCGATGCAACAGGGTGGGTTGCCATCTGGGGCATCAAACTATCGCCACGAGACATTGCCTACGAGCGGAGGACAACCATCAAGTCGCAAGTACTGCCGGACTTCCTTGTCCACTGGATGGAGAACCAGCTCCCAGATACACTAGACATGTCCAATATATCGACTATGAACATTGACGGATCCAAACGTCAAGGAGCCGGTGCCAACATCATCCTGACATCACCTCATGTGAGAAGTTGCGGTATGTGCTGCAGTTGAAGTTCCGCACATCCAACAACGAAGCAGAATATGAGGTTCTGCTCCACAGGATGCAGATGGATTAATCTTGTGGCACAATGTGGCTCGTTATCTACGGCGACTCCAACCTCGTGGTACAATAGACCATGAACATGTGCGATCCCTTGAGTGACAAGATGATCGCATACCACGACCTGTACAATGCACTCAAAGGGGACTTTGATGGCTGCGAACTACGACACGTCGGCCGCGAGAGCAACGACGAGGCTAACACACTCACCAACATAGGCTCCACATGCACCCCGGTTCCACCAGGTGTGTTCTTGGAGCAAATCTACAAGCGATCCATCGAGCCAAAGCCTACTGCAGGACCACTTGAAGGGGCAACACACTCGAGGGCTATGCCATCCGAAGAAGCGGAAGAATCCATTGAAGTAGTACAAGGACCAACAATCGAAGGTCCCATGGAGGTGATGCTCATTGAACCATCCTGGACTTAGCCCTACATCACGTGCCTGCTCACCAAGCAGCTGTCAGATGACCCAACGGACGCACGACACATCACACACATTCCAAAGCCTTCACTATCATAAACGGTGAACTATACAAGAGAAGCCTAACAGGCGTCCTTCAATGATGCATAACCAATGGTTGCGGAAAGGCAATTTCCTCGAAACACACGAAGGTACATGTGGACATCATGCCGGCAGTCGTGCTCTCGTCACTAAAGCTCTACAAGCTGGCTTCTACTGGCTAACCGCGATGCGCGACGCCAAAGATATCATGGAAAGATGCAGCGCCTGCCAGAGATCCGTTGACAAACCACACGCACCAGGCGCGGAGCTTCGACCAATACCCGTGGCCTGGCGATTCGTGCATCGAGGACTCGACATGGTTGGCAAGTTGCAGAAGTTGTCTCCTGGAGGATACATCTTCCACCTTGTCCTAGTCAACAAATTCACCAAGTGGATCGAGGCCATGCCGTTAACCAACCAAACTGGTGCTACTGCCATCAAGTTCTCCGAATCCATCGTCTTTAGGTTCGGGGTACCACACAACATCATCACTAACAATGGGACAAACTTTACCTCGAACAAGTTCCATGCTTTCTGCAAAAACCTGGGCATCAACATCAGCTATGCCTCTATGGCACACCCCCAGACCAACGGTCAAGTCAAAAAGGCTAACGGCCTAGTTTGCAACAACATAAAGAAGCGCCTCCTTCGACCTCTCAATAGAGCGGCTGGATATTGGGCCGATGAACTACCTTTCTTGTTATGGAGCCTACGCACAACAGCAAACAGCACCACAGGCTACACACCATTCTTCATGGTACATGGTGCTGAGGCGGTACTACCAGCTGAAGTGCGCTACAAAGCCCCACGGGTCGTCTCTTACAGCGAAGCAGAATCTATGGCTACACTCAAGCACTCCATCAACCTGCGCGATGCAGGGCGTGAAATATTCGCGAAAAGGTAAACTGTGTACCAGCAAAGCCTCTGCAACTACCATAGCTGACGGTTATTCCCAAGGTCCTTCATCGAAGGTGACCTCGTCTTGAACCTGAAGCAGAAAGGGCACCTCAAGCTCGATTCTCCATGGGAAGGACCCTACGTGGTCACTCAAGTGATCACATGTGGCGCCTATTGCCTCAAGGACCTAGAGATTGGAGTTGCATACTCCAACCAATGGAACGTCGCGCAGCTTTGACGTTTCTACCCCTAGTTGTTTTCCTTTACAATAAGACTGCTCAGCCAGGCTACTTAGCCAAACAATGTAACTCATGCTATTCTTAAATAAATAAAGCTAAGTGCCTCAACTATGAGTCTCATTATGTTTTTCCTTCTATGCATTTCACACTTAGGGGCTGCACCTGCCTAACGACCTCGTCATACATACAACTCACCATCAAGATTTCTCGAGTAGCTATTTCTGCTTATAATCGAACCCTTGAAAACTCTAGCCCAGTTGCATCCTAACTGACAGGTTAGCAAGGTGATGAGGTCTAGAAGCATTAGGCTAACGAAAAGGAATCGCATAAATCACACTCGAACATATACAAGCTAACAAGTTTGTCACACTTACAAGGGACACAAAACGTCCAATCGAAACTATACGAGCTTTACAAAACTTATATGTACTATGCATGATACAAACTAATCTACTGATACTGAAGGAGGACGTTGGTTCGTTCATCGAACAAATGAATGATATCCTCCGCTGACTGAGAAACTGCCCGATAGTGCGGCCGCATATTCCTAGCCATGCCACCTGGTGTCGTCGGATTGATGAAAAGTACGCCATGAGGGTGGTCCTCGAGGTGTGCAGAAGTGAGGGGTGTGAGATGTACGGTGTTCTGGGACGGTGAGCACACAAGTTTACCCAGGTTCGAATCCGCTGGCTTTGGAAGGATCCTACTCCTGCAAGCAACCAGTAATACGGTAGAGCCGGAATATGGGTTACAAGGGTTTCACCTATGCCAGTTAAGATTGTAGACTTTTGTGGGGTGCCCTAAAGGCTGGTCCCTATGATGGCTTATATAGATATCTGACCTAGGGTTTACAGGAGAGACCTATATGGCTACGACTAGGAGTCGGTTACAGAGCACATCTTGAACTACAAGTAACACTACAGGACTATGTCGGTAAATCTTATAGGCCTTCCCATAGCTGTACTGGACTCCGTCTCTTCTCCCTGACTGGGCCGCCCATATAGCAAAGCTCTAACCCGAAGTGGGCCACCCTAGTCAGTGAGGCACATTAAGGATACCCGGAAAGTATATCCCCAACAGCAGCCCTCAGAATCCTCCAAGATCTAGAGTCGGATTCCATCATCGCCTAGCTTGATCCATATTCGGCTTGTAGAATCTTGAAGGGTTCCTGAAACTTCAAAAGAAATGATATGATCCGGGTCTTAAATAAAGCCGGACCTATGAGTACATTATTCGGGTTTCTAGCTTGAAATTCAAACTAAGACGGAACTTGGTCTCTGACGTAACCTAACATCAGTCGAGGTCAAATCATGTCACTGACACACATTCCTATCAACACGACCGTTGGTGGGTCCACCTTTCATGGAACCGAGGCATCTTTTCCATGCGGGCATGAAGATCGAGGCGACATAATCCTCGTGAGGAGGTTACCCAGCTCCTTCCATGACACGTGGCACGGTTACATCGCCAGTGTCTTCTCCTTCCTCTCGACACCTCCACACAAATCTCTTCTGCCTCCCCAAAATGCACAACACTGCCCCTCCTAGTTCACCACTGCCCATGAAAAATGGTTGAAGCTGCATCCTCCGGCACGACAGCGATAGCGGTCATGGCCCCTGCGGCGGAGAAGGAGAAGTTCTGCGAGGTCTGGATCCCATGCGTCCTTGATGTTGGGGGATACCCCTGGGTAGGGTAACGCCGGGGTATAAGGGCCGAGTTAGCAGGGGTACGGTGCGGTCAAAGCAAGTGCTGACCGGGTCACCTCAAGGCAGGCCAAATTACAGTGTGACCCAGACCATGGAGCATCTCCTTGACTATGGTCCAGACGGCATAGGTTATATGCCGGCCCTGTTTATCTATCTGTTTTGCAGGTAACTTGGTAAGCTGGATTAGCTATATGCTAGCCGGATTATCTTGTGGCTTCCAAGAGAAGGAATCCCCCACTGGTCAAAAGGTGGCTTTATTAGTTGTAGCATGAGCGAAGCAAAGTAAAGAAGAGGACCAGTGGGTCTGGGCGACCAAGGTGACGCATGCAAAGTCGGATGACGTAGCCCGTGTCTGGTGACGCCAAAAGACAAGGATTACGCTGTGGGTTACGTCCAAAGCCCGGACAAGCCGTTTAAGAGAATAAAGAAGCATCTAGTTTAGGCGAGGAGCATATTCGTAGAATATGCTGCCACCTGTTGCCTAGAATTATAACCCGGGCTCCCGTATATAAGGAGCACCTGGGCCTCCATAGTAGGGGATCGATCATTCTCTCTGTCTAAGGTAGAACACTAGGGCTAGTTGGTAGGGGGTAAGAGACATTGTCTCCTTCTTACTGAGAGCCTCAAGAGCATTTGTAAACACCATGGATAGCGAAAATACAAGTACTTCTGTGCGTGGAATCACCACGTTCTCCATCCCTAGGTTCCCCTAGCACTCATTGGCCCCGTATTAGGCTATCCATGGCATATGCCGTGCCACCACCACGACAGTTGGCGCCCACCGTGGGGCTAGCGGTGCTAGCAGGGGTGAAAATCCAAACTGGAAACTTCTCCAACACCACCAAGCACGTCGTCTCCAGGAAGCTTTGGTAGGCACCGTCCTCCGTGCAACGGCGTCTTCATCAAGCTCGGCGCGCACAAGATCTACGTTGGCGTGGATGAGTCCTGCGTTCATCCGTGGCACATCATTGAGGGAGGCGAGCCACCTCTCAGCGCAGCTCGTGGAGTGTGTATCACTCGCCCTACTAGCAGCGTTTAGGTCCTGATGACCGCGCCTGATGCGGAACCGAACAAGGGCCCGACGCCAGAGCTGGAGGTAACGCCAAAGAAGACCAGGTCTAGGTTTCCTCTGCTAGAAAGGCTAGAGAATGTGCTCCAGCAAGCAATAGATAGCCTAGCAACACCAATAGCACATGTGGTAGATCCGGCTCAGGCACAAGCTGAGTTAGAGGAAACTAGGCAGAAAATGTTAGATGGGTCAAAGAAGGTAGAAGAGCTGCATCAGTCTTTGAACATAACCTTGAGAGAATATGCTAAAGCAAACCACATAGATGGATTGAAAATCCGAGGTAGGAACCTGATCATTGAGATTGACAAAGAATACGAGCCTAGGCCGGGTCAGACAACCACGATAGTAATAGGAGGGTTCGGTCGGTACAACACTCCGGCAAAGAACCTCAGGGCAGCAAATGCGGCCGCATCCGAGTTAGAAGGTTTAACTGGAGAGGCCCGTCAAAGGGAACAAGAGAGGGTGAATCACTGGCTGAGAGTTGCTTGCCAGCAAAATGAAGAAATGAACAAGGCAAACCCGGTGCCACCAGGAGCCTTACATGCGGTACATTCGGCCAAGAATAACCCGGCGAGATCCGGAGGAGCCGCATCGTCTCCTGGTCACAATCCCAGGAGAGAAGAAGTAGTAAACTCCGGAAGAAGAAACAAATGGATGGTACCCTATGATCCGATAAGGGCTAGAAAAGGAAAAGCAGTGCAACTTGATGAAGATCGACACAGTACCAGCTGAGGTGTGGCCGGCCGAGGTAACCGAGACCAAGGCAATGCCAGTCAGAGAAATGCGGCCAACGACAATGCCGGACAGCGTGATCCCGTGGGAACGGGGAAAAATTTACCTCGGACGTAGCAACGACGCGCACCTCGGCAAGTGGGGAGTGCAGGACAAGCAGCACAACAACAAAATACTCGTCCGGATCCGAAAAGATACAATGATGGTTATTCAGCCATGGTTAACGACGGATACCCCAGATTGGATCACCACATAATTGGGTCAAGACTGGGAGGCAGGAACTTGTAGCCAGATGATACTAGGCTAATATTGGATAGGATTTATAGGCGGAGCTAATTGAAGTACAAGGTCCACCGGGTCCAGCATGCTTTGGGCCCCGGATCATGAACGAGCCACCGGTGCCGAACTTTCAGCTGGCTAGAGGGACCTGAACTTATGATGGTAGTACTAGGCCGGAGGATTGGCTGATTGACTACACCACAGCGGTCAAGATCATGACAGGAAATTTGAGATGGGCAGTAAGATATATACCACAGATGCTGGAAAGACTAGCGCGAGTTTGGCTGAACAATTTGCCACCAGGGAGTGTCAAGTGTTGGTAGGATTACGAGGAGCTATTCGTTAGCAAATTCTCAGGCACTTACAAGAGGCCCAATAGGCCACAAACCCTTGCGTTGTCCCGGCAGAGACCGAATGAGCCAGACCGAGATTTCCTGACTCGGTGGTGCAATGTGAGAAACTCGTGCGAGGGGGTAATTGAATCATAAGCTATTGCATGGTTTGCTCAGGGATGCAGATATGGAAGTATGTTGTGGCAGAGGTTACAACGAGACATGCCAACTACCTTGGCTGAGACGATCCGGATCACGGATTCGTATGCCTTGGGAGATCCAACACAACCCCGGCTGATGTTGAGCAAGGCAAACGAGGAATATTACGGCCGACATGGCTCCAGATCATCAAGGAGGAATGATTTTCGAGGAAAGAGAAGGGATGAGCGCTCGGATCACCAGTATAACTCGCAACAGGTAGCAGCGGTAGACTAGGATCAATCCAATGTCCGAGCCAGCCAACGCCAAAAAACTGGAGGGCAAAACTGGCAGTAGAAAAACGAAGGGAAAACACCTTGGACCCCGGAGCAGAAGAAGCAGTGGCAAGAGCGAAAGGATAGAGCGAGGTATACGTTTGAGTCCATGCTGGATCAACCTTGCAAGTTCCATACTCCAAGTTCGAATAGCCCGGTGAATCATACAACCCGACAATGTGAATGGATGAGGAAGTTAGAACAGGGCAGTTCGGGGAATGCTCAGGCACCTCAGAATGAGGCACCTAGAAATGAAGCACCACGGCCACCGTTACTGATAGGGGGAACAGACAGCAACTGATGCTGCCACCTCCTCCGCCGAGGTATGAGAATCCGGAAAGAAGGGATGTGGTACATGAAGTAAGCAATAACTAGCAACAAGGTCAAGGTTACCGTGAGAATGAGGGACGAAATGAGTACATAGAACATCATCAAAGCTACTGTGTGTTTACCATGGAAGAAAATGACCGGAAAAGCTTGCAGCGCCGGCATATGGAGGTGAACGCGGTAATGCCGGCAGTAGTGAGATATATGGAGTATTGCATGGAGTATCAAGGATCACCCAAAGATCATGCCAAGCCCGGGAACCTATGCTCTGTTCTTAGATCCGACGTTCATCGGGCCGAATCTCAATGTAAGGTTTTCCAAGGTACTGATTAACAATGGCAGTAGTATCAACTTTACGTACAAGGATACAATGCACAAGTTGGGAATAACAGAGAACATGTTGCAAGCAACGAGGACCACATTTCATGGCATTGTACCGTGTATTTCCTATGAGCCAATTGGTAAGGTCCGGGTTGACGTGTTATTCAGCACGAGAGACAACTGCTGGACTAAAAAATTGGAATTCGAAGTGGTGAATCTGGAGAGTGCCTGTCACGCATTACTCGGCAGGCCAACGCTGAACAAATTCATGGCAACTACCCACATCAGTTACCTTAAGATGAAGTTGCCCAGGCCAAGGGGTGTGATAACTATATCAGGGGATTTCCGATGTTCGATCGAGTGCGCCTCAGCTAGATCTAACTTAGCCGAGTCACTCATGACAGCTCAAGAAAAAAGGAAGATATTGGAAGTGGCGGCACTGGCTCAATCCGCGCAACAACATATGCCGGCTCTGACCAACACACACGTGAGCGTATCATTCCAAGCAACTAACCACATGAAGAAAGTGCCAATCGATGATCATTTCCCAGAGTGCACCATAACCATTGGTGCCGGTTTAAGCAGCAAATAGGAAAGCGAACTCGTCAACTTCCTCCATGAGAAATATCTTTGCTTGGTCTACTCTGGATCTGCAAGGTGTACCGAGGGAGTTGGCTAAGCACTCATTAAATGTAAGACCCGGGGCTAAGCCGCTAAAGCAACCTCTCCAGCGTTTCACCAAGGACAGGTGGAAAGTCATTGGAGACGAAATAGCTAGGCTCCTAGCGGCTAGATTTATCATGGAAGTAATCTATCCGGATTGGCTCTCTAATCCGATGCTAGTGGAGAAAAAGAAAGATGATCCAAACGTGGTTGTGGTATGGCGCATGCGCATTGATTACACGAACCTGAATAAGGCGTGTCCTATAGATCCATTTCCGCTCCCTAGGATAGGCCAAGTCATAGTGACGAGGGTTTAACTCATCAGTGCACATTGTTATGGACTTGGGTTTTGGAGAAGGAGGGATGCAGTGGAATTCTCGATCGGCTAGCAAACAAGCACACAGGGACGCAAGGTTGACCCAGGTTTAGCCCTCGTAGATGACCTTACTCCTGCTTGTCTGCTCTTGGTTGATGATGATCCGAAGGATTACAATGTCACCGATGGCGGTGTATGCGCAAATTAGATCTGGTGTATGTGCTAGGTTTTGCGGTGTCTAGATATATTGTGGGAGAGGTGGAGAAGTTATGTAGTGTCCTCCTCGTTGGACCCTCCTAGCCTTTATATATGGGAAGGCTAGGTCTCAGGTACCAATACAAGTTGGTTACAAGTTAGACTAGAACTCTACAGTCGAGCTTTCCTTGTCTTGTGCGCTTCCGTTGATGTCCATATGGGCTTCATATCAGTCGAACCGTCATGGGCGTCATGGACCTTGGTAGGTCGTCGAGTGGGCCTTCCGTCGGGCCGCACCAGGTAGGCCAATAGTAGGTATCTGTAGGGCATACCTATGTCAGTAGCCCCTGAGTGTCCATCTGAATCGTAGATTCGGGTGGAGACTTAGTTGATCTTGAATCTTGCATTAGGATTTCGGAGTCGACAATTGTGTCGAGTGCGAAGCACTTCACCCTGAAGTACATCGAGTCAGTCGAATTTGTAGTAGTTCATAGGAATGATGAACGTGCCTGGTGTGCTCGATGGATCAAGACGAGTTAATTGCTCTAGGGAAAAAACAACATCACCTACTCAAACTCGAGTCCCCGGACTCAAATTCGGAAAATGCTGGCATAATTCGACTCTGTCCACGGAGGTCTTATAGAGTCGAATTCTAGTGTGTAAATATGAGCAGTCGACGCGTTCGTCAAGGATTATTCATCATACCTGTAGATACGGATTATTTATGGTAGAGCGCAGCGGATGCATTGCCAGGCCTTATTCAGGTCTTATCTTCACGCTGTAAGCGTGACGCCCGAATTTTTGTCACCATGGAGATGATTCGGGTGGCCCAGGTGACGCAGTCTCTTTATAGGGAAAATATGAGGCAGAGTCGCCATAGCATTCGAGTGTGGATGTTATCAACACACAATACGATGTACAAGCAAAAATAATCATAGGGTGCGCGGCCAGCGCTCCCTATGCGAGTAGCCCCCGAGTGCCTATTCGAGTCGTAGACTCGAGTGGGGACTAAAAAAATTTTGCGACTGCTGTCTTCTTTAGTTGCTTGTTTCAGTCAAATGTGCATCCGACGCTCCCAGGGGAGTAAACGGAAGCCCACAATCGAATCGTAGATTCGAATTTAGGGTTTTCAATATGCTTGGATATCTTCACAAATTTCTTCGAGTGCGTGGCCAGCGCTCCCTATGGGAGTATCCCCCGAGTCCTTAGTCGAATCATGGATTCGAGTGAGGAATCAGAGCGTGTCACTCGAGGATCTTGTATATGCGCGACCAGTGCTCCAGTTTGGAGTAGCCCCCGAGTGTCAGGCAGAGTCATAGACTCGGGCAGAAACTCGAGACTTGTATCTTGTAGACGTAGCTGAAAATAATGCGAGGAGAATCCACTAACCCGGAAGTTCATCGAGTCAACATCTCACGCATAACGAGCCAAGATTCGACGATATAGTCAAAGTCATGCGGCGATTAGCCGGGTGAGTCGATGATGCAGATGGAGTCGACACAGTCATTTATGTCGGGTGCGCGACCAACGCCGCATGTGTGTAGCATCAAGCGATGCACCCATCTGAGGAGGGAGTCGACTCGGGTCTTGAGTGTATGTCGTAGCCAGTTGTTTTGTCGACTCCTGTTGGAGGACCCAATAGAATAGATCGACAAATTCGACATCCTTGTAAGCTACAGAAAACATATAGCATTGTGAAGTACTTGTATCTTGTAAAAGAATAGTTGCATGTTGGATTGTAAAGTAAGATTCTTGTGCCAATCGAGTCGACACTTTTGCACTGTATGCTACATCTTTTCGTTAGCCTGATTACCCTTAGTCTCAGTGCCTTGCCGAGGTACTCAGTTCAAGGATTCAACGATCAAGCAGAATCAGCTATTCAGGCTGTCGCGTTCGAGGTGCTCGAGTGCGTGGAGCCGCTGGTACATTAGGTTACTCGAAGAGGGCGCAGCCCCCGAGTGTTTCGAGTGCGAGTTTAAAAAGAATCAATTCTAAGTAGAGGAAAACATAGCTTTATTGGTAGTTGCCACTAACATAGTTGATGTGGTAGCGAGTCACGCGGAGGATGTAGTTGACGCGGTAGCGGGTCACGCGACGGACGTAGTCGAAGACACAGCAAGTCGGCGGAGTCAAAGACTGCAACTTGTCGCTGCAGCCGAAGACTGCAGCGGGTCGCGTAATGGAGGCGAATACTCAATAGGTCAGTAGAGTCGAAGACTGCAGTGAGTTACCATAGCCGAAGGCGGTAACATGCCTCATGGTGGAGTCGGCGGAGCCACCGAGTGTAGATTCGATATGGTCGATGTAGTCGATGCGGCATCCGAGAGACGATGCGGTAGACCGGAGTCGATGTGGCAGTGGGTCACCAAAGCCGATGATGGCAGCGTATTACCGGAGTCGAGGACTGCAGCGAGTCGCCGATGCCGATGGAGCCCCTGAGTCACCGGAGCCGAAGGCCGCTGTAGGTCGCATGACAGAGTCGAAGGAGTCCCCGGGTCGCCAGAGCCAAAGGCCACATCAGTTCGCTAGAGCCATAGGTCATAGCGGGTCATCGGAGCCGATTGCGGTGATAGGTCGCCGGAATCATCACGGAAGACAAAGTCGATGTTGCGGAGTCATTATAGTCCACAACGACGGAGAAGTCGGAGTAGTCTGTAGCGAGCGAAAAATCAGCCATGATGTAGATTCCTACCGGAAAATTCATGCACATAGCTAGCTCCTTTGTCTTATTTCTAATGATCCAATTCATGTTGTGTATGCGCTCGTGACAGAAATAATCCACAGATGTGATTGATGCGCCATGTCGCGTGATCAATGCGTGTGTAGGTAAGACCTAGCTCTATTTTTTCTCATCCTTTTCTTCCCCTGTGGCCAAGCTTCATCGATCGCCTTTTTTTTTTCTTTGTCTTTTTGCACATGAGCTACCCTGGTTGCATGAGTCAGGGTTGATTTCCAAATATTCCTTGGACCGACCATTGCTATACAACGGCCTTTTTTCTTCTCCGTGTGTGATCCGAACGCGGTTGTGTTAATTGCTTTTTGGTTCGCGGTCAGTAGACGACGCATCCGCGGCTATGTGCAATGTCTAGCCCCTGAGTTTAGGACTATCTTTTTCAGCGCTCTTCAGAAAAAAGTTTGATGTAGATCACGACGCCGTTGATTTCGCTGCCTTAGACCAAATATACGTGATGCCTTGGAGATTATGAAGAATCCCAGATGTCAAGTTGGCCGAAGCTGTGTGGCGATGAAAATTGTTGCCATTGTTGATGAAGACATTGAGCTCTCTGAAGCACATGATCAGACCAGACGTGATCAGGCCGACGACGGCGATGGTCGAGTGGTCCCTCCCATATGAAGACGCATGGGAGTCGAAGTAGATCTAGCCTCCAATAGACGACGAATCGTAGATCACCGGTGATGGGGCCGTCGAGGTCGCAACATCAGCGCTCCCAGTCCCCACGGATGGTGCCAATTGACGAGGGTTTAACTCATCAATGCCCATTGTAATGGACTTGGGTTTTGGAGAAGGAGGGATGCACTGGAATTCTCGATCGGCTAGCAAACAAGCACACAGGGACGCAAGGTTGACCCAGGTTCAGCCCTCGTAGATGACCTTACTCCTGCTTGTCTGCTCTTGATTGATGATGATCCGAAGGATACAATGTCACCGATGGCGGTGTATGCGCAGATTAGATCTGGTGTATGTGCTAGGTTTTGCGGTGTCTAGATATATTGTGGGAGAGGTGGAGAAGTTATGTCGTGTCCTCCTTGTTGGACCCTCCTAGTCTTTATATATGGGGAGGCTAGGTCCCAGGTACCAATACGAGTTGGTTACAAGTTAGACTAGAACTTTACAGTCGAGCTTTCCTTGTTTTGTGCGCTTCACGTTGATGTCCATATGGGCTTCATATCAGTCGAACAGTTATGGGCGTCATGGACCTAGGCAGGTCGTCGAGTGGGCCTTCTGTCGGGCCGCACTAGGTTGGCCAATAGTAGTTGTCTGTAGGGAATACCTATGTCACATAGACTCAACGGCTGGATGTGAGCTACTGTCATTCATTGATGTGTATCCTGGTTTCCACCAGATACCCCTAAATCCGAATGCTCAAATAAAAACTTCATTTATTACCCCGTACGGGGCTTATTGCTATCACACTATGCCGTTTGGATTACGTAATACAGGAGCAACGTACCAACGATGCATGCAAAAATGCTTACATGATCAGATAGGCCGGAACATGCAGGTTTATGTGGATGATGTGGTAATAAAAACCAAGGAAAGCAATACGCTCCTTGAGGATATCCGGCAGACATTCATGAACTTGAGAAGGTTCCAAATGAAGCTGAACACGGAGAAGTGCACCTTTGGCGTGCCCGCTGGAAACTTACTAGTTTTTTGGTATATAGCCATGGAATTGAAGCTAACCCGATGAAAATCCGGGCCATAGAAAGAATGGAACTGCCAAAATGCCTTAACGATGTGCAGAAGTTCACTGGTTGCCTGACATTGTTAAGTCGATTCGTGTGTCAGTTGGGAGAGAAGGCCTTGCCCCTCTGCCAACTAATGAAAAAGGCAGACAAGTTCACATGGACGCCACAGGCGGACCTTGCATTTCGAGAGTTGAAAAAGATGTTATCTACTACGCCAATCCTAGCAGCACCACTACCTAAGGAGCTAATGTTTCTCTATGTAGCCGCGGCCAACCGAGTCGTAAGTGCAGTAATCGTAGTGGAGCTTGAAGTTGGTGCAAAGGCCGTTGTACTATCTGAGCGAAGTATTGTCAGCCTCGAAACAGAATTATCCTCACTATCAGAAGATGGCGTATGGCGTATATATGTCGGCCAAGAAACTCAAACACTATTTTGAGGAACACCCCATCAAGATGATATGTGAGGCAGCCATTTCGGAAATTATGAGTAAAAAAGATGGAAGTGGCCGGATAGAAAAGTGGGCAATCGAGTTAGCTCCCTATGCACCACAATTTGATAGAAGGGATGCTATCAAGTCACAAGCCGTGGCGGATTTCATTGTGGATTAGGATGAAATGCAATACGAGCCACCCCTGCCAGACTCCAATTATTGGCAAATGCACTTCGATGGATCGAAACTGAAAGATGGGTTGGGCGCCGGAGTAGTGCTTACCTCGCCCAAGAAGGATCAACTGAAATATGTCCTTCAAATCCACTTCAGTGCCTCGAATAATGTGGCGGAGTACGAAGCATTGGTGCATAGTCTCAAAGTAGCGAAAAAAGTAGGGATACGTTAGATACAATGCTTTGGAGATTCAGATTTGGTGGTGCAACAAGTGTCTGGAAATTGGGACGCCCTGGATGCTAACAAGGCCCTATACAGGTTCCATGTTCAAAAGATAAGCGGGTTTTTCGAGGGGTGTGAGTTCCATCACATACCTCGAATTGAAAACGAGGCGGCAGATACGCTGTCCAAGTTAGGCTCGCCCTGGCAGCCAATTCCACCAAATGTTGCTTTGGAGCACCTAAGAAAACCATCTATCGTGCCCTCACTCGAATCAGATTCAATTTACATCCCGGCACTCTCCGGATCAGGAGATGCACCGATGGAGATAGAGTGGGGAAGCACCTCAGCAAACCCAGAGACTGCTTCAGCAAACTCGGGGACTGATCAGCCTGATCCGGCAGGAGTTATGTCGGTGGATGCAATGGAAGTTGATGAGGAACCATTTCCCGTCCGGACTGTGCCAACTTGGGCCAAGCCAATTTTTGATTTCCTGAAAGAGGGAATCTTGCCGGATGACGAAATAAGTTCAAGGCAGATCTAGAGAAGGGCAAAGGCCTATACAATTATCGACGCCGAACTATACAAGAGAAGTGTGACAACAGTACTGCAGCGGTGTGTTGATCCGGAGGAAGGACTTGACATACTCCGGGATATTCACCAAGGGGAATGTGGCCACCATGCCTCCTCAAGGGCATTAGTGGCAAAAGCTTTCCGGTATGGATTTTATTGGCCTAGTGCTTTGGAGCAAGCAGAGGACTTGGTGAGAAAATGCAATGGCTATCAAAGATACGCCACGAGAACTCATCTACCAATGTCAGAGCTGAAAATTATCCCCATTACCTGGCCATTTGTTGTATGGTGCCTAGATATGGTAGGACCATTTAAGGCGGCCAAAGGAGGGATGACACATATCCTAGTCATGGTTGACAAGTTCACCAAATGGATTGAGGTGAAACCAATTCGGAAATGTGATGGGGAAACAACAGTAAAATTCCTCAAGGATATAATCCTAAGATATGGCTATCCCCATAGCATCATAACTGATAATGGAACAAATTTTGCTAAAGGAGCGTTTGCGAGATTCTGCCAAGAAAAGAAGATCCGGTTAGATGTCGCCTCAGTCGCCCACCCCACATCGAACGGGCAAGTGGAAAGATCCAACGGACTGGTATTCTCCGGGATAAAACCCCGACTCATAGAGCCGCTGCAAAGATCAGCAGGGTGCTGGATAGAAGAACTACCAGCAGTACTATGGAGCTTAAGAACAACTCCAAATCGAACAACAGGCTATACGCCATTCTTTCTGGTATATGGGGCAAAAGTTGTATTACGAGCCGACATAGAGCATGATTCGCCAAGAGTCACCTAATACACAGAAGCCGAAGTGCACGAAGCCCGACAAAATTATGTTGATCTGCTGGAAGAAGCGAGAGAACTGGCCTTGTCCAGATCCGCCATATATCAGCAAAGTCTCCGACGCTATCACAACTAGAAAGTAGACCCCCGAGTCTTCCGGGAAGGTGATCTGGTACTCCGGCTAATACAGCGCACTGCTAGCATGCATAAGTTATCCCCGCCATGGGAAAGACCTTTCATTGTAAGTAAAGCCTTGCGCAATGACTCCTACTATCTTATTGATGCACACCCATCGGAAAAGAACAAGGCAGACAGGTCCGGAGAGGAATCCAAACGACCATGGAACGTAGCATTGGTTTGTCCTTTCTACACTTAACTAAGAGGTGAATGTATCCAAGCTACTCATATGTCGGTATGTATGTCGGCAACGGGCTTATCCATAACAACTTTGCCACCCCGAGCAGAGACTCGGGGACTGCTATAATAATTGTCTTTCGTTTTCGTATTTTTATGTTGGCTGGGTTAAGTCTCTTATATCTTAGTTGGATTAGTAATGTGAGCACCAAAAACCTAACTCTTCGACTTTGCTGCTGTCCAACAAGAATTGGCTTCATGGCAAGCAAGAGAACAAGTTTGGAATGGCAAAGCACATGAAAAACGACTAAGGGAAAGAACTTAAGCGGGCCGACTTTGGTTTTTTGACGAACCCTTTGTTTGGTTTGGTCACTAAAACGCCGGATCATTTTGAGCTAATATCAAAGTTTCAAGTATTGTTAAATCAATTTTTTGAACCTCGGACTTGTAAGTCGAAAAACCGAATCAAGGTAGACGTGAGCTGAGTCAAAAATTGGGGGAACAAGAAAATAAAACTCGGGGACTTTGCCCATCCAGCAATAAAACTGAGTTCAGATCATGAAATTGTAGCACAACCAAACTAAAGTATTTAGATACATCTACGCCGTTGATGAAGGAGGTACTTCGGGGATCTGATAAATATGACTAGTGTTTTCTAAGGAGTAGGAGTAGCAAACGAATCATCCGTTAATGAAGGAGGTACTTCGAAGTGTGGGGAGGGGCGCTAGCCTCGGCTTTGTCCTCAGGGTTAACCTTGCCATCCTCCGGGTCTTCAGGCTTGTCGTCAAGTTCGGAGCCCTTACTTTCACTCCCTTCCTCTTCATCTTCAGAAACAGCTTCTTCATCAACGACATCAAGATAACTCGGCCCCTCATTCCAAGCGTGGCAGAAGGAGTACTGGATGAGCTTGTTGGCATAGGCTTGGCGGCACGCAATCCACTCCGGATCCTCGCACCACTTAGACCCAGTGTGCATGCGAGTGAGCAACCCTAGATCAATTCCTTCATACCATGAAATAGAAAATTTAAAGGCAATGTTGGCCCCAGCCCGTGCGGCAGATTCGCGCCATAGATGTAGCTGCGTATCACAAATTTGGCTATGAAAGCTGAGGCTTTCTTTGGAATGGATTCACTGGACCAGAGGCAACTGAACATCCGTGTTGCCGCTGGGATAATATTTGTGTTGTGGTTCTTCACTACCTCAAGACGAGCGGTGAGGCTCGCCACTAGATCCTCTGTATTATATAGGATTGGCTCGGTACCAGGGGAAGCAAGAATACCACGTCGTTCACGGGATTAGCGTATAGCAGCGGCACCGAGCGTGTCACTCTCTAGAAATTTGCCTACGAATGGGAAGAAGAAACAGTGAACAAAAGCACCAAAACCGGAGGAAAGAAAATTAAGCAAGGGCAGAAAACTCATGCGCAATCTGGAAGAGGAGTCGCTAAACCTCGGAATGAACGTCGGCGCTATGGGCCTAGAGTTTCTCGTATTCGGTGCTCACCGACGTAAGCTTGACGTCAGATTCCTCCAATAGGCTTTTGTCCTTGGAAATTTGCGTGGTTAAATGCTCTTTCTCCTCGGCGAACTCCTGGTTGGCCTTCTCCAACTCGGACACATGGAGGCCCTTAAGCCTCTGAATTTTGGCATTCAGCCGAGTGATCTCTGAGTCCTGGGGTTGGAGCCGAGTTATCTCTTCATCCTTCTTCTTCAGCTCAGCCTCATGCTTCCCTGCTTGTTCGAGGAAATGGATCATCATTTCAGGCTTGGTGACGCTATCCTCGAGAGCAACTACAAAAGCATAATGATCTGGAGGACCCAAAGTATAAGTGTCCACCAGATAAAGGAAGGAAAATACGACGATCGGCTGGAGGGGATAAATTTACCTTTGATTTCAACAAGGTTTTTCCGCATGATTATATTTTCATCTTCAACCTCAGTTGCATAATTCGGACAACAAATTAATATGGATCCTAGGAAGTTCGAATAAACAAATACGAAAGAGGAAGAACGGAAATTTACCCCTCTTCTGGTATTCCACCAGGACTTTACGATAACGCGCTCGAATGTCTCTATAGGAGTCCAGCAGGCGCTGGAACTCAGCAGATCGGCAGTTAGTGGTAATATAAAATAAGCAAGGCAATGGCAAAGTTCAAAGGGAGAGTAAAAACAATTCGAAGTCTACAAGATCCGGGCCAAGTGGAACTTAACCCGGCTCTAGGTGTGTGGATATTCGAAGGCTACAAGATCCGGGCCAAGTGGAACTTAACCCATCTCTAGGTTTGTGGATATTCAAAGTCTACAAGATCCAAGACAAGTGCAACTTAACCTGGCTCTAGGTGTGTGGATATTCGAAGTCTACAAGATCCGGGCGAAGTGGAAGTTAACCCGGCTCTAGGTGTGTGGATATTCAAATTCAACAAGATCCAGGCCAAGTGGAACTTAACCCGGCTCTAGGTGTGTGGATATTCGAAGTCTACAAGATCCGGGCCAAGTGGAACTTAACCCGGCTCTAGGTGTGTGGATATCCGAAGTCTACAAGATCCCTGCCAAGTGGAACTTAACCCGGCTCTAGGTGTGTGGATATTCATAGTCTACAAGATCAAGGCCAAGTGGAACTTAACCCGGCTCTAGGTGTATGGATATTCGAAGTGTATAAGATCCAGGCCAAGGGAAATAGACCCGACTCTAACTATGTCAAAATTTGACGTCGTTATGATCAAAAACTAGATTCTATAAGGAGCATCCGACCGAATAACAAGTTATTCCCTCGGAGGCTCGGGGACTAGGGGCTATATCTACAAGTGCTTAGTTTTGCAAAACATCAACAGCAGAGGAAAAGAGGTACCTCCATCATCCGGCCAGCTAAGGAAATAGACTTGGTAAAGGAGTTCATCTGGGCGCTGAACTCGGCTAGGCAGAACTTCTTCAGCAGATCATCTTGAGGGTCGATGAATGCTGCATTGTTCCAGTTCTTCAGATACTCAAGGAGCAGTGGACTGTAACTTTCACCACTTAGACAATAGTTCACCACAAGGCCTTTCATGTGGGCCTCTCGCCTGGCGGACAGAGCTACAGCGGGGCTAGTATGCAGAACCAGCTCCTTGCTGCCCTCTGACCCGGAGGCGGTACACCTGGATGAAGTTCCTGTTGCTGACCCGGAAGCCTTCTTGATTTTTCCAGATGAAGGTGGAGGAGCTGTTTGGAAGATATCTGCGATTGAAGGGGTAGACCCGGAGGGAGCCGATGGGGCTTTCCTCTTGGGAGGCTTGGTGGAGGCTTTTGCTATTGCTGTTGGTGTTGTTGGTGCTGCTACTGCTGGTGCTGCTGGTGCTGGTGCTGGTGATGCTAGGAACAATGGGACAAGAGGACTTGTTGGGGGTGGCGCCGATGAAACTGGCACCTCAAGACATGGTGCTGAGGCCGAAGAACTAGAGAGATCCGGCATTGCCGTATTCAGAGCCGCCCCACTACCCCCGCGCCGGCATTGCCCTCCTCTTGGCGAGGTGGGCTCTGGTATGGCGCAACCGTGGAGCCCTCTTGAATATGGCTGAGCGGGCGAGAATCATTGTTGCAGGGAAGAGAAGGGCTACTGCAGAGTGGGGAGGCTATGCCGGAGCCGCTCTGAGGGATAACCCTAGGAGCTCTAAGAAGAAGAAAAGCACCAAGTCAAAAAGAGATAACCAATAAGAAACGAGGGCAAGCAAAGGAAAAATCCCCAAGTATCAATGCAAAAGGACTTACTCATCCGCGGTTGGAGGACCTCGAGGTTTAGGCGCCCTCCGGACCGTGCTCTCAACGGCCGGCTTAGATTAGGCTTTCACCCCGGACTTGTGCTGCCTCTTCTTGGGCGGCGGCACCTCCGAAGCTGTGGCCGATGTAGCCGCGCGCTTCTGGGAAGAAGCAGGGGCCGGACCATCCGTGGCAAGGGGAGGAACCTCATGGACCTGACCATCTGGCTTAGCTGAACATTCGGACATAACCCGATGCGCGTAAGAGATGGGAACCGGATCAAATACTTCCAGGACCTCAACGTCTGAGTCATCGTCGTCTGGCCAATCCCTTAGAGAAGAGGCCTTACCAGCGCTACGTTTGATGACATCCGGGGTAGGCAGGAAAGTCTCCACCTCCTCAGTGCGGTCCGGCAACCACTTGCTCACCAGCACCTCACCATCCTCCAGTGGCTGCTGGAGGAATCGCTGAGAACAAGGAAACAATTGACAAGTTACTAAAGTGAACCGAAATACAGAGAAGATTCAGGGAATAGGAAAAATAAAATTCACCTTTGGAGGAGGGTTGTCCCGGTTGAAGGGCTCAAGTCCCCACTCCCAATCCTCGGAGAACTCCTTCTCCACATTGAATATGGACTTAACCCGGCGGTAAACTGCCGAATTATCCAGCTCAATGGAAGAAGTCCGGTGGGGGTCGAGAGGGCCGCTCAAGTAGCAGATCTTGTGGGCTTGCTTCTGGAGGGGGGAGACCCGGCTGCGGACAAAAGTAATCATAATGTCCTCCCCCGGAGATGCTCCTTGAGCAGCTCCTTGATCAGGCGCTCTACTTGATTCGCTAGGGCCATGGGTTGCTTCAGAATGCTCTCCCAACGCAAGGTATCAGGAGGGCCAAGCTTGAAGGGGAGGAGCCGGATCAAGTCCTCCTTGGTGGTGTTCCGGACATAAAAAAAGTCCGGGCCCAGCCCTTGCAGGAATCGAGTCCGGTGACCCGGGGGACTACGGAGTTCTTCTGGGGAGAAATGGAGGCAGCGCCACACTGGATCAAGTGTTTATCCTCCGGGCCAAGCTCCTTGTCCGGAACTACATTCCTCCGGATACCAAAGAACTTGATCCAAAGTTATTTGGTTGGCCAGAGGCCGATGTACCCCTCAATGCCAGAAGCAAAGGAGGATAGAGAAGTAATAGCATTTATGGGGAGGTGATGTGGTTGCAACTTGTACGTAGAAATGTAATCAAAGAAGAAATCAGAAGTGGGAAATCCGAAGGTGTGATGCGAAAGAAAGACAACATATTCCCCATAATTGGGGGAAGGAGAGATTTCACCGGAGGCGTGGGGGTAGGCGACACCGGTGGGGACGCGGCGCGTGGCGTGGAGCCAGTCCAGGTCCTCCTCGCGGATGATGGAGCCATCCTAGTAGCCGCACTCGCGGCCCTCTACTGCTTCCTCCTGCCACGCCACCACCGCTGCCTCCTCCTCCGTCATGGTGTATTCTAGATCCTCAAGAGACAAATCGGTGTACAAATAACCGGAAGATGGGAAACGGGAAGTGCAAGGCCCTGTGGTGGAAATCTTGAATGGGAACAGTGGCGCTGGCACGAGATGCTGCCTGAGCATGGCCGTGGCGGTGCTGGAGCAACAAGAAAATGGCGGCGACAGCAAGGTTGTAGTGACAGAGAAAGAGGCTGGGAGGCACAGAGAAAATGGAGGAACTTCCTCTGAAATCACCCCAGGCCCTCTACTTAACCGCACAGCGCGCGTGTCATGGGATCTTTTGCGGTGTCAACGCCTCATGCAACGGGGGTGTACGCGGCCAAAACGGCCAATCAGAGCGAGGCCACAGAAAGGACCATGGGCGCAAATGCTCCCATGATGTGATGTTATGTTATGATTAACGAGGCGCTGTAGTGAAGGGACGTTTACATCAGTTATTCCTGACATTGCGACAGTAACCGACGCATTAAATTCACGTGGCCCTTAAAATGAGGAGAAATGGTGATTAACCTCCACGTAGGATGTGGGGAAGGGTTCAAGGGAAGGAAAGGTAACCCGGATAAGTAAGCAAGAAACCTGGCCAGCGAGGAATTACTCGGAATGAGCCAAAGGATCGCAAGATGAGAAACTCCGGGTTACGTGGTAACTCGGCCTAAGAAGCAAAAGATCTGGATATGGGAACCTGCTGTGGCCTTAACAACTAAAAGATGCTACGACCGCACTAGCTTCGAGGACTAATGTTGGGGGATACCCCCGGGTAGGGTAACGTCGGGGTATAAGGGCCGAGTTAGCCGGCGTACGGTGCGGTCAAAGAAAGTGCTGACCAGGTCACCTCAAGGAAGGCCAAATCACGGTGTGACCCAGCCCATGGAGCATCTCCTTGACTATGGTCCGGCAGGCATAAGTTATAATCCGGCCATGTTTATCTATCAGTTTTGCAGGTAACTTGGTAAGCCCGATTAGCTATATGCTAGCCGGATTATCTTGTGGCTTCCAGGAGAAGGAATCCCCCACTGGTCAAAAGGTGGATTTATTAGTTGTAGCATGAGCAAAGCAAAGTAAAGAAGAGGACCAGCGGGTCAGGGGCGACCAAGGTGATGCGGGCAAATCCAGATAACGTAGCCCGTGTCTGGTGACGCCAAAAGACAAGGATTACGTTGTGGGTTATGTCCAAAGCCTGGACGAGCCGTTAATGAGAATAAATAAGCATCTGATTTAGGCGAGGAGCATATTCGTAGAATATGTTGCCACCTGTGCCCTAGAATTGTAACCCGGGCTCCCCTATATAAGGAGCACCGGGGCCTCCATAGTAGGGGATCGATCATTCTCTGTGTCTAAGGTAGAATTCTAGGGCTAGTTGGTAGGGGGTAAGAGACATTGTCTCCTTCTTACTGAGAGCCTCAAGAGCATTTGTAAACACCATTGATAGAGAAAATACAAGTACTTTTGTGCGTGGAATTACCATGTTCTCCCTCCCTGGGTTCCCCTAGCACTCATTGGCCCCATATTTAGCCTATCCATGGCATCTGCCATGCCACCACCATGCCATTTGACAATGAGAAGCTCCACGTCGTCGAGAGGTAAGGTCTCCTTTGCACCGGTGACTGGCGGAGCGGTTTTATCCAAACCATCCCCACCCCCAACACCGACGAGTGAGTGCACTTCGGCACCCACCTCGACAGAGGTTTGAGTTTTCCTCCCTCAGATTTATTTTCTGAGGTTATAGATCACTACGGAGTGCAACTCCACAATTCCCCCCAAACTCACTCTTAGAAATGAGCGCTTACAGGTCTTTGTGTGTGGGGTATCTCGGAATTAGACCGAGTCTTGTTCTATTACGGTACAAGTTCGAGACACGGAGAAATTCCATCATTTCTGGTAATCCTTACATTACCGGAACTCTCAGCTTTTCTGTTAGGAGATAATGAGTCTATGCTAGGATTAAAGCTAGCGAGTCTGTGAAGCAATGGGCATACACGTTCTTTTACCATAAGGACAGATCGGCTCCCGGCAAAGCAACTGCTTTGCCAGCTTTCCTCGATGGCACCGACATGCCTCAAGAGTCCTAGGACGCAGAGGCTCTGGCACTCACTAACAATCTACTTCTTGCCAAGAGGTAGATCGAATATTTGATGAAGCACAAGGGTCTAAAAGGATCCAACTTGATCCATTGTTGGCTGGCGCGCCGGATCCAGCCTCTCCAACATCATGGTGATTAGCTCATGCATTCAATCACCAAGAGCAAGACAGACTCTCTCCGTATCTACTCCAAGTCTTATTCAGAAAAGGACTATGAGTCCAAGATAAAATGGTTAATCAGGGAGCGGATCGAGAGGAAGATTCTGGACATATGTTTGTATATGTATACGACTAACGATCGTGTGACACTAGTAAGTTTCCAGCAGTCACTTTTATACTTGAATATGTGCACATTTGTACTTTATTACATCTACCTGCAATACTGAGGTAATTCTTCTTTTAGCTTGCTGACCTCCCCGAGTTGGAGCTTTCTCCTCTTGAGGGATATCCTCCTCAGATTTCTCAGGAAGAAGAACTTGTTCTGCTGCCTGACTCACTTACTTGTAAGAGCAAGACTCCGACTGTTTCCATCGGGATGAAAGAAGTACCTGTTGTGAAGAGGTAATCTTTCCTCACAAGGTCTTTGTATTTTATCTCTCATTCTTTCTGAAGCGTAACGATCTTGTATTGTCGCTTATTCACAGCTAAATAGCTCATCACGGGCAAGGGGAAAGGCACTTCGTCGAAGCCCCTACACCAGTCAAATTTAAATTTAACTTCCCCTGCCGCAACGCCTCGGACTCCCACCCCAAAGCCTTCCACAACACCGAAGGTTACTCCGTCTCCAAGTGTTGCAGAAGATCCGGCTCAACATTCTGAGCCATTGATCACAAACCGACGTCACGATGCGTGACTCGGCAACTGACAAGGGTGAAACCTCAAAGGGTAATGATCCCCCGACAGAGGTTTTTGTAGACAACCTTCTCAGTAATCCGGGTATCAGCAAACTTGGCATTACTCGGAAAACTACAGAAGAGATCCAAAAACTGGCTCAATAATGCTTGGAGAGCCAGAACATCACCGCCGAGGAAGAGGTGCTAGAAGCCGAGGATGTCAAGTTCTTCGAGCTTCTTGACTAAGTTCGTGTTCGTGACGAGAAGCTAAAGGCCGGCGTGGCTCTGCCACCACCAATAATCCCACTAACTATCGCCGAGAAGGTTACTTCTGAGGTGAACATTAGTCTCAACAAGCTTACCCATGAACAATATGTAAGTCGGAATTCCAACTCA
Organism: Avena eriantha; assembly: GCA_910589775.1. NCBI lineage: Eukaryota > Viridiplantae > Streptophyta > Magnoliopsida > Poales > Poaceae > Avena > Avena eriantha. The sequence goes on from OU342743.1 coordinate 423,823,523, forward strand.
ATCTTTTACTTTATTTCATATCATATCATATCCTCTAGCCCCCATGCATGAAGTTGGATAAAAAATCTGGATTTATGCTTTCGTAGGATGCCAAAGAACGAACTAGTGTAGCCCCCAAGGCTCGTGCTGATATTAGTTAAAATATTAGCCCTAGTATTTAGTAGACTTCTGACTCTGGGTACTATTCTGACTTACAAAAAGTGAATTCTTACAACTAGGAATTATTAAAGAATATTTGCAATAAGCGGAGAGAGATCAGATCTCTCCTTCTTGAAAATTCTCAACTGAAGATTTCCAAGGATGAGGTTGAAGGTAATCATTTCAGTCCTTATCCTTGCTATTTTTGCTTTCATAGATGAATTTATTATTCGACAGTTTTCCTTTGCTTACAAAACTGGTCAAGTATTCACGTAAAATGATTGAAGAGGCAGAGAATTTCAAAACCCTGGAGGTGGAAAACGCCTACTTACGACGGAAGCTGAATGAACTTAAGACGGATCATGAGCACAACATTGCTAGTGTTCTTGAGTCATCTAATATGGCCACCGAAGAATGTGATCGAAAGATCGCAATCCAGGATAAGAAAATCATGGATCTCAGTGATGAGTTGGCCAGGGAGAAGGACATCACCGAAGCTCTATGGGATGAACTCCAGAGTCTTCGAACGGAGAATACCAAAGTTTACAATGCCATCGTTGGTAACTTTCCTATCTTTGGCCTTTATTTCTTTCCGATTCATAGGAATTCGGATATATATCTGACTTTGCTTTTTTTATGCCGATCCTTTGAACTTACAGGATTCTTCTTCCACCGAGTCTCGCCCCAGCCGGCTTACCGAAGTCGGCGACTTTTTCACAATTTCCGCCAGTCAATGGAGGATATTGGGGAAGTTCTGAAAGTTCCAGCAATCAATAGAGTCTCTGCCTTTGAGGTGTGAGATAAGGCAATGGAGATGCCCTAGCTCATCCGAGACTGGAATAAGTCCTATGCGCGAACCGCAGCATAGAATGCCCTGACAATGGTTATGAGCCACCATGGAAGCATGGAAATTTGGCAAGTAATCAAGGGTTATTCAACTATGGACGAAGACGACAAGGAGCAGAACATCAAGGCCATCATGGACTCCTGTGCCGGCTAGGGATGCCATGTAGCTGATCTAACCATCTACGACACTCCATTCTGCACTCGCGTGGAAACGCCTCCCCCGCCTCCCGAAGAGACAGCCAAAATTTCCAACGATGAGCAAACCAAATCCGATTTACTTGTCTCGGAAAGGTACCAAGGAGAAGGCGATGTCACCAGTGATCCGGCAGCTCCTACCTCTTATCCTGCATTGTAGAGTATCAGAAAAAACAATATGTTATTCTAAAACAATCGGATTGTCATAAGTAGTGTAATATTTTTGCTAGTGCTAAGGTTTGTAAGAACTAATGATGTTGACTTCCTTTTAGCACTTTATCTTTATTTTTGTGTGCCTGAAATTTTACATAAGCACTTATTGTTTTTGTCTATACTTATCTCTTTTTCTAGCTTTCTGCCTCGTCCCTTTTGTGAGCCGGCAAACCTTCAACATGGAAAATTTGCCGAGCAATGGAGCTCAATTGCTAAACCAGTTTAAACTCAAAAACAAAGCCGGTTTCCAATACCAACAATTCACTACTCGAAAAATACCCGCATCCTGCAATCAGATAAAGAACCAAAGTATAAACTAGAAAATTCTAAATTTATACCCGAAGGTAGCATTTTTCGAATTGGAAATCTAACCAGAACAAACATGAGCATAAAGTACTTGCAAGTATTCTAGGATTTTCGACTGTGACATGATCATTCGGAAATAAGATGGCAATATAAACTTCTCAGAAAATATTGAGGTAACCAACACTTTATTTCTCATTGAACATGTACACATATATGATTACAAAGAAAGAAATTTTTAAGAATAAAAGGGACATAGCTGAGCAATATTCCACTATTTATCTAATTCTTCCGGGTCTATACTGCCTCTAGCTCTCTTACTCTTCTTAGTATAAGGTCTTTCTTTGACTGGTCGCATATCAGTTAGATAGTAAGAACCATTGTGCAATATTCGGCTAACTAAAAATGGCCCTTCCCATATTTGGGAAAGTTTGTGCTTTCTTTTCTACACAAGACGGAGAACCAAATCGGCCTTATTGAAATACTCGTTTCTAACTCTCTGGCTATGATACTTGCATAACTTCTGCTGATAGGCTGTTGATCTTTGCCCAGCAACGACGCTAACTTCTTCAATTAAATTGAGATAACTTCCAGCATCCTCTTCGATATACACAACAACTCGGGGAGAAGTGTGAATTAAATCACTAGGAAGAACTGCTTCTACGCCATAGACCAAGAAGAAAGGTGTGTATCCGGTTGACCTGTTCAGAGTTGTTCTTAAGCTCCATATCACAGACAGTAATTCGTCTCCCAAGCCCCTGCAACACGACAAAGTGGTGCTTCAAGTCTTCATTTGAGGCCTTGTAGGATTAAACCATTTTCTCTTTTGACTTGTCTGTTGGCTTGTGGATGTGCGACTGACGCAATGTCAAGACGGATTTTTTGATCGTCACAGAATTCAGCTAGTTCTCCCATAGAAAAATTGCTCCCATTGTCCGTGATAATACTATGCGGATAAACGTACCGGATGATAACATCCTCGACAAATCTGCTGGATGTTGCTCCATCACAACTTGAGAAGCGTTTAGCCTCAATTCATTTTGTGAACTTATCCACCATCACTAAGATGTGAGTAAATCCACTTGGGGCCCATTTAAACGGTCCTACCATGTCAAGCCCCTAGACCGTGAAATTTCATGTTATAGGTATTGTTCGCAGCTAATCAGCCGGAACATAAGCTTGTTTGGCGTACTTTTGGCAGTCTTTGCAGGTCTTGACCAGCAATTCGGCATCTGCCTTGGCTGTGAGCCAGAAAAATCTGTGTCTAAAAGCTTTTACCACTAAAGTTTTGGGTATAGCATGATGGTCGCATTCGCCTTCGTGGCTCTCCCTTAAGATTTCCACTCCTTCTTCCGGAGATACACAGTGCTGAAAAACCCCAGATACACTCCGCTTATAGAGCACACCACTTATTATTGTATAGGTTTTTGCTCCTCAGACGATCTGCTGGCTCAAAACCTCGTCTTTGGGTAATTTTCCATCTACCAAGAAATGCGGGTAGGGTTTTGTCCATCTGGGAATCACAGCCAGAACTGCCACTATCAGATATTCCTCATCAACTCCTGTAATAGAGGGAACTTTGAGGTGCTCTAAAAAAGCGCCATCCAGGACCTTCTTCCGTGTAGAGTCTATTCGAGATAATGCATCTGCTTCGTCATTTTCTGTTAGAGGGATGTGTTGAACCTCAAACCCTTCAAACAATTTAGATAGTTCATCCACCCTATATGCTGCCATGTGCTTATTTGCATTACAGTGATCCGACACTTGTTGAGTAACAAGATCCGAATGTCCATAACACATGAATCGTCGGATGCCGATATCCTTAGCAATCCGGATTCCATGTAGCACTGCTTCATATTCGGCAATGTTGTTTGTTTCCAAGAAGTGGATCTGCATAACAAAGAAAAGCTTATCTCCTTCGGGTGATTTGAGCACCACGCCAGCCCCCGAGCACCTTAGACCCGTAAAAATGCTAGGTCCAATATTACGACTCTGGGAGGTCATTTTTTCGTTGTCTCTGTCCAATCAGCGATAAAGTCATCAAGGATTTTGGGATTTTATTACTGTACAAGGTTTGTACTCAATGTCGAAAGCTGAAAGCTCTATTCACCATTTTGCGACACGTCCTGTGGCGTCGCTATTGTTAATTATGTCTCTCATGGGAGTTGTGCTCACCATGGAAATTTGATGCTCCTGGAAGTAATGTCGTAGCTTTCAAGATGCAAAGAACACACCATAAGCCAGCTTTTGATAATGTGGATACCGCTTCTTTGATTCAGTTAGGAATTCACTGAGGTAGTAAGTCGGACGCTGCACCAGGTGCTCCTGTTTTTCCTCTAGTCTCTCCACCACTATAACGATGCTGACGACTCTGTTTGTCATAGCTAGATAAAGCAACATCGGTTCGTGAGGTTCTAGCGCCGCAAGGATAGGAGCGGACGAGAGTACTGCTTTCAGGTCTTGTAGTGCAGCTTCAGCTTCATCAGTCCAAACGAATTTTTTGGTCTTTTCAGGAGCTTGTAGAGTGGTGCGGCTCTTTCACGAAGCTGACTTACAAACCGACTGATGGCAGCAATGCAACCAGTTAGTCTTTGGACGTCCTTCAGGCGAGTCAGCCTGGAAATATTGAGTATAGCCTTATTTTTGTCATGGTTCACCTCTACACCTCTTTGAGACACGATGAAACCTAAAAACATTCTGGCTGGTATTCCCAAGAAACACTTCTTCGGATTAAGCATTATATTGTATTTGCATAGATTGGCGAACGTTCCTCCAAGTCGGAAAATAAGGTTTCCTTCTTTTTGGACATCACTGCAATGTCATCCACATATGCATGTACATTGCATCCGATTTGATCGTGGATGCAACAGTGCATAGTGCGTTGGTACGTAGCTCCTGCGTTTTTTTAGCCCAAAGGGCATCGAATGAAATAGAAGGTTCCGAAGGGGGTTATGAATGAAGATTTGGCTTTGTCTGATTCCTTCATCCGGATTTGGTGATAACCGGAATATGCGTCGAGAAAACATAGAATTTCCGAGCCTGCCGTAGAATTGATAACTTGATCAACTCTAGGTAGAACGAACAGATCTTTGGGACAAGCCTTGTTCAAGGCTGTATAATCAATACACATCCTTAATTCAGTGGTGTCATTTTTAGGGACCATTATAGGATTGGCTAACCACTCAGTGTGGATGACCTCTTCTATGAATCCGTCTAACTCGATTCGGGCTAGTTCCTTAGCTATTGCTTTTCACTTTTCATCGCCGAAACATCGTATGGAGTGTTTGACGGGTTTAGCGTTTGGGTGTACAATTAGAGAGTGCTCGACAAGTTACCTTGGTACTCCGGTCATGTCACATCGCTGCCATGCGAAGATATCTTGATTTGCTTGGAGGAACTTGATGATCGTGCTTTTCGTTGCGCTATCTAAACCTACACCTATCTAGGTCACCTTGGAGGGGTCATCATCCTTAACCGGAGTCTTCTTCGTCTCTTCTGTTGCCTTGAACTCCGAAGTTGGCTTTGTAACCTCCTTCTTTGTCGTGGGCATCTCGGACGGGTCGATGGTCTTCTTGATCTCCTGGTACTCCTGGGCGTGCAGTATGGCTTCTATAAAGGCGACGTTTCCATCCTCGCATTCTCGTGCTTTCTTTGGGTCTCCCCTAATGGTGATCACGCCCTTGGGACCTGGAGTTTTCATCATATTATAAATGTAACACGGACGAGCCATAAAAGCCTAGTAAGCCGTCCGTCCGAATATAGCGTGGTATGCGCTCTTGAACGGGATCACTTCGAAGGAAAGTGGTTCCGTCTGGTAGTTCTTTGGAGTTCCAAAGGTAACATCCAAAGTGATCTCTCCCAGGGAATTTTCTTGTCTTCTTGGGACAACTCCATGAATATCACAAAGCTGGGATTCAGCTGAGTTTCCGAGATCCTCATCCGACACAGCATTTCGACATACAAGATGTTAATGCTGCTGCGCCGTCCATGAGGGACTTGGAGAAACCATAGCCGTAGATAAGTTGATTAACGACTAAAGCGTACTTTTCTCTCCTATGCAACTTAGGCGGATGATCAGCGTGGAACAGTTGAGGGATATCCGGAACAGTTGCGTTGAGCTCATGCAAAATTGCCTTCTTGACCTTAGCTGGTTGAGACCCAAGGAAAGTGACATAAGTGTCTTTCTTCTTTGGGAGGTTCTTCTTTCCATCCGACTTGAGATTTGAAGGCTCTGCTTCCTCCATGTCAGAATCTTCCTTGGTCTCTTTTTCTTTTTCAAGACTGTTCTTTACCTTTCTTCTCTTGGCCCTATTCCTAGAGGATTCGTCTTTCTTGATGTCGTCATTGAAACGACACTCGGCATTTGTGTGGGACGAGCCCCCTTTGGCATCTAAGTGACGCACACACGGATTGTTGGAAATGTCGACCCAAGTGTAGGTTTTTCCAGGTTGCTGGTCTCCTCTACCTTGGACTCTTGATGTCCCACGACCGCGGCTGCCGCCGCCTCTGCGCCCTCCTCGTCCTCCAGACCCGAAAGTAGCATTGACAACCGTCGTTTCCGTGTTGGGATTTTCTTCCGAGGTGTTCTTGTGCTTCTAAGTTGGTTGCTTTGGCTATTTTGCCAACGGTGGTATAGCTAGGACATTCAGTAGTCCTTCTATGTCATTGTCAGCATCTACATATTTGCTCGCCGTCTCTATCATCTCTCCGAGATCAGTGATCTTGTTGCACTTCAAACGGTGACGTAGTAAACCAATTGGGAGTCCTGCAATGAAAGCTTCAATCCTAGTTTGATCATTTACTCCTTCACAGGATTTCTTGGTGTCGATCCATCATTCGAGATAATCTCGACAAGTTTCCTGGCTTTCTGGGTGCAATGTTGTAGGCATCCTACCGTACTGGGCCTCCGATATGTGCCTTCGAAATTCTGAAAGAACGCACTTTGCATGTCATACCAATTGTGGATGGTGTTTTCCGGAAGTTCATTCAGCTAGGATCATGCCGTCTTCCTCGGCATAAGTTGGAGATACTAGGTCGCGACCAAGCTATTTCCGCCTTTGGCGATGCAACTAGCCTGGAAAAAATCCCAAAGCCAAGTATCTGGCCGGTCCACACCATCGTAGGCTTGGATGTGTCTCGAGATAGCAAATCCTTTCGGGAAGTGTGTTTCTCGAATGTGCGATCCGAAGCATTTTGGACACACATAAATATCATCGGACTCGTAGCGCCGCCTCTCTATGTTAGAGTTGATCTGGTGTTTAGCGTCACTTGGTGATAGGGAACACCATCTCAGTTGTTCGCTGTGGCTGCGGTGCCTTGGAGCTGGGCTTCTGCTTGTGCCACCACCGCCTCTGCCATGATGCGCTCCTTGGCCTCCTCGATAGCTGCTATGATGGCTGCTTGGTGAAGAGGGTGATGCAGGTGGATTGTTTTCGACTGAGTGTTGGCCTCCATACGGAGCGTCGTTATTTCGGTTCCGGGGAGGGTCTTGATTACGACGAGCCCCCTGTAGGCTTGAGTCGGCACGGTGTCCGTCGTTCCATCGTCTGTCGTTTCCCCCATTGTGATGAGGTTCAACCGGATGGCTTGATGTCTAGGAGGTGGCATCCTTTGTCGGTATTCCTCCTGATGTGGTTCTTCTTCATCTTCCTTGTAATTATTTGACTGTTGCCGGCGAGGCTACCTCAGAACCAGTGCTGCAACTGCATCTCGCTCTGTGGATGGGGCAACATTGCTCCAGTCACATGTGGCTCTGTGCCGTTCCCCTGAAGATCCAGTTCTTGAGTAGTTGTCTTCCCGATGGTCGGGACGGAGATGCTGTTCTGGGTACCGTCAAGGCCTTATGTCATGCCAAGCCGGATCCGTGCAACATTGGTTGGATTTAGAGACTAGTTTAACGCATCTCCGATGAGTGTATGGGCACTAGGGGTAACCACGTGTCCATCCACCGGAGTTTCCTTTGGCTCGTCTAGGATTAAGACTCCATCCGAGTCTTCTTCATATTCTTCGGCAACTGCCTACTTAGCTGGAGGATCCTTTGCCAGAGTTTTCTTCTTGTTCCTCTTCTTTGCCTTCTTGGCTGCGCCGGTAGCAAAGACGGCTTTGGGTCCGTTTCCTGGAGTCAAGCTCTGATCAGTACTTTCGGACATCTAGATGTCGGGATTATCTCCGAGATCCATGGCATCCTGTGCTCTGGGAGAGTTCTCTCCGGATCCTTCGTCCATGGCTTCTCCTTCTTCTGCAGCTTTGGAGATGTACTCCTCTTCATATTCCATGGAGATCTTTCAGAAATCCGCCGATGTCATTGAATCATCCGAAGATGCTGGTAAGTCGGTGTTTGTTCCGATCGCCTCTAGCACCTAGTATTTGTGTCTCCAGAATTGGCAGAGCTGGATCCGGATCCAACATATCCAATGAAGTGCAATGCATGCATCATGAGGTAGTTGCAGCCTTTTTCGTGGGCTTCCTCAAAATTTCTGTTGGTTTGGAGAATTTCATCCACGCTGGCGTCTGATGAGTCCATATTTGCATCATGTTTTACATTATTATTTTGCATTGTAGATGTAGGATCTTCGTATTTTATGGCGCTCGCACACACATTTTATGTCTGTTTTCACCAGGATCATGACAGATGATGGATCCAATGGATACAATTCTTGGAGCAGTTGTACTATGGAGAAAAGGAGTAAAAAACAACATAAATCGCTTATTTGGGAAATATTAAGAAATACCAGAAAAAAACCAGAAGCGAATCAGGGAGGCAGAAGGTCCAACGACCAACTATACGACCACAACACATTTTCCGGCCGTATAGTTGGCACCACCTCCGCCTTGTGAAATAGTTTAAGCCCATGCAATTGGTTCTAGGAGACGACATACAAAACACCCAGAAATCGCAGAAACCTCACCGCTGGAAGGCATATGGAGGGGGAACTCATCCACAAGGATCCGTCTTTGCCCTGTGCAGATCCGGGAGGCTAAGGCATCGATCTTTATCAACTAGAGTTGCATCACCACCATCTCCATCCATACCATCTACATCTTGTATAGATCTTATTGTAATTCTCGTACTCATTGTGTATTTATACAAGTACTATTCATCTATGATTATTTGCATTACCATTACCATGATGTTGATTGCCTCCATATCTGAGTAGACCATTAGTTCTTGGGGAGGTGGAGAAACCCTAGTATGAGATTGAAATAAGATAAAGTCTATTATGATATTCATCGCTACAAACATGTGTTAGATTTTCTACATCTTGATGTTGAGAGAAGTCGACCTCTCAATATTTGCCTCTCGTGGGGACTTGATGGCGGGAACTACTAGTTGGTAGACGGAGGCATGCTAGCACTTACAGTGACTACAAATCTATTGGCACCCCTTACATATCAACTTAGGAAACCGAGGAAACTCACGGAACACTATCCATGCCATGGAATACGTCCTGCGGGATTATGTCTTTTAATAGCGCAGTAACTCGATTGTTGTCAATTGCTGACCGATGTGGCTATGAGGATGATGAGAGCAGCGGTTGTTTCCTAATTGTCCAAATACGAAGTTCCTCCCACACATACATAGTTGAGAATGTTCATGATGACAATCTTTATCTTAGATCCTTATATTACTAGTGGTGTAGCCGCTACTCCCTGAGAATGATTTTTCCTTATTGCAGTTCCAATCTCTCTTACATACACAATACTTACTTTCTGTATTAAGTTATTTTTCTTTACTTTACTATTGCTCTTATACCTAAAACCCAAAAACACCCTTTTACACAATACTCACATTTTATCTTGCTACATAGAACTTAATCTAGCATTTCTATCGTAATATTTATTTCAAGAGTTACTAGACTTCAGACTCCTGCTCCCTGTGGGATCGATATCATTATTTTGAAACAAGCTACAAACGATCTGTGCACTTGCAATCATCGAGCTATTTTCTGGCGCCATTGCTGCGGAGCTAAGCGTTGCAGGTCTTTTAGTTTTTGCTTATTTATTTTTGTCTTGCTAAATTTTGTTTGAGTTACAGGTTCCGACCAACATGATGGAGTTTGAGCATATGACTAGTGCTAACCCACTCAACTACTTTGGGAAGCCCTATTATATTTATAACAGAGACAACTCCAATAAGAAGACAAGGGGATTTGAAATAAATCCTCTACTACTTAGTATTCTACATAAGAAGCAATTTACTGGAGATGAATAAGATCCTGATCCATATGATCATATTGCATGTTTCAAAGATATATGTGGCAAGTTTCTATTAACAGGATATACCGCCGATGAGGTAAGGGTTAAAATTTTTAGTCAGACTTTGACTAGTACAGCTTTCTCATGGTATATATCTCTACCACCTGAAGCCACTACTACTTGGGATAATCTAGCGTGTGAATTTCTAGCAAAATATTATCCATTGAAAAAATCTTTTGGAATCAGGCGTCTGATAATGACTTGGAAAAACCGTTTTAATGAAGGACTAGTAAGAGCTTATATTAGATTTAAAGATTTACTACGTCTATGTCCGCCTCATGATTTACCTGAATGGTATTTATTGCATATCTTTTATGGCGGTTTAATTGAATCTACTAAAATTGAACTACACTCTTTCGCAGAAGGAGCCTTTATGAATCTTCCTATACCTAAAGCTTGGGCTTTACTTAATAGAATTCATGATCCTAGAGTTTCATGGAATTTTGGTGTAGGAAGTGAAGGAGGCGTGGAAATAGAACATGATCGTATTCATGACTACAATAAAAAAGGCCATGTAAAAGAATTATCTAAATAACTTTACTTGGATTCATATCTTGTGTTGCAAGTTGTCAAAGATTTTGTAGAACATATTAAAGCTCCAAAAGAGGGACCGGTCAAGTATGATCCACCACCCGAACCTGAGAAGAAAAGAGAATATAAATCAACACCAGCCTCCTTTGAACCAACAAATGAAATGTCTTTTCCTAACATTTCACGAAAGCATATTCTTGAATATGAACATGTCAAAGCAGTATAGGATAAAAAGGAAGAAGAAAATTTGCCATAAGTCGTGGAACATTTAGAGGAAACCAAAGATGAATAGGTAACCAAGGAAGCAATTATGGCTATGTACGCACATTGTAACATAGTTGAACTTGATGAAGATACTTCCATATTGGTTGAAGGTAAAACAAAGGTAAAAGATGTGGGTAACCTATTCTTCCTTGCATATTTAAAGAAACCTCGCATTATGGTTTATGTCATCTTGGCACCAAAGTTAATGTTATATCTTATGATTTCTATTTAGAAATAAAAGTAGAAATAGAACCGGCTACAATTGAAAATACTGATATGACAATTATGTTAGCCAACAAAAATCTTAGAATTCCAATGGGAGTAGTTGAAGATGCAACTGTCACAATTGGCAATAAAAACTTTCCCATCGATTTTGTAGTTGTTGATATGCCAGCTGACTCTTTGCCCTATTATATTTGGAAGAAACTTTTTGGGTGATATAGGTTCCTATGTCAATTTCAAGAACGAGATTGTGTCTCTTAAGCTTGGGGGAACAAAAAATAAATTCCATTTTTCCACATTTATAGACATGCCTCCACAAATACAAGAAGAAGAAGAAGAAGAAGAATAAGAAGAGAGAACTATTGAAGAAATGGCGGCTCTTTTATTTGGTAATCAAGAAGAAATAATAAATGAAGATCCAAATTATGAAGAAATAGTTATGGAGGACAAGTCCTTGGAAGAACTAGAAGATGAATTCGATTCACTTCCCATAATGGGACCTCCAAGTGATGAGGATTTTGAAGAGACAGAAAAGAGAGGGGACGAGGAACTACCACCCCTAGAGTTGAAGACTCTACCAAATAATCTCAAATACAGATTTCTAGATGATACAAATAAATTTCCTATTATTATTAGTGCTAAACTTTCAGGAAAATAAGAACTTATGGAGATACTTAAGGAGCATCACAAGGCCTTTGGGTACTCAATGGATGACTTGAAGGGCATCGGTCCCATCATAGCCGTCCATTGAATATTCATGGAGAAGGTGCTAAACCAGTTGTGGAATTTAATAGAAGATTGAAGCCTGAAATGAAAGAAGTGGTAAGAAAGGAAATTGTACGCGTACTGTATGCAGGTATAATCTATCATGTTAAAGAAAGTGAATGGGTAAGTCCTGATCATTGTGTCCCAAAGAAGGGCGATTTCACTATTGTTCCTAATGAAAATAATGAATTGATACCTACTAGAACTATTGTTGGGCATAGGATGTGCATAGACTTTAGAAAGTTAAACAAAGAAACTAAGAAAGATGACTATCCTTTATCGTTCATAGATCAAACTTTGGAGAGGTTAGTAAACCATAATCATTTTTGTTACTTGGATGGTACTCTGTTTTTTCTCAAATAGCTGTTCATCCTGATGACCAACTTAAAACAACTTTCATTAGTCCTTATGGTTTACATGCTTACCAACGTATGCCTTTTGGTTTATGTATTGCTCCAGCTACTTTTCAAAGATGCATGACTGCAATTTTTGCTGATTTCATAGAACTTATAATGGAAGTATTTATGGATGACTTTTTTGTCTATGGAACTTCGTTGACTAGTTGCTTGGATAATCTCAAAAGAGTTCTGCAGAGTTGTGAATAAACCAATCTTGTTCCAAACTGGGAGAAATACCATTTTATGGTCAAAGAAGGTATAGACCTTTGACACAAGGTATCAGGTAAGGGAATTGAAGGTGATAGAGCTAAGGTTGAGGCAATTGAGAGAATACCACGACCCATGGATATTAAAGGTATAAGAAGTTTCCTTGGTCATGTGGGTTTTTATAAAAGGTTCATTAGAAATTTCTCTGGAATATCTAAACCTTTGACTAACCTCCTGCAAAAGGGAGTAAGATTTTATTTTGATGATAAATTTCTTGAAGCCTTTGTTCAACTAAAAAATGCTTTATCTCATGCTCCCATCATTAAACCATCTATCTGGGATACAACCTTTGACTTAATATGTGAAGCTAGTGATGATGTTGTAGGAGTAACTCTGGGACAACATATTGGTCACAGATTTAATATTATACATCATGCTAGTAGAACTCTAAATGGTGCTTAGAAGAATTACCCAAAGGAAGAAAATGAACTATTTGTTGTATTTTTCTCTTGTGATAAATTTCATTCTTACATAGTTGATGCAAAGGTAAGAGTTCATACGGATCGTGATGGTTTAAAAGAACTCCTTGTGAGAAAAGAACATAAGCCAAGATTGATTCGTTGGATTCTATCACTTGAAGAAATTGAGTTGAAGATTATGTAGAGGCAGGAAATAGTTCAATGCAGTTTCCATGATTGCCCAACAAGACATCACTCTTGTTGAGAGGAACTTTAGTCTTGGTGATTTTCGTTTACGAGAATTATTCAAAGAATTAAGGTCAATTCCTTCAAGAGAGAAGAAGTCTTTGTTGTTGGAGGAACTTTCTCATCCCTGAATAAGCAAATGGTAAGTCCAAACTAAGTGTTCTTACCCAAATAAGTGATTTGTTTTCACAATTTTACTCCTAATGATTTTCTAACGTTTTAGAGGGTTTTTACCAACTATACGGGCGGAACTATACGACCGGAGAGGGAGCTCCTGCCATATAGTTAGTCGTTAAAATCTCTATATCATCTTTGTGAAATTGTTTTCGATATCTGAAGCCTATACGGTCGCAACTATACGACCGGAGCCAAAATTCTGGCCGTATAGTTGGTCGTTACACTCTCATATAGTTTTGATTTTTGGTGTATGTATCTATATGGTCACAACTATAAATCCAGAGCCAAAATTCCGGCCATATAGTTGGTCGTTAAACTCTCAGGAACTTTTGATTTTTTGTGTTTGTATCTATACGGTCGCAGCTATACGACCGGAGCCAAATTCCGGGCCGTATAGTTGGTCATTAAACTCTCATACACATTTTGTTTGTTATTCGTTCGTAACGATTAAAAAATCCATGATTGGAAATATCTACCCGGAACCAACTATACAGCCGGACCTATACGTGTCGCACCCGTATTGGTCGTTACGCAACAGGACACTTTGAAATCCATGATTTCTTTCCCTATTTTGTTTAGATTTTTTCTTGGACGACAATTTGGTGTTCCTCACGAGTTTTGCCGATCTCTGACCCCCTTATATACTACCATTGTCTCTCTCTAATCACAATCTACCAGAACCAATCTAGCAATGCGCTATCCCGTCCTAGGCCATAGGAAACCCATGGGGCTCATTACTCCTTGCAGGGACCGATCTAGCAGCTCGTACATGGAGGACGATGACGAGGAGGTGGATAGGTTTAGCCCGAGGTACAAGGAGTACGTCGAGCCAAGCTACTTCAACAATGATTCCGAAGATGATGTGGTTGACGTATATGATCCACTAGAGATCATCTGGGCGGCAAGGAAGAAAGCTCAACAAGAGAGAGAAGATCGCAAGTCACATGGGAAAGGGCGTGTGGAGACGGTCAGGTATATCACCACAGATCCAAGGCTGCACAAGCATAAGGAATTATCTAATATTGGTGCAGGTGCTAGCTAGGAAGGGGAGTTTGCACTCTCAAAGTCAACCATTGATGCTCGTATGAATGTTAAGCCTCAAGAAGAGTGGAGGTACGGTTTCCAGTTCCCCGTTCCATCAATTATGGATGAGGGAAGAAGAAGCTGTCCCTAGGACCAAGGATCGCATGTGGGCACTGGAGATATATCAGAAGCATGAGCTACTCCACGGTGTCCAAGTCCATCACCGTCTCAGTGAGATGGAGAAGAAGGAAGACCTCCTTCCATTGGTGACTAAGCTCGCAGGTAGAGTGGACACTCTGCAATCTGATCTACACAGGTGCTATAGCCGCATAACTAATCTATAGGAGACCAACAAGAAGCTACGCACCACGGTGTTACACGCCATGGCGCCACAATGATCTACAACAATCGCGGTATCAAATAATCGCAAGGGATTATTTGATCCCGTCTGGCTTGATTCCAATCTTGGGGAGATCTTTAAGACCTTGTAATCTATCCTATAAGTTTTTATTATTATTTTTTCATTAGTTCAAACTAGAAATAAAGTTTGCATCATTAGAATTCACTTCAGGAATAGTCGATCCCGTTAATGAAATTCACTTCAGCATATTATTATATATGGAGCAATACTGAGTTTGTCTTTCCTTTAATGATATATGAATGGCTTGAGTATGATTTTACTTGCACTTGATGATAGCATTAGGAGTCTTCCACACCATTGGTATTAATGGAACACATAAAGATAATTTGGTCAATATGCTGTAAGTCTACGGTTTTATTTAAAAAGAGAAATTATCTATACAATTAAGTTGAAAAAGGGCAAATGAAAGCGCTATCAAAATAGAGTGAGAACAAGTCGAGGTAGAATCTCCAAGTCATAAGAATGCTTCATATACAGTTGGAATTTGATAATTGAGATCGTTGAACTTTGATTTCCTACTTAAGGTGGAATATATGGCTAGCTCCTTTGCATAGAACTTAAAACAAAAGTGTGAGCATATATGCAAAAGAAAAGAAAAAGAAAGAAGAAAAAGAGCGAATATGCAAAGAGCAAATAGGAATATACAAATATATTGTAGTATGACAAAGAGACACTTTTGAGATTTTGAATCCCAAGTGAATACGTTGATCCTAAAACACTTGGGACTACCTCGTTAACTCATTCGGTTGAACTGGATACATTTACATTATGTTGAAATTCATCTTTTATGAACTGTTGATAACTAAGGTGTGGAAGCTTGCTAATACTATTCAGATGGTTCGAGTAAGGTACTATTCACGAACTTATTCCTATGTATCGTATATGATAAACACATGCTGCAACTACCTCATTTATTTTGATCGACTCAGCTCCATGAATATGAGGATCACATCCATTAAGCTAAAACTTGCTCGGGACGAGCAAGAGTCTAAGATTGGGGAAGTTGATGAGTGCATATTTGCATCATTTTTTCTTTATTATTTTGCATTGTAGATGTAGGAGTCAAAAACAACGTAAATCGCTTATTTGGGAAATATTAATAATACCAGAAGAAAACCAGAAGCGAACAAGGGAGGCACAAGGTCCAACAACCAACTATATGACCAGAGCACATTTTTGGCTGTATCTATCCGACCGTATAGTTGGCGCTGCCTCCGCCTCGTCAAATAGTTTCACCCCATGCAATTGGTTCGAGGAGACGACATACCCAACACCCAAAAATCGCAGAAACCTCACCTCCAAAAGGCATCTGGAGGGGGAACTCATCCACAAGGATCCATCTTCTCCCTGCGCAGATCCGGGAGGCTAAGGCATCGATCTTCATCAACCACCACTGCATCACCACCATCTCCATCCATCCCATCTACATCTTGTCTAGATCTTGTTGTAATTCTTGTACGCGTTGTGGATTTATACAAGTACTATTTATCTTTGATTGTTTCCATTACCATTACCATGATGTTGATTGCCTCCATGTCTGAGTAGATCATTAGTTCTTGGGGAGATGGAGAAACCCTAGTATGAGATTGAAATAAGATAAAGTCTATTATGATATTCATCGTTGTTACCATGTGTTAGATTTTCTACATCTTGATGTTGAGATAAGTCGACCTCTCAATATTTGCCTCTCGTGGGGACTTGATGGAGGGAACTACTAGTTGGTAGACGGAGGCATGCTAGCACTTATAGTGGCTACAAAGCTGTTGGCACCCCTTACGTATCAACTTGGGAAACCGAGGAAACTCACGGAACACTATCCATGTCATGGGATACGTCCTGTGGGATTATGTCCCTTAATAGCACAGTAACTCGATTGATGTCGATTGCTAACTCTTGTTCCAATCTCTCTTACATACGCGATACTTACTTTCTATATTAAGTTATTTTGCTTTACTTTACTATTGCTCTTATACCTAAAACCCAAAAACCAAAAACATCTTTTTACACAATACTCGCATTTTATCTTGCTACTTAGAACTTAATCTAGCATTTCTTTCATAATATTTATTTCAAGTGTTATTATACTTTAGACTCTTGCTCCTTGTGGGATCGATATCTTTATTTCAAAATTAGCTACAAACGATATGTGCACTTGCAATCATCATCGTCGTGTTGCATCATACGCCTCAACATGTGCCTCAGGAAAGGTTGATCCTTTTCGGCATTGGTAGAGTCGGAACCAGAGCTGTTGTCTTGCTCCTCCTGGATTTTGACCTCGTTGGGAAGATTGATCTGGGATTCGGCCTCCCTAGGGAGATCCACTCTAGATTCGACGTTCACAGTAAGATCCGCTGCAGGCTCAGCTTTCTCCACTATCTCCGCGATAGATGCGGGCTGGGTGGGGTTAGGGTTTTCCAGGATCCGAATCTCCAACGACTCCACGGACAAAGTGGACCCAGAAGCTTCTTCTGCCTCTATCATCACCACTAGGGTGGGTGGGGCAGGTTTAGTGAAACCGATGTAAACATCAATCTCACCAAAAGACATGATGATGTAGACAATCATGTCCTCCCTAGTTGGAATCCAAGTCTCGTCGAGAACGATGAGAGGGACATCGCTGGCATAGAGGAGGTGACCGACGACGATTGTCTTGCCGATTCTGATTCTTGTAGATTCTACTCCAAACGCAGATCTGAAGCTCACTTGCCCCACGGTGGGCTCCAACTGTCGTCGGATTGATGACAAGTACGCCATGACGGGGTCTTTGAGGCGTGCGGAAGAGAGGGGTGTGAGACGTACGGTGTTCCCGGACGGTGAGCACACAAGTTTACCCATGTTCGAATCCACCGGCTTTGGATGGATCCTACTGATACGTCCATTTTGCATCACTTTTCTATTTCTTAATTCACTATTATTCAACGCTATATTTCGTATTGAGAGGTGATACTTATATTATTTCATCTATTTTTGCATGGTTGATGACTTTTGGAGCATGGACCGCTGCAGTCAGGATTCTGATGGAAAAGGTGTTGTTTGGAGGCAAAATTCGCGAAGATCAGAAAATCCGGGAAAATATAGGAAAAATCCTATTTTTCTAGAAGACTAAGGATGCCAGAAGATGAAGTGGAGGTGGGCCACAGGGGGCCCACACCACCCCATGGTGCGGGCAGGCCTAGGCCGCGCCTAGAGGTGGTGTGGCCACCCTGGCCCACTCCAGCCTCTCTCCTCTCGTGTATATCATCCCCACGAAACCCTAAGACTCAGGGAGCGACCACAGAAAGATTCCGCCGCCTATGCGGGGCGGAAAACACCGAGAGAGAAAGATCTCTCCGGCAGACAGATTTCTGTCGGGGGAATTCCTTCCCGGAGAGGGAAGATCGTCGCCATCAACACCACCATCAAGCTGGGCTTCATCAGGATCATCATCACCATCAGCACCCTCATCACCATCTCCATATTGCTGTAACAATTGGTTGAATCTTGCTATAGTTCATAGGGGAAACTTTCCCGGTGTTGATTACTATTTGTAGTTGATGCTATTGAGTGAACCATTGAATTATTGTTTATGTTCACATTGTTATACATCATTATTCCATCTCTGATCATGATCCATATGATGTCTTGTGAGTAGTTCGTTTTGTTCTCGAGGACATGGGAGAAGTCTTGTTGTTAGTAGTGGAGTTGTGTTGAGAAAGATTCAGTAGATTGTTATTTAAGTTGTGATGTACTTCTTCTAGTGGTGTCATCTAAACGTCGACTACATGACAATTCACCTATAAGGGCCTAGGGGAATGCATTGTGTATTTGTCTACTAATCGTAGGGGTTGCCAGAGTGACAGAAACCTGAACCCCATTAGGAAACCATTGCACAAGGGACGTAAGGGTCTTAGAGTTTAAAGCTTTTGTTAGGTTTCTACTTTAATTACTTTCTTGTACTTTGGATGTTTGCAAGGGGTATAATCACAAGTATGTATTAGTCTTGGATGGGCGGTACATTAGCACAGGTTCACCCACACAACACTTAGCAAGCTAAAGAAGATTAATCGACTATATGAAGCGAAAGCACTTGATAGTCTTCCCATGTGTCCTCGAGAACGTTTGGTTATCTTAAGTAATACAACCGGCTTGTCCTTTGCTGCATAAAGGATTGGGCCACTTGCTGCATTTATTCCTAATGTCTTTTGTTTACTCGTACTTTGTTTACTTGCTTTATTGAAAACCCCTAAAAATCCGTTTGCTAAGTATTTGCAGAGAATTCCTGATCCATACCACTAGCCAGCATCTTCTGCTCCTCGTTGGGTTCGACACTCTTACTTATCAAAAATACTGCGATACACCCCCTATACTTGTGGGTCATCAAGACTATTTTCTGGCGCCGTTGCCGGGGAGTGAAGCGCTATAGGAGAGTGGAACTGGTAAAGGAAACTTCTTCTGTGAGTTTTGTTTACTTCTGCTAGTTGCTTTATTTTCGTTATGGATAATTCGCTGAGTTTCTTATTTGGTAATGCTACTACCACTACTAAGGTAGTAGATAAGCCACCACCTGCTGAGAAAGATGTTTTCAAAATACCTACAAGAATTATTGATCGTGTTATGGATAACTACTATGTTGGGGATGGAACTGTCCATCCCGGTGATCATTTACTCTTTATACACGAATTATGCGGGTTGTTCAAGTGTGCAGGTATTACTATGGATCAAGTCAAGAAGAAGTTATTCTCATTATCACTGAAAGGAAGAGCTGAGGAATGGTATAAGCTGCTGAAGAATGGTCAAGCTCTGGAATGGGAGGAAATAGTGCCTCTCTTTTATTCAAAGTTTTATCCTCCTAGTGAGATTCATAAAGATCGGAATCAAATATACAACTTTTGGCCTCTTGATGGAGAGAGTACAGCTCAACCTTGGGGGAGATTGAAGTTACTAATGCTCAAATGTCCCATTCATGAGCTCCCCAACAATATTATTATCATCAACTTTTATGCAAGGCTCCCTCTACATGATAAAGATTTATTGGATGCTTCTTGTGCTGGATCATTCAGTCGCATGGAAGAAGAAGCTAAATGGGATCTTCTAGACCGTATTCAAGACAATGCTGAAGCTTGGGAGAATGACAAAGGTAGAAAGTCAGGTATAAATTATGATTATGAATGCATTGAATCTTTTATGGGAACTGATGACTTTCAATATATTAAAAATGCTTATGGTCTAGACTCTCAAGCTATTGCTTCTTATTTTAAGGCTTCTGCTTCCTACATTGAAGTGCCTAAAAAGAAGTGGAGTAAGTATCATGAACCTTATAAAGATATTGCTAAGAGTGTTCCTGCAAGAAATACTGAAGTTTATACTGCTAATCATGTTTTACCTAAACCTTATATTGAGAAAATGCCTTTTCCAGTTAAGGTAAAGGAACATTCTATGATGGCTAGTATGGTAGATGAAAGTATGAATAGAGCTATTGAACCTGATAAACAAATGGTCGATGAACCTATTATAGCAAATGTGAAAGACTTTGTCACCAAGTACGAAGAAGAGGGACATACTATCCTTTGTAAGGATACCTCTAATATTGTTTCACATAGTAGTGTTATGAGAGCTAATATGTTTTCTATTAGAATAAGTGATCATTGCTATGATGGTCCTTGTAATAGCTATATTGTTAAGTTTATGCATGACACTGAAAGCTACTATGAGAGAGGCAAAAGTGTTCTGATGCATCTCAATAATATCAAGTTTCCTTGTTTTACGCTGAAAGATTTTATGTTGCACTTCTTTTGCCTTCTTATGAAAGTTGCCTTTGGTTTCAATAGCTTGTTTGTTTACAAAATCCCCTTGCATAGGAAGTGGGTTAGACTTAAATGTGTGTGTGTTTTTTCTTCTTAATGCTATCTTTCACTTCAATCCATATCCCTATAAGAGCTTCTTCAAAATTATCATGCCCATCTTAATGGATATAAAAAAAGAGCTTTGTGGGAGACAACCCAATATGTTTTTGCTTTTAGTTTGTTTTAGTTTCTTTGAGTCTGGGAAGTTATTACTTCGGTAATAACCTCTCCTTATCCGTTTTGTTTGGTTTTTGAGTCAAGATCAACCTCTAATGAGAGAGAAATAATATTTGGGGAAGTTGCTGTCCCGAAACAGATTTTTGTGCTTCACCGTAAAAATTCGTGAGAGATCTCTGTATGTTGGATTGAGCTGTAAATTTTGTGCGTCTGCCCCAGGTTGTTATTTAACTTTCGTTAGTTTTTCACTCTTTGATTTGAGCAACAGAAGATTTTCAAAAAAATTGATCTTTACCTGCTGGTCTGTTTTGACAGATTTTTCCACTCTTGCATTTGCTTCTTTATTCGATTTCCTTTTTGAATTCTTTTTGGGTTTTCGGAAGGAGTTGCTTCAGTAGCTTATGTTTTGATGGTTTTCAGTTGAAGCTGGACTCAAAAGGTTTTATCACTTCACTTATACTAATGTTGCTAATGAGAACTATGTGAAGTTTTGTGTGAAAGAAATTTCCAGGAAGTGGACACAATGCAGTAATAAGGAAGAGAAAGGTTTTATGACTCCAATAATAAGTGTATGAAGATGAAGATATTGATGATATTCAAGTGATGACTCTAGAAGAATCTAGTAGATACCAAATTCAGAGACCTGCAGAGTCCGTTTCCAACTAGGTAACAGTTCTGGTAAGAAAAGTTCCGCGAAAACACAATCCAACTATATTTTTGCAGTTTTCAGTCAATAAGGAAAGTTACGAAGCAAAAAAGGGACGGAAACGGAGCCAGGGTGGCCGACACCACCCCATGGCGCGGGCCCACCCCTGGCCGCGCCACCAGGTAGTGAGGCCACCCAGGACTCCGCCTCCGACTCGTTTTCTCCCAGTACCTTCCTTTTGATGTGAAACTCCGTAATATATAACCCCCCGGATCTTCCAAGGTTCGTATATCATGTTTTCATCGTGTTTTTGTTTCGATCTATTTCTGCCAGGACATACTCTTTGAAAGTTTAGAAGCACAATGGTGTCCGCCAAGGATAAAGGGAAGGAACCTATGGAGGAAGACCTCCAAGACCTCGGGAAGGAGAAGGAGATCAAGAGCGAAGGCGAAGAGGAGGCAAAGCACACCGGCACTACCGTTGCAAGCATTGGAGTGGTGGCGAACCCTGCCAGGATCAGAAGAACTGCAAGGATGTCAACTGGAGGGAAGACTCCGCGTCACTGATGGGCACCACGGACACCTCCTCCACACACCAAGAATCCCTTCCATACCTTTATCCATAACCATGCAGGAAAAGAAGACTCCAAGTGGGAAGAATGGAAAAAGAATCACAAGAGCCGGGATCCACAAACTGAAATGATTATGGGCCGTATTGAGCACAACTCGGAGTTGATTCGTAATCTCACCTTCGAGATTGAGGACTTGGGGAAATTGATCAAAGAGCTCATCAAGAGGGTACCACCACCACCTAAGGAGTAATTCGTCATCAGGTTTGGCATCCCCTTGGCTTGTTCCAAGCTTGGGGGAGTGTCGCAGTATCATATCAATATCTTCTATCTTTTTACCTAATTAGTAGAGTCATATCATGATTAGAGGAGTTATTATGTAGTATGATTTGCATTATGGAAGTGTCCCCTATCTCGTTAGATTTGTATCCCTTGGTGTGATTTCCGTTATGGAATATTAATAAGAAGTTCTATCATTCACTCTTTTGCATAACTTATGTTAGTTTTCAATTCGTGGTTATATGATTGATCTTGTGTTAGTATTGGTAGCACTTTGGGATCATTGAGTTAATTTAGTTGGTTTTGGCAAACCTGGCTCGGTCAGTAGCAGCACCTTTTTGAGAGTTGAAAAGAAAAAGATAGAAGTACTCTAAAGAGAAAATTAATTTCATCATCTTTCTTTCTTGATTTGCTCATAAGTCTAGTTTTCTCTAGTTAAGATCTTTTGTGCTTCCAAGGAAGATTCCATGTTTGTCTTTATCACTTGTATGTTTGTTTGTTTCCTTCAACTCCTGTACTTGCTACCTAGCCTTGCTAGCCAAAAACCTGTACTGAGAGGGTATTCTTCTCGTGCATCCACTCCTTTAAACCAAAACCTTTGCCATTTGTGTCCACCATACCTACCTAGTAGCATTATTGCTATTCCAAGTAAATTCTTGTTTTATCTACCTCCCAAATTAAACTTGTTATGTGAAAATTAGTGATTAAAGCTCTCACGAACTTGACGGCACACTTTACTTTCTTGCATTTAATAAACTTGAACCATTGGGTCCTTCTTTGTTGCGTATATGCTTGAGCTTTATGAGTTGAAGTTAGCCGAACCATGTATCATGGGGACCGCTTTCAACACTTCATTGGTACGTGTACCTAGTTGATATCATGTTCTTTTGCTTATGGATCCCGGCGGTGTGAAATAAAAGTGGAACTTGTAAGATCATGCAGTTTATATGTGTGTGTGTGAAACGCCTGGGCCGCTAGCCTAAGCCATGCCTAATCATGGTGGAAACTTGAAGCATAACTATAGTGAGCATTCTATGAAGCATCCTCAATAAAAACCTATGCAAATAGGAAATAAAAAGATCGCTGAGATGCTCACTGTCTGCTTGCCTTGCCATTTTGATTATGGGATAGCTCCTGTGTCATGTGCAAGGGGTACCCAAAGCGGTTCTCAATGATACGCATGTATTTAGAGTGACAAGAGCTTGCTCGTGACTGAAGTTGAGTAGCATGAGGATCGGTACTCATAAGTAAGGGGCATGGGACTCCAATTTATAACTTGTCAAGCATATCCTCTTAGTTGTGTCACTTTAACCTTAATCACCAAAAGATGCCTATGATAGGGGCAATGAGAGCTGAAAGCTAGTAAGTATTATAATTTTTGGGAGCTCTTTATGAGACTTGCAATACCTACTTCCCTCTTTGAAGGGCCTTTCTTTTACTTTGTAGTTGATTCAGTAAACCTATTCCCTTATATCTCAGCAAGTATTTTGAGTTGATGTGTTTCATTCATTCATATGATGATTTATTCAATCATGTTTCTTATGTTCCTTGTTTTGCACTTTGCTCTTATCTTGATGTTTACTACTTTGAAAGCTATCTTGAAAAACCAACTATTGGTGAACTCCAGCAAATTATGAACTATTCTTCGACCAAGAGCTAAGTTTGCCATTACCAATTATGATAGACTTTATGTATCTTTATTGTGTTTCCTATAATCATTACAAGATGAGTTATATAATAGTGAGTTGTCTTCTATTATGATCTATGTATTTGATGATTGTGATGCTTCTTGTCCGTATTCTTTTATTGACTCTTCACTCCATAAACCTGAGGTCATGTTTATTGAGCTCAGTTTCGCTTGGGGACAGCCGAAGTCTAAGCTTGGGGGGAGTTGATACGTCCATTTTGCATCACTATTCTATGTCTTAATTCACTATTATTCATTGATATATTTCGTATTGAGAGGTGATACGTATGTTATTTCATCTATTTTTGCATGGTTGATGACTTTTGGAGCATGGACCGCTGCAGTCAGGATTCTAATGGAAAAGGTGTTGTTTGGAGGCAAAATTCATGAAGATCAAAAAATCCAGGAAAATATACGAAAAATCCTATTTTTCCAGAAGACTAAGGATGCCAAAAGATGAAGTGGAGGTGGGCCACAGGGGGGCCACACCACCCCATGGCGCGAGCAGGCCTAGGCCGCGCCTGGAGGTGGTGTGGCCGCCCTGGCCCACTCCAGCCTCTCTCCTCTGGCGTATATCATCCACACGAAACCCTAAGACTCAAGGAGCGACCACAGAAAGATTTCGCCGCCTCTGCGGGGCGGAAAACACCGAGAGAGAAAGATCTCTACGGCAGACAGATTTCTGCTGGGGGAATTCCTTCCCGGAGAGGGAAGATCATCGCCATCAACACCACCATCAAGTTGGGCTTCATCAGGATCATCACCATCAGCACCCTCATCACCATCTCCATATTGCTGTAACAATTGGTCTAATCTTGCTATAGTTCATAGGGGAAACTTTCCCGGTGTTGATTACTATTTTAGTTGATGCTATTGAGTGAACCATTGAATTATTGTTTATGTTCAGATTGTTATACATCATTATTCCATCTCTGATCATGATCCATATGATGTCTTGTGAGTAGTTCGTTTTGTTCTTGAGGACATGGGAGAAGTCTTGTTGTTAGTAGTGGAGGTGTGTTGAGAAAGATTCAATAGATTGTTATTTAAGTTGTGGTGTACTTCTTCTAGTGGTGCCATGTGAACGTCTACTACATGACACTTCACCTATAAGGGCCTAGGGGAATGCATTGTGTATTGGGCTACTAATCGTAGGGGTTGCCAGAGTGACAGAAACCTGAACCCCTGTTAGGAAACCATTGCACAAGGGATGTAAGGGTCTTAGAGTTTAAAGTTGTGGTTAGATTTCTACCTTAATTACTTTCTTGTACTTACAGATGTTTGCAAGGGGTATAATCAAAAGTACGTACTAGGCTTGGATGGGGCGGTACATTAGCACAGGTTCACCCACACAAGACTTAGCAAGCTAAAGAAAATTAATCGACTATATGAAGCGAAAGCACTTGACAGTCTTCCCATGTGTCCTCGAGAACGTTTGGTCATCATAAGTAATACAACGGGCTTGTCCTTTGCTACATAAAGGATTAGGCCACTTGCTGCATTTATTCCTATTGTCTTTTGTTTACTCCTACTTTGTTTACTTGCTTTATCGAAAACCCCTAAAAATCCGTTTGCTAAGGATTTGCAGAGAATTCCTGATCCATACCACTAGCTAGCACCTTCTGCTCCTCCTTGGGTTCGACACTCTTACTTATCGAAAATACTGCGATACACGCCCTATACTTGTGGGTCATCACCTACTGCTGCTAGAAATCCAGTAATACAGCAGAGCCGGAATATGGGTACAAGCGTTTCTCCTATGCGAGTTGAGATTGTAAAATATTGTCGGGTGCCCTAAAGGCTAGTCCCTAGGACGTCTTATCTAGATATCCATCCTAGGGTTTACAGGAGAGACCTATCTAGCTATGACTAAGTGTCGGTTACAGAGCACACCTTGAACTACAAATAACACTACATGCCTATGTCGGCAAGTCTTCTAGGCCTTCCCGTAGCCGGACTGGACTCCGTCTCTTCTCCCTGATTGGGCCACCCATGAAGCAAAGCTCTAACCCGAAGTGGGCCACCATGGTCAGTGAGGCACAATGAGGATACCCAGAAAGTATATCCCCAACATCTGGAGGCCCTAGAGGACCTTGCGCAATGCCCGCCAAGTCTACATATGGTCACTGCATACGCACAAGGGCTAGCGCAGCCTTTCCCCAGCCACCAGTTGCTGACGAACGCACTCGCGAACCGCGCTCATGTCGTGAAACTTATGGAGCAACGCAAGGACACTGGATGGTGCTCGATCCAACGGAAACATGGAACCATACACAGCCGACAATGTCATACACGCGCGCCTCAGGAAGTTCAATACCTAGAAAACATGGTCTTGCAATGTGGCGAGCACAGTAGCCCGATTCCTATCGGTCCAGAAGAACCCTCCGGCCTCGAGCTCAGACTGAGTACGGCAATTGAGTAGAATGTTAACCCTCTCCTTTTCCTCTAGCGGAATAAGGTTAACAACTACACACACAAGACAACAAAGTTTCAGTCAAAGCTATAGCAACCCAGGTAAAAGAAAAAAATAGTCTAGGAGCACTCGCATTGGAGCTGTTCGATGATACGGGTAACCTCGCCTAGTAGATAATTCTCACGTTCAGCGGCTTTGTCTGCTTCTACTTGCACACATCAGCATTGCCACAAATAATCAGCACATTCCTCTCCAACTCCTTCATGCGGTCGTGCAGTAGAGGGAGTTATGACAGTTCGTCCACCCTCAAACGCAGGAAACAATAGGAGCAGGAGATGATGTCATGTCCTGCATGCCACTCGCAAGCCCCTATCCAAGCAAACAATCAAAGGATAAGCACTACCGACCAAGAGGTAACAACCTAAAGAAAAACAAGACGCAACAAACAACCAATATATATACATGGGACTCAAATTCTTCTTAATGGATCACGCCCACAAAATTACTCGATGATACCACAAGATCCAAGCATGAATATACAACAAAAGAACCAGCAAGAGCATAGCCATGCCTATGCAGAAGCACCCGTGGGCTTCGCGGACTCCATGGCAGCCTCCAACGCTGTGGCATTTGCGGCAACACCCCTGATGCCATGGCCTTCACCGTGTTCAGCCGCTTCTTCTCCACGCAGTACTTAATGAGCGTATCAATGAGGCGAGGCCTGATACATTGCAAATGTATCTATAATTTTTTATGTTCCATGCTTGGTTTTATCCACTTTCTAGTGTTTTGTTCCAACTTTGGAGTACTTTTCATATGATTTCTTGGACTAACCTATTAACAAGAGCCATAGTGTCAACTGCCTGTTTTCTGCTATTTTTGGTTCTAGGAAAGTCAGAAAATGAATATTCTCGGAATTGGATGGGACACAAGGCAAGGTGCCTATTTTTCCGGAAGGGATCAAGTGCCAAAATACGAGACGGAGAAGGGCCAGGGGCCGGCCACACCACCTGGCCACGGAGCCAGGCTGGGCCCGCGCCAGGGGGTGGTGTGGTGGCTCCCGGCACCCCCTCGGCCTCTCCTTCCGCCTATATATTGCCCTCGGGATGAAAACCCTAAGTGCCCGATCAAAAATCCACGAAAGAGTCAGTAGCCGCCGTCATCTCCATACCTAGATCGGGAGGGATCTGAAGCTCTTCCTGGCACCCTGCCGGAGAGGGGAATTCACCCTGGAGGCCTTCTTCATCACCATGCAGTCCTCCGGTGTGATGCGTAAGTAGTTCATCCTTGGACTATGGATCCATGTAGCAGCTAGATCGCTGGTTTCTCCTCCTTTGTGCTTTCATGTTTAGATCTTGTGAGCTCCGTTCATGATCAAGATCATCTATCTATAATTCATACATGTTGTGTTTACGGGGATCCGATGGATATTGACATGCTATTTCAGATTGATTATTGATTCTATCATGTCTTTGTTATTTGAGATCTTGAATGCTTTCCGTTGTTAGTAGCTATCTTGGCCAAGTAGATGCTAGCAACTCCAAGAGTTAGTTTTTATGCTCGATAGTGGGTTCATGCCTCTGGTAATCTGGGGAAGTGACAGAAATCTCTAAGGTACTAGATGTGATGTTGCTACTAGGGAGAAAACCACAATCCTTTGTTCATAGAACAATCGTATTGTTTACTTTAGACGCAGTTCGTAAAGCAATAATCTGTTGCTTGCAACTAAATACTGGAGGGGGTTCGGATGATAACCTGAAGGTGGATTATTAGTCATAGATATAGTTGGATGGCGGTCTATGTATTATGTTGTAATTCCCAATCAAGTCTCAGAGGAGTCAAGATGATTAGTATATGCATGTATTGCTTTCTCGGTGTTTGTCAATTGCCCTGCTGTAATTTGTTCACCCAACATGTTAACTATGTAAGGAGAGCCACCTCTAGTGAACTATGGATCCCGGTCATTTTCTTTACATACAATCTATAAACTGTTTCTACTTTGTGTTTAATTTCTACAAACTTTTACTTCTTTCCGTTCGATACGTTTAATCCTTTGTTTTCCGCAAAACACGGTGAGATTTACAACCTCATCGCAAGTTGGGGACAAAGTTCTGTGGTTGTGTTGTGCAGGTCCCCACGTTGCTACTAGCACCGGTAGTGCGCCCTACCAAAGCTCCGCTAGTAACACCTTTGGGGTGTTTCCTTGCTCCTACTGGTTCGATTAAACCTTGGTTTCATAACTGAGGGAAAACTTACTGCTGTGCTCATCATACCTTCCTCTTGGGGTTCCCAACGAGCTCTACGTTGAAAGTCGAGCGCATCAAGGCCCATAATTATGACATTGAATAGCAAAAGGAGAAAATGCTACCTCTTCACCTTCCACGGTCTGTGGCATCTTGGATGTGATCCTGTTGATGTTCAGCCCGACATCGCAAACCTGTGCCATCGCCAGCCAAGGGTAAGCACCCTCTCCTTTCGACATCTTCTTGTAGTCCGCATGCACGTCCTCGGCAAAAGCTTCAGAAAGACCATCAACGTCTTCAATGGCCTTGGCCTTCTGCATCATCTCCTCTCGGAGACGTCCAAACATGACCATGGCCTTCTCAAGAGCATCCTTGGTGGAGACGCTGCGGTCTTTGATCACATCCATCGCACCATCCAAGAGGTCCTCGTGGGTGAGAGCTCGACGGTCGAACTCAATATCTTCCGCATCTGCGAAAAAATTATAGTTAACGGCCAAGGTGAGAAGGAGTCAAAGAAGGTATGGAAATAAAAGCAAACCCAATCGGAAAACCTACTAGAGAGGGCTTGAGCAGCCGCCGGGAGCTATTCTGCAATCCGCTTCTCTCTTTCGGTTGTGGCTGCTGCCTGGTCTTCCTCGTGCCGTTTTGCCTCCAACTTATAGCACTCGAGGGCTTCGACCGTGTCCGTCCTCTTTGTCTCTGCCGCGCTGAGTCTCTTTTCAAGAGAGCTTAGCCAACGAAGAGCTTCATTGTTCTCCTCTGGTGTAGAAACAATGTATCAATCAAAACCGGACCTTTGTTACCCATATGCCACATACAAGGACAAAAAACTTACTTTGCAGCTACTGGTGGTTAGCATCTAGCCGCACATGTTCTTGGCTGAGGCGAATCATGTTCCGAAGAAAGGGCTGCAGCAGAATCCACGTTAGATGAAGTAATGAAACCATAAGTTCACTCGAATGACTGTGGCACACACTTACGTGTTCACCCAAAGACTCTTAAGGTTCTTTCTTGGTTGTTCGGTTGAGAACCTTATGCTCCCCCAACTTGGAGGAACTCGAGGATCTCGTGTCGGAGCTTGCTACTGTCTTTGAGGAGGGCTCGGGTTTCTCCACGCCCTTGCCCCTAGAGTCCATGACTCCTTCATCCTCCAGGTCCTGGCCAATGTTGGATGATGATGATGTTGTAATGCTTCGGCAGGCACAAAATACATTCAATACAAGAAAAGTAATGCGAGGAGCAAATCTAAACAACGAACAAGAGGCAGAGGCTCACCCATCAAACATGTCGAGGTCAAAAAGCTCATCTCGCTTCTGCTTCTTCCAAGGAGGGGGAGACATGCTATGGATGGTACCGCAGGAATCGGATCCACGGTACCCTCTTCGGGAGAAAGATCTTTTGGCACCTCCAGTGTGGAAGCATCCCAATCCTCGCTCCGCTTAGGCTTGTGAGACCAATCCTTGATAGACTCGGGGCTACCTGTGCCTCGGTAACAGGCATAGTCGACTCTAATTCGTCTTCCTCTTCAGCCTCAGGAGGTATTACACCCGCCGGTTGAGGAGGCATTGAGCTTGGAACTTTCCACTCCTGTAGTAAAAGAGATAATGCCATTAGGTATCCACTAAAACTTTCTTATAGGCAAAGGAAGCATTCAACAGAAAATTACCACTGGTGTAGGCTAAGTGGCGCGAAATGGCTTGGTGTTCAACTCTGCAGGAAGAGTTTCTTCGTGGTGATATTGGTCAAAGAACTATTTTAGTTTCGAGCTCCACTGATGACATCTATTTGGGGAAAATATGTGTCAGATCGAACACGCTAGTCCAAAGGCAGATCGGATAAGCCCTGGCTTCCAGAGGTTGCACCCGACGTTGTAGCCAGGTTCGTATGAGGTCCATGCTACTAACCTCTTTGCATCGGATGATCTGAAGGTCGTACACCCTCTTGTACAAGATCTCCACATCACGGTTTCACCAGGCATCACGACGTTCTTCCAGGATCTCTTGTTCTTCAGCTCCGCATTTGAGTCGAAAGGAGCAATGCAAAACCTCTGCTCCCCCACCTTCTGGTCTCGGATATAATACCATTTGTCCCTCCACCCTTGGGCACAGTCGACAAAATTGAGGTTGAAATACTGAAGATGGGGATTTACGGATATACCGCATCCACCAATGTTGTACAATGTGGATTTCGACCCTGATTGCCTCTTCACACTAAAAATCATTTTGAAGAGGCAAAAGTGTGGCTCGATACCGAGCCAGCAATCGCACAGGGTGACGAAGAAGGCAATATGAAGAAAAAAATTGGGAGTCAACTCATGAAGCTGAATCCCGTAGAAGCAAAGAAATCCACGAACGAAGTCGTGGAGGGTGAGAGAAAGGCCTCAAAGGGGAAAAGCGAGAAACATAACATGAAATGCAGCGGGAGGATTAGGAATCACCTCCGGTCCAAGGAGTCGGCATCATCTTCACTAGCCAGAATAATGACAGCCTGGCAAAGAGGATGGAGCTCATGGAGTCTCAATGTAGAGCGCCGCTAGGACCCGTTGGTAACACGGCATCCAGTCCCCTTCTTGGGAGAAGCGTTAGCGGCACCGGATCTAGCAGCAGTGGCGGACTTGACAAACTTCTTTTTTCCCTACCTTTCTCCGGTGGAGGGATCGAAGGAAATAGCTGGGAAATGCCTTAAGCACGTCCAGTGCAATGAGCATGAGAAGAATAGTGGGGAGAAGTAGAGCGACAATGTTAGCGGCGCGAGGAGGAATAAGAGGCAAAGTGTCAAAGTTACTACCGGAGATTGATACTTAAGCACCGCGGAGAAGATATCCTACACTCAGAAATCTTAAATTCTGCCATGCGGTCTACATCGGTGCCTATGCATGGCAGGATCAACTGAACCGTCGTCGCACGATCCCCACTCAACACGGAAATCGACGAGACACAGTTAAAACCCACAAATTACGTGTGACTGGTCAAATCCTGGTCAAACGTTGGGGCCCACCTCCGTCTAGTACCATCAACACCGCTCAACCCGGCGGTTGGGCTCATCAAATCGTCAGTAGTGACATCATCAGCATTCACACTATCATCTGTTTGAGATGGAATTATACAACGAAAACTTTTCTTCAACTCACTCAGTTTTTTCTCGAGTCTACGATTCGACGAAACACTCGGGGGCTACTCCTAAAAGCAGCGCTGGTCACGCACCCGAAGATTTTTCAGGCCAAGTGTTACACCATTAAAGTACAAGCACAAGCATACAACGCCTTGATTCCTTCTTCGAATTCACGATTTGATTTCGAACTCGGGAGCTAATCCCATAGGGAGCGCTAGAAGCACATTTGACAATATCCGGCCAGACGACATCAGTTAAAAAGGCTCAAAATCCACACTCGAGTATACGAGTTGAATAGGCACTCAGGGGCTACTCCCGTAGGGAGCGCTGGTCGTGCACCCTATGAAATGATATAAATTGAAATGCAATTCTAATAAAAATGCGTTGATGACATCCGCATCATATCATCATAAGCAGTCGAAGCTTTCGGCAAATTCGCCCCTTCCCAACCAGAGATTGCCTTACATAGACACAACGGCTCTTGGGCCACCCTAATCTCCTCTACGGTGACAAAATATTCGGATGTCGCGTTAACAACATGAAGATATGACATGCAGATACAATCCAATAGCCTGGAAATGCACTTGATGTCCTCTACCAGAAATATATCATGCCTATAGGAATGATGAAAAGGCCTCGACGGACACGTCGACTGCAGACATAAAACATTGGAATTCGACTGTGTAAGGCCTCCACAGCTTGAGTCGAATTACGCCACCAATTTTCTAGATTCGAGTCTGGGAACTCGAGTTGGAGTAGATATCGTTGTTTTTCCCAAAGGCAGTTAATTGATCCTAATCTGTCAGATGAATCAGGCATGTATGTCAACAAACCCTATGACTTAATTAATGTCACCCGATAAACATTTGGATGATGAGCACTCGAAGACTTTATAGTCTCCCCCCAAATCTATGATTCAGACGGAGACATGGGTGTGCTCCACGGGCATACATGCCTAGGAAAATGGAGCCCAAGAGGGTTCAGGTGGCCCAGGCCCAGGAAGATATGACTCCTTGAGGAACACGACAAAGTGTAGATAGAAAACTTTAAGGAAAAAACCCTAATCTATAACCGACTCCGCCTATAATCCCAAGACCTAGCCTCCCTATATAAAGGATATGAGGGGCAGCGAGGAGGATAATCTGCAAGCCTAGTTTACACACCGCTAGATTACCTCTATGCACCCATGTAATCCTTGATTTCATCCATAATCAAGAGCAGACAAGCAGTAGCAGCGTTCCTTCCGAGGACGTGAACTGGATAAACCGCGTGTCCCCGATGTGCTTTTTTGCTAGCCGATCAATGTGTACAGCACTCCCCCACTTCCTCAAAGACAAGTCCATCATCCATGGGCAATTGATGAGTTAAAACCCTCATTAGGGTTCTTTAGGAGAACTTTGAGATATTGCTTCACAAATTGCCTGCATCACCTTGACGGAGTATTTAAGACCAAAGGGCAAGACGACGCAAGATCTCAATGTCCTCTAGGGGCTACTATTGGGGATATGCTAAATGGGCATCACCATTGCATATCTCTAATCCGGATAACCCGGGTGGCACATAGTTGATAGCATGGCCCATGGCCTAATGGATGGCCCAGTTAGATGGATCCAGAAAGGAGGCCCATGCCGAAAGAAGGAAGGCTACGGTGTTCTTATCGACCAACCCGAAGCCTTGGAGTACAAGACACGAAGACTAGTTAGTATTAGTGTAGGACTCTGTAACCTGTCTGGCAAGGTCATTTCCCTGTAACCCTAGGTTCTAGTGCCTTGATAAGCCAAACCTGTGGGAGCCTTAGGGCACAATTCATAACACCTCGCACATTGAACCGATCCCTGTAGCTCCGCGTATTGCCATTATAGTGATTTATAGCAGGAGTAGGGTTTTTCCACTATTGTGGGACTTGAACCTAGGTAAGGTGTGTTACCTTGTACCCATCATCTCACCGCCTTCCCCCCTCTCTAAATGCCCTATGTCAGGACCCCTCCATGGCATACTTGTTGGCAATCCCACAACAAGAAGCTAATAAATAAAGTTCTTTATTGATATCTCTAATGTTCATAATAGTTTTGCATCATGTTATAACTCTATTCAGCGGAAACATTAATCCATGTGTGGTATATAAACAAATAGGTCCCTTGTATCCTCTAGTACTAGTTCGTTGGGTAGATGATGTTCAAGGTTTCCCGATCATGATTTGACTAAAAGGTCAACTAGCAACAAGGTCACTTAATGAAGTGATGGACACACCCGACCATAGAATTTCAACGTGATCCAGTCACAATGTTCAATGTTGTGATATCTGGCGAAGCCTAGTGACTTAATCCTTCGACCATGAGATCATGTTTAATCACTATCTCCCGTGACTGCTTTCATCACATCAAATGCCATGACGTAACTAGGTGGCTCAAAATATGTGCATTGGGTATTCAAGAGGAATAGTTGAGGCGTATGTATCGAGATCAGGATTTTCCTATCCGAGTGACGAATAGATACTCTGGTCCCACTCGTTGAAATTGCATCAATGAGATTGCAAGAATGTGACTAGGTCAGGAGGATGTAATATCATGGAAACGAGTAAATGTGTTTGTCGGTAACAAGATCAAACTATATATGGATACATGATATCATGTCTTGGACAAACCAAGTATCTTTGTGCAAAAGGAATAACACTTGATATTTAAAATGTTCAAGAGAAAAACCAAATTCGTGGAATATACGGGGGCCATCATGTGTTTCCAGATACCACTTTTGGTCATTGATCGTAAATATGTATTGATCATGTCTAAATATTCTCAAACCGGATGGGTGTCACTCTTAAGGGTAAAGACGCTACAGGTTGATCCTATACTAATAGAGAAATAGGAGGAGAGGGAACCAGAAGTGTTCCGAAAATATACCGAAGTGTTCGGACATTGTTCAAAATGAATTTTGAACAAGGAGGAATTAAATAATATTTATTTAATATTTAATTATGAATTAATATTAAATATAAATTATTTAAATAAAATAAAAAGGAAAAAATCCTCACATGGGCCCTCCCTAGGAGGGAGGAGGCCCAAGAGGGGGGAGGCGGCAACAAGGTGGGCCAGGTCGACATGGTAGGGACTCCCACCCCACCAGCCACCCTAGGTGGGCCAGGCGCGTTGGTGGGGCCCACCCTAGGCAGGTGGCCACCCCTGTCACCTCTCCTCCAACGTTTAATCCCACCCCGGGACTTGGAGAGCGGGAGTTCCTCAGTTTTTCCTATATATAGGGGTGCTATTCACCCCAAACCCTCATCCCACAATCGGCCTTTGCCATTATCTCTCTCCCTCTCTATGCCTCTCAAGCATGTTCCAAGTTTAGAATGTTCTCTATGAGGTAGAGTTTTCTCCACCCAATGCACGTCATTGTGCCGCCGGAATTGGTCCGGATCTCCTTCTTCCGCTGCCTTGCTGGACAGGGTCCTAGGAGACGTCTCTACACCGTACGCGTGCAAAACTCGACAAGGCACTGCCATTAGTTGTGCTGGACGCTTGAAGCCTTCTAGATCTCGAGGTCTGCTATGCTCGGCTTCATCTGCAACGTTTGTGCAAGAACTGTAATCCTGTGTCCGATCTTTAAGGGTATGAACACCATATCTCGCTTGTTACTATACTTCGCCATAGATAGATCTTGGGTTGATGCATTCTCGTAGTAGGAATTTTTATGTTTTCTACCACGAAACCCAATCAGTGGTATCAGAGTGATCTATGTGTAGATGTACCAGTATGAGTAGAACACACGTGGATTATTTGGGCATTGATTTTTTAATTGCTACCCTTCCACGTGTACTTGCTAATATCATGGCAATGTCGGATGAAGCGGCTTGGACCAACGTTACTGTAACCTTACGCGAGACAGGTTCCATGACTAACATATGGCTTGTACCATATAAGTAGGTGATGGGTGTCTGTCTCTTCAACATGAGTTTATATGGAATTTACAAAGGACGGCCCTGAAAAGGGATAAAAAGCAGCAACTATTTAATCCATGTTGTAGTTGGATTCGTTGGTCAGAAACGGTTCTAATGCAAAATCCCAATCAACCACGTAAAACTTGCAAACATAAATTAGAAGCGTCTAACTTTGTTTTGGAGGAGGGAAAATGATATGTGTGTTTTAAGGTAAGTGTTTACGGGACGAACAACCGAAGGCAAGGTGGAACCATGAACATGGTGCAAATGTCTCTGTTCTCGATGGAGATCAAGACACGACAAAACCACTTCATGTCACACATATATAACTGTTTGCATTAGATGTTAACTGTTGTGTGAATCTTATCGTGCTCGTACTAGACTATGATGGTAGCATAATAAGATAATCCCTCTATTTTAATTCCAATGTTCATGTTCTCCCACAAGTGTGCACCACCAAGAAAGTATGGAAATGTCCACTATTGATGTTGATAGATTCTTTTAAAAGAAAAGGAAATTCTGAAAGGGAATCTATAAAATATTTGGCAGAAAATAAAAGGCTGGAAACGTCCAGCTTATGTAACATCCCACTTTCAGCAACCCTGATTAGTTGTCCAGAATGCAAAAATCGGGGGAACAAAACCTTATTTTCTTGTTAAGTGGTGCACTATTTGCTTGTTTGTTTTTCTGTGTTCATGCATCTGAATGTGTAGTAGATGTTATACTCGTCTACCTTCCCCTCATTTGACAAAAACTATTTAACAAAACTATCTTAGCTTATCTTACGTATTCTAAAAATCTTCTAGCATTTCAAAACATGAGCCAAGATGCCTTTGTAGCAACAACTATTTCTTAGCTTCTATTTACAAAACTATGGAGATCTGTATGATATAATCTCCCTAGGTTTTCAAGACAAAACTTTCAACTACTCTTACCCCTAGGTTTTCCAAAACCTTTTATAAAGCTTTTGAGTTCTATTCTTGGAATCTTACCTGCTTCAAAACTTAAACCTTTCAAACTACCC
Source organism: Avena eriantha (assembly GCA_910589775.1). Lineage (NCBI taxonomy): Eukaryota > Viridiplantae > Streptophyta > Magnoliopsida > Poales > Poaceae > Avena > Avena eriantha. The sequence goes on from OU342743.1 coordinate 423,860,093, forward strand.
ATCCTTACCACAAGCTAAGCTTGATGGTAACCCTAGTAAAGTTGAGTTGCATGCTTAGACGAATTGCCTTAATCTACTATATGACTGGTTAGCTTAGGATATAGAGTGAGCTACCCTAGGAGCTCATCCTCTAGGATCAAGATAAGTTAAGATTACAAAACCATAAGAAAGATTCCAAAGCTGGATCTGATCTCTAGCCACTATGTGATAATCTAAAACCCTTAACTAGATCACTTCTAAAATTATCCCTTCTAGAAGCTTCCAAGTCAAGGAAGACCAACTTCAAGAATGGATACTTTCTACTCAATCTACACTTCAACATCATCCCCTTGATGATGATTTGGAACCTTGCATCCTCTCAAAACCATCCCCTCTTATTTCCTATTCAAAAACCATAAGTATGCATATTTTGGAAATGCACATAAACCATATTGTAAACCATCTTAAAGACTCCCAAGGACCACACTTGCCCTTGGTTAGACCATCCTTTAAGCCCTTTGTTCTTGATGGTTTGGCCGGCAACAAGTTAATCTTTCCTGCAAATGTTCCCAGCATGCCTATTTTGGCCAACTATTTGCATGAGTGTGCTTTACTTATGAAGGTCTATCCATCCATACTTCACGTGTTCCAATTGAAGCTTTGTGAATCCTAAACCCACATGGTTTTGGAGGCTATTTGATAATCTGCTTTGGCACCCCTAATTTATTCAAAGTTTGTCATCAATCCTTGGAGAGCTCGGTCATGATCAACCTTAAACCTCTGTACCATGGTGATCTAAATCACTTGGTCTATCCATTAATCTATCCCATGACCCAAGGGGAGCCTTGAGCTCCTAAATCTAACAAGGTTTTGATGGTATAAAGATAATAGTGCCCAAGATCATGTATTCCATGTTTTAATCCGAAATCATGTTAGATTTTCAAAACCCAAAGTTTCAAATGATAGATACACATTGTTGACAATATCAACCTTGGAAGTATAAATTTAGCCAAGATTTTTTCCATAATTACTTTGGCCCAGAGACTAATTAATTCTTTTATTTGACAAAAACTACAAAACTCCCTCTATGAAAGAATGATTGTCATTCTACAAAACACTTTACCAAATTTAGGCACATTTGAGGCCTATAAATCATACCCTATCTTCCCACTTCAAAAATAAATATTTTTGAAGAGTTTTAATAATTGTGTTTGCCAAATTTCTAAAATGGCAGAAATGGGAAAATAATTGTTTTAAATACTTCTCTGGCTCAGTATATCTTGGGAAAATTTTCCAATACGTGAATCCCTATTTGGGACCATCTCAGATCAAAAGAATCACCCTGTCAAATTCAAAATCTTAAATGAATTGAATAAAATAGATTCATCACTATTTGAATAAACGATATAAATATGATCTAAAATGGTCCAATAAATCCCAAATAATTCTTGGTGATGCACATTTACCATTCCTATCTACCAGTAACTTTGAATCATCTTGAAAAGATAAACTTTGAAGAAATTGCTCATGATCAACAAAAATTGGGAAAATGGGAAAAGATTACCCAATTTGAACTAAATCCCTACCAAACCTTCACCCATCCTCATCATTAACCACCACAACAACCATTACCCCCCTAGGTGAGCTACACTATAGCTATGCAGTGTAGCCTCCCTTTTCCACTTGTCTCTAGTGCTTGTCTATGAAGAAGACACAAGGCAAGGCCTTTTCTAGCCTTTAAAAGTCTTGCAACAACGGCCCTGCCTCTCTTTGCCGTGCTTCACAACCAGGACCTCTTGTCATCTCTCTCACTGCCCATTTCGACCAACCCATGGCCAGCACCACCCTCCCATGCCCCCTCCTGGACCTTATCCATCATAGACCGTCACCCCTCGGAATAAAAGGCGAGAGGCCCTTGCAGCTCGACCCTGCCCATCTATTCCACTACCCGTTCATCCCTCTCTCATGCCCTTACCCCGAATCTCCGCTCTCCTATTGTGTGGCCGAGGATAGGGCGTGGTGCGAGCTCGCGCACATGGTGGGCATCGAACCCGACCATCTTAGATCCCCCTGTACTTCTAGATCTACCCTCTCTCTCTGACACCTCCTTCATTCTCCCCTTTCCTTGCAGGATCACTCGAGGCCGCCGCCCAAGCCCAATGGCGAGCGAAGCTCCTCCTCCACGTTGGAAGCTCTCGAGCGCCTTTCCTTGCTACATGCATCACCAATGCACTCCCTAGGACCACCGCGTCCTTACGAGACCCTCTGTTTCGACATGCACCTACCCCTAGATGCGTTCCGGCGAGCTCCCGAAGCCAGCCCCATCGCGGGTGCGTGTAACCATGTTTATGCACAAAAATCGACGATGCTGCCCCTTGTCAAGGTCGGCACAGTGCATCACGTCTCCTCCACCGCCTCCCAGCTCCTCTCTGTCCTCCGGTAAGCCTCCCCGCCTCCTCCTAGTATCCTCCTAGGGTTCTACTGCTGCCGGACCAATTCCACTAGGAACAACGACGGAGAGGCATCCGTTCGCACAAGATCAGGCGGTCCCCGTGCCCCATGCCTCTTTGGCTACTTCTGCAGCTGACGAACGGGCCTCGCCTATCTATTTAAATCATTAGCTCCCATGTGCTGCCTAGCCTAGTGGTCCAACTCTGTGATTTGTGGGCCATTTCGGTGTCGGACCCTAATCTGCTACCCCCTATGCTTGCCCTTTTAATTAAACGATTTTCCAGGCTTTTTAATAAAGCTGCTAGGTTTAAATGCCTAAGAAAATGGAAAATATCATTTTGGGACTAGATTCAAATTCCTATATGTTCCAACATGTTTTGCTTAACATGCAGAGCCAACCCTTGGTCAAAAATCTCTATAAGTATTTTCTGGGATTTAATCATGTAGGATGTGTCAATTTCACTCAATAAATCTTTTAGAGATTTTGGTAAACCCAAATTGGGTGAATAAAAATTCCTATGGTTTCTATTTTCAATAACTGTAATCTGGACTTTGTCTCATGCCAAGTTGAGCTATAGTTTGATAGTAGAAAAAAATGACAAATACACTACATTTATGCATTTACAAAATTCCCTAGGCAATTCTACAAGATATTTTGAGTTGATTCCAACTCTCACTGATGTGGCACATCAAGGTATATCAAAACCCAGGAGTTCAAGAATTATTGAGCTTCTGAAGATTTTTAATGGTTTAAAACCTTCTGCTTGTAGTATTATCACTAGATAAATCATATCAGAAGCTATATAACTCCAAATATGATGATTTCAATTTCTACTGGAAGGTATTTGTAATACATATCCACTGAGATTTGCCTCATACTATTTGCACCTATATAATAAATATGGTTAAAAATAAAATTTGCTTATAAAACTGACTTTGGGATTTTTCCAACTCCAATATAGACTAAAACCTTTGAGGACAAATTTAATTGAACTCTAGATCTTTTCTAGTAAATTATTCACCTAAGCTAGGGTTTATTCCACTTGAAAATTCATATATAAATAAAGAAAAGTGATAAAATCATGAAACCACTTTTGGTGGCCTTGTTATTTCAACCCCTATATGATGCTATCATCCTTGTATATTGATATCATATAGACCCAAGACTTAGTTCAAAACCCCTTCTCAAGTGGTATTTGGCAATTAGATCATCAAGGAAATTCCACAAAGGCAATTATAGTAATTCCAATTGCGATAGACTCAATCTATCAAACCCCACATAAGCTAGTAATGTGTAGGATGTTTGTTTGCTATATTGTATTGGTGCTTGTATGCCTAGTGTTGATTGTGGCCTTGTTTGCTTGCATATATGATCCCTGGCAACAATAGTAGCGATTATATCAAAGACCAAAGTAGATGGTAATTATTCTGGGTATTATGGTATTCTAAGAAGAAGCTCAGGGACATATTGCCATATTGCTTCTTACAGGCAAGCCACCTTCTTGCTAATAATCCATGTCCTATTGTTTTACTTATGCATGTTTTACCTACTACTTATGAAAACTGCATTGTTTTATTATATAACGAGGTATATCTGGTAGTGATTTGGCTCCTCCAAACCATTAAACATTGGTACTACTGAGTACAACCCCCTTGATGACACCTACTTGTCCCTAGTATGGTAGATGGTGTATAATATCATACCCCTTTGCAGACCCCATTTTAGCCAAAGCAAATCTATAGGATGGGAAGACCCTAGAAAAGTTTTACAAAATGTTTTGGTGAGGTTTGACCTACCAAGAGAAGTTTGAGAAAATAAAAAGGTTTTTGTTTTACAAAGGAAAGAGGAGGAAAATGTTTTTGAACATGCACTGGGTTCTTTGCAGCTTTAGCTATAACAACTTAACCCGTGCAACCATATTACTCCTATATGGGAAGGGTTGGACTCAAAGTTTGTTCATTCTAGTATAGGTTGCCTCACAACTACTACAGGCGATTGCGATCCCTAGAGGGTGGGCCTTCTCCATAAAAAGTCCATGCGAATCATCGACCAAAAGAAGGAATGAATGGTCTGTGGGCCTATCTTTGAGCCTCTCTATTTCTAAACCCCTCTACCTTTTTGGAAATGCACTTCAACCATCTTGTAAACCATCTTAAATACTCTCAAGGTACACTTTCCCTTGGTTAGACTACCCTTTAACCCCTTTGTTCTTATTGGTTTGGCAGGCAACAAATTAATCTTTCCTGCAAATCTTCCCAGTATGCCTATTTTGGAAAAAGCTCGCATCTCCATGTTAACTCCTTTTGACCAAATATTTGCATGCGTGTGCTCTACATATGATGTCTATCCATCTATACTTCACTTGTTCCAATTGAAGCTTTGTGCATCCTAAACCCACATGGTTTTGGAGGCTATTTGATAATCTACTTTGGCACCCTTAATTTATTCAAAGTTTGGCATCAATCCTTGGAGATCTCAGTTGTGATGAACCTTAAACCTATGTACCATGGTGATCTACATCACTTGGTCTATCCATTAATCTAGCCCATGACCCAAGGGGTGCCTTGAGCCCCTAAATCCAACAAGGTTTTGATGGTATACAAATAATAGTGCCCAAGATCATATATTCCATGTTTTAATCCAAAATGAGGTTGGATTTTCAAAAACCAAGGTTTAAAATGATAGATACACATTGTTAACATCATCTACCTTGGAAGTATAAATTTAGCTAAGGTTTTTCCATAATTACTTTTTCCTAGAAACTAATTAATTCTTTTATTTGACAAAAACTACCAAACTCCCTCTATGAAAGAAAGGTTGTTTTCTCCAAAACACTTTTCCAACTTTAGGCATAGTTCAGACATATAAATCATACCCTATATTCCCACTTCAAAAATAAATATTTTTGAAGAGTTTTAATATTTTTTTGCCTATTTTCTTAAATGGCAGAAATGGAAAAATAATTGTTTTAAATACTTCTCTACCTCAACAAATCTTGGGAAAACTTTCCAATGTGTGAATCCATAGTTGGGACTAGGTCACATAAAAAACACCCTGTCAAAATCAAAAATCTCAAATGAATCCAATAAAACAGATTCAACACTATTTGAATATAAGATATAAATTTGATCTAAAATGTTCCGATAAAGCCCAAATAATTCTTAGTGATGCACATTGACCATACCTAGCTACCAGTAGCTTTTAATCATCTTGCCAAGATAAAGGTTGAAGAACTTTCTCACGATCAAGAAAATTGGCAAAATGGGAAAACCTTACCAAACTTGAACTAAATCCCTACCAAATCTTCACCCATGCTCATCATTGAGCACCACAACAAGCCTTACCCCCCTGGTTGAGGTACACTATAGCTATGCATCGTAGCCTCCTTTTTCCAATTTTCTCTAGCACTTGTCTATGAAGGAGACACAAGGCAAGGCCTTTTCTAGCCTTTAAGAATCATGCAACAGTTTCCGTGCCTCTCTCTGCCCTACTGCAAGACCAGGACCTCTTGTCATCTATCTCACCGCCCATTACGACCATCCCATGGCCAGCACCACCATCCCATGCTCCCCCTCTTGGACCTTGTCCATCATAGACCATCACCCCTCGGAATAAAAGGATAGAGGCCCTTGCAGCTCGACCCTGCCCATCCATTCCACTCCCCGTTCATCCCTCTTTCACCCTCTTAACCTGAGTCTCCTCTCTCCTATCGTGTGGCCGAGGAGAGGGTGCTCTATACCACTGATGACCCACAAGTATAGGGGGTGTATCGTAGTATTTTCAAGGGAGGTGAAACCCAACTTATTGATTCGACACAAGGGGAGCCAAAGAATATTTATAAGCCTTAAGAACTGAGTTGTCAATTCAGCTGCACCTGGAAACAATCTTGCTCACAGCAGATTATCAGTAGCAACAGTTTTGTAGTAAGAATTGTAAAGTAGCGGCAGTAGCAAAGTAAAGACAGTAGTAACAAAAGCAGTAAACAGTGGGATTCGAGTGCGGTAGACATAGGGATGGATGGACGGGCGTTGCATGGACAACACAATTCACATAGCAATCAGAACATAGGGCAATTGCAGATAAATAAGATAAAACATCTAAGTACTAGAAAATCCTAGGCATGTGTTCCATATATAGTCATATGTGCTTGCAATGAGAACTTGCACAACATCTTTTGTCCTGCCAGCCCGTTTACAGCGGGGCCTGAAGGGAACTACTAGCAGTTAAGGTGCTCCTTTTAATAGAGCACCGGAGCAAATCATTAAAACTCCGTGAACACATGTGATCCTCACATCAAAGCCATTCCCTTACGGTTATCCCGATTTCTGTCACTTTGGGGCCATAGGTTCCGGACAACAACGTGTGTATACAACTTGCAGATAAGACCATAAACAATAGTATCATAATGAATCAATAACATGTTCAGATCTGAAATCATGGCACTCGGGCCCTAGTGACAAGCATCAAGCACAACAAGTCGCAACAAAGTCAAAAAGCACTAATAAAAGATACTAGGCACCATGCCCTAAGAATCTGATGCCATTACATGAACGATCTCATCCAATCCCTACCATCCCCATAGCCTATAGCGGGGGATTACTCACTCCTAGATGGGGGAAACATGGATGGTCGATGGAGAAGTGATGGTGATGATGATGGCGATGATCTCCTCCAATTCCCCGTCCTGGCAGGGTGCCAGAACGGAGTTTCTGGTCCTGTTTCATGGAATCTGGTGGTCGTGGCGGAGTGGAACTCCTTCTGGAAAAACGTCGAACCCCCCGAAGTTTTTAGGTCAGAAGGCTTTTTATAGGCGAAGAGGGAGACCGAGGGGGTGCCTGGGACCACCACACCATGCCCTGGCGCGGCCAGGCCCAGCCCACGCCTGGGGGGGTGTGGCCAGCCCCTGGCCCTCCTCCGTCTCATATTCTGGCTCCTGGAGTCTTAAGGAAAAATAGGCACTTTGGCTTTTGTCCCGTCCAATTCTGAGAATATTCATTTTTTGACTTTCCTGGAACCAAAAATAGCAAAAAACAGGCAGCTAACACTGTGGCTCTTGTTAATAGGTTAGTCCAAGAAATCATATGAAAAGTACTCCAAAGTGTGGAAAAAACACAAGAAAGTGGATAAAACCAAGCATGGAGCATCAAAAATTATAGATACATTTCCAATATATCAACATCCCCAAGCTTAAGTCCTGCTCGTCCTCGAGTAGGTAAGTGATAAAAAGAAAGAATAATTTTTGAGGTGACATGCACCATCATAAAATTGATCAAAGTATTTGTAAAACATTCAAAGCTGGGATCATAGTACTTCAATCATAACATGAAAGACAAAGTTCTAGCAATAAGACATAGCAACGATGTTGCAACATGAAAAAGCACAAACAAAAGATTCATGAATAACAATGCTTTGCAAGACGTTTGTTTGTTTCACATAAAGAAAACATAGCATAGTGGCATTCAGCTTGTCACTCATAGAGTAGCAAACATAAATGCATAGGACACCTTCAAAGTTTACAAGAGTGACTAGATACAAAATAGTTTAAAACAAGCAATATCAAGGTATGCATCAATCAACAAGTCTTGGGACAATGCACATAGAACTAAGAATGGCCACTACGCTCTCAAGAAAATTCTCATAGAATGTGTGGAGAGTCAAAAAGGAAATGAACAGGTTTTGAAAAGTTTGAAAGGCTTCCAAATGCTGAAAGTATGGTACTCGTTAGCTTTGAGCTCTCATTGCCCCTATCATAAGCATCTTTAAATGGTTAAGGTTAAAGTTACACAACTATGAGGATATGCTTGACAAGTTATAAATCAAAGTCTCATGGCCCTTACTTACAAAGATCGATCCTCATGCTACTCAACTTCAGTCATGAGTAAGCTCTTGTCATTGTAAGTATATACATATAATAGAGAACTGCCAACGGGGTATCCCTTGCACATGATACAGGAGCTATCCCATAATCAAAATGATAAGGCAAGCAGACAATGAGAATCTCAGCGATCTTTTTATTTGCTATATGCATAGATTTTTATTGAGGATGCTTCATAGAATGCTTATTATGATTATGCTGCAAGTTTCCACCATGATTAGGCATGGCTTAGGCTAGCGGCCTAGGCGTTTCTCTAACATGCATACAAACTCCTTGATCTTACAAGTTCCACTTTTATTTCACACCGCTGGGATCCATAAGCAAAAGAACATGTTATCAACGAGGTACACAGTACCAGTGCAATGTTGAAATCATTCCCCATGAAACATGGTTCTGCTAACTTCAACTTATAAGAGCAAGCATATACGCAACAAAGAAGGATGCAATGGTTCAGGTTTATTAAGTGCTAGAAAATAAAGTGTGCCATCAAGTTCGTGAGAGCTTTACTAACTAACTTTCTCATAACAAGCAAACATTTTATTCGGAAGAAAACAAGGCATATTGAATATGCACGGAAGTAGCAAATGATGCTAATAGGTAGGTATGGTGGACACTTTGGAAATATTTGGTTTAGGGAGTTGGAAACTTGAGGAAAACATACTCAGTGTAAGTGAAGGCTAGCAGTAGTAAGGGAGCGACAAACGAGAGAGCAATAATGGCCATAATCATGCAGAGCGACAAAACTTCATTGATCAAAGCATTAAGTGATACTACAAGTTGAAAACTAAAGGATCATAAAGTCTTATGGTGACTTGGGATAGTCATAACATGGTGTGAGCATGTGCCAAGTCAACCCAAATAAAGCATCAAAGGAGAATACCACTATACTATGCTTTAATAAGCTAAAACAGTGCATGATTCATCCAAGGCACATTAAGCAATCTCAATTGTTTATAACAAGTCATTCTACAGCAAAGAATAATAAGCATAAAGCCAAAACAATATCAAGCATGGCATGACAAAGCATAGGCCACAGTCAAAAACAAGCTCACTTTACCACTTAAGCATGAGCTTTCCTACTCTTTTCCAAACAAAACCAAACCAAACTATTTGAACACCAATGCATGAAAGAGAAGGTCCAACCAATTTATTCAGAAAACTAAGCAAACCAAGAAAACGAAAACCAAAAAGAAAAAATGAATAAGAAGACGCTCCAAGAACAACATAACTGTGCATGAAACAATAAAAATAAAGTGTTTGGAAGAAACCTGGGATTTTTATTGATGGAGAAGGGGATGCCTTGGGCATACCCAAGCTTTGACGCTTGTACTTTTTGGATATTTCTTGGGGTGACACGCGTGGCATCCCCAAGCTTGAGCTTTAGTCCATCCTTCATCTCATTACTCATTCCTTCTATACACCTGAATTTTTTCCTTCATACAAAACTTCACACAATCTTTATTAGCAACATTTGTTTACTAAAGATAAATAAGTATTAAGGTTCAGTTGTAACACCAAATAAACTTCCATTAGAACACTAGCTACTGTAGAACTTCCCTCAACAAGCTCAATTCCCCAAAAGAACTCAAAAAGGAACCAACAAGAAGCAAATGCAGAAAATGGCAGAAATCTATCAAAACAGACCAGCAGGTAAAGACGGATTTTTTCGAAGACCTTCTGTTGCTCAAATCAAAAAGGGTTAAACTAACAAAAGTTAGAAAACAACCTGGGGCAGAATCACATAAATTCACGCCTCAAAAGGACGTACAGAGATTTTACACGAATGTTTACGGTGAAGCGTAGAAATCTATTTCGGGACAGCAACTTTCCCAATCATTACTTCTCTCTCATTAGAGGTTACTCTTGGCACAAAAAGAAAATAAAAAGGATAAGGAGCGGTTATTACTGAAGTAATAACTTCCAAGACTCAACTAAAACTTTTGGGTTATCTCCCCATAAGTACTTTTCTTTAACGCCTTTAAGTTAGGCATAAGAAAAAATTAAAATGGATAGAATAGAAGTAAGCGGAGATAATCATGGTGAAAACATTGTTTTGTTCAATGAAATCCTTTTGTTAACAAGGTTGATCAGGTCTTGTTACCAAAACAATTTCAAATGACACAAAATTTTGTATTCCACTAATGATTATGTTACCTCAACCTTCATAGCAATGGTCCCAATCATAATAGTTTCAAATTTTTCTCTTGGTATGGGACAATATATTTCTCCAACTTGAATGCCCTCAACATGTTCAATTGAATTCAAACCATAAGTCCTTTCAATCTTCTTGGGGAAATAGACAATATGTTCCTTGTCATTAACATTGAAGGTCACCTTCCCTTGAATACAATTAATAACAGCTCCTGCAGTAGTTAAGAAAAGGCCTCCCAAGAATAATAGAAATATTATCATCTTCAGGCATATAAATTTGAGAGGATGCTCACATAAGAAATAAGAGTTGAAGTAAAAGAGAGCATAAAGAAGCAAAATCAAAACACATTTAAGTCTAACCCACTTCCTATGCATAGGAATCATGTATGCAAATAAATTCACGAAGAACAAAGTGACAGGCATAGGAAGATAAAACATGAGTAACTTCAAAACTTTCAGCACATAGAGAGGTGTTTCAATGGCATGAAAACTTCTACAACCATATTTTCCTCTCTCATAATAATTTTCAGTAGCCTCATGAATAAACTCAATAATATAACTATCACATAAAGCATGCTTTTCATGATCTACAAGCAATAGGGCTTTATCATAAACATTTACAAAAGAACCCTCAAGAACATAATATTCATCCTCCTTTAGTAAGAATGGAGGACAATCAAATAATGTAAGGGATAAAGATTTACTCTCATTAGAAGGTAGGCATGGGTAGCTAATCCATTCTTCCTCCTTTTGTTCATCACTCTCCTCCTCTTTTTTATCTAATGAGATTTCAGGTTCATCAATTTCTTCTTCCATAGGATCCCGCAAGGCATTAGTCTCTTCCATTTGTGGAAAGCATCTATTAAAATATTCAAGAATATAGCCACTTTCGTCCTTGTAATTATCAAAGAAAAATTTAAGTATACCATAAACCTCATATTTGTAAGGTGAATCATCAATATTTTCAAGCAAACTAGCAAGTTCAAAAGCACCCTTCCAAGCAATAAATTCTTCAATTTGTTTCACATCATAAAAGTCATAAATTCCTTTAGCATAACAAGATATGGTATCATTATCGTTATACTCACATTGGAAAGGGAGGTGTTTATACCTCTTTCTGCAACGAGATTCATCACAACAATAAGTTACATTATAAGTAGAGCACACGTTTCTAGCAATCGTATACAATTTATCAATTTGTTCCCACAAGTGTTTCCCTTTTTGTGACAAGCGGTGTTCCTTATCATAATATTTTTGATCTTCCGTGAACTCACCTTGCCAATAAGCTTCAGTTTCAAAGAAACCAACCATTGACAACAAGCATGATAAGGCAAGACAATAACAGACCAGCGAAAATAACAACTAGAGAAGGAACTACTTGTTTCTGTATTTTTGATAAAGAAACAAGCAAACAAGGAGAAAATAAACTTAGCTTGAACAATAGTGAATCCAAGTGGACTTGATAAATAAAGCTACGCTCCCTGGCAACAGCGCCATAAAATAGTCTTGATGACCCAGAAGTATAGGGGGTGTATCGCAGTATTTTCGAGGAAGGTGAAACCCAACTTATTGATTCGACACAAGGGGAGCCAAAGAATATTTATAAGCCTTAAGAACAGAGTTGTCAATTCAGCTGCACCTAGAAACAATCTTGCTCACAACAGTTTATCAGTAGCAACAGTTTTGTAGTAGGAATTGTAAAGTAGCGGCAATAGCAAAGTAAAGACAGTAGTAACAAAAGCAGTAAACAGTGGGATTCGAGTGCAGTAGGCATAGGGATGGATGGACGGGCGTTGCATGGACAAGACAATTCACATAGCAATCAGAACATAGGGCAATTGCAGATAAATAAGATAAAGCATCCAAGTACTAGAAAATCCTAGGCATGTGTTCCATATATAGTCATACGTGCTCGCAATGAGAACTTGCACAACATATTTTGTCCTGCCAGCCCGTGTGCAGCGGGGCCTCAAGGGAACTACTGGAAATTAAGGTGCTCCTTTTAATAGAGCACGGGAGCAAAGCATTAACACTCCGTGAACACATGTGATCCTCACATCATATCCATTCCCTTCTTGTTATCCCGATTTCTGTCACTTCGGGGCCATAGGTTCCGGACAACAACGTGTGTATACAACTTGCAGATAAGACCATAAACAATACTATCATAATGAATCAATAACATGTTCAGATCTGAAATCATGGCACTCGGGCCCTAGTGACAAACATTAAGCACAACAAGTCGCAACAAAGTCATAAAGCATTAATAAAAGACACTAGGAACCATGCCCTAACAATCTGATGCCATTACATGAACGATCTCATCCAATACCTACCATCCCCATAGCCTATAGTGGGGGATTACTCACTCATAGATGGGGGAAACATGGATGGTCGATGGAGAAGCAATGGTGATGATGATGGCGATGATCTCCTCCAATTCCCCGTCCCGGCAGGGTGCCAAAACAAAGTTTTTGGTGCTGTTTCGTGGAATATGGTGGTGGCGGCGGAGCGGAACTCCTTCTGGAAAAACGTCGACCCCCCCCCCCGAAGTTTTTAGGTCAGAAGGCTTCTTATAGGCGAAGAGGGAGACCGAGGGGGAGCCTGGGGCCACCACACCATGCCCTGGTGCGGCCAGGCCCAGCCCTCGCTTTGGGGGGGTGGCCAGCCCCTAGCCCTCCTCCGTCTCGTATTCTCGCTCCTGGAGGCTTCTAGAAAAATAGGCACTTTGGCTTTTGTCCCTTCCAATTCCGAGAATATTCATTTTCTGACTTTCCTAGAACCAAAAACAGCAGAAAACATGCAGCTGGCACTGTGGCTCTTATTAATAGGTTAGTCCAAGAAATCATATGAAAAGTACTCCAAAGTGTGGACAAAACACAAGAAAGTGGATAAAACCAAGCATGGAGCATCAAAAATTATAGATACATTTGCAATGTATCAACCACCATGATGCAAACTCTCGCACAAGGTGGGCATCAAACCGACCATCCCTATTCTTCCAAATCTACCCCTCTCTCTCTCTGATACACCTCCTCCATCCTCCCCTTTCCTTATAAGATCACCGGAGTCGGCCGCCCAAGCCCATGGCCGAGCGAAGCTCCTCCTGCGTGTCAAAAGCTCACGATGCCCTTTCCTCTATGCATGCATCGCCCACGCACTCCCTAGGACCAACACATTCATACGGTACCCTCAGTTTTGACATGCACCCCCCCGTGGAAACACTCCGGCGAGCTCCCGAAGCCTGCACCGTCACGGATGCGTGTGACCATGTCTCTGCACTAAAATCGCTGATGCCGCCCTCGTCGAGGTCGCCAAAGTGCATTGTGTCTCCTCTGCCGCCTCCTAGCCCCTCTTCGTACTATAGTAAGCCTCCCCGCCTCCTCCTAGTATTCGCCTAGGATTCCTCCGCAGGACCTATTCAACAGGGAACAACGATGGAGAGTCATCTGTTCCCACTAGGTTGGACGGTCCCCGTTCCCCATACCTCTTCGGCTGCGTCTGAAGCTTACGAACAGGCCTTGCCTATCGGTTTAAACCACTGACCCCCGCACACTGCCTAGCCTAGTGGGTTGACTCCATCCTCTGTGGTCCATTTTGGTGCCGGACCCCGATCTGCTGCCCTTGTCCTTCCTCTTTTCATTAAAAGATTTTCTAGGATTTTTAATTAGGCCGCTAGGTTTAACTGCCTAAGAAAATGGAAAATACCATTTTGTGACAAGATTCAAATTCCTACAGGTTCCCACATGTTTTTCCTAACATGTAGAGCCAACCCTAGGTCAAAAGTCTCTATAAGTATTTTCTGGAATTTAATTAGGCAGAATGTGCCAATCTTAATAAATCTTTCAGAGATTTTGGTAAACCCAAATTGGGTGAATCCAATTTCCTCTAGTTGCTATTTTGAATACCTATAATGTGGACTTGCTATCATGCCAAGTTGAGGTATAGCTTGACAGTAGAAAAAATGACAAATACACTGCATTTCCGCCTTTAAAAAATATAAGTGATGTGGTGTGGTACATTTTGAGTCCATTCCAACTCTAAGTGATGTGGTACATTAAGATCTAGTGAAACCTAGGAGTGCACGAATTATTGAACTTATGAAGATTTTTAATGAATTAAAACCTTATGCTTTTATTATTATCACTAGATAAATTATATGTAACTCCAAAAATGATGATTCCAATTTATCCTGGAAGGTACTTGTAATACCTATCCACTTCCCCTTGTCTCATACTCTTTGGACCTGTAGAATAAATCTGGCTGAAAAGACAATCTTCTTACATAACTGAATTTGGGATTTTTCCAAGGGTATTCTGGTAATTATTTTGAATTGGATCCAATTCTCAAAAATCATAAAATCGAACATATACTAAAACCTCTGAGGACAAATTTAATTGAGATCCATATCTTTTCTGGTAAATTATTAGCCTAAACTAGGGATTATTCCACTAAAAAATTCATATATACATAACGAAAAGTGATAAAATCATGAAACCAGTTTTGGTGGCCTTGTTATTTTAACCCCCTATATGATTCTATCATCCTGGTATATTGATATAATACAAACCCAAGCCTTAGTTAAAAACGCCTTCTCAAGTGGTATTTGGCAATTAAATCATAAAGGAAATTCCACAAAGGCAATTATAGTAATTCCAATTGCTATAGACTATATCTATAAGAACATACTGAAGTTAGTAATATGTAGGATGTTTGTTTGATGTATTCTATTGGTGCTTCTATACTTGGTGTTGATTTTTTGTTTGCTTGTATGATCGTGACGATGAGAGTTGCGATTATATCAAAGACCGCAAAAGATGGTAATTATTTTTGGTATTACGGTATTCTAAGAAGAAGCCCATGGACATATTTCCATATTGTTGATCATAGGCAAGCCACCTTCTTGCTCGTAAGCCTTTCCTACTGTTTTAATTATGCATGTTTTACCTAGTAGTGGTTTGGCTCCTCCAAGCCATTACACATTGGTACTACTGATTACAACCCCCTTGATGACACCTACTTGTCCCTAGTATGGTAGATGTTGTATAATACCATACCCTTTGGAGACCCTGTTTTAGCTAAAGCAAAACTATAGGATGGGAAGACCCCAGAAAAGTTTTAAAAAATGTTTTATGGTAAAACCTTGGTGAGGTTTGACCTAGCAAGAGAAGTTTGAGAAAATAAAACAAATTTTAGCCTGGTTCTTTACAACTTTAGCTAAAACAACTTAACCCGTGCAACCAAATTACTCCTATATGGGAAGGGGCTTGAGTCGAAGTTTGTTCACTCTAGTATAGGTTGCCTCACAACTAATCAAGGGGATTGCGATCCGTAGAGGGTGGGCCTTCTCCAGAAAAGGTCCATGCAAATCATCGACTAGGAGAAGGAAAGAACGGTCTACGGGCCACCATGCGTTTACTATGAATGACTCAGAGGGTAGGCGCTTATACTTGAGTGTGCATTCCGAAGGTCTTGACCTGTTACTCGACCCATGATCCATGCGAGATCAGGGCACGGTACCCGGATGGTGTGGGTAAAGTGTACAATCTCTGAAGTGTGCAAATCTATTCAAATAGTTGTGTCCATGATTATGGACGGTTGGATAGACTAGTATAGAGCGATGCTGGTTTTGTTTTCAAAAATGATTTCGGAAAAGAAGAACTTTCTAAAAAGGGTTGTCTAGAGTGACCATGGAGGAAGTGAGGTGATCTCTGAATGTTCACGGATGAAGGAAAGGTCGGTCAGTGAATGACTGATAGATGAAAAAGGGTGACCCTATCCTAGTGTTTTTCAAAAAAAAATCAAAAATACTTTCAAAATGTTTAACAAAAGTTTTGAACAAAGATATTTAGATGATATATCTACATGGGAATATATTTTTGAAAAGAACCTCTTATGGATCCCTCCTACTACCACATCCATATTGCATATCCTTTTATTGTTATTATTTTAAGGTGGGTTGCGTGTACATTCAAAGTACTCACTGGCATTGTTCCTGGCTATTAACTTGGGAAGATTCGAGAAGTAAGGCAGAAGAAGGTGACGTTGACGCCTATGCGTGCTAGGATGTTCTCCCAGTCAGCTGCCTGTAGGTTTAGGAATGGATCAGGCTCTATGCTTAAAGAAGTTCCGCTTATGTTGATTGATATATCCATAATGGTAAATAATGTATGACATGTATCCACTTAAGTAATGGATGTTTATTTTAATACTTGTCGGTCATGTGCCACGACACGCTGAACATGGGATCATGGTGTATGCATAACAGAGATTCTCGGAGGATTAACCCGGGGTCCCCACGGCTTAGGTATATAGAAGATATACATGTTATAGTTGTATTCTTTACTTGTAAACAATGCGGTTCTTGGGTATTGGATAACAAATTTTTGTGTGTGAAATGTCATACAGAACAACAAAATTAATGAACTAAAATGGCCTAAGTTACTAGCTAGAGAATATGTGATGATGTTCATCGAAAACAATGAAGTGCTATTGTGTTTTGTTAACATCAAACCTAATCTTCAAGATTTGTTATAATTGTTATTTTGTTCTTGTATTATGAGAACAATGGTTGTTCAAATAATTACTGTATTCCAAAGATGATGGATGAAAGTATACAAGTCTAGTTGGATTTTTGGAGTCTTTGATTTTTATCAATTGACACATGTGAGACCTTCCTTGAGATAATTGAAACTCTGTTCATAGGCCAAAGAGGAACGGATGACTAACTTATTGGACATTGTACATGTCGATGTATATAGGCCATTATGTGTAGCCATGTGCGGTGGATCTTTCAACTTCATATGCTTTCTCCGGAAATTTGAGTGAATATATGTCTATATTTACTCTATAAGTAAGAAGTATGAAACATTTGAAAAATGTTCAAAGGCTTCCAAGATGAAGTAGAAAATCATTGTAACGAGAAAATAAAGAATTTATTATTTGATCATAAAGGAAGATATTTGACTTACATGTTTAGAAAAACACCTAAGATTTGAGGAATTGTTCCATGTATTTGTGTTTCCCGATAAACCATAGCAGTATGGAGTGTTCAAGAGATGAAATCAATAATTATTTGACATGGTGAGATCAAAGGTATCATTTATAAAACTGCCATTATGTTTTAAGGGTTAAAGCTTTAAAGACTACCATGCATACACTAAAAAGAGCACCATCGTGATCCGTTGAAATGACACCATATGGGTTATGGTTTGGGATAAAACCTGAGTTGCCGATTATTAAATTTTGGTATGCTAGACATAAGTAAAATGTTAACAACCAAAGTCAGATAAACACGTCTTTGTAGGTTATCCCAAAGTAACATTCAGGTATTCCTCCATAACACCGAAGACAAAGGAGTTTGTCTCTTAGAACATCAAGTTCCTTGAGAAGGAATTTTACGCAAAAGTTAAGTGGGAGGACAATAGAACTTTGATTAGGTTAATGAACCTAAGAAACATGTGCTAAGTAGCGGAGCGCTGGAGAGTGTCCCGGAGGCGGCCAAAATGCTCATGGCTCACGTGACTATAAAGGTTGTGATCTCGGAGATTAGAGTTCCTATTGAATCATGTAGGCCAGGTAACAATGAAATAGTAAGATTTGAAGAACAAGTTGTTATTGTTTTGATAATGATGAACCGACTGTATGCAAAGAAGAGATGATGGGCTCTAACTCCATCAAATGACTAGAAGTCATAAAATCTGTGATAGGTTCCATACACGAGAAATCAAGTTTGTTTAACTTAGAAGACCCTCCCGAAATGCGTGAAGCCTATCGATCGTATTTGGATCTACAAAGAAATAGACATGGATGTTTCACATATATGAAATAGTCAACATGTCGGAAAAGAGTGTGCGACAATGTTCAAGGTGTTGACTACGACAAGATTTAATCTTTTGTAGGGAAGTTTAGTCTAGGTGTATAAATGTAGCAACCACTACATATGTCAATTTTGGTATATGGTAGTTGAATAAACAAAACAAAGTTTTTCTAATAGAATGGTTACCAAGGAAGTAAAAGTGACATGGTCTCAATGGTTTGTTAATTCAATGGATGCTAAAAATGCATGCAAACTTTAGTGGTTGAAGTAAGTATAGCAGAGTTGGAATCTTCAGTGTGATGAAACTGTTAAAAGGTTTAATTTCATTGGAGATGATGAAGATGCTTGCATTTGAAAGAAAATAAGTGGGAGTGATGAGACATATTTCTAATACATTATGTAGAAGACATGTTGTTCATTAGAAATGATGTATCTTTTATTGACACAGGTTAAGAATTTCATTAAAATTGGATTTTGATGAAAGACTTGGGAAAAACCAAAATATTAGGCATCAATGTCTATATGGCTATATTGAGGCTCTAATATGGTTGTGCTAGATTTACATATATGAGTCATTGAATGAGTTCAATATGGAAACAACAAGAAAGGTTTTTGCCGCATGGAAAGGATTAAATCATGATTCAAGTGTATCGACACTTGGTAAATAAAAACAAGATTCAAGTATTTTGACACTTGGTGAGTGAAATCACCTGAATATTTTTGATCTGTCATATATACCGTGATATGTACAAATCCAGATATGTCCTATGCTCTAAATGTTATGAGCATATAACAAGATGACTCATAAGATGATCATTGGATGATGGTAAGGATATTCTTATGATCTCTAGGAGAACTAAGAATATATTTATGTAGAGGTGACAAATAGTTACAAATAGTTCATTGTAAAGTGTTATATTGATACTAGTTTTGTCACAAGATACACACTAAATTTATCTCAATTTAAACTATATGTGTCAAAATGTAATGGAAAGGAGGTTCCATGATGGATTTGGATGACTTCCAAAGTTAAGAAATTGTGACGGATAGTATAATAAAAGGCTGACTATATGACTGCTATAGTAGCAACAAAGGAGGGCATTTGTGTTAAGTAGTTTTCTATCAAACTAGGTGTGGTTCATAGTGGGCTAGTACTATGAAAATATATTGTACGACAATAATATAAACATGTTTCAACCGAAAGGAACTAAAGGCCTCACCAAAGGACTAAATTTATACAATGCCATCTCATTTGAGAATGAGTGATGCGTAGAGATAGAAAGACATGCAAATACACACGGACCTAAAAGTGCTAGATGCGGAATTATGTTTACCACTAGCAAATGCCTATATACAACACCAGAAAGTCATACGTGTTGAATGTGCAAGTTTGAAAACTATAATATTGACTCTAGTGCAAGTGGGACACTGAAGGGAATTTGCCAGAGAGGCAATAATTGGAAATGCTAATACATGTGTGTTTAATAAATAAAGAGTTCCTAATTATGCCTCTCATATAAACTAGCTCGTTGATTAACAAGATGATCAAGGTTTTTTCATCATGGACATTGGATGTTGTTAATTACAAGGTCACGGCATTGGCGGAATGATGTAATGAACATTCATCCAAAGTATAGTAATACGATCAAAGTCATTATGTTTACATTTCTATAACATCATGTGAAGTAGCTTTAATCCTTAGACCATGAGATCATGTTAGTTGCTAACACCAGAAGTGTAATTTGATAACATCAAACGTCACATCGTAACAGGGTGACTATAAAGGTGGGTTTGGGTCCTCTGAAAGTTTTATGTTCGGGCTCAGGGATCAAGAGTGGTATTTGTCCATCCCGATGATGGAGATATATACTCAGGGCCCTCTCGGTGATATCACATTGACATAGCTTGCAAGCAAGTGATAAGATCACTAAGAATGTTATATCATGGGAATAAGAAAACAATACTTGTTGGTAACGAGATCAAACTAGGTTTGGGGATACCGATTATCAAATCTCGGACATGTAATATATCGCGAGACAAAGGGATTTAGTTACAATGTTAAAGGTTGTCATGATCACTAGAGTCATTGTTGAATGTGTGGGAGTCAGTACGGATCTCCAAGTCCCGCTACTGATTAGTGATCGAAGAGAGGGGTCTCAATCATGTCTACATTATTTGCGAACCGTAGGGTGACACACTTAAGGGATACCGACACCTTTTGGAGCAAATATGTTAATAGAGAAAGATTATGAAAGTGCTGGAATTATTTCGATTGGCACCGGAATTGTTTTTGGTGAAATTGCTGAAATTTGTTTTGAATGTGATATTGAAATGTTGCAAGGGCTTTTATGTGAATGTTTGTTAATTAAAGTAATTAACAAAATACTGAATAAAAAATAAAAATGATTTTATTAAATGAGGGATGCATTAATATTGGTGGAAAATTAATGCAACTTTGAGTGGAGATGGAATTGATGTGGGAATGGCTAGTGGAAACTCCACTAACATGAATGATGGAGAGGTGGGGGAACCCACCATGGCCACCGGCCATGGCATGGGGGCTTCCCCTCCCCTATAAAATGAGGCCCCCTCCTCCTCTCCTCTTACACCTACTAATGAAGGATCTCTGTCCCTCTCTAGAATATTCTCCATGGCTTCGGATTAGCGAAGTACATGTTTCCAGTGGCTTTCTCTGGAAGAATTTGCTGCTTCCGCTACTTTCCTAGAGCAAGGAATCGGAGGTTGTCGGGGTACCAGATGTGTGTGCGATCACGAATGCACTGCTGCTTTGGGATCCTGTACTTCATCACGATCTGAAGATCGGCAAGTGAATGACTACATCACCCACGAACTCATATTTCATTAGCAAAGATTTTCACTCTTCGAGGGTAAGATCTCTATGGATGTATATCCACACGTTGATTGTATATAGGTAGATAAATCTTGGTGCTTATTTGTTCATATCGTAGGAAATTTTTTATTTTCTATGTTGCGAACCCAACAGTTCGCCAAGTCACTTTGCACACCGTTTGCCCCTCCGCCGTCCCAGGAACTCACTGGAGCGCCAAAAGCGATCACCCTCTACACCACCGCCATGGTTTGCCACCGTAGATACCATCCTTGCCGCTCAGCTCGGAAGGATTTGTTCCCGATTGTCAGATCCAATCTCTATGGTTGGGATCTAATCGGGTTCGTGAAGAGGTACCGACCAACCAGCAAGCGCCGCGTGGCCGCCCAGTCACCTGCCTCATCACCGCCACGTCGTCGCCAGGTCATTGTCTAGGCCTAGTCAGCCCTGCCCAGTAAGCGGAATATTCCCTAGAATATTCCATTCGATTAAAATTTGAATTTAAAATTTAATAGCATAGATCTAAGTTGTAAAATATATTAGAAATTCATCCTAGATCCATAAATTGCGTATAATATATCAAATTGAATATAATTTCAAATAGATTAATATTTTCAGGTTAGATGTAACTTTTGAAGGATAGATGGTTGGTAATAATTTAATTAGTTTTAATAGTCTTTTGGAGTACTAAATTCATAATAAATTATTCATGGAAACAAAAAATATAAATAATATGTGCATGGATTCACAGTTTCGGGTAGATAATAGAACATGCATTAGATCTAATTTTTGTCATAGTAAACTTTTTAAATGATTTAATCTCAATTAAATAGTAAATAAATCATAGAAAAAGATTGAGAACTCCTTTTAAGGTGAATCCAATTTTTACTTGTTCATATTAATGTTATATATCCATTACACTCCAAATATAATATGACAACTATAACATAAGTTGCAACAAATCCATGTAAAGCCTTTAATGGTAATCAAGATTTAATAATAAATACTTTTTGCATCTAAACCCTTTCTACATGCATCATGTGATCTAGTATTGTTCAAAGAACTAAATACAACTACTATGACATATTAAATCATCATCCATTCATTTGTCATCATAGTTTTATTGTGTTGTGCATAATTGCAATGTTTTGATTGGTGTGATCGATAGATTGCGAAGAGTGAAACTCCTTTGATATCAACGAGTGTTTGAACAACTCCAACAATTATCAAGGAAAGTAGATGCTAAATTTTGTTCATGATCTTATCCTACTGTCTGTGTAGTGTATTTTGTAGATGCATGTTAAGGAACTACTATCGATATGCTATGTCCTAACTAATGTGGTAGGAATCTCTTGTAGTTGAGCCACCGTATGTTTAGATGTTCTTAGCCATGATATGTTAGACAAGGGCTGGGGTTGTTTTGTGTAAACAAAAACAACTTAATTAATGAATCTCCTAGGGGTGATGAGACTAATATTTTTTCGTGGTATCAATGTGGAAAGGCACCCAGGTATCTAGAGAAAATGATTAGCTTCTTTATTTAGTAGCTTACGTGTACAACCATGTGCCACTATTGAAATGGCAGTTGGCTAGACTTAGTAGGTTGTGGTGACGCGAACCCTCATAGCCAGAAATGTAGAATTTTGGTAGTTGGTACGGTGCATGTCGAGTTTGGGGAACTACTTCCTGAATTTTCTTTTTGTGGACTTCTCCTGACCATGGAGCAAAAATGAGCACAATGGTAAAAAGGGTCGACCATGTCACATGGGTAAAGTGTACAAACCCCTGGTGGGTGTCTAATCTAAGTACTTAGCTGTGTTGCCAGTTATGGACAAATTGAGTTCCAGAATATCGAGGTTATGACATGTTTCTTGCTCATCCCAATTTTGTAATTTTCTTTAATACTTATGGGTTAACTTAATTGGGATCTTTTCAAAGAAAATCTAAAAACTGATTAATGAAAAGTAGGACAAACCAATTTACAAATTTCTTAAAAATTAGCCAAAGCTCCACCTAGCCAAATAAGCATGTAGTTAGTAGGTACTATTGCTGGGGAACGCGCTATGGAAAACAAAAATTTCTAGCGCATAACCAAGATCCAATGCAAGGGTGAGGTGACGAAACATATCCTCGAAGATCGAACTAGCGGAAGTTTGTCAATGACGAGGTTGATCGTGCATCGATCCCCATAACAAGCCTTAGCTAGTCGCGAGGAGAAGTATTAGCCTAGAGATGGCTCTCAAGAACTAGTGCTTCAAGCATTGCACCTCCACCGGTATCCACATGTGCAACGAGGATGGCACCGCGTCGAGGCAAGATCGCAGACGAAGCATGAACATGTCGATGAAGCTCCAGTAGCACTCCGTTGTTTGTCAAGACTAGATCTAGACGGGGTAGAAGAAAGAGCTACACCGGGCGTTGATGAAAATCTCCTCAACGCGATGATGACGATCTCGCGGGGAAGGGGAAGAAGACTGGGCCAAGGTGGCGGCAGTCAACAGCGACGGTGGTGGGCGGCGGTGGCGCGATGGCACGGTGGCAGTGATGGCGGTGGCTAGGGGCTAGGGATGCCAAAAGGTGTGCACTTTCCCTTGGCCCTATCCCTCAATATATAGGTGGATTTCCTCCTCCATAGAGGAGAGTAGGACTAGGATTCGTATCCTACAAGGACTACTCCTTTCCCCTTCTTCCACCAATGAGAGAGAGAGAACAAATTCATATCAAATGAGTCCTCCCAAAAACCAACTAGGAAGGTGTCGTGGGAATGACCATGGCAGTCGCCATGAGGGGTAGCGATTGATAGGATTAAGGGCAAGAGCGGGTGGCCATCTGCAGAGTGAGATGAGGGCTGAGACACATGAGTTTACCCAGGTTCGGCCCCCCTAGGGTAAAGACATACTCCTCCTAGATTGTATTATCACCGAGTGAGTTATAGGGGTGGCGAGCTCGGCGGCTAGGCAGCGAGTCGCTTGGAAGGGGTGTATGATGGAACATGAGTACAAAGAGAACCCTAGGGAGGTCTTATATAGGGGTACCTCGCTAGCGTTTAAAGATATACAACCGAATCAGTCAAGGCCTCGGAGGATTTGACCTAATCCGACTAGGATTTGGCTATGCTTCTGGGCCTCCAGCTTGTAGTCGTCAGGCTTCCTTTCAGTCACTTTCTAGTCGCCGTCCTACAGGACCACTCGCAAAGCCCTTGATCCAGTCGAAACATCCTACTGGGCATACCCCATTCAGCATATCCCCATCACTAGTCCCCGAGGCCAGTGTCGACTCGGCGCAGGTGTTCATTTGGTGGTCAGAGTAGCCATGTCCAATTTGGATGCCTAGTCGAATCGACGATGGAGTCCCTTGATGAAGGAGGAATTTCCTCCACTAGGTCTTGAGTCGCAACAATGGCGAGTGGAATTATGCTCGAATCATTGATCCCTGTCAAATGGATAAGGTGCATCTGCAGGCGAGTCCAGTGGAAGAAGTTGGACCGCCAGCTTGGTCAAACAATCCGTTGGGTAAACCAACGGTAACTTCGGCATAATTACTGTGGGTACCGGCTACCCCGAGATTGGCGGGTAGCATATCTTTATAAGGAGAGCGGCAGGGAAACCTGCAGATCTTCTTGGGCATTTCTCACCCCCGCGCACTCCCAGTCTCTCTATCTCTTTGCGATCCAGAATTTTCGGACCAGGCGACTATGTTTTCTTCTCAATGGCGCCTCCAAAGGATCTGTGGGGGAAGTCCAAGTGCTCTACTGCCTAGCTGAAGTTGTTCCAAGACGCAGGGGTTCTCTCCAAGGGGAACTGGCGGATTCCCGCTCCCACTGAGACCGAGCTGAAGCCTCACCCTGGTGAATTCTTCTATTTCCTGAGCCACCTGGAGAGGGGCTTGGGATTCCCCACTTCGATCTTTTTTCGGTGGTTCTGCGCGTATTACACGATCAAGCCGTCGGATCTAGGTCCACACAACATCGAGCAGTTGATGATTTTGGTCGCCTTCTTTGAATGCTATCTGGGATGCCGTCCGTACTTCCCGTTGTGGCTAGAGTTGTTCCACGGCCGCCTCAGCCGTGACGGGTCGGGCGACCCGATCCTGGCGGTAGGTGGCATTACTTTTCAATGGAAGCCAAAGGTGAATTTCTTCAAGCTCCTCCTACCGAAGAAAGCCGCGAGCGAGTGGTAGAAAAGCTGGTTTTATTTCAAGGAATCCACTTCCTCATGTGAGGTGGCACTCCCAATGTACGTTGTAGAGAGGAGCGAGCCCCACCAGTTGATAGCGACGAAGCTCCTTGACGACCAGAGGATGGTTGTTACCTAAAACATGGAGCAGATCTAGGAGCTGAAGAACAAAGGGATCTAGACGGTCAACCTGTACAACTGTTGGCTTGGGAGGCGCCTGGTCCTAGTGGCGACCCGGTCCCACTAGATGTACGAGTACAACAGGAAGAACGACCCTTCTAGGATGACAAAGGAGGCCTAGGACACCACGGACTAAAAGGCCGCATTGAATAAGATCACGGATGCGGAATTCACCGAGGCGACGGCCAGGCTTGCTCCGTACGTAGCCGTGAAGAATCCCTGTCGCTTTGTCTTTAGCCGCAATTTATGCGGGTGCAATTTTCACCTAAAACTCGTAATGTTCAGTTATGATTTTTAACCAAACCGATTCTCCTTGTCCACTCTCAGCTGTTCTAGATCCTAGAGGGCGGGCTTCCCCCGCTCAACGAAGAGATTCCCAAGGAGACCGAGGAAGGGACCAAATGGGAGTCCTCTAAAAGCGAAGAGGAAGCGAGGGACATTCCCCCACCAGCGCCCACGGCCCGCAAGACTCGCATGTAGAAGCATCGTGAATCGAGGCGAGTCGCAGCCTTGAGGAGCGCGATAGTGATGACGAGATCCTGTAGGAGCACAGCTCGTGGCGAGTGGCCACACCAGCAAAGCCCGCACAGAAGCTGAAGTTGCCTGCAAATAAGCTGACACCAAAGCCGGCGTCACGGCCCAGATCGGTGGTGGCCTTTGAATCGGACGAGGATTCCAGGGACGAGGCAGCTGACATTTCAACCAAGATCCCGGAGGACCCAGCTCTGATGAAGGGATCAGAGACTGTGGCTGTGATGGTGGAATCGGAGGTTCTACTTGCCATGATTGCGCTGACAGCTTCGTCTGGCTCGGAGTCGGGGCCTGCTGAAGCCACGCAGTCAAAGTCGTCGCCACCAGAGGACGCGACCGTGTCTCCTAGGCCGGAGGTCCCCGCAACCGTGACCTCAACATCGAAGAAGCCCGCGGTGTCGTGGGCCTCAAATGTGTTTGAGAAGGGGCTCCCGCGCCGTTTGGGTCCGAAGCTAGAGAAGCCCGTGCATATTAGCACTGGCTTGCACACTCTCCCCGTCGCCAAGTGAGTCTGATTCTTTCTCTCATTTCAATATCCCTTGCATCGCTAGTCTCCTGACTGTTGCATTTTTCACAGGTCTGGTACCAATAAGATTGGTTGCCCTTCGGTTGCCGAGGTTCTACCGATCGAAGCCAAAGGGAAAGTCGACCCCTCTAAGAAGAGGAGGATTATCGCAGAGGATGTGCCAGGCAAAGGCACGCAGAAGAAGAAGAAGAAGAAGAAGAAGGGGGGCATCCCTAATGTCGCGGCAGGAGGGAATGTGGAGGAGGATGACTCCGTACCCGTGCTTGAGAAGTGGCGGCCGCCCACTCGGAGACGATCAAAGAGGTCTCGTCGGGCAAGCCGCTGGCTCCGACGACCGGCGCCCCGGTAAGGATAGCCGCATCATTCCTGCGCTTTATGGCAAAGGCCTTCTCGGCGGCTGCTGAGACTCAGTCGCCACAAATTCCAGAGATCGTCAATGATCACTTTGGATAGCGGCGCGGGTGTACGTCTTTTGTGGTTCCTTCGGCAGACGCCAACGAGCTTCACAGCATGCTTGGAGCTGCTATTCAGGTATGTCAAGTCCCCGAGTGTCTAGTCGCTGATGTTCAGTGGCTATGCACTTAGAACTTTAGTCGTCCAGTCCCCGAGTGTCTAGTCGCTGAATTTCAGCAGCTAGGCACTTAGAACTTCAGTCGTCCAGTCCCTGAGAGTCGTCCAGTATCTTATTGTTTTTCTATCGTTAGGGCCTGCAACGAGAAACGTCCGATTGACAAGTCGCGCAGGAAAGCCTAGAACGCGACCTGTCGACAGCGCAGGAGGCCAACCGACGACTCGAGGAATCTGCTGGTGAGCTGGTGTTTTCTTTTGCGGGATTGAGCCATCGTTGTTGTGAAAAACTGAATCGTGATGCTTGTGCCTCTTAAATGAACTCCCTGCTGTGATTTCCAAAGCCCGTGAGGGGTATGTTCCTGCTGCTGAGTTGGACACTACGAAGGTGGTGTTGGCCACGGCGGAGGAGCGAATCGACTCGTTGGTGAAGGAGCTAGAGGCGGGGAAGGCATCAATGATCTCTTATGAATAGAGGGCCAAGGCTGCAGTCGCCGTGGCAGAGGAGGAGCGGAAGGCCTCTGACTCACTCATCTTGGGATTGCAGAATGACCTTGGGGCGCTTGAGAAACATATGATGGAGAACTGCCGCAAGCTTCTTGGTGAGTGTTTCTTCCTTCTGCTCTTACTTTTTGGTATGCGGTGAGTCCCCGAGCGGGTGAGTCCACTAGTCCTTAGTGATATTGAATTTCTGACATTGCAGCCCTGATAGGTCAAAGCGACCCCGTGCTACAAGCCTATGACGCCTCACAGTGCGTGACGGCGGTGGTTAACACGGCCACTGCTTCTGCACTATATGTCTAGGCTATGCAAGGTTTGACACCATATTGAGGAGGCGCTCGCCATCGTTGAGTGGATGGCGCGACCAGCCTTCAGATGCGGGGCCACCACAGCACTTAGTCTTGGGCTCGCTCACTTCCCTGACGACTTAGATCTTGACGATGTCACCAGCGGGTATCCCTCGGTGACTGGCTTGGTGGAGATTTACTGCCATAGGCGATGGGGATTTACTGCCATACTAGGAAACGGTGCTGGCACCGGGTGACTCCGAACCGGAGCACTGTAACCTGAAGTCAAAGCAGTCCTTACGGTCGTCGCTGGCGAAGCAATTGGTGATATATCCGGCAAACCCATGGGAGCCATTCAGCCGGGTCAAGGGTGATGGCGGTGCTTCTTCGTCGGAGCCTGCAAAATGAGTGACTGCCATGCGGGGCTTTTTCTAAGTTATGGCGACTAGTCGCTATTGTAATGTAAGGAATGTATTTTGTTGTTGAAATCAAAGGGGTGAATCGACTCGCAATGAATGGTGATTATTGTGTTATGTTGAGTATTTGTTTGTACGAGTCCCCGAGCGCGTACGCCTTTTATTGGGGTTTACCTCGTATGTATTTAAGTTTGGTTGTTTAAGTTTTTAATTTGGCTGGAGGCAGTCGCTTGGCAACCCCAAGGGAGATCTGTACATGGATGTTTTCCCGAGCGCTAGCAGGGTTGATTTAGGCGAGTCCCCGAGCGTGGTACTTAGCCATTCTCGTCTCATGCCCAAGGTAGTGAGGGTCTAGTGCATTGTGCGTAACGCGTCCTCCCCCGGCTCGGGAAGTCAGTCGCATGGCGAGTCCGGGGCAAGCTCTCTTACTTGGTGTTTTCCCAAGCCATGTGGGGGTTATTATAGACAAGTCCCTGTGCGTGGTACTTAACCGTTCGAGTCGCTTTGCACGAGGATGGGTCGCTGTGAGAAGCATTATCGGTTGTCATGGCCCAGTGGGCCAGTCGAGCAAGGCGACTCCGATGGTGGCTCCAAGGTTGTATGTTCATGGACGACACAAGGCCCGAGTGTATTCGATGCCCTTGGGCCACACTACTTAGCCGTGTCGGTCGCTCGACCAAGGGTTGACTTCCGTGGGTAGCGTATTGCTAAATGTACGAGTGCGATTGGCACAAGAGGATGGTGAGTATACACAATGTGTGCAATCCGAATTTTTATATATAGTAGATGAGTACAAGTTTTAGTTCTATGTATAGTACTTTTTGAAGAGGTTTACATTCCATGGCCTCCCAACTTCGAGCTGGCCATTTCCTCTTACATCGATCAAGTAGTAGGCATCGTTGCCGATGACTCACCCTATGGCGAATGGTCCCTCCCATGGGGGAGAAAGCTTGAACATGCCCTTCTTTTCCTAGACCAGTCATAGGACCAAGTCGCCTTCCTAGAAGGTGCGGGTCTAGACTCGGCGGCTGTGGTAGCGATGGAGTCCCTGATGGTAGATGGCGGTGCGGGAGCAAGCTAGGTCACGTGCTTTGTCGAGCTGGTCGACCCCGTATTGACGACCTGAGGCGAGTTGTGCTCTAGGTCGGTTGGCATGACGGCTTCAGCGACGTACACCATGAAGAAGGGTGTGAACCCTGTGGAACGGTTGACAGAGGTGTGGATGCCCATATCACGGAGGGGAGCTCTTCGACCCAGCATCCAGGGGTTCGCTCGAGGGGCACCTAAAGTCATGGCTTGAGCCCGTGGAGGATGGTTTGGTTGGAGCGCTCCACTTGGCCATTCGACTCTGGGTAGGCGACTGAGGCGAGGTCGAGTCGTATGCTGTGCTCCTCGTAGAATTCCGCCATGGCACCTTTTGCAAAGTTGGTGCCATTGTCCATTATGATGTTGTGCGGGTAGCCATATCGGTACATGAGCTCACAGAGGAACTTGGTTGCGGTCTTGTCGTCGCACTTCTTGATCGGCTTGGCCTCAACGCACTTGGTGAATTTGTCGACTATGACCAGGAGGTGGGTGAAGCCAGATGGGGCCTTCTTGAATGGGTCGAACATGTTCATGCCCCATACAACAAATGCCCAGTTGATTGGGATGGTCTTGAGTGCCGACGTGCTTCTAGTTGCCGTACTTCTTGCACCCGACGCACCATTGGATGATGTCGATGGTGTCGCCGAGCGCGTAGAGCCAGTAGAAGCCATGTCGCATGGCCTTGGCGACTAGCGATCTGGCGCCAGCGTGATGGCCACAGTCACCGATGTGGATGTCTTGGAGGATTTTGCGTCCTTTTGGATGTATGCAGCACTAGAATACGCCAGTCACGCTGCATTTGTGGAGCTCGCCGTTGATGATTACGAAGGATTTGCAGCGGTGCACAATCATTCACTCCTCTATCTCGTTGGTGGGCAGGACCTTGTGCTCGAGGAAGGTAATGTATGGTGCGGTCCAGTCGCTGGGCTCAATGATCATGGCGACTAGAGCAGGCTCAAGCTGCAGAGGTATCCTGATGTCGATCTCCATGGGCGGGGAGACCGAAGGCTTGTGGATGATTTCGAGGAAGATGCCCGTGGGTGGCGTTTGGCGGGCCGATCCTATGCGGGAGAGAGCGTCAGCCTCCTCATTCTTGCGCCTATCGATCCACTCGACATAGTAGCCGGTGAAGTGACCCCCAGCTTGTCCACCGCTTGGCGGTATGCTATCATGGTGGGGGAGATGGTGTCGCAGGTCCCAGCGACTTGGTCGGCGACTAGGTCGTAGTCGCTATAGCACCATAGGCGATTGACGTTCATCTCCTTGGCGGTCCGCATGCCATGAAGGAGGGCCTCGTACTCGGCCATGTTGGTAGTGCAGGGCGTGAAGTCGAGGTGGAGCACGTAGCGGAGCTTGTCTCCTTTGGGGGAGGTGAGGACGATCCTAGCCCCCATGCCATCTGCATTCTTGGACCCATCAAAGTGGAGAGACCAGTAATGGAGATAGGGTAGCTTCTCCGGCTGCTGTGCCTCTTCCCAATCGGTGAGGAAATCAGCCAAGGCCTGCGATTTGATCGCTTTGCATCGCTCGTACTTAGCAACTCGCCCAGTCGCTTCGCGATTGCGGATGATGTCCTGCAGTGGCACGGAGGAGACGACCATGATGGGGTGTTCCTGGAAGTAATGTGGGAGTTGCCGCTGGGCTCTGAAGACCACATACACCAATTTTTGGTACTGAGGGTATCGCTGTCTTAAGTCCGTTAGGACCTCACTCATGTAGTAGACAGGGCGCTCCTTGCCCTCTTTCGGTCGCTCGACGACCATCAAGCCGCTGACGACTCGAGTCGATTGGAGTGACGAGCAGCGGTGCCGTGAGCAGCACTTCCTTGAGCACTTTGAGTGCATTGTCCGCTTCTTCGTCCCATTGGAACGTGGGGTTCTTGCGCATCAGGCGGTAGAAAGGCAT
Source organism: Avena eriantha (assembly GCA_910589775.1). Taxonomy (NCBI): domain Eukaryota; kingdom Viridiplantae; phylum Streptophyta; class Magnoliopsida; order Poales; family Poaceae; genus Avena; species Avena eriantha. The sequence goes on from OU342743.1 coordinate 423,891,391, forward strand.
TGCCTTCTCACCGAGCCTGGAGATGAAGCGACTAAGAGCCATTACTTGCCCGACCAGTTTCTGGACGTCGCGTAGGCACTCGGGTTTCCAGAGCCGCGCGAAGGTGTCGCTCTTGGTGGGATTTGCTTCAATGCCCCGTTTGGAGACCACGTACCCTAGGAGTTGTCCGGTGGGCACGCCGAAGGTGCACTTTCCTGGATTGATGCTTATCTTGTACCTCCAAAGATTCATGAAGGTCTTGGCCAGGTCGTCGAGCAGGTCGCTCTGGCGGGTGGATTTTACCACCACGTCGTCGATGTAGTTGGGGTTGTTGCGGCCAATTTGACTCGCAAGGCACTCCTGCGTGCACCTTTGATAGGTCGCGCCCTCTTTCTTGAGGATGAACGTCATGGCGGTGTAGCAGAAGGCGCCGAATGGCATGATGAACATCGTCTTCTCCTCGTCCTCGACTGCCATTTTTGATCTGGTTGTAACCAGAGTACGCGTCGAGGAAGCACAAAGACTCCGATCCCACGGTCGAGTCAATGATCTGATCGATGTGCTGTAGGACGAACTCCTCCTTTGGGTAGGCACTGTTGAGGTTGGTGTAGTCGATACACATTCTCTAGGTGTTGTTCTTTTTCAGAACTAGGACTGGGTTTGCCAGCCACTTAGAGTACTTGATGTGCTGAATGAAGCCTACAGCGAGTAGACGATGTACTTCTTTGGCGATTGCTCGGCAGCGCTCTTCATTAAAGGGTTGTAGCGACTGCTTTACTGGTCGCACTTTTGGGTCAACGTTCAGTTTGTGCTCAACAAGTTCCCTCGGGACACCAGGCATGTCGGATGGTTTCCATGCGAAGATGCCATGATTCTCACGTAGGAACCCGATGAGCATGCTTTCCTATGCAGGATTCATGTTTGTCCCGATGGTGACCGTCTGGCTGGAGTCGCCTAGAACGAGCTCAATGGTATGAGTGTGTGTGGTCGCCTCGAAAGTTGTTCCCCCGGAGGTGGGCTTCTTTAGGATGGTGGGGTCGCTTGTCGACGTTACTCGCTTATTTCACAAGCTCATCCGCGTGGTTGGTTTCCGCGATGATGATGGCATCGATAAGTTCAGCACCTTTGTCTTTGCACTCTACGGCCATGTCGCGGTCGCCGTGGACGGTGATGATGCCACTTGGCCCGGGGAGCTTCATCATATTCTAGGCGTAGTGTGGGGTCGCCATGAATTTGGCGAACGCCTGGCACCCCAGGATGCAGTGGTAGGCGCTATGGAAGTTCACTAGCTCGAAGAAGATCCGCTCGGTGCAAAAGTTCGCTAGTGTGCTGAAGGTGACTGGCAGCGTCACCTTACCGATTGGGTACGCCTTCCGACCAGGGGCGATGCCGTGGAAGGTGGTGAGAGTCGATTCGATCGCTGACTCCAGGAGGTGTAGCCTCTTGAATGTGTCCAAGTATATGATGTTGATGGATCTTCCACGGTCCATCAATTTCTTGGGTAGCAATTAGTCAGCCACTTTGGGCCTGACCACCAGGGCAACTCGCCCCGGATATTCGATCCTAGGCGCGTGGTCTTGGCGACTCAAGGTGATGATTTTCTCAGACCACTTAAGGAAGCAGGGAATGTCGACCTGGGTCACCGCATTGACGGAAACTGCACGGGCGAGCACCTTATTCTCGCATTTGGTGCCGAGCCTAGTGAAGGTGTGCAGCGAGCCGACGATATTGCTGAATCCGCATGTGTTGCTATTGTCGCTTGGCAGGTTGTTGTTGGGGTCCTCCCTTTCTCACCTTGTCTTCTCAATCTCCTTCAGAGAATGGAAGTCCGCGATGGTGTGGGTGGCAGGCTTCCCCTCCCTGCTGTGGTAGACACATGGCTGGTTGAGGAGGGCGGCGGGTTCGAATTTCGTCCTCGCGAGTTGTTGGCACGGTAATTTCCGCCGTCACGGTGGAAGTTTTTCAGGTCGAGTTTCCCGTAGCCGGTGTTTGCGCCAAATTCGACTCGCCCGTCACTGCGTCGCTTGCCGGTGAGGCAAGTGTTGCTATAGCGCATGTCGTGTTGTCGCCCATTGTCATAGCCTCTAGCGCGGCTTCTTCCCCCTGACTCATCGTCGGAGTCTTGGTCGGAGTCCTCCTCCGCGTAGCGTTTAGCTATCTCCAGGAGGCCGTGGATGTTGTCGAGCGTCTGGTAGACCCTCTTGATCTTGGTGACCAGTGGTTCCTACCGGCACGCGTTCTTGAAACAGTGGATTGCCATGTCCGGGTGGCTGCCCGAAGCGTTGATCCACAGCTCATGCCACCTCTGGATCTAGTGTCGGGTCGACTCGCGTTGTCCCTGGATGCAGCGCTCCAGGTCTTCGATGGTGGTGGCGCGGGTGTAGGATCTCTCAAAGTGCCTGACAAAGGCGCCGCGCATCTTCTCCCACGATCCGATGCAGTTGGTGGGGAGGGTGTTGATCCATTGCCTGGTCGCTCCCTCCATCATCAGGGGAAGGTAGCGAGCGACGAGCAAGTCGGTGTGGCCGACGATTCCCATCGCCCTGAGGTATGTGTCCATCCACACCGCAAGGTCGTATGTTGGATCGTACTTTTCAATCTCCTTGGGTGCCTCGAAGTTGGCGGGATACTTCTCACCTCTGATCATTGGTCCGAAGCACTGCTGGGCCGACTCGGCTGAGTGATCCCCTTGGCTCGGGGTCGCCGCGATTATTGAGGGTGTGCCTTAAGTCGTTGGGCTGGCACGCCCGCCAAGCCTGATTGTTGACGATGTGCGTTCATGCATCAATGGGTTGACCATTGGCGGTGACCATGTTATTTGCAGGCCGTGGCTCGTTAGTGGAGAGCGCAGGGTTGGCGGCCCGTGGTTGGAGTGGAAGGGGCTCGGGCGGTGGGCAGTTGAGGGTGCCGGCGATAGTCGGACGGCCGCTTGAGGCTGCCCTTCTTCCCGATGAGCGGGAGTACATCCACCCCCGCGGGTCGACTCCCGCGGCTTGCTGCTCGATGGCCCTGGCGAGTAGGGACTTGGCGTACTGGATCTGCAGCGCGCCCTCTCCTTGGGTGTCGAGGTGGGCGACTACGGCGTCTACCGCGATGACATTGTCCATTGGAGTGGAGTATAGCGAGAGCCCGTTCGCATCGCGGGCTTGCGGCGAGATGATGATTCACAGCTGGTCCGGCGGGGGCACACAACCTATGGGTGGTGGTGGGGCTCCAGTCGCAGGTGCACTAGGTGGTCCGCGATTGCTGCCGTCGGGCAGCGCGTTCTCATAGTACTCGCGCTCGGCCACACGCGCGGGGTTGCTCTTTGTCTTTGAAGTTCAGGACGCGGCCCTGGACGTTGGAGTGCAGGCGGGTCCTAATGCAGCGTTGATGGTAGAGCGATAGCTCCTACTCTGTTTCCCGCTCGAGGCCGAATTTCTCGCACTTGTCCTTCTCCCTGCGTGATGCCTCCTCCAGTCATAGGCAGGCTTCCTCGACTTCCGTTGCCATCACGGTCGGCGTGATCGGCGGGGTGCTCGTGCTGCCCGCCATGTAGATCGCGTTGAAGCGATTGGATCTGGAACGGAAGTATTTGGGGGACTCCGATCCGGAGTCGGAGTCGAAGATCTCGAGGATGGAGGGGTCGTCGAAGTCCTCAGGGTTGGAGACTCGCGTGATGGAGTCTTCACGTGATGTGGCAGTGATGGATTCAGCGACGGAGGAAGGGGTCTCCGAATTGGTGTCATCATGGAGGGCCACATCATTCGAGGTGGCATCAGTCCCGGCCGTGTTGCTGGTGGCCGAGTCGTACTCGGTGGCGAGGCGGCTAGTGGAGTGGATCTGGTCCTCAGAGAGCAGATCACGGTGTGGTGGTGATCCGCCGACGATCACCATCCCTGCCGGGTTGACTGCGTCGGTGAAGCCGGCGAACAAGTTGATGGTGCCGACCGGCATCACCGCGTTGTGCATGATCGGGTGAGACGCTGGGATGTAGCTGTTGGGCAGGATCTGAAGGATCCCGCCGCTGGCGATCATACGGTTGGTGGCAATCGAACAATCGATTGGCGAATAGGGTCTCGCCGCATAACTCAGGCCAGACCGGCCATGCCCCATGGTGGGCGCCACTATCGTGGGAATGGCCACGACAGTCGCTACCAGGGGTAGCGATTGATAGGATTGAGGGCAAGAGTGGGCCATCTGCGCAGCGAGATGAGGGCTGAGACACATGAGTTTACGCATGTTCATCCCCCTGTAGGGTAAAGATCTACCCCTGCTATATTGTATTATCGGCGAGGGAGTTACAGGGGTGGCGAGCTCGGCGGCTAGGTAGCGAGTCACTTGGAAGGGGTGTATGATGGAACGTGAGTAGAAAGAGAACCCTAGGGAGGCTTATATAGGGGGTACCTTGCTAGGGTTTACAGATATACAACCGAATCATCCAAGGACTCAGAGGATTTGACCTAATCTCGCTGGGCTTCGGCTATGCTTCTGGGCCTCTAGCTTCCAGCCGCCAGGATTCCTTTCAGTCGCTTTCCAGTCGCCGTCCTGCAGGCCCACTTGCAAACCATTGATCAAGTTGAAATGTCCTGCTGGGCATACCCCATTCGGCATATCACCATCAGAAGGCAAGTATGAGACTCGGGAGGACTCCCTCTCCCACTTGGCCTGGCCCCTCCTCCTCCACCCGCCGTCCTAGGGGAGGACCCCCCCTCCCCCGAGCGTGTGGGCCCAGTGGGCCTATGAGGCCCTTCGACCCATGGGACCCACTGGGATATTAATAAATAATAATTTCTTATTAATTATTAATATAAATATTTATTCTGAAGCTTCCTAAATTAAATCCCGAACACCTTTGAATTAATTTCAAACCTTCCTAAAATATTCCTAGTGTCCTCTTTTAATGTCCGAAATGATTTCATCTACTCTCGGTGATATCCTGGACTCCTCTGGATATGTTGAGGTTAAACCTCGTAGGCGGACCGATCTTTCACAAATCCCTTGAAATCGAGGCAGAGTGAGTGGAGGATGAGGGAGAGGATGAAATCCGCGAACTCACGCATGAAGAAAACGATGAACACATTCACACACGACGAAACGATACACACTTATAGCTCACGCCGGTGGCTACCGGTTCGGCGCAATCCCTAGGATCTGCGTCAGGCGAAGATCTCTCTCTCTCTCTCGAACCGGCACGACGAGTGGGGAGTCTTGGTGAGATCTTGACGCCTTGGCAAGGGGCTCCGATGCCAAGGCCTTGTACAACGAGGGATTAATGATGCAAACTCTAATGAGATGGTATAATTGGTGCTCCTTTCTCAAGGGGCATGAGACTAGAAATTAGGGAGATCCACAAGGGTGTCTTCTAATTTCAATTATCCAAGTCTAAGTAATACAAGGGGGTGTGCGAGCTATATATAGGCCAGCCACTTAAATAGGGGTAGTTTGGGCATAAAGGGTAAAACTGGATGAATTAGGGAATATTCTTGGAAATCAAATCCATGTTGACTTGAGACTGGAGACGTTCCGGCAATAAGTCCGGTCGCACCGTACTATGCGCCGGAAATTCCGATCAGCGCCAGTTGTTCCGGTGAAGCACCGAAATGACCTATAGAAGTGCGCTTCGGCGTGCGCCGGTTGGTTATGGTTGGCGCCGGTAATTCCGGTCCTGGTTCCGGTCCGCAGGATCGTGCGCTGGTAATTCCGACGGGGATTCTTGACCGCCGGTTTGGCCTGCGCCTTCATTTTGTGATGGCTTGGCTCCTTCTCTTGGCATTTCTTCATGGGGTTCGTATTTGAGGATTCACAAAGTATTGGAATGAAGTAGCAAGCCATCTAGGGATGTATCGAAATCACATGAGACAAGGAGCGAATTCACCTTAGCTTGAAGGAGCTTGGCTCTCGCACGAGTCATTGGTCCACTTGGGGGACTTGGTGGTGTAGGAGTAGGGATATCCGTAGGACGGGCCATATCAGTTCCCCCCTTTGGAAAGATTTGTCCTCGACTCTTCATGGTTATCATCTTCAAGATCTCCATGGAAAGGCGAAAGGTCCTTGACATTGAATGTATTGCTCACAAGGTACTTTGTTGCCGGGATGTCTATGATCTAGGTGTTGATGTTGATTCTCTTGAAGACCTTGAAGGGACCATCTCCTCTTGGTTTTAGTTTGGAATCACATTCCTTGGGGAAACGGTCCTTGCTCAAGTGTATCCACACAAGGTCACCTTCTTCAAAGATCATCTCCTTCTTGTCATTGTTTAACCTTGAAGCTTGGCGAAGGACTTATTGTTAGATAGAAGCTCTTGTTTCTTTATGAAGCTTCTTCATAGCTTGGGCGCGCTTGTCAACCTCCATGTTGGTGCGCTCATGGAGGGGTAGTGGTAGGATGTCGAGCGCGGTGAGGGGATCAAAGCCATAGACAATCATGAATGGGCTCATTTTAGTTGTGGAGTGTTTGGCTCGATTGTAGGCGAACTCTACGTGGGGAATGCATTCCTCCCAATCCTTCAAGTTCTTCTTGATCAAGACACGAAGGAGAGTATCGAGGCTTCCACAAGTAGCTCATGAATTTGACGTCGCGGTTTGGCCATCGGTTTGTAGGTGTGATGCAGATAAGAAGAGTAGCTTGACGCAAGATTGGCCATGAGGGTCTTCTACACGTAGCTCATGAATTTGACGTCACGGTAATAGATGATTGTTCTTCGCACACTGTGAAGACGGACGATTTCTCTAAAAAACAAATTGGCAACATGTGAAGCATCGTCGGTATTATGGCACAATATGGAGTGTGCCATTTTAGAGAAGCGATCCACTACCACAAATATAGAGTCATGACCATGCTTAGACCTAGCCAATCCTAAAACAAAATCCATGCTAATGTCGGACCAAGGTGCATAAGGAATAGGCAATGGAATATAATGACCAAAGGGGTTAGATTTGGACTTAGCTTGAACACAAGTAGTGCATCGTTGGACATAGCACTCCACGTCTCACTTCATCTTGGGCCAATATTAATGAGTGGGCAACATGTCAAATGTCTTGTCATGGCCAAAGTGACCCATGAGGCCTCCACCATGTGATTCTTGGAGAAGCAAAAGTTGAAGGGACGACTTCGAAATGCAAAGCTTTTTTTGTTTAAATAAAAAGCCATTATGCAAATAGAAATCATCAATTCCTTCGTCAATGGAGCACTTTGCAAAAATTGGTCCAAAGAATGGGTCAAAAGAATACAAAGTTTTGATTTAATCAAGACCCAACACGTTTACTTCGAGTCGAGTAAGAAGGCTTGTGTGCTTGCGAGACAAAGCATCCGCAACTACATTATCTGTGCCTTTCTTGTACTTGATAATGTAAGGAAATGACTCTATGAACTCAACCCACTTAGAGTGTCTCTTACTCAAGTTGGCTTGGCCTTAGAGATATTTCAACGACTCATGATCAGAATGTATGATAAATTTCTTAGGCTAAAGATAGTGTTGCCAAAATTGAAGGAGACATACTAAGGCAAAAAGATCTTTGTCATAAATCGGATAGTTAAGGAGAGCACCATCAAGTTTCTCACTATGGTAGGTGATGGTACACCCATTTTGCATGAGGACTCCTCCAATTCCAATACCACTAGCGTCACAATCTATCTCAAAAGTTTTTGTGAAATCCGGTAACGCAAGAAGAGGTGCTTCAGTGAGCCTATTTTTATGTTCATCAAAAGCTATTTGTTGTGCTTTGCCCCACACGAAGATGACATTCTTTTAGGTTAATTCATTGAGAGGACAAGCAATAGTAGAAAAGTCTTTCACAAAGCAACGATAGAAACCGGCCAACCCATGAAAACTTCAGAATTCAATCACATTTGTTAGCATGGGCAAATCTCGTATGTCCTTTACCTTGGAAATATCAACTTCAATGCCCTTTGAAGCAACGACAAATCCAAGAAAAATCAACTTGTCTATAGAAAAACTGCACTTGGAAAGATTATCATATAGCTTTTCATGTCGAAGGATTTGTAAGACTTCCTTGACATGCGTAAAATATTCCTCAGGTGACTTGCTATAAACAAGTATATCATCGAAATAGACAATAACACTTTTTCCAATGAGAGAACACAAAATATGATTCATAAGGAGCATGAAGGTGGATGTGGCATTAGATAAGCCAAAAGGCACGACCAACGATTCATAGAGACCAAGTTTGGTCTTGAAGGCGGTTTTCCACTCATCACCTTCCACCATGCGTATTTGATGGTAACCACTACGAAGATAAATTGTCAAGAAAATAGTGGCTCCACATAACTCATCAAGCATGTCATCGAGACGTGGTATGAGATTTCGATAACGCACGGTGATAGCATTGATTGGACGGCAGTCCATGCATAACCGCAACGTATCATCCGTTTTTCGAGCAAGAATCACGGGTAACGCACTCATACTAGTGCTTACTTGGATCAAACCTTTGGAGATGAGTTGGTTGATTAGATGCTCGATTTCTTTCGTCTCCTCCAAGTTCATGGGGTAGGCGGTGCAGTTTGGGAGACATGCGCCGGGTCTGAGGTCAATGCGATGCTCGATTCCACGAAGATGAGGTAGTCCATGTGGTAGCTTAATGACCCACCAGTATAGGGGGTGTATCGCAGTATTTTCGAGGGAAGTGAAACCCAATTTATTGATTCGACACAAGGGAAGCCAAAGAATATTTATAAGCCTTAACAACTGAGTTGTCAATTCAGCTACACCTGGAAACAATCTTGATAACAACAGTTTATCAGTAGCAACAGTTTTGTAGTAGGAATAGTAAAGTAACAGCAGTAGTAAAGTAAAGACAATAGTAACAATAGAAGTAAACAGTAGGATTCGAGTGCGGTAGGCATAGGGATGGATGGACAGGCATTGCATGGACAAGACAATTCACATAGCAATCAAAACATAGGGCAATTGCAAATAAATAAGATAAAGCATCCAAGTACTAGATAATCCTAGGCATGTGTTCCATATATAGTCATACGTGCTCGCAATGAGAACTTGCACAACATCTTTTGTCCTGGTAGCCCGTTTGCAGCGGGGCCTCAAGGGAACTACTGGCAATTAAGGTGCTCCTTTTAATAGAGCACCGGAGCAAAGCATTAACACTCCATGAACACATGTGGTCCTCACATCAAAGCAATTCCCTCCAGTTATCCTGATTTCTTTCATTTCGGGGCCATTGGTTCTGGACAACAATGTGTGTATACAACTTGTAGATAAGACCAGAAACAATACTATCATAATGAATCAATAACATGTTCAGATCTGAAATCATGGCACTCGGGCCCTAGTGACAAGAATTAAGCACAGCAAGTCGCAACAAAGTCATAAAGCACTAATAAAAGATACTAGGCACCATGCCCTAACAATCTAATGCTATTACATGAATGATCTCATCCAATCCCTACCATCTCCATAACCTACAGCGGGGGATTACTCACTCATAGATGGGAGAAACATGGATGGGCGATGGAGAAGTGATGGTGATGATGATGCCGATGATCTCCTCCAATTCCCCCTCCCGGTAGGATGCCAGAACGGAGTTTTTGGTGCTGTTTCGTGGAATCTGGTGGTGGTGGCGGAGCGGAACTCCTTCTAGAAAAACGTCGAACCCTCCTGAGTTTTTAGGTCAGAAGGCAACTTATAAGTGAAGAGGGAGACCGAGGGGGAGTCTGGGGCGGCCAGACCACCTCCTGGCGCGGCCTGGGCTAGCCCGCGCGGCCAGGTGGTGTGGCCTAGGCCCAGCCCCCCTCCGTCTCGTATTCTGGCTCTGGGAGTCTTCTGGTGAAATAGTATTTTTGGCATATTTTCCGGGATATTTCTTGATAGTTGATTTTCTGCACAAAAAGTAGACACCAGGGCAATTCTGCTGAAAAGAGCGTCAGTTCGCGTTAGATGCATCCAAATCACACAAGTTTAGAGGAGAAACAATAGCAAAAGTGTTCGGGAAAGTAGATACGTTTTGGACGTATCAGAGCTCTTCGGGAAACACATCCTTGAATTCCTACAAAGTAATCATAAAAGAGGGAGGAATATTTGTCAATTCATTAGTTCCTTGCGCTAGTTCCTTGCATACGTGGACATATTGCAAAATGGATGTATTGCTCGCATGTCTCATCTCACTTTTGGTGGCAAGGAGAACACTCTTAGTTTTTCCACTCGAGTTAGGCTTGTGGCTCTCACTCTCTATGAGGTGGTTCTCTCGCTCACCGCTCATCTCACAAGTTTGTGTTGTGGTTTTCACCCTCTCTAAAGCCTTTGCATTGTTCGGAATTTTTGGATAGGAGTCATCGTTTGCAAAAACACATGTCTTTTTAAGCCACTCGAAGGTGTATACATTTGTGCGACCATCATGTAGAGCACCTTTGTCGAATTGCCATGGTCGACCAAGTAACATGTGGCAAACCATCATTGGAACCACATCACACTCCACTGTGTCATTGTATGGGCCAATACAGGATGTTACCAAGATGGTATGCTTGATCTTGATGGACCCTTGGTCACTTAGCCATTGCACGTGCTAGGGGTGCTTGTGTGGATGGAGGGTGAGGTAGAGCTTCTCACACAACATGGTGCTTGCAAGGTTGTGGCAACTCCCTCCATCAATTATCACTTTCATAGATTTCCCATTGATGTCGACACATGTTTGGAACATATTTGATCATTGATCTTCATTCTCTTGTGCTTGAATGGTCAAGATCCTTGTGACGACAAGCAATGGACTTGCGTCATGTTCACACATAAGGAGTTCTTGTTCATATTCCATTTGGTGCCTCGTCATGGCCTGTTTGACTGTAGCATCAAATTTTTCCTCACTCAAGTACTCTTCGTCTCCATTGTCATGGATGAATAATACTTTCTTGTTTACATGATTAGCCGACTTTTGTCCTTTGCCACTACACTTGTAGCACTCTCCATTGAATGCCGGAGCATCTTTTGTATGATTGATACTTGGGGGTGATTTTCCTTTAGGAAGTGTGGGCTAGAAGGAAGGTTTGGAGGTACTTGAGCATCTTCCACTAAGGGTTGTTGGTCTAGAGGTTGAAGCTTGCTTGTAGGTGAAGTATGTATTTGGCTTGTTGTATTTAATGTCCTCTTGTACTTGACGCTCGGCTTTTGTTGCGATGTGCACAAGATCAACCATGTCATTGTATTTTCGAAACTTTAAGATGCGCTTGATTGGATGGTTCAAGCCGATAAGGAAACTTGCCATTGTTTGCTCCTCGCGCTATTCAATGTTGGCGTGGATCTTGTTGAGCTCCATTTTCTTGAAGTGCTCTTCCATGGTCTTTGTCCCTTGACTAAGAGATTGAAGCTTGTTGAAGAGGTCACGCGTGTAGTGCGAAGGAACAAAGCGGGATCTCATATGAGCGTTTATGTCATGCCAAGTTTTGATTAGGGGCTATTCTCTTGCGTCACGAGCAACTTGAACTTGTTCCCACCAAAGGTTGGCGTAATCATCAAACTCAAGTGAGGCCATGTCGACCATCTTCTCATTGCTATTGTTGTGCATACGGAAGATCTTGTTGACTTTGAGTACCCATGATAGGTATTTTTTGCGATCAATGGAACCGGTGAACTTGGGCATGATGAACTTGAGATTTCCAAAGGTTTCTTCATCATTGTGGTCACGGTAGTGGTTGTTGCCAAGATGTTGGCATGCTTCATCTTCCATGCAATCATTGTGACGAGTTTGGTGACCTTGTTGGTGCACTTGCGGTTGAGGAGCCGCATTTGGAGGTGGCGGAACTTGATTCTCGCGACATTGTTGAAGAGCATGCTCTTTCTCATGGTTGTTGACAAGGAGGAGGCGCTTGGGACTCACGAGGGTGATGATGGGGAGCCTCTTGATGCGGTTGTTGACGAAGAGGAGGGTCATTCCTTAGTTGGTGTTGTGGGTTAGGCAATTGGGCCTCACGATGGAGATCATGGTATTGAGCCTCAAGACGTGGTGGGCGTCGCCCAATATGTACAATTTGATGCTCCATGTCTTGATGTGATGGAGGAGGCTCGTCATGGTGATCATGGTGGCGGTGATCATGACAGCGATGCCGAAGATGAGGATCTTGGAGAGCTTCATGTCGATGACGAGCTTGTTCCTCCAAGATGGAGTCATCACTTGTTCAATCAAGAATGTCTCATGGACGATGGTGATGTAGTTGAGCTTGTACTCTATGTTCCACTTATGGTTTTTCTTGTTGGATCACTAGTGCCCTTGCATGATGACGGTGTCCTTCTCGACTTGCTTGGGGCCTTGAGGAGAAATCACCATCATAGCTTGACATTGCGGCGTGCCGTGGGGAAGTACATAGTGCTTCAACCACGGGGGAATCATTGCGTATTGGAGCACTTGGATGATGATCTTGACAAAGAGGAGAATGGTGAAGCGACGAGCTTGAAGAGTTTTATGTGTGTGAACATGGTCTTGTCATTCCGTTGATGAGGAGTCGAAGCTTGTCATTTGTTTCGGTGACAGAACATTGGAGCGCTTCATATTGATGGCCAACGTTGTGATGCATTGCATGCATTTGTCTTTTGAGGCCATCGAAGTGGTTTTCGATGTTCCTAAACATGGCTTTAGCCTCGCCGAATTGTTCATCTTGTCACGTGTCAAGATCCTCGCAACGTTCGTGAAACTCGTGTAGGATGGGTAGGGGCTTGCACTCGTCATGTACGGTCCGTGTTCTTCTTCTTGGGGAGGTGGTTGGCTCGACTCACCGTGCCTATCCATCATGCCAAACACACAAGGATTATATATGGAAGTGTAATATGGTGGTGTTAGCCTTTTACCTCACCTTGGGGATTGCACCGAACTAGAAAAAACACATGAGAACTATAAGTGTGCAAAGTGAAAACACAAAGAAATCTCACACTAAAGAAAGAACTAAACTATCAAATGCTTTTGGTGGAAGGTTAGGGTGGTGGAAAACCAAATGAAACGATCGAAAGAAAAGGTTATTGTTAAAGGTGGTAGAGAACCAAAGATCAAAATAAAAAGTATACGGTCTACAAAAAACAAAGGATACACACACGTGGAGACGGATGTGGTTAGCACTACTATGAAAACGAGCACAAAATGTCCTAATGAAGACTAAGCTCGGTTGTCGTGCCAACGCAAGGAGATACCACAACTTGTTCGCCAAAAGAGGATAAGCAACGGATTTGTGCACTTTCCTTGGTTGCACTCTTTCTCTCTATTTGCTTACAAGCTTGAGAGTCTCTTTGTATTGGGACACTATGTATCTTGCTATTTTTCTTTTCGTTTTTCTTTTTCTATTTTTTTATTCTTTTTCTCCCTTTCTATACTACTATGTCAACTCTTGAATTTTCCTACACACTCTCACTTTCCAAGCGAAAGTGCACAATGCTTAGGAAAACACAAGATGATCTGCTCTCATAGGATAGATACACACAAGGAAGAAGGGTTAACAAAGTGGAGGAAGTTATACCTTTACTATTGGCGACTTTCTACTGTTGTGGGGGATGATGTTCAGACATCACGGTGTCAAGGAGCATGGAGTGTTGTGTTTTGCGGAAGCTTGAAGTTAGTTTGGCAACAGACACACAAGACACGAACAACACAAGAGGAAAAAGGTCAAAATAGGGTCAGATTTGTAGTTTCGGTGGCCAATCTGGCGGCGCCGGACCATGCGCTAGAACTTTCCGTGGCAATTCCAGTTCACCTGAAATCTCGCTGGAATTTTTGGCGGCTGGGTCGGTTTGCCGGGCCTGGAGATGATTTGAGTTCGTGATGAACTCCAAAAGTCAAATCTCAGAAAATGTTCGAAAATCTGTCCAAATTGTGCTAGGAAAAGGTTCTTGAAAAGTAGATCGACACCCAAAGCAACAGATCTATGGATCAAAACTATGAAAAACTCACCAAATCCAGGGATCGATCTGAAGGCAATTGGGGGAGCTTTTTTGGGGATTTTCAAATTTTTGGTGGATATAAGAAAATTGATGGGGGAATTTGTGAGCAACGAAACTCTCGATACCAATATGTTGAGGGCAAACCTCTTGGGCGGCTCATGTTTCACAAATCCATCGAAATCGAGGTTGAGTGAGTGGAGGATGAGGGAGAGGATGAAATCCGAGAACTCACGCATGAAAAACACGATGAACACACGCACACACGAAGATACGATACACACATATAGCCCACGCCAGCGGCTTCCGGTACGGCGCAATCCCTAGGATCAGCGTCAGGCAAAGATCTCTCTCTAGAAACGTTACGACAAGTGGGGAGTCTTGGTGAGATCTTGACATCTTGGAAAGGGGCTCCGATGTCGAGGCCTTGTACAACGAGGGAGGCATGATGCAAAATCCAACGAGGTGGGGATAATTGGTGCTCCTTTCTCAAGGAGCATGAGACTAGAAATTTGGGAGATCCACAAGGGTGTCTTCTAATTTCAATTATCCAAGTCTGAGTAATACAAGGGAGTGTGGGAGCTATATATAGGCCAGCCACTTAAACAGGGGTAGTTTGGGCATAAAAGGGTAAAACTGGATGAAATAGGGATTATTCTTGGGCATCAAACCTACGTTGACTAGAGACTAGAGACGTTGCGGCAATAAGTCTGGTCGTGCCGGACTATGTGCCGGAAATTCCAGTTGGTGTCGGTTGTTCCGGTCGGCCACCATAATGGCCTACAAAACTGTGCTTTGCCGTGCGCCGGTTGGTTCCATTCGGCGCCGGTAATTCCTGTCTTGGTTCTGGTTCGCTGGACTATCTGCCTGTAATTCTGGTGGGGATTCTAGTCTGCCGGTCCTGGCGCTAGTTTTGTTTGGACCTTCGTCTTGTGATGGTTTGGCTCATTACCTTGTAATTTCTTCATGGGGTTCATATCTGAGGATGCACAAAGTATTGGCTTGAAGTAGCAAGCCATCCAGGGATGTATCGAAATCACATGAGACAAGAACCGAATTCATCTTAGCTTCAAGGAGCTTGGCTCTCGCACGAGTCATTGGTCCACTTGGGGGACTTGGTGGTGTAGATGTAGGGACGTCCATAGGATGGGCCATATCAGGATCATGCTGAGACGCTCCAAAACATCCTTTCATAATTACCTCATCCAACTATCTCATTCGTAGTCACATTCTAAAATTTCGTAGACGTCTTAAGTGTGTGACCTGGTAGGTTCGGATATTTGCGGACATGTCCGGAACTCATTCCGAAGACAATGATTACTATCAGTGTCTTGATACAAGTAGTAACCCCCACAAATAACATGAAGTTCTTTATCGTGTGAAATAGTATTGACTCATATACACATTGTATTGATTCATCTATACTTTACATCGCCCGAGATGAATCACTGTGTTATTCTCATTACCTGACATGTACTCTTTACTCATTCCGCACTATCGATGTTCATGTGTTCAACAACTTGATCACGTGTCCGGCAAAACGATGATGAACATCATAGTACATGAGCGGGCCAGAGTATATCTCTCCATCGTCAGGAGTATCAATTCCCAAAAGCACATCATGTGAATGATCGGCGAACCATCCGGTACGAACAAGCATCAATTTTATAATCACACCGTTAAGAGCAACGTTTGGAGAATCTTTCCACGTCCATATTGTTCCCAAGTTCACATATTTCATGTGTATGAACAATTTCTAGTAAAGGAAAGAAAAAGTCTTATGAGATTTAATCAATAACATTATTGATGATGTGTTTCACGGTATCTCATGTTTAGGGTCCATCCATCATCTTTGTTCTCCAACAACGTTGATCACGTATGTCACTAGCAACTCCACAATCATATTGTCTCTTTGACCATAGTTAGGAAACCGAAACTATCATTGCCATACATACTAGTCATAGAGGCATGACCAGGGATATCTATTATATGGTGTTTATGATCCTACACATGTATTAGGGTTTTCCTCCAAATACACATTATTTGGAACTAATACAATTATAGGACAGGACGGTAAACTTAATTATGAAACAAAAATATGAATAATAACACATTTATTATTGCCTCTAGGGCATATTTCCATCAGTCTCCCACTTGCACTAGAGTCAATAATCTAGTTTATATTTAGCATTCTAACACCTATGGCTTCCCGGTGATGTTCATGCTTTGCAAGTGTGAGTAACTCAATGAATCTGCCACATTCAGATCTATATGAATTTTTCACATCTTGATCTCACCATCATGCACGAACTGGCGTATGAGATGAAATCGATGTTGTACATGCTTGTTCTTTCGGTGGGACCTTGGTTCCTTTGCTTGAGCGATGGAACCATTGTTTTCACAATATATATCCATTGGATCTAGCACACTTGGAACCACACCAAGTTCTATGATGAAGTTCTTCATCCAGAAACCCTCCTTTGCAGCATCTAAAGTTGCTATGTACTCCGCCTCTATTGTAGAGTTCGCAACCATATCTTGCTTAGAACTTTTCCATCTCACCGCTCCCCATTCAAGGTGAACACATAACCGTACAGAGATCTAAACTCATTAGGATCAGTGACGAAGCTTGCATCGGTGTAACTCTTTACAACGAGCTCCTTGTCACCTCCATACAAGAGAAACATATCCTTAGTCCTTCTCAAGTATAAGTATATTTTTCACTACTATCTAGTGATTCTCACCTGGATCACTTTGGTATCTGCTCATAACACTTAGAGCATATGACACATCTGGTCTTGTACATATCATGGCATACATGATTGAGCCAATTTCTGATGCATATGGAACCTCACTCATGTCTTTTCGCTCAACATTTGTCATAGGACATTTCTTCTTGCCTAATGGTGTGCCATGTACCATTGGAAGTGATCCCTTCTTGGATTCTTCCATTTTGAACCTCTTCAAAATTTTATCTAGATATGTATCTTGGGTAAACCCTATTAGACGTCATGATCTATCTATATAGATCCTTATGCCCAATATGTAAGCTGCTTCACCCAAATATTTCATCAAAAAAACTTTCTTCAATGATTGCTTTATAGTGTTAAGAAATGTTTTATCGTTTCCAATCAACAATATGTCATCCACATATAGTATTAGAAATGCTATCGTGCTCACACTTTCCTTATTCTATACACAAGACTCTTGTCCATTTTAATGAATCCAAAACTCTTTACTACTTCATCAAATGAAGATTCCAACTCCGTGATGCCTGCTTCAGTCCATAGATGGATGTTTGAAGTTTTCACACCTTCCTAGCAGCTTTAGGATCGACAAAACCCTCGAGATGCACCACGCACACATCCTGGGTAAGCTTCCCATTTTGGAAGGTTGTTTTGACATCCATCTTCAATATTTCATAATCATAATATGCAGCTATTGCTAGAAGAATCTGAACAGACTTAAGCATCGCTACGGGGGAAAAGTCTCATCGTAGTCAACTCCTTGAACTTGTCGAAACCCCTTTGCAAAAAATCATGCTTTATGTACAATAATGTTACCGTATGTATCTGGTTTCTTCTTATAGATCCATTTACATTCGATAAGCTTCACGCCTTAAGGAGGGTCTATCAATTTCCAAACTTGATTATCGTACAAGGATTTTATCTCGGATTTCATGTCCTCTAGCCATTTGATAGAGTCAGGCCAATCATAGCTTCTTTATATAGTTGGTTCATTGTTGGCTAACAACAATACTTCATCTTCAAATCTTACGACCGAAAGATGAACTCTACTAGATCTACATGGTTCAATAGGAGCATTTATTTCTGGGACTACAACATTTGTAGGCACGGGAGCATCTGATGGCGCCATAGGAGTTTCCAGAATGACTTCTAGTTTTGCGCTAATCTACGCATCTTTCTCAGGTTCAATAGCCTCATTAAGCTCTATTGTCTTCCCACTTAAACTTTTAGCAAGAAATTCCTTCTCAAGAAATGTTCCTCCTCGCGGGACAAAATCCTTGCCTTCAGTTTTGTGGTAGAAGGAATACCCAATAGTTTCTTTAGGGTAACCTACAAATATGCATTTGTTCGACTTAGGATCAAGCTTATTTGGCTGCAAACATTTTACATAAGCTTCGCAACCCCAAATTTTAAGAAATGATAGGTTGGGTTTCTTGCCGAACTACAACTCATATGGTATCATTTCAACGGACTTTGATGGCACTTTATTAAGTGTAAAAGTCACAGTCTCTAAAGCATAGCCCCTAATGACAAAGGGAGATCTGTTAAAGACATCATAGATCTTACCATGTCCAACAAGGTTCGATTATGCCATGCCAACACTCCGTTATGTTCACGGGCTCTAAGATGTTCGCTGAACTGATGACTCAAATATTCGCCTCCACGATCAGACTACAGAAACTTTATTTTCTTGCCACGTTGATTCTCTACTTCGTTTTGAAATTCTTTGAACTTTTCAAATGTTTTAGATTTATGCTTCATAAGATAAATATAAACATATCGACTCAAGTCGGCAGTAAAGGTTATAAAGTAGAGGAATCCACCACGTGCTAGTATACTCATTGCACCACATAATTAGTATCTATTATCTCTAGTGAGTCACTGGCCCGTTCAATATAACAGCTAAATGGTGATTTGGCCATTTTTCCCATCATACATGCTTCACATGTATCAAAATATTCAAAATCTAATGTACTCAAAAGTCCATCACTATGGAGTTTCTTTATGCGTTTATGCCCAATGTCACATAATCTGCAGTGTCACGAGTATGAAGTATTCATTTAATTTATCTTTCGACATTTAGCCTCAGTATTATGGGTGTGTGTATCACAGTCAAGATCAATTATAAACAACCCACTCTTCATGTGAGCGTGTGCATAGAAGACTTTATTCATATAAATCGAACAACCATTATTCTCTTACTTAAACGAATAACCATCTTGTAAGAAAGAATATCCTCACATTATATTATTACATAATGTAGACACAAAGTAACAGTTACTAATTTCTAATAATAATCCTAACGGTAGATGTAGAGGTCTTGTGTCGACAGTAATCAACACAACGCTTGCTCCATTCCTAACGCGCATCATTACCTTGTTCTTGCCAAGCTTCCTAGGATTCCGTATCTCTTGTATCGAATTTAAAATATTAGCAAACGATCCGGTATCAAATACCCAAGAGTCACTCTTAGGACCTTGCGAGTAAACATCACTAACATGTATATCAGATATACCTGAGTTGGACGATCCAGTCTTCTTTTTCTCTAGTAAATACTCTGGAGAGTTCCTCTTGTAGTGACCTTTCTCCTAGCAGAAGAAACACTCATTCTTCGTGGTTGGACCCGGCTTAGGCACTTTGCCTTTGTTATTGGCGTGGCGCACGTACATCTTCTTCTTGTCACCCCTAGACTTCTTCTTGAAGCGAGCGGTTTTCTTTAACGTCATCACATGATTGGTGTTCTTCTGAATGTCCTTTTCAGTGACCATCAACATCACGAACAGTTTGGCCCATGTTTTATTCATCCCATGCATGTTGAATTTCATGACAAAACCGACGAAGCTGCGTGGGAGTGATTTCAGGATTATGTCGGTTCCTAATTAAGAAGGGAAGGGAACTCCCAGCGCTTCCAACCTTTGAACATACTCGTGCAACTTAATTACATGTGCACTAACCGAGCCTCCTTCAGCTATCTTGCAATCCAGAAGAGCTTCAGAGATCTCATATCTTTCAGCTCGAGCTTGCTTCTCAAACATGCCCCTTAATTCCATGATTGTTTCATATGGACTCCAGTTTTCAAATGCCCTTTCCAGATCTGGTTCCATCGATGCAAATATAGCACATTGGACAACGATGTAGTCATCACTATATTGCTGAAAGACATCTTTCGTAGCCTGAGTTGCGTTTTCACTAGGAGCATCACCAAGAGTTGCTTTCAAGACATAGTCTTTCTTAGCACCTTTCAATACTACTCTTATGTTGCGGAACAAAAATTTGTACCAGATTCATGCATTTTCTCTTTCTCTAATATGCTAGCAAAAGGGAAGTTGGTGTTGCGTGCCATTGATCTACAAACAATTGCAAATTCATTTAGACATTGTTTCATAATTAATGAACTACATATTATTAAAAAATTTAATCTAGAATGTATCTCCCACTAAAATTAATGTCTCTCATGGTTGATACTTAGTGATTCAAGATCCACGAACTTATTTTCCCGGTACCAATGTTACATCACGCACCAGGGAATAAGATCGGTAGGTACTCATACCAATCATATCTCCATATGACTCTTGTTAATCTTTCGATTCTTGTGTTCCATACTCTAGAGGTTCTAGGTAGTATGTCAAGTGAACCTTAATTTACTAACAGTGTGACTGTATCGCACCCACATTATGACGTCATTAGGTGCGCCCATGTTACATGACCCACACCAATATAAAGCCCATGTTATGTGGTGCCTAACTTAAGGGGAACAAATTTATACTTGATATTTGAAGTGAGAGATCACCCTATT
Organism: Avena eriantha; assembly: GCA_910589775.1. Lineage (NCBI taxonomy): Eukaryota > Viridiplantae > Streptophyta > Magnoliopsida > Poales > Poaceae > Avena > Avena eriantha. Next base: position 423,911,777 of record OU342743.1, read on the forward strand.
TATTACGACTACAACGCAAAAAATAAAGTGCATAAAAGGATTAACATCACATACAATTCATATAGTGATATGGTATAGCACTTTGCCTCAATGATCTCAATCATCAATGTCTTCCAGCGCCATGTACTCCACGCGCCTTGGGCATAGCATCGAGGTCCATTGTTGCTTGATCGTCATCTCCAATCCTTACTTTTCCAACTATTGCTACTATAGTTAATAAAGTAAAAACAACTATGGCTATTACAATAATATTATGTCAATCATCGCGGCTCCTGCCACTCATACCCCACGAGATTACAACATAATACATCTCATACAACACATTGCAAACTACATATTTCTATACCACATCACTTCCCTGCAAAAACAAGTTAGACGCCTCTAACATGTCTTGCTAACTTACGGGGCTCTATGGTGATGTAAAGAACCGTTCTTTACCTACGTGGTAAGTAAGCATCATCATCAATCCATTTGATTTTTGACTTTTTTGGGGTGTGTCCCCATTGCACTATTAATAGTACAATAGCTTCATTAGACTTTGTCTATACGCGTGACCACCGGGTGAGCTTCACCAAATTCACATAAGCCCAATGTGCAAAATTTCTCTCGACTATTGCAAAAAACATGGACCCGACAAAGTTGTTTTGTGCACCCTAAGTACACTTCACAAACTAGTCTCGATCCAAAGATCATAAAGTCGGCTCAGGCGCTAATCATACAATACCGCTAAGATCCAAATTGCAAAAATTGGGTAGCAAGAACGAGATTAATAATGCTAGAATTTGACGATTCCTCTATCCGTACTTGTGCCTACGCATACACCCCTTTGATACCACTGTTGGGGAATACGCTACGGAAAACAAAAAAATTATTGCGCATAACCAAGATCCAATGCAAGGGTGAGGTAATGGAACATACCCTCGAAGATCGATCTAGCGGAAGTTTTTCGATGACGAGGTTGATCGTGCGTCGATCCCTGCAACAAGCCTTAGCGAGTCGCGAGGATATGTATTATCTCACATACGGCTCCAAAGAACTAGTGCTCCAAGCGTCGCACTTCCACCGGTATCCACATGTGCAACAAGGACGACACCATGTCGAGGTGAGATCAAGAACACGCGGATGAAGCGGGAACATTTCGATGAAGATCCACCGGCACTCCATCGTCCATCAAGATTAGATCTAAAGAGGGTAGAAGAAGGAGTAGCACCGGGCGTTGATGAAGATCTCCTCAGCACGACGATGACGATCTCATGAGGAAGAGGAAGAAGACCGGGCCGAGGTGGTGGTGGCCGACGGAAACAGCGGGCGGCAGCGGCGGTGGCGGTGGCTTGGGGCTAGGGCTGCCAAAAGGTGTGTACTTGCCCTTGGCCTTCTCCCTCAATATATAGGCAGATTCCCTCCTCCATAGAGGAGAGTAGGACTAGTATGCGTATCTTACAAGGACTCCTCCTTTTCCATTCTTCGACCAATGAGAGAGAGAAGAAATCTATACCAAATAAGGAGTCCTCCCAAAAAAACTACTTGGAAGGCAAGTATGAGACCGAAAAGGACACTCTCCCCCACTCTCCCCCACTCGACCTCGCCCCCCACCCCTCCTCCTCCACTCGTCAGCCTAGGGGAGGCCCTGACCGAGTCGGCCAGGGTCCCCCACCCCCCACTCCCCCGCGTGTGGGCCCAGTGGGCCCATGGGACCCACTAGGATATTAATAAATAATAATTTATTATAATTATTTATATAGATATTTATTTTGAAGCTTCGTGAATTAACTCCTAGACACCTCTGAATTAATTTGGACCCTTCCTAAAATATTCCCAACATCCAATTTTAATGTACGGAATGATTCCGTCCACTCTCGGTGATATCTCGGACTCCTCCTGATCATTCTGAGATGCTCTGAAACATCCTTTTGGAATTACTTCATCCAACTATCTCATTCATACTCACATTCTAAATTGTCGTAGAGGACTTAAGTGTGTGACCCGGTATTTGGGGACATCTCCGAAACTCATTGATGACAACGATTCCATCCACTCTCGATGACAATGATTACTATCAGTGTCTTGATACAAGTAGTAACTCCGGCAAATAACATGAAGTTCTTTATCGTGTGAACCGTAGTATTGAGTCCTATACACATTGTATTGATTCATCGATACTTTAAATTGCCCGAGAACAAACACTAGGTTATTCACGTTACCTGGCATGTACTCTTTAATCATTCCGCACTATCGATGTTCCTGTGTTCAACAACTTTTATCACGTGTCCGGGAAGACGATGACGAACATCATAGTACATGAGTGGCCCCAGAGTGTATCTCTCCATCGTCAGGAGTATAATTTCCACAAGCACACCGTGTGAATGATCGACAAACCATCCAGTACGAACAAGTATCAAATTTATAATCACTCTGTTGCAACATTTGGAGAATCTTGTCACGTCCATATTGTTCCCAAGTTCAATTATGTCTTGTGGTCGAACGATTTCTAGTAAAGGCAATGCAAAGTCTTATGAGATTTAACATATAACATTATTCACGATGTGTTTCACGGTATCTCATGTTTTGGGTCTATCCATCATCGTTGTTCACCAACAACTCCGATCACATATGTCACTAGCAACTCCACAATCATATTGTCTCTTTACCCATAGTTAGGAAATAGAAACAATCATTGACATACATACTAGTCACAGAGGCATGACCAGGGATATCTATTATATGGTGTTTATCATCCCACACATGTATTAGGGTTTTCCTCCAAATACACATTATTTGGAACTAATACAATTATAGCACAGGACGATCAACTTAATTATGAAATAGAAATATGAGTAATAACACATTTATTATTGTCTCTAGGGCATATTTCCATGAACTATGTCTCCTTAGTTAGCCCTACATGCTATATATTCAAAGTATTGAGCATTCGTGGATCCAACGTTTCATGTTGTAGGATATTCCAATTCTGAGTGATTGCCTAGGTTTAGGTACTCCACTCAACTTTTGATCGTCTGTGGTACAATTTGGAGATTTGAGGAGTTATTTGTTTATGCTATTGACACTTCAATAAGTTTAAGCTAACCTTAATCGTAAGCATTCTTGTAATACTTGAATACTCTAGATCATTAGTAAAATACATGTTCTCATATTGTATGAGAATCTACAAAGGGTGGAAATGCTAGGCATCCTGATCTCCCAAAACTCTCCCAAAAGGTTTTAGGAACTAACATTATACTCGCGGTTCTCCTTTATAGTCTATAGTAGCTTGATCATGAAAGTTGTCACGATAAGGATGAATAAAATATGTAGATAAAATATCTACTAGACTAAAAGATTACAAAAGAATGGATTGTAAAGGATAACCAAACATTTGATGATAGTGATTGCTGACTCGTGTATTAATGAGCTGGTTGGTGAACCCAAGAAGAAGGTATGATGAGCAAAGCAGTAAGTTTCCCTCAGTTATGAAACCAAGGTTATCAATAAAGTCGGAGCAAGGAAACACCCCAAAGGTGTTGCTAGCTGAACGTTGGCAGGGCGCACTACCGGTGCCAGAAGCAACATGGAGACCTGCAAAACACAACCATTGAACTCTGTCCTCAACTTATGATGAGGTTGTCAATCTCACCGGTTTTGCTGAAAACAAAGGATTAAAAGTATCGAATGGAAGGAAGTAATAGTTTGAGAAGGTAAACAAAAAGCATTAAATAGTTTGTAGATTGTATGTAAAAGAAAGGACTGGGGTCCATAGTTCACTAGAGGTTTCTCTCCTTAAGATAGATAACATGCTGGGTGAACAAATTACAGCGGGGCAATTGACAAACATCGAGAAAGCAATACATGCATATACTAAACATCGTGACTCCTTTGAGACTTGATTGGGCATTACAATGTTATACATAGACCGCCATCCAACTTCATCTATGACTAATAATCCACCTTCAGGTTATCATCTGAACCCCCTCCAGTATTAAGTTGCAAGCAACAGATTATTGCTTTACAAACTGCGTGTAAAATAAACAATACGATTGTTCTATGAACAAAGGATTGTTGTTTTCTCCCTAGTAGCAACAACACATCTAGTACCTTAGATATTTCTGTCACTTCCCCAGATTACCAGAGGCATGAACCCACTATCGAGCATAAATACTAACTCTTGGAGTTGCTAGCATCTACTTGGCCAAGATAGCTACGAACAACAGAAAGCATGCAAGATCACAAATAACAAAGACATGATAGAATCAATAATCAATCGGAAATAGCATCTCAATATCCATCGGATCCCGCAAACACAACATGTAGAATTACAAATAGATGATCTTTATCATGAATGGAGCTCACAAGATCTAAACATGATAGCACAAAGGAGGAGAACCAGCCATCTAGCTACTACATGGACCCGTAGTCTAGAGATGAACTACTCACGCATCACACCGGAGGCTTGCATGATGATAAAGAAGGCCTCATGGGTGAATTCCCCTCTCCAGCAGGGTGCCGGGAAGAGCTTCAGATCCCTCCCGATCTAGGGATGGAGATGACGGCGGCTACAGACTCTTTCGTGGAATTTTGATCGGGTACTTAGGGTTTTGGTATCGGAGGCATCTTATAGGCGGAAGGAGAGGCCGAGGGCGTGCTGGGCTCGGCTAGACCACCCCCTGGCGTGGGCCAAGCCTGGCCGCACGGCCAGGTGGTGTGGCCAGGCCGCAGCCCTTCTCTGTCTCGTATTCTGGCTCCGGATGTCTTCCGAAAAAATAGCGACTTTGGATTTTCTCCCGTACAATTCTGAGAATATTCATTTTCTGACTTCCTGGAACCAAAAACAGCAGAAAAGAGGCAGCTGGCACTGTGACTCTTGTTAATAGGTTAGTCCAAGAAATCATATGAAAAGTACTCCAAAGTGTGGACAAAACACAAGAAAGTAGATTAAACCAAGCATGGAACATCAAAAATTATAGATACATTTGCAATGTATCAACATCCCCAATCTTAACATCTGCTCGTCCTCGAGTAGTTAAGTGACAAAAAGAAAGAATAATTTTTAAGGTGACATGCACCATCATAAACTTGATCAAAGTATTTGTAAAACATTCAAAGTTGGGATCATAGTACTTCAATCATAACATAGAAGACAAAGTTCTAGGAATAAGCAAAGAAACTATGATGCAATATGAAAAGGCACATACAAAAGATTCATGAATAACAATGCTTTGCAAGACATTTGTTTGTTTCACATAAAGAAAACATAGCATAATAGTACTCAGCTTGTCCCTCATAGAGTAGCAAATATAAATGCATAGGACACCTTCAAACTTCATAAGAGTGGCTAGATAAAAATAGTTTAAAACAAGCAATATCAAGTTATGCATCAATCAACTAGTCTTGGGACAATGTGCATAGAACTAAGAATGGCCACTATGCTCTCAAAGTAGGCGCATAAATGTATAAGGTGGAGACTCAATGTAATGGTGGAAGAAAGGCCTTCATAGAAGGAAGCAGAGATTCAAGTTTCATTAAGAGCTTCCAAAAATTATGGTACTTATAGCTTTTAGCTCTCATTGCCCCTATCATAAGCATCTTGAAGGTGATTAAGGTTAAAGTGGACAAACTATGGTGTACATGCTTGACGAAGTATGAGTTAGGAATCTCATGTCCCTTGAATACGAGGGACGCTCCTCATGCTACTCAAGTTGAGTCACTTGTAAGTTCTTGTCATCGTAAGTACATGTGTATCATAGAGAACCGCCCCTTGCCCGATGATACGGAAGAATCCCCAAATCAAAATGACAAGGCAAGCAGACAACGAGCATCTCAGCAATCTTCTTATTTACCATGGGAATATTGTGCTTTTTCTCTCTTTCCTCTTTTCATAATCTCACTTTTTTCTATTTTTCTCTTTTTTCTCAATATAGGACTCTTTTTTTATAAGAAGAATGCTTCATAGACAGCTCGTTATGGTTACGCTGCAGGTTTCCACCATATCAGCATGGATTAGACCAGCGGCCCAGGCGTTTCTCTAACACATATACATAACTCCATGGACTTACAAGCTCCCCTTTCATTTCACACCGACGACATCCATAGACAAAAGAGCATGATATCAACGAGGTACAAAGTACCAGTGCAATGTTGAAAGCGTTCCCCATGAAAGCATGGTTCTTCTAATCCCCAACAAATAAGTGCAAGCGTATACAACATAGACGACACCATGGTTCAAGTTTATTAAGGGCAAGAAAAGTAAAGTGTGTGCCATCAAGTTCGTGAGAGCTTTAATCACTAGTTTTCTCATAACAAGTTTAATTCAGAAGGTAAACAAAAACATGAATATACTTGGAATAGCATAAGATAGTAGGTAGGTATGGTGGACTCTTTGGAATAACTTGGTTTAGGGGGTTGGATGCATGAGTGGAACTCATACTTGGTTGTGGAGGCTAGCAACAGACTGGGAGCGACAAACTAAGAGAGGAATAATGGCCATAATCATGCAGAGTGACAAAACATCATTGATCAAAGCATAAAGTGATACTACAAGTTGAAAACTAAAGGATCATCAAGGCTATGGTGACTTTGGATAGTCATAACATGGTGTGAGCATGCGCCAAGTCAACCCAAATAAAGTATCAAAGGAGAATACCGCAATAATATGCTTTAATATGCTAAAACAACGCATGATTCATCCAAGGCACATTAAGCAATCTCAATTGTTTATAACAAGTCATGCTACAACAAATAATACTAAGCATAAAGCCAAAACAATATCAAGCATGGCATGACAAAGCATAGGCTATAGTCAAAAACAAGCTCTTTTTATGAAAGAGGGGGTCCCACCAATTTATTCAGCAAACTAAGAAAACAAAGCAAACGAAAAACCAAAACGAAAACGAAAAAGTAGGTGCTCCAAGAACAACACAACTGTGCATGAAACAACAAAAAATGAAGCGTTTGGAATAAACCTGAGATTTTATTGATGAAGAGGGGGATGCCTTGGGCATCCCCAAGCTTTGACGCTTGTACTTCTTGGATATTTATTGGGGTGACACGCGTGGCATCCCCAAGCTTAAGCTTTAGTCCATCCTTCATCTCATTACTCATTCCTTCCATACACCTGAAATTTTTCCTTTATAAAAAACTTCACATAATCTTTATTAGCAACATTAGTGCACTGAAGATAATAAGTCTCTTAGGTTCAGTTCTAACACCAATAAACTTCCAGTAATACACTAGCTACTAAAGCACTTCCCTCAAAAAGCTCAATTCCCCAAAAGAACTCAAAAAGGAACTAACAAGAATCAAATGCAGAAAATGGCAGCAATCTGTCCAAACAGACCAGCAGGTAAAGACGAATTGTTTCGAAGACCTTCTGTTGCTCAAATCAAAAAGTGTTGAACTAATAAAAGTTAGATAACAACCTTGGGCAGAATCATAAAAATTCACGCCTCAAAAGAGCATTCAGAAATTTTACACGAATTTTTACGGTGAAGCACATAAATCTGTTTCGGGACAACAACTTTACCAATCGTTACTTCTCTCTCATTAGAGGTTACTCTTGGTACAAAAAGAAAATAAAAAGGATAAGGAGCGGTTATTACTGAAGTAATAACTTCCAAGACTCATCTAAAACTTTTGGGTTATCTCTCGATAAGTACTTTTCTTTAACGCCTTTAAGTTAGGCATAAGAAGCAAGAAAAAGAATCAAGTGTTCTCAAATGAAGAATCATTAAGAGCAAATTTTGTTTTCATAGGAGAGGCAAAAGATATCTGCTCTCTCGTGAGGACCGAAACTTAACTTCCAGACCCCCCTGTGTTTATTCGTCAATCCCAAGATCAAAGTTGACGACACAGGGAAATGTATATCATTGCAGATGTGCAAAAGTAATTTATTAAAAAGTCTGGATAACAACATAGTAAAATGTCTACTGACATTTATTACATCCAGAAAGCACAGCGGAAATATAAAACGCATAGTGACTCCATCTCAGCCACACGCAGTCGATGTAGTCCACGAGGCCTCACTCATCAGCGTCATCATAGTAGTCATAGTCTTCCCCTTCATAGTATTCTGAATTCAACAAAAGTATTGCCATGAGTACATGACGTACTCAACATACCCCTTATGCAAAACCTAATATATCTACATGTGGCTTTATGTGGAGGTCATAGGGTTCTTTTGCATAAAAGCCAATTTTATTTCCAATTGATAGTAGTTTTGATAAAAGCGATTTCAAATGAAAACATGTTTATCATCAATGTGGTATTTATCAATAGTATATTTGTCCATGATAACTCACATAGTTCATAGAATCCAGGATAAGGATAGGGGCAAAGAGGGAAGTAGCAAGACAGGTTCCCGTATGTCAAGAAAGATTCATGTGTCGTCCATGACCATGGACACGGCTATTCGAATAGGTTTACACTTTGCAGAGGTTGTACACTTTTCCTACACGACACAATCCTGTCCTGACACCCACCAGTCGTTGCTGGTATAATACACACCAATTGGTGTACCAACAAAGGGATTGTGACAAGGTCTTTTAGCTAGATCACCCAAAGATGTGACATGCCCACGAGGTATGGCGCACAGAACTGAGAGTACATCCCCAAACCGGTCCCCCCATCTGTGCCGAAGGCTCCCCCGTAGGCAGACACCTCATCAGCGGTACGGCGACATCGACACCTAAGGCTGACTAACTTACTTGACCAAGCCAGTGCCCATTATAGCAAGTGGTTGTACGTTGGTCACAATCTTCAAATCCAAGACTTATTAGACCCTCATGCGGCACGGACGATGGATTGCCCCCTTCAACTAGTGAAGGGCAGCCAATCACTCCTTCCTTTGATCCAGCTATCGCCCGCGCCAGTGTTTAGATGGTAAGTTTCATCTAGAGTAGAATAGAGTAGAGGAAGCAACAACGGCTAGCTCAGCGAGCTCATCCAGTTTCAAAATGGTATATCTGACCCAAGGGTCATCCAATTCCTCCGAAGAGAGGAGATCAAGGATCCCAAATATTATTTAGCATGGCTAAGCAATTCTACTCTACAGGATTAATATACAATCTCTACTCAGGATTGTGTATGGCGACAGGTGTATCAAGGTACGTGGGTAACCAAAATAGCAGTAATATTTGTAAAACAATAATAACATGCACTTGTAAAACATGGGATAATTATGAAAGGGGCATGCCTTCGTTGATGAATCCTTCTTCTTCAATAAGATGATTATGTCCACGACCAAACTCGTCACTCCCTACTCGTTGTAATGCTAGCAAATGCAAACCAAATAAATACCAAGGCAATAAATACCAAATGAAATACAAAACAGAACGAATGTATGAGTTGGTGTAGAATAGGATATAGGACAATTTGATTAGGATTGAGGAAGTGAGTTGTAGTAACTTGGATATGAATCAATAGCATGAGTAGGATGCTAGGATAGCTCATCGAGATAAAGAGATATGATTAGATATGTCGGTAGATCTTGTTATATATGACTGACTACATACACATTATATAAGGGTAATTCTACAGTTGGTCATAACTGTGTAACATAGTAAACCCATTTACTATAATCTACCATAACTAGATAACTAGATAACTTGTAAACAAGACATAGTAATAAACCATATCATACTAACTTGCAATCATCAAACAATACCTATCATACTAGTGATATAATGAGTAGCAAAGATTATCTAGCATGCTAACACAAGTAAATAAGCAATACAAAGTCTAAGATAAAGATCCATCATAGACAATAAGAAATGGAAACTAAAGATGATACTAAGAAAACATGCATCACACTAGGAAACCATAGATGTACACCACATCAGATAGTATGGTAAATACAGACAATAAACAATTACTACCATAATTATGATTAAACGGTCAAAAGGCAATAGCTAAACACGATGTAGCATGATATCGAACATTCAAAGCATGTTATAGTAATGTACCAATGTTCGATATACCATCTATAAATAAACACAACTACCTTTACCAACAAGCCTACTAACACATGTATAAAGTAATAGAGCATGATATATACTAAAGATGATCATAGCATAACACTATAAACTCGCAAAGGATATACACGAATTCACATTTGGAGATACTATAACATGGTACACAATAACTATCAAGCTTAACATTACTAGCATGAGATAACAAGGCATACAAGCATATACCACAAAGGCAACCCTCACATCAATCTATCATATACTTAACAGTAAGAGCTATACTCACAGGAATATAATATCATGCACTTTTAACATGAAAACAAACTAGGCTAAGCATGTGATGATCTACTATGCAATGTAAAAACATCTCATAAGCTCCCATACAAGTATGATACATCATATGCATCTATAATCAAGCAAGCACTCAATACATATTATTATCTACATCAACGAGTAAAGGTATGCTAGCATACTCAAAGACACATCAATAAAAAGCATGCAATAGTAACATGATAACAAGCTATAATATATGCATATAACACAAAGAACTAAGCGATGAAATATGATCATATATAACCACATCATGGAAACAATCTATATTTATCAGCGCTACTATAATAAATTAAAGCAAACAATCTAATTAAGAATGGATCGAAACATGGTCACTAGATAGGCTAAGCATGCACAACTAATAATAAAAATTAGAAGTGAACATGGATGGACCTAGCATAGCAAGAGATCACACTAACAAATATAAACAGAGATAACCATATATACAAACTAACATGCTACCAGATCACAAGTAAAAAAAATAAGAAAAGTCACGTAGGCAATAATTCGATAGTTAGTATTAACAAAATATTATTGTAATAGCAACACCAACTCTATTTCTACTCAAATATAACCAACAGATCTGGAAATAAAATAAAAAGAATAATAAACAGTAGCATGATCATACATATGACAAGTTTTAATCATACAAATAATTCAAAACGTCTATAGCTAGGTAAATGACATCATGTGCTCTGAACAACAGATGTGCAACGTTGAAGACTAGTGTACGTTCATCAGAAAACAACACTCAACCATATATGCATGCATTTATAATTGTAAAAATCTACCCATCGATTATGAAAACTAATACCACTAGCAGGTTTCTAAGTTCACCCGGCACGTTTTTGGTGTTGAGCTCGACTGGAAATGGAGAGTGCATGATAGGCTAACATGTCAATGCCATAGATGCCATTCGGTTCACCGGCCGCACGACAAGCTATAGAACTACGGCTAGGGATCATTTTTAGGATATAGGCATGGATGATATTAGAATACGGTAAAAAGGAAGTGGTCAGATTCTCACCGTGCACGACAAATTTGTCCGATGAACTTCTAGATCAAGTTGTAGTAGATGGCGAAATTGATGAGTTGTGGTTCATGCATCAAAGAATAGATCGTCTGAATGATATCCTAGTGTCAAGGACATCCTGGTGGTGCAAGGATTCGATCAAAGGCGCCTCGGTTGGTCGGATTCGCTAGCGGTGGCCATGGTTAGAAAACCACGACGGTTGTACGGTTCCGAAAGGAGATGGGGAGTCGTGTGGAGAGCGACAGAACAGGTGCACTAGATAGAAGCGGAGGAGGTGCGGTATTTAGACACAGAGGGTCTACGGCCCACATGTTGTGGCACGAACGCCAAGAACAGCAGCAGCGGCGACGATGTGCGTGTGCTCGTGCGAGACTTCCTCTCGTGCGAGTTGAACAGACAGAGAGAGATGAACGTCTGGCTTGGACAAAATAACAAAATATAAGAAGGAAACTGAATCGGATGGGATTGGTTGGAGCGATGTCGTTACTAAACGAAAATAAAGCCTGATGGTCTTCTTGATGCTTCGGTGATGCACGGAAAAAAATAGGATAAGGGTGAGGGAAATAGATTGACCCGATGGATGCATATATGTACATAGGAAAGGAATACGAAGAAAGGCACGAGGGGAGAATATATCAACGTGCCCATGTGCTAGTGCACTTGTTTGAACATGTATGACTACACGATTAAATCCCCTGGGATTTTTGTCAAGAAGCAAAATAAAAAGAATCAATCGACCAAAACAAATTCAAAGGTGCATATTTTATTATGCTAAAGCCAATAAAACCCAATCCAACTTGAGAGATAAAAAATAAACAAAATTTATAATCACGCAGGTTTAATTCATGTTAAACTCTTTTTTGTATGAAAAATCTAGATAAGCTTTAATTATTTAAACGAAATTTTCTAGTCCACATTTCTAGATAAAAGTTTTTTTAAGAACTCCAAAAATTGGTTTGTGACATATATCTTCTTAGGGAAGTGTTCTATACCTTTTTTGAGTGGGAGTTGATATTTAATGGTGCCTTCTTTCATATCAATAATAGCACCAACAGTTGTAAAAAAGGTCTTCCCAAAGTAATAGGACAAGAAGCATTGTATTCAACATCCAAAACATAGAAATCAACGGGGACATAGGCATTGTTAACCATAGTAAGAACATCATTAATACTCCCCATGAGCTTGTTTTTAGCATTATCATCTAGTGGGACATTCAAATAACAATTTTCAAGTGGTGGCAAATCAAGCATATCATAAATCTTTCTAGGCATAATAGAAACACTACTATCAAGATCACATCAAGCTTTGAAATCAAAATCATTCACTTTCATATTAATGATGGGTTCCCAACCATCTTCTTGTTTTATAGGAACAGAAGCTTTATTTTTCATCTTTTCTTCTTTAATCTTTATGAGAGCATCAGTAATGTGTTTTGTAAAGGCCATATTCATAGTACTAGCATTAGGACTTTTAGCAAGATTTTGTAGGAACTTAATGACTTAAGAGATATTGCAACCATCTAGATCAAAGTCAAAATTATCATCTAAAGTAGTAGAACTATTACTAGCCTCAACACTAGTGGTGGTGATAGTAGAAACACTAATGTTTCTAGCAATTTCATCTTATCTTTCCCACTTTGCATGCAATTCAGCTAATAGTCTAACATTTTCATCAATTCTTACTTGTATAGCTGATACATTGCAAATGTATCTATAATTTTTGATGTTCCATTCTTGGTTTTATCCACTTTATTGTGTTTTGTTCCAACTTTGGAGTACTTTTCATATGATCTCTTGGACTAACCTATTAACAAGAGCCACAGTGCCAGCTACCTATTTTCTGTTGTTTTTAGTTCCAGAAAAGTCAGAAAATGAATATTCTCGGAATTGGACAGGACAAAAGCCGAAGTGCCTATTTTTCCGGAAGTCATCAAGTGCCAGAATACGAGACGGAGAGGGGCCAGGGGGCCACCACACCACCTGGCTATGTGGCCAGGCCTGGCCCGCGCCAGGGGGTGGTGTGGCCGCTCCCGGCACCCCCTCGGCCTCCCCTTCCGACTATAAGATGCCCTCGGGACGTAAACCCTAAGGGCCCGATCAAAAATCCACGAAAGAGTCTGTAGCCGCCGTCATCTCCATCCCAAGATCGGGAGGCATCTGAAGCTCTTCCCGGCACCCTGCCAGAGAGGGGAATTCACTCTGGAGGCGTTCTTCATCACCATGCAAGCCTCCAGTGTGATGCGTGAGTAGTTCATCCTTGGACTACGGATCCATGTAGTAGCTAGATGGCTGGTTCTCCTCCTTTGAGCTTTCATGTCTAGATCTTGTGAGCTCCGTTCATGATCAAGATCATCTATTTGTAATTCTGCATGTTGTGTTTGCGGGGATCCGATGGATATTGAGATGCTATTTCATATTGATTATTGATTCTATCATGTCTTTGTTATTTGTGATGTTGCATGCTTTCCGTTGTTAGTAGCTATCTTGGCCAAGTAGATGCTAGCAACTCCAAGAGTTAGTATTCATGCTCGATAGTGCCTCTGGTAATCTGGGGAAGTGACAGAAATCTCTAAGGTACTAGATGTGTTGTTGCTACTAGGGAGAAAACAGCAATCCTTTGTTCATAGAACAATCGTATTGTTTACTTTACACGAAGTTCGTAAAGCAATAATTTGTTGCTTGCAACTTAATACTGGAGGGGGTTCGGATGATAACCTGAAGGTGGATTATTAGTCATAGATGCAGTTGGATGGCGGTCTATGTATAATGTTGTAATGCCCAATCAAGTCTCAAAGAGTCAAGATGATTAGTATATGCATGTATTGCTTTCTCGATGTTTGTCAATTGCCCCGCTGTAATTTGTTCACCCAGCATGTTATCTATCTAAGGAGAGCCACCTCTAGTGAACTATGGATCTCGGTCCTTGTATTTTACATACAATCTACAATCCTTTACTGTTTTGTGTTTACTTTCTGCAAACATTTACTTCTTTCCATTCGATACATTTAATCATTTGTTTTCTGCAAAACACGGTGAGATTGAAAACCTCATCGCAAGTTGGGGACAAAGTTATGTGGTTGTGTTGTGCAGGTCTCCACGTTGCTACTAGCACCGGTAGTGCGCCCTACCAAAGCTCAGCTAGTAACACCTTTGGGGTGTTTCCTTGCTCCTACTGGTTCGATTAAACCTTGGATTCATAACTGAGGGGAACTTGCTGTTGTGCCCATCATACCTTCCTCTTGGGGTTCCCAACGAGCTCTACATCAACCACGCACCAGCACTTTTCTGGGCGCCGTGCATTGAGCCATCAATAGCATTAGTAGTTACAAAGGGATTATCATTCGTTTCAGGTTTAGCAGCCATTTTATTTAAAGACGATTGAGCTTCAGCCAGTGATGCTATATTTCTTTCAGCATTAGAGAGTTTTTCCTCAATAGTTTATTGAAAGCAGTTTTTTTACTAATAAAATCTTTAAGCATAACTTCAAGTTCAGAGGGAGCACTCCTATTATTGTTGTAGGAGTTTCTATAAGCATTACCATTATTGGGAGGATATGGCTTATAATTGTTGTTACCAAAATTATTCCTATAAGCATTGTTGCTAAAATTATTATTTCTTATGAAGTTCACATCAACTTGCTCTTCTTGAGAAACCAAAGAAGCTAGGGGAACATTATTTGGATCAATATGCGCTTTCCCATTAACAAGCATAGACATAATAACATCAATCTTATCACTCAAGGAGGAGGTTTCCTCAACAGAATTTACCTTCTTACCTTGTGGAGCTCTCTCAGTATGCCATTCATAGTAGTTAACCATCATATTATCCAGAAGCTTTGTTGCAGCACCCAAAGTAATGGTCATAAAGGTACCTCCAATAGCAGAATCCAATAGGTTCCTTGAAGAATAGTTCAATCCTGCATCAAAAGTTTGGATGATCATCCAAGCAGTCAGTCCATGAGTGGGACAATTCTTTACCAAAGATTTCATTCTTTCCCAAGCTTGAGCAACATGTTCATTATCAGATTGTTTAAATTTCATTATTTCACTTCTCATAGATATAATCTTAGTAGGAGGATAGTACTTTCTAATGAAAGCATCTTTGCATTTAGTCCAAGAATCAATACTATTCCTAGTTAAGGAATTCAACCATTCTTTAGCTTTTCCTCTCAAAGAGAAAGTAAACAATTTCAGCTTAATAATATCTCCATCTATATCCCTATGCTTTTGCATCTCAGAAAGTTCAACAAAGTTATTTAGATGGGCAGCAGCATCTTCATCACCAATACCAGAAAATTGTTCTCTCATAACAAGATTAAGTAAAGCAGTTTTTATCTCAAACAAAGTAGCTTCAGGCACAGGTGGAGCAATAGGTGTGTTCATAAAATCATTGTTGTTGGTGCTAGTGAAGTCACACAACTTAGTGTTTTCAAGAGTAGTCATTTTTTTGTGTTTTTGATAAAGAAAGCAAACTAGTAAGACTAAATTTTTGTGTTTTTGATAATGAAACAAGCAAACAAAACAAAAGTAAAATAAGTAAAACAAAAATAACAAAGTAAAGAGATTGGTTATGAGGGACTCCCCTTGTGAAGATGTCCTTGACTCCACGGCAACGGCGCCAGAAAAATACTTGCTGACTCATGTATTAACGAGCTCGTTGGGGAACCCCAAGAGGAAGGTATGATGAGCACAGCAGTAAGTTTCCCTCAGTTATGAAACCAAGGTTATCAATCTAGTAGGATCAAGGAAACACAAAAGGTGTTGCTAGCTGACTGTTGGCAGGGCGCACTACCGGTGCCAACAGCAACGTGGAGACCTGCACAACACAACCATAAAACTCTGTCCCCAACTTGCGATGAGGTTGTCAATCTCACCGGTTTTGCTGAAAACAAAAGATTAAACATATCGAATGGAAGGAAGTAATAGTTTGCAGAAAGTAAACACAAAGCAGTAAACAGTTTGTAGATTGTATGTAAATGAAAGGACCGGGGTCCATAGTTCACTCTAGGTGGCTCTCCTTAAGATAGATAACATGTTGGGTGAACAAATTACAGCGGGGCAATTAACAAACATGGAGAAAGCAATACATGCATATACTAAACATCTATGACTAATAATCCACCTTCAGGTTATCATCCGAACCCCCTCCAGTATTAAGTTGCAAGCAACATATTATTGCTTTACGAACTGCATGTAAAGTAAACAATACGATTGTTCTATGAACAAAGGATTGTTTTTTCTCCCTAGTAGCAACAGCACATCTAGTACCTTAGAGATTTCCATCACTTCCCCAGATTACCAGAGGCATGAACCCACTATCGAGCATAAATACTAACTCTTGGAGATGCTAGCATCCACTTGGCCAAGATAGCTACTAACAACGGAAAGCATGCAAGATCACAAATAACAAAGACATGATACAATCAATAATCAATCTGAAATAGCATCTCAATATCCATCGGATCCCCGCAAATACAACATGCAGAATTACAAATAGATGATCTTGATCATGAACGGAGCTCACAAGATCTAAACATGGTAGCACAAAGGAGGATAACCAGCCATCTAGCTACTACATGGACCTGTAGTCCAGAGATGAACTACTCATACATCACACCGGAGGCTTGCATGATGATGAAGAAGGCCTCCATGGTGAATTCCCCTCTCTAGCAGGGTGCCGAGAAGAGCTTTAGATCCCCCCAGATCTAGGGATGGAGATGACGGTGGCTACAGACTCTTTCGTGGAATTTTGATTAGTTACTTAGGGTTTTGGTATCGGAGGCATCTTATAGGTGGAAGGAGAGGCCGAGGGGGTGCTGGGGTCGGCCAGACCACCCCCTGGCGTGGGCCAGGCCTGGCCGCGCGGCCAGGTGGTTTTGGCCAGGCCCCAGCCCTTCTCCGTCTCATATTATGGCTCCAGATGTCTTCCGGATTAATAGCGACTTTGGCTTTTGTCCCGTCCAATTCCGAGAATATTCATTTTCTGACTTCCTGGAACCAAAAACAGCAGAAAATAGGCAGCTAGCACTGTGGCTCTTGTTAATAGGTTAGTCCAAGAAATCATATGAAAAGTACTCCAAAGTGTGGACAAAACACAAGAAAGTAGATAAAACCAAGCATGGAACATCAAAAATTATAGATACATTTGCAATGGATCAGTGATCAACTTCAAAAGTGCAAGTCCAAGGGTATTAGTATTTGACTAACAAATTTTGGGACTATGTGTCATGTGGATGTCACCACTATTTATGTTGATAGATTATTTTAAAAGAAAAGGAAATGTTGAAAGGAAATATATAAAATAGTTGGCAGAAAATAAAAGGCTACAAATGTCTAGCTTAGATATATATGATATACATGTTATGGTTGTATTCTTTGCTTGTTAAACAATGTGGTTCTTGGGTATTCGATACCAAATTTGTTGGTGTGAAATATCATAGAGAACAACACAATTCATGAACTAGAATGGCCTAAATAACTAGCTAGAGAATATGAGAAGACGTTCATTGAAAACAAATGAAGTGTTGTTGTGTTTATCATTAACATCAAGGCTTGACTTCAAGATTTGTTTTAATAATTGTTATTTTGTTCTGGTATTATGAGAACAAGGTTGTTCAAATAATCACCGTAGTCCATAGAAGATGAATGAAATCTTACAAGTCTAGTTGGAGAAATCATGTCCATAAACAATAATTCTAATGTGAAGACAAATGATTAAAAGATCACTTATCAGTGACATCACCGTTTAAATTATATTGGAAAGAAAACATGAAGAAACTCCATGTTGATGAATATTTGGAGTCTTTGATTTTGATCAAATAACGCTTGTGAGACTTTCCTAGAGATAATTGAAACTCCGTTCATAGACCAAAGAGGAATGAATGACTATATTATTGGACATTGTGCATGTTGATGTATTTGGTCAATTATGTGTAGTCGTGTGCGGTGGATCTTTCAACTTCATACACTTTCTCCGAAAATCTGAGTGGATATATGTGTATATTTACTTAAAAAGGAAGAAGTATGAAACATTTGAAAAATGTTAAAAACCTTTCAAGATGAAGTGGAAAATCATCATAACATGAAAATAAAGAATTTATGGTTGGATCATAAAGGAAGATATTTGAGTTACAAGTTTAGCAAAACACCTAAGATCTGAGGAATCGTTCCATGGATTTGCGTTTCAAGAAAAACCATAGGAGTATGGAGTGTTCGAGAGATGAAATAAAACCTTGTTTAACATTGTTAGATCAAAGGTTTCATTTATAAAATTTTCATTATGTTTTAAGGATTAAAGCTTTAGAAACTATCTTTTACACTCAAAAAGAGATCTATCATGATCCGCTCAAATGACACCATATAAGTTATGGGTTGGGATAAAACCCAAATTGTCATTTCTTAATTTTTGGTATGCTAGGGATAAGTAAAACATTTACAACCAAACTCAGATAAGCATGTATTTGTAGGTTATGCCAAATAAATTGTTGGGTATTCCTCCATAACACCAAAGACAAAGGTGTTTGTCGCTTAGAACATCAAGTTTCTTGAGAAGAATTTTCCGTGAAAAGTTAAGTGGGAGGACAATATAACTTTTATTAGGTTAATGAAACCTAATCAACATGTGCTAAGTACCACAATGTTGGAAAGTGTCCCAGAGGCGGCCACAATGCTCATGGCGCCTATGACTACAAAGATTGTGATCTCGGAGTTTAGAGTTCCTATTGAACCGTGTGGGTCGGGTAACAATGAAATGGTAGGATTTGAGAAACAAGTCATTATTGTTTTGATAATGATGAACTGATTACATGAAAAGAATCGATGGTGGGCCCTGACTCCATGAATGACTAGAAGACATAACATCCGTGATAGGTACCATACACGAGAAATCAAGTTTTTGAACTTGGAAGACCGTCCAGAAATGCGTGAAGCCTATCGGTCGTATTTGGATCTATAAAGAAACAGACATGGATGTTTAACATTTATGAAATAGTCGACTTGTTAGAAAATATTTTACAACAATATTCATGGAGTTGACTACAACAAGATATTTAGTCTGAACGTATTATTGTAGCAACTACTACATATGTCAATTTTTGGTATATGGTAGTTGAATAAACAAAAAAAGTTCTTCTAATAGAATGGTTACCTAGCACGTGTACATGTCATGGTATGAAGGGTTTCGTTAAATCACAGGATGCTAAAAGGGGATGCAAACTTCAATGGTTAAAGTATGCATAGAGGAGTTGGAATCTTCCATGTGATGAAAAATTTAAAAGGTTTAAATTCATCAAATACGATGAAGATGCTTATATTTGCAAGAAATTAAGTGGGAGCACTGAGACATATTTCTAATACATTATGTAGAAGACATGTTGTTGATTAGAAATGATATATCTTTTATTGACACAAGTTAAGAATTTCATTAGAACTAGATTTCGATGAAAGACTTGGGAAAACCAGAATATTAGGCATCAATGTCTATATGGATAGATTGAGGCGCTAATATGGTTGTGCCAAATGTACATAGATGAGATATTGAATGAGTTCAATATGGAAACGACAAGAAAGGCTTACTGCATGGAAAAGGTTGAATCAAGATTAAAGTGTATGAACACTTGGTGAGTGAAACGAGATTCAAGTGTTTTGACACTTGGTGAGTGAAATCATATGAGCATTTGATCAATCATGTATACTATGATATGTATATATCAAGATATTTCCTATGCTCTAAATTTTATGAGTATATACTAGAGTGACTCATAAGATGATCATTGGACCATAGTAAGGTATTCTTATGAGTTTAGAAGAACTAAGAATATGTTCTATATATAGAGGCGAAAAATAGTTCATTGTAAATTGTTACATTGCTAATAGTTTTGTCACAAGATACAAGTTAAGTTTATCTCAATTTAGACTATAGGTGGCACAATGTAATGGAAGGAAGTTTCATGATGGATTTGGATGAGTTCCAAAGTTAAGACATTGTGACGTATACTACAACAAAGGTTGAGTATATGACTGCTCTAGTAGTAGAAAACGAGGGCATTTGTGTCAAGTAGTTTGCTATCAAAATAGTTGTGGTTCTAATTGATCTAGTTCTATCAAGATCTATCGTACGACAGTAGTATCGACATGATTTAACCCCAAGGAACTGAGGTCTCACCAAAGGATCAAATATATGCATGCCATCTCATTTTAGAATGAGTGATGCGTAGAGATACAAAGACACAAAAATACACACAGACCTAAAAGTGTCAGATCTAGAGATCATGTTTTCCACATGCAACAAGTATGTACATTGGTGTTAAAATGCACAAGTTTCAAACTAGATTATTGACTCTAGTGGAAGTGGGAGACAAAAGAGAATATTCCCAAGAGGCAATAATAAAGTGGTTATTATCCTATTCCATGTTTATGATAAATGTTATTTCTCATGCTATAATTGTGTTAATTGGAAACATTAACACATGTGTGTTTAATAAACAAATAAGAGTTCCTAGTTATGCCTCTCATTTAAACTAGCTCGTTGATTAATAGATGATCAAGGTTTCTAGATCATGAACATTAGATGTTGTTAATAAAGGGATCACAACATGTAACACCACTGGGATTAGGGTTAAACAAACCTCAGATCAACGTCTGAGATAAACTTAACTCCAAACTCAGAAGATCACAGTATATGATTCGGTAACATCACGTAACACATGGATACAACATCATAAGTTTAAACTCTTAACAATGTACGATATCAGATTATTACAAACCAAGGGTCACAGACCCAACATTACACCAAACAACGAAAGAAAATTATGTTGTTCTACAAAACAAACTTAGCAAAAGGCCTAAGAGGACATAACATAAGCGACGTCCATACCATAGTCGTAAGGCTGCTACCTGGGACCCCCAACTACTTATTGATGTCAACATAGAAGCCACCTTCAGTTGCGACTAGATCATCTGTAGCAAAAACAACAATGCCACAAGGTTGAGTACGAGAATGTACTCTGTCAGACTTAGATAACCCAATATCTACATCCTCTATCTATAAAAGATTTCTCTATATTTACATTTGCGTAAAGTGATATTTGTTTATAAACAAGAGGAGTACAGTCTCGACTACACATAATACTTTTGAAGGGCTAAGAAAGTGACAACTCTATCATGAACATTATACCTTGTTAACCAGGATCATCAAAACTCCTCAACTAGGATCACCCCCTAGAACCCCCGAGGAAGCACCCTTAAGCACACATGGATCAGCAAGTTTTATAATTAGCTAATGTTATGTATGATCATCACGTCCATTCCCAAGTCTTTCACAACCGTGAACATGGCTTTTCGAAAAGATTTAACCCTACAGGGGTGTACATCTTTACCCACGCATACCAACCAACTCTTAGTGCCAAATTTATTAGCCATCTTCCTTGGAGGGTCGGCAGATGGTGGTTGACCATGACCTTTACCTTCCTTTCACCGAGACCATGAGTCAAGCCCTAAGGAGGGTTCTACCATAATGGGTCAAATCCTGAAGTCGGTCCCTAGAGATGTGAGGCGAGGTTGTTTTATCAGGGGCTCAAAACACCCCAAGCAACCCTGGCCACGCTTCCCTACCTTTTATGATGCACCTCCTTCTCCTCCTCTTTCGAAAATGTTTTCAATGTGTATGCCAAATAGAAAGCCCAAACTATCTGACTCATGGAATCTACTAGGAAAGTTAGTCAGTCGAGGGGTTGTCCAGTCCCCGTGTGGTTGTACGCTCGGTCTTGGGTCCTATTGGTGACGAGTATGGGACTACAAAAACTACACCCAACATGTCCTCCCATACAAGCCTTAGCATGTTATCCATCACCTCCGATCATATCTCCATCTCCTACCTTTCTAGATTGTTTGGCATCTCTAATTCATCATCATATGAATGGATCACGCATAGCTACTAAGCATGGCTAAGCTTGATGGTCTTAGAGGCTCTAGCAACGCTCACATGCCAGACCTAGGTATGCTAGGACAAGTGGATCAAGTGTATAAGGCTACAAAGTGAAAACTATGCAGCAGATAGCTATCTCTAGCTACTGACAAAATACCATATTGGAATTGTATGCATCATAGCAAGAAAGTATATACTTTCTAAAACATAGGTTCAGAATGAGAGGCTACGCTTGCCTTGTCCTTCAGTAGATAGGTATGGATATTCGGTGTCGTGGACTTCGGCCTCGTGCTCGGTTCCTATCGCGAAGAAGAAATACCGGAAAGAAAGACAACATTTAGGACAAGGCATAATGCAAGGCTCAAACAATATGTGTGACATGTAAAATTAGAGATTATACACTAACCCTATGTGTAACATTGATTTAAGCGGGTTTGGAATGCCCTAGTAAAGGCACACCGTCAAACCCTCATGTACTTAAGGGGGTTTACTGTTCCTCTATATAAACTAGGGTTTTTGGTTGCTTGACATGAATGGAATATGTCGAAGAGGCAATAATAAACTGGTTATTATATTATTCGATGTTTATGATAAATTTTTATTTCTCGTGCTATAATTGTGTTAACTGGAAATGTTAATACACGTGTGTTTAATAATCAAAGAAAAGGTTCCTAGTGATGCCTCTCATTAGACTAGCTTGTTGATTAACAGATAATCAAGGTTTCCTAATCATGAACATTGGATGTTGTTAATAACAAAGTCATGTCATTGGAGAATGATGTGATGAACATTCACCCACAGTAGGTATACCAATACGATCATGTTATCAAAGTTTATATTTCCATATCAATATCAGTCGGATTAACATTAATTCTTAGACCATGAGATCATGTCAATCACTAACACCAGAAGAGTACTTTGATTCAATCCAAGGTCACACTATAATAGGGTGATTATAAAGATGTCGTTGGGTACTTAGAAATTGTTAGTTGATGCTCATGGATCAAGATTGAGATTTGTCCATCCAGATGATGGAGAGATGTACTCTAGGCCCTCTCTATGATATCACATTAATAATAACCCGCAAGCAAATGATTTGATCACAAGGAATGTTATAGCACGAAACAAGTAAACGATTACTTGTCAGTAACAAGATCGAACTAGGTATGGATGATAACAAATGATCGAATCTCATACAAGTAAAATATCGCGTGACAAAAGGAATTGGTTACTACTAAAAAGGTTCACACGATCACTAGAATCATCCTTGAGTAAGTGGGAGTCATCACGGATTTCTAGATCGCGGTGATGATTATTAATCAGAGAGGTTCTCGATCATGTCCATGTTATTCACGAACCGTAGGGTGGCACACTTATGGTTCACTGACGCATTTTGAGTGGATTTGGAACTCTGACTGAATTATTGGACAGCATAGGGGTTATTTTGGAAAAACACCAATATTGTTTTAGAATATCAAAATAACACAAGGGGTAATTGTTATTGTTTGTTAATTGAATGAATTAAAAAATATTAAATAAATTAAAATATTGTATTAATTCTATAAGTGTGGTTTAACTATTATGAATGTCATGCAATTAAAAATGAAAATAAGAGAGGATTTACCTACTTGATGGAGGGGTTACAACCATGAAGAGGGAGATGTGGCACCTCTAGGGCCAGCGCACCCCCCTAGGGTCTCCTCCCCTACCTCTCCTATAAAAGGTGGAAACTCCTCATCTCTTCCTTTATACAATTGAGTCTCCTTCTTCTCCCTCCCTTTTTGCTTCACCATTGTGATTGCTTAATGAAGCTTTTCCGCAAAATAGATCGAAGTGTACACTTGGAGAAGTGGAGTAAGAGTTTCTAGTGGATCCCTTCTTCCGCTTCCCCGGGTGACTGAGGGCATGGAGGACATCAACGAGCCACATGTGTGACCGAGTACGGTGGTGCCGCCAGTTGTGGTGCCTTGAGTACTCGATCTTGAGATCGTCGCATGTACACCTTTAGCTTCATCGGCAATGTTTGAGCAGGAACCTAATCCCACTTATGATGTTAGAGGTTGAGTTACTTATTGCTACCATCTCATAGATGATCTTCTCTAGATAGTGGTTCACGTGTAGGAGTTTTTTGTTTTCCATTCTATGATCCCATCAGTGGTATCAGAGCCGTTTCTATGCATAGATGTTATGCGTGAGTAAAACACATGGAGTTGTGGGTGTTGATAATCATGCTATTGCTTTCTTCGTGTATTTTGGATCATAGTGGCATGGTGGGATCAAGTGGCCTGAGACTAACCTTACGTGTCCTTTCACATGAGACTTGTCCCATCCTTGACATGTAACTTGTTTTGCATAAGTGGCTCAGCAGGTGCCTTTTTCTCCCACTATAGTTATGATCTAATTTACAAAGGTTGGCTAAGGACGGTTCTTCCCTAGAAAGTCCTAAACCACGTAAAATATGCAAGACAAATTAGAAGCATCTAACTTGTTTTTGCCGGGCATGTGATGTGATATGGTCAAACGTTACAAATTGTATTCAATGATCCTTTTTTGTAAGTTATAAACATCCAGATGGAGCCTTATGGTTGTCATTTCATTTTATGGTCTGCGTGCTAAATATATATATCCAAGTGATATATTGTAATGGAGGAAGACAATCGAGGTGGAGGCACCATATACCTTGGTGCTGCGCCGGTGGAATGATGGAGATCATTCCATGACGCACAAGATGGAGATCGAATGCGTGAAAGACCATATATATCACATTAGATATGCATGTGATGTTTATCCATTTTATGCATCTTGTTTTGCTTATGTCTTGTTTAGTTCGCGGTTGTAGCATTATAAGATGATTCCTCTCACTGAATATCAAGATAATAATATGTTCTTCCTTAGTGTGCACTGTTAAGAAAGTTTGTTGTTTGAAATCACTACGTGATGATCGGGTGTGATAGACTCTATGTTTGCATACAACACGTGTAAGATATTTTTACACATGTGTGTACCAAGATTCTTACTTGGCGATCCTACATATGATGGTCGCCATTGCAGCTGCACCACCTCACGTGATGATCGCTCGTGGTGTAGTGAGTTTGGTTCATGAATCACTAAAAATTACTAGAGGGATGTCATTTTTGTGTGGGAGTTCATTTAGTAATTTGGATTAATTAGAACTCAATTTATCATACACTAAATCATGGTGAATTTGTATAGTTCATTGTAGTCACTGGCATTCTTTTACTACCTTGTGTTTAGTTGTAATTGAGATAATAGAACTATAGAATTATGGATTTTACTTTACAAACTATTATCATATTGTTTTATCAGTGTCAATCTAAATTTTAATGTACTATTGAAAACTTTCAGCAAAACCTCACTTACTTTGTGAAATTGAATAAGTAATATTGAACCAAGAGTAACAAATTCCAACATTAGTATCTAAGTATCATGCTTGCCTCCATGATTCTTGATATTGAAAATTGTTTTAATATCAATGTTATCTAGGAGCTGAAGGAATTATTTGAGAAACCATCATTTGTGAAAGATATTGTGACATATGAAACAATGTTTGGTTGCAATATGATAGAATATAATTTTAGTAAGATACATGTTATCATACTGTATGAGAATTTGCGAAGGATGGAGACGATGGGCATTCTAATCACCGAAAGGTATTGGGAATTAACATTATATTCATGATTCATCCTTATGAGCTATAGTACCTTTATCATGAAAGTTTTCATGATAAGGATGGATAGAAGATGTAGGTAAAATGTTTACTACATTAAAAGGATTACTGAAATGAATGAAATTTGGAAGAGCGCCAAACATTTGATATTGGTGATCTACATCAAAAGTGCGAGTTCAAGGATATTAGTGTTTGACTAACCGGATTTGGACTATGTGTCATGTGTATGACACCACTCTTGATGTTTATAGATTCTTCTAATAAGGAAAGGAAACGCTGAAAAAGAATGTGGTCAATATTTGGCAGAAAAGAAAAAAACTGGAAATGTCCATCTTAGGTATATAGATGATATACATGTTCTGGATATATTCTTTGATTGTTAAACAATGTGGTTCTTAGGTATTGGATACTGGATTGTTGTTCAAATAATTATTGTTCAAATAATTCTTAGGTATTATGAGAACAATTGTTGTTCAAATAATTCTTTTATTCCATAGAAGATGGATGAACTCTTACAAGTCTAGTTGGAGAAATCACATCCATAACACTAATGCTAAAATCTCGTAAGCCAAATGATTAAAATATCACTTGCAAAGTGACATCACTATTTAAATTATATTGGAAAAGTAAACATGAAGAAACTCCACGTTGATGGAATTTTAGAGTCCTTTTGATTTTTGAATCAAATTGATGCTTATGAGAATTTCCTGGAAATGATTTAAATTTTGTTCATTAGCCAAGAGAAGAACGAATGACTAACTTATTGAACATTGTACATGGTTATGTACGTAGTCCATTAAGTAGGTCGTGAGCGATGGATTTCAACTTCATATACTTTCTTTGAAAATTTGAGTGAATATATGTGTATGTTTGCTTAATAAAGAAGTATGAAATATTTGAAAATGTTCAAATGATTTCAGGATCAAGTGGAAAATCATTGTAACAAGAAATTATAGAATTTATGATTATATTACAAAGGAAGATATTTGAGTTACAAAATTTAGCAAAAACCTAAGATTTGAGGAATTGTTCCATCTTGACTTGGGTTTCTCAAAATACCATAGGAATATGGAGTGTTTGAGAAATATAATCAAACCTTGTTTGACATGTTAAGATCAAAGGTGTAATTTATAAAACTACCATTTTATTTCGAAGATTAAGCTTTAGGGACTACCACATTTAGACCGAAAATAGCGCCATCATGATCCGTTGAAATAACACCATATAAGTTATGGCTTGGGATAAAACCCAAGTTGTCTTTTTCTTAAATTTTTGGTATGCTAGGCATAAGTAAAATGTTTACGACCAAAGTGTTAGACTATTAGGCATATACAGTTATTATGGTAGTTTAGATAGAGTTAGGATCTGTTTATGTACAATCCTAACTTGACTTGTACTCCAAGATAATTCCCTGTACGTCTATATATACTCGCCCATGAGGCTTAATAATTTATCCATCACCTCGCCAAACTCATATTCTTTGATGGTATCATCCTAACTGGTCCAAACCCTAGCCGCACGCTTCCGTCGCGCTGTCCCCGGGGGGATCGAACTCCATGAACTCCACTAGGGGTCGCACAATCCATCGCAAGGTTCGTTCGCCGATATATGATCGGCTACCCTGCTGAGTCTTTTCTGATCTCTAGATCGGTTTTTCTCTCCAACGGTCACTTGGACGGTCTTTTTTTTTGGTTTACCGATCTTAGATCGGATGGAGTCGCCCACCGCCATTGTCATTGCGGCGCCTATACTCCGATCATCGGTATAGACAATGTACACCAGGCCCGTGCTCCTATCTAGGAAGGCTGTTGCAGCCTCACGGCAGGCTGCCGTGCACCGCAGATAGCTGCTACGCCTTCCTTGGAAGGCTGCCGCGGCCGCCCCCTCAAATCGTTTTCGTCATCATCGCCTAGAACTTCACCGACAACGCCGCCATCGACTCTGATCTACCGTCGTCCATGCCATGGCGCATATGGCGCACCATCGGTCTGAACAACCGATCATGCGGCTGTCTACGTCAAGCACGTCCCCAAGCACGCGCCTACCACCGATCGAGTTATGGGATGCCGCTGCATCACCACTTCGGCCCGTAGCGTCCCCGCCTTAGGTCCACGCTACCGGCTTCCAACGTGTCTTCCTTGGAGTGTATGTCGCTGGTGGTCTCCCAGCCGCTGCACCGACTTGCGCCCTGAAGCTATGCCACCCCAATAGGTCATAGCATCGTTTTGTGCAATCTACATCACCGTCCCTGCGCACCGATGCCCCAAGATATCTCCGTACCACCTCCACCGTGCAGGTCATCTACGGCCGCGCATGGTCCTCGTCACGTTGGATTCTTCTTCGCCTACATTGATTACCGCTGCCATGCCAATCTAGGCATCCAACATGACCACTCCAGGCCACCGTTGGTTTCACCGCCTTCTACGTATTCGTCCCTTCCATCCTTGGATTCTTATTTTCCTACATCGAGTACCGCCGCCATGCCAATCTAGGCGTCCAACATGACCACTCCAGGCCGCCGTTGGTTTCACCGCCTTCTACGCCATGCATAATAGGGATTCTCGGAGGATTGATCTAGGGGCCCCACAAACTTGGTATTAGAGCCATCCTGACTATAGGAGAACCTTAGTTAGCATGGTCGTTAGGCAGGAAAAAATAATATTTTGGAAACATCGGCTTCCGAAAACTATTTTCTCAAATCTTTCAAAAAAAGTTCTACTTCTTATCTCCTCCCAATTTAAATCATTTGGAAAATGATTTCCTCTATCTCTCGTCCAAATTTCCAAACATACGGATTTCAAACAAGTACGACCTAAAACCCAGTGAAGACAATGGTAACGAGATGAACAGAAGAAACTACTAGCAAACACAAGGAGACTACAAGATCGCCCTACCAACGGAATCCTCGTGGCCCAAAGAATCGAGTGCTACACTATTGAGAAGCGTCCAACGACATGATAGAAGCTTCTGGTGCAAGATAGGGAACCCGACCATAATAACATGACATCTAGGAGCAACAACCCTAAGATAGGATTCCCTATATCATGAGTAGTTAATTCATTGGTCCCATTAGTAGGCCGTGTTTTCTTGCCTAAGTGCATAATGTGTTGCTTGATGTGTGTTGTTTGTGTCTCGAGTTTGGTAAGAACTTTGCGACCCTATTGCTCTATTCACCTTGTATGTATGCTCTGGCTTGTTTAACCTAGGTCAAAGTTTTTTTGAGGATTGATACACCCCCTAGGAACTCAGGCACCCCTGTTAGTTGTAGCTAACAAGACCCATACGAACCTCGGGAGTTATGAGAGGAAGAGTACCACAAGAAACTAGGACTTTGACATCGTCAAGCTAGAATCACTTGTAGACTTCTCCTCAGGAGGATGTCATACTTCTCAAACTCAACTCTTAAGACTCGTTATCGGCACTGCGTGCCATCATTCATCGACCGACGATAGCAAGAGTCCCTTTGAATCCAAAAGTCTATCACCAAAGGACCCCACCATCCGCAAGAAGTGAAGACCTGACTGCACTAATATTCGACCTATTAGAGCTTCCGAAAACCCCAAAATACTAACTATTAGTGTCAGTCCGTCTACCAAACCAATATTAAGTTCCTCACCAGAAGACTAGGATACTCCAAAGTCTTGAAGACAAGGATACATGAAGACAATGAGTCTACTCCTCCATCGAGCTAAACCAACATTAAGAACTCAAGTGAAGACATCTCATCTAAAGTTGGATGTCCCTACTCTGACGGAAGACTACCAATACGTGTCGCTAACTGCTAACCTGCCCAGAGTTAACTCCTTAAAGCTTCATTAGGAAACAACTCCCAGCAAGGTTTATGCTATAGGACGTTACTCAAGGACTTCAACTCAAGACCAAGGGAAATATAGTCCTCCCCTAGTACCATGCCAGCTGTTGTGACCTCGGATCCTTAAGGATCCTAAGTCACTGTGATTAACATGCTAGTCCCTGGATCAATAGCTAGCACTTCACAGTCGATGAATATCATGTAAAACACAAGTCATTATTACACGAATAATCCAGAGTATAATTATTACAACTTGCATAACTTATAACTAGCTCAAATAAAACAATGGAAACTAAGTAAATCTTGAGTCCATCAACGCCTCAGGCTAGTTGCGTGAAGACCCGCGATACCTACACACCTTTCAGTCTTCGGATTCTGCACATAAGACGTGCAGCCAATGAGCTAGGTCAATACTTTGAATGTATTGGCAAATTACACCAAGGGAAGAATAAGACTATCTCTACATGCAAGGCTAAGTGTAGGCTTTGGGGTTCTTTTGCATAAGGCCAATTTTCTCTAAGTAAGAAGAAAAGAGGAAGAGCTTACCCTACTTTGTAAACATTAATAAGTAGTATAGGGTCGAATAGAACACATGGATATTACTCAACAAGTGTCCAATCAACCTAGCACTTGGATATTACGCACCAAGTTCCCAAAATCCCACCCAATGGCGATATTACTCATGCCTTGGGGTTTATAAAACTTTAAGTTTGGAAAAGAGAGAGAGATCTTTCAGAGGCTCCATCCTTCAGATGGTCAAAGTGTTCTTTTCCATGAACTCGGCTGACCGATCAGATGGCAATACTCTCAAGAGTTTGTGCACTTTCCCCACAATCCACGCTCATGTCCTTTTACAGACAAGACCATGGCGAAGCGTTCCCTTAGTAGCCCCTCTACCAGCTGGATCCAACCGTGCCAAGAACCTCCAAATGTTGGTACCCCGGTGAGGTTTCCCACTAAGTACTAAGCCAAGAAAAATCCCATATGTATTGTGGTTGCACTGGAAGCTTCTGAATTCTGAAACATGGCAGACTTCTTTGATTCCCAGGTGGCCATCCTCCACCAAAATCCCACACGTTGTCCCGACAACCATTCTGCCTAGTAGAAAACTTAGTTTTATTTTGAAGGGGGTTTTGAGAAGAAAAGTTCGCTCGAGAGAGCTCTCATACTTAGAATTTTTTTGAGTCTTTCGAACCCCCCAACAGTACTTAGTATATATATAGCTTAGCAAGCATTACTTAGCAAAAACAGGGGAAACCTATTAGGATGGAAATTCCTAAGCATAAATCTACTCATGGCATCCTACAAAACCGCACTTGCAAAAAACAGTACTGAGAAATTCTACTAAAGACCTACACATGCATACTACAAGATTTGAAGAGTAAAACATGCATAGTCAAAAACTGGGACATAATATGTACAAGTGGTGTAACTTGCCTTGATTCGAGCAGCACTCTACACAATAGTACTCCTCAGCGCACTCCGAACAATCTAACGAATACACAAACATAGATCCAATCACAACTTGCACAAAACAATGCCCCGAAGGTAATTATGCATGCATGCAACATGGTAATATGCAAGGATGGATTCAATTTTGACCAAGGCTTTTATTCTAGGGTGTTGTTGAGTTGGGGATGTCATTATTATCGATTTCCCACAGATTTTAAGTATTTTGGATTAATACTTAATTAAACATGCTCATAAATAGATCTACACTTCCAATCTACCTCGAAACAGATCTAAACACTCTAAGCATGACATAACAATTTTCCACAGAAGATCTCGTAGATACAAAGCCAAGCAACAAGAAAAAACTAAAACAGAGTTACGGATATTTTTCTAGAATTAAAATACTCCAATCTAAACTTCAAGTCCTACTAGAAGATTACTGCAGTAAACCAGCAATATTATTGCAGATATGTGTTCTACTCAATTTTGCAAATCCAGCGGTATATTATACGCAATTTTTGGACAAGAACTCGATTTACTATAAATTAAACCAGATTAAAACGATTTCTGCCTATTTAAAAAAACAGAACGGCGGCCAGCTACGTGGCGACAAGTGGCGGCTCAGGATTGGGTCGGCAGGCCGACGCGGTGCTGACTCAGCGCGCTGACGCGGCACTACCACGCAGCGCGACGCGATTCATCGGTACGGGTTCGGTAAGACATATCTAATCTGGGCCGTCCCTATGTGATCTAACGGACAGAGGGGAACGCGGTGGTTTACCTGAGACAGAGACGGTGGCGTGCTCAATGGCGATGGTGAACAGCAGTGGCGCATCGGTGGTGGTCGGCGGCGGTGGTCCGGTGGTTCCTCGGCGTGACGGAGTGGTGGACAGTATGCGGCTCCTCCTCGCGAATCCGTTCCCGAGATCGGCGTTGACCACCTCCTCCCCGGTAGATGGCTAACGGCGACTGGTCTTCGCGGACACCGGCGAGACTCCAGCGAGAAATTGTGGAGGCTATGGTGTGCTCTAGAGAGGAAAATAGGCGTGAGACAAACTGGTACTGCAAGGGGAAGGAAGGAGCAGCGGAGGTCTTCGGAAAAAACACCGTCGGGTCGGTGGCGGCGCTGCTCCGGCGAGGTCGAACAAAAAGCTAGGGTTTTGGGGTGGCTGTGCACGGGTTTAAATAGTCTAGAGGACATGGGGCGGGGTTCGCGGAGCTCCTCTCTGATTCGGCCAGAGATGGTTCCAGAGGCGGCGACGAACGGTGAGTTCGTTCCGAACTCGTCGAAATGATGACGACGGGGTGGGGCCCGCCTATCGGCGGCGGCGGGGGCGCGGTGCGGGCCGGCCCACGTGCTATGTGCTGCTCACTCTGCCAGGCGGGGCGGCGGTTAGGCCACGGGCTGGTCTAGCCGGCCCGCTAGGCTAGATCTCCTTTTTTTGTATTTATTCTTTTATTTTTTTATTTCACTATTTGTCTTATATCTTTTGCAAACGGACTCCAAATTAAGTGAAATTGGTCTCCAAATTTTTTTCAAAAGAAGGAGATTAGTATGGGGTTATAAGATAACACTTTTTCAAGGGTTTAGAAGGTTAGTTTTTGTATAACCCCTTTTTGTCTTTATATGACAATAGGGTTTGGAAAAGTATCTGATGCAGCTTTTATTATGTGATGCCATGATGCATGCTTCTAGTAACATCTGCAATCGAAAAATTTGGGGTGTTACAAACCTACCCCCTTAAGAAGAATCTCGTCCCCGAGATTCAGGTTGGTTAGCAAATAGGTGTGGGTGTTCTTTCTTCAGGTCTTCTTCACGTTCCCATGTGGCCTCTTCCTCGGAATGGTGATTCCATTCAACTTTGCAAAACCTGATAGTCTTGGTACGAGTAATCCTCTCAGCTGTTTCCAGAATCCTGGTCGGTTTTTCCTCATAGGTGAGATCGTTTTCCAGTTGAACCTCATCCAAAGGAACCGTATCCTTTAGCGATGTTTCAGCCATTTCCGGGTGACACTTCTTTAGTTGTGACAGATGGAATACATCATGAACAGTAAACACTTCGGGAAATTCCAACTGATAGGCAACCTCCCTTCTACGAGCCAAAATCCTATAGGGCCCTATGAATCGAGGTGCCAACTTACCCTTGATTCCAAATCTCTTAACTCCTCGTAGTGGTGAGACTCGGAGATATGCACGATCTCCCACTTCATAAGTTACCCTGCGCTTGGAATCAGCATAACTCTTTTGCCTGGATTGGGCTACTTTTAACCTGTCTTGAATCTATCTTACTTTTTCTTCGGCATCCTTGATCAGCTCAGGTCCAAAGAAGCTACGTTCTGCAACTCCATTCCATAGCAGCGGAGTTCTACACTTTCTGCCATATAAAACTTCAAATGGAGCCAGCTTGATACTAGTTTGGTAACTTATTGTATGAGAATTCCGCATATGGCAAGTTGTCATCCCAACTAGACCCATAGTCTAGTGCACAGGCTCTTAACATGTCCTCCAAGATCTGATTAACTCTTTCCGTTTGTCCATTTGTTTGCGAGTGGAAAGCAGTACTAAACTCCAGTCGTGTCCCTAGAGACTCGTGTAGCTGTCGCCAAAACTTCGAGGTGAATTGGGTACCTCTATCAGAGACAATCCCCTTGGGTACACCATGAAGACTTACGATCCTTGACATATAAATCTTGGCAAGTTTAGCACTTGTATAGGTGGTCTTTACAGGAATAAAGTGGGCCACCTTTGTGAAGTGATCGACCACTACCTAGATAGAACCATACCCAGAACAAGTCCGGGGTAGTCCTGTAATAAAATCATGCCTACCGTGTCCCACTTCTAATCGGGCACAGGTAATGGCTGCAGTAGCCCTGCTGGTTTTTGATGTTCGGCCTTGACTCTGTTGCACATGTCACACAAGGAGATGTATTCAGCAATTTCTCTTTTCAAGTTATTCCACCAGAATCTATCCTTCACATCCATGTACATCTTTGTATTACCAGGATGAATTGAGTAAGGCGAATCATGAGCTTCCTGAAGAATTAACTTCCTGATATCAGGATCATCGGGAAAACATAAACGCTTCTCATACCAAAGTGTCCCTTGTTCATCCATATGAAACCCTTTTGCTTTACCCTTGCTTATATTATCTTTTATTTCTTCCAACTATTTGTCCCCCTTCTGGGCCTCTTTGATTTGGTCTAGAAGCATTGGCACTATCTCCATAGTTGCTAAGTATCCTTCCAGAACTATTTCCAACCTAAGATCCTTGAACTGTTCACACAAATCCTTTGGAAGTTCTCCCACGGTAAGTCCATTTGCATAGACTTTCCAGCTTAAGACGTCAGCCACAACATTGGCCTTTCCAGGATGGTACTGCATGTCCAAGTCATAGTCCTTGATGAGTTCAAGCCATATCCTTTGCCTCCTATTTAACTCCTTTTGAGTGAAGATATATTTAAGACTCTTGTGATCCGTGAACACATCACAATGTTTGCCCATGAGGTAATGTCTCCATACCTTGAGCGCATGCACAACTGATGCTAGTTCCAAATCATGTGTGGGGCAGTTATTCTCATCGTTCTTAAGTTGCCGAGAGGCGTATGACACTACTTTTCCATCTTGCATTAGTACACTACCAAGTCCTTGTCGAGAAGCGTCACAATAGACTTGGAAATCTTTTTGGATGTCAGGGAGACAGAAAACTGGTTCTGTTACTAGACGCTTCTTCAATTCTTGAAAACTCGCTTCACATGCCTCTGTCCATTGGAACTTCTTTTCTTTTTTCAACAATTATGGCATAGGCTTTGCTATCTTGGAAAAGTTTTTAATGAACCTTCGGTAATATCCTGCAAGGCCTAAGAAACTCCTGATATCCCCCACATTCTGACGTGACTCCCATTCTGTCACAGAAGCTACCTTACTTGGGTCCACGACAACTCCTTTAGCTGACACAATATCACCAAGGAATCCCACTTCTTTTAACCAGAACTCATGTTTGCTAAACTGGCATACAACTTGTGTTCCCTTAACTTTTCCATAATTAGGCGCAGATGCCTCTGATGTTCCTTCTCATCCTTGGAATATATGAGTATGTCATCAATGAATACCACAATAAACTTATCCATGTACTCCATGAACACCTTGTTCATAATATTCATGAAGTATGTTGGGGCATTGGTTAGGCCAAAAGACATCACGGTGTACTCATACAACCCGTATCTTGTGGTGAAGGCTGTCTTGAGTACATCCTGCTCTCGGATCTTTAGCTGGAAATAACCTGATCGGACATCAGTCTTAGAGAACACACTATCTTCCTTTAGTTGATCGAACAGGTCATTGATATTAGGTAGAGGGTACTTGTTCTTGATTGTAACTTCATTCAATGACCCATAGTCCACGACTAGTCTCTTGGTCTTAAGATTCTTCTCCATGAATGAGACAGGCGCTCCCCAAGACGACACACTTGGTTGAATGAAGCCTTTGTCCAATTGCTCTCTAAGTTGTTTATTAAGTTCCTTCAACTCATCAACATCCATCTTGTACGGTCTCTTTGCTATCGGTCCAGTCCCAGGCATCAAGTCAATGAGAAACTCGATGTCTCGGTCAGGAGGCATCCCTGGTAATTCTTCCGGAAATACATCTAGATACTCCTTCACAAATGGCACATCCTCCAAGCTAACCCCCTTAAGAGAGTTCACCATACTTCCTTTGAGTGCAAAGGCCGATTTAAAGCAGATTCTTTTCTTATCCGGAGTTGTGAGTGCGATAGTACTTTTGGAGCAATCTATGACTCCCTCATATTCGGTCATCCAATTCATGCCCAAAATTATGACTAAGCCTTGTGACTCCAGGACGACTAGACTTGTGGGAAAGATGTGTGCCCCAATCCTTAGTTCTAACCCACGGCATCTAGAGTTTGCCAATATTTCTCCTCCAGGAGAACTTACCCTTAGGGGAGTACTAATAGTCTCTGTAGGTATCTTGCCTCTATCCACAAATACCCTTGATATGAATGAATGCGATGCACCAGTATCAAAAAGAACAACTACGGGGATGGAATTAAACTTGAACTTACCAATCACGGAGTCAGGTGCCTCACGAGCATCCTCCACAGAGACATGATTCACCGTGGCTTTGACGAATGGATTCGGCTTCCTCCCATTTTCATTACCATTACCATGGTTGTGTCCGTTGCCGTTCCCATTGCCATTCCCATTCTTCATCTTTTCGGGGCAAGTAGTTGCATAATGCCCTGTCTTGTTACACTTAAAGAATGTCACTTCACTTAGATCCTTCCCATTGCCATTTCCATGGCGGTGTTTATGGCCATTGTGGTTATGTCCTCCATGACGATAACCATTGTGGTTGTGGCCATTGTGGTTGTGGGGCGGGGATGACGAAGTACGTCGCTTCTGATATGGGGCTGAGTTGTGCTTGTGTGAGGTGGACTTTGCCTTGTGGTTCTCTATACTCCTTTGCTTTGCTTCAACCACAATTGCCCTGTCCAGAAGTTTCTGATAGTTATCAAACTTCAGAGCCACAAGCTGAATGGATATCTCATCATTAAGTCCCCTTAGGAACTCCTCCTGCCTCTTGGCATCAGTGGAAACATCATCAGGTGCATAACTTGCCAGGTTACTAAAAAGGTCCCCATACTCTGAGATAGAGCAGTGCAGTTGCTTCAAGTCGGGGAACTCACGTCTCTTTAGTGACATGACACCAGCAGCTACGTGATGAGTACGAAAGTCCACCTCAAACTAGTTCCAGGTGATAGCTTCAATATCAGGGTGTGTGACTTGGTAATTATCCCATCATTCAGCAGCTGGTCCCTCAAGTTGGTGCGCGGCAAAGTGCACCCTGTCAGCTCCAACAACTTGGACGTTGTCTAACTTCTTGTTGGTGGTTTGGAGCCAGTCATCTGCCACAATTGGCTCAGAACTACTTGAGAAAATAGGAGGGTTCAACCTCAAGAATCAAGTCACGTGATCCTGTTAGGGCGGTGGAGGTGGTGGAGGCAGCGGGTTGTAGTTGTTGTTTAGCATGTTTTGAGTGAGGAGTTGGATCAACTGATTCTGGGAGTTCAGAAGTTGTGCCATCTCTATGGGCATATTTTTGTTCCCACGTCTCGCCATCTGTGGGATTAGGGGAAACAAGTTAAGAAATAGATAGAAAGCCTAAGGAATAAACTCCTACCCTTATGTAAACACGAGAAAACACACGAGAAACACAAAAGGCACACATAGCACAAAGTTTAACACAACTCGACCAAGTTTAACTAAACCAATATAGTTTTGGTACTTATTACAATCGCGAATAACGTTTGACTATAGAAATAAAGGTGGTCCAACTATCTACTCTACTCATCATCCACTTCCTCATCCTCAATAGTGAAGCCTTCCTTCTCCAGCATTGACTTGTATAACTCCATGTCCTTTGTCGTGGCTTCAAGCTTCTCCTAAAGTTCCTTCACCTCATGCGGCTCCGGTGTAGCATCTTTGAGCCTCTCTTGAAGTTCCTTCACCTCTTGTAGCTCCTGGGTAGCAGCTTCGAGCTTCTCTTGAAATTCCTTCTTCTCCTCCTGCAACTCCTTGATCAAGGTTGACTCCTTAGTCATGGGCACGATCTTCTCCTCCAAGCTCCTCTTGGCTGCTCGTAGGTCCTTCAACATGATAGCAAAGTTCTTGAACTCCATCTCGTTTTTTGCGAGTACAAGAGTTTGTTCCCTAATCGTCCTGTTCTTATCCTGCACCATCTTCTCTTGATTAGCGAACTTCTTGTCTTGGGCGGTGAGCTTCCCTCCTAGGGACTTGATCTTCTCTTCCAGCTCTTCGATCTTCTTGTCCTTCTCCTTGACTAGAGCGCATAACTCATCATTCCTCATGATCTCAAAGCAGCTTCCCTCCTCAAGATTGTTGATGTGGCACTCCAAGTCTTGGTATTGGATCCTTCGACGCTTGCATGTCGCCCTTTCCTCCGAGCTTAACTCGATTGGAACTCCCTTCTCATCACGTCTTCCAAAGAGTTTGATGTAGTGGCCTTCAACCTCTTCATGGTGGCGTCCACATAGGCGTCCGATGAGCTCATGCATGCTAGTGCTAAGTCCTTTCTCCTAGGAGTCGCTGGTGACGTTGAGTACAATGGCCTCCGTCTTGGGTTCAGACTCGTTGTGCCCCGGTTGGATGACTTCAATCGCCTAGCATCCTTCCTTGGGCATCTTCCTCAACTCGCTTCCCTTGATTGATGGCATGGGCAACTCCAACGTCTTGATGATGTCCAGAAGGCATTCCCCAAAGCACAGGTACTTGATGTCTTCGGCGATGTCGTAGTAGAAGGTCGTCATCTTTAAGTTAGGAGAATGAAGATTAGACACAAAGTGATAAGGGAGAGAGTTACTAGAAGAGCATAAATAAAATAGAAAAATATAAAAAGCAAAAACACACAATGGTAAAGGTGGTTTCCAATCCTAGGGGTCATGTCCTACAAGCAACTTTGTGCTCTGATACCATCTGTTGTGACCTCGTATCGTTAAGGATCCTAAGTCCCTGTGATTAACATGCTAGTCCCTGGATCAATAGCTAGCACTTCACAGTCGATGAATATCATGTCAATCACAAGTCATTATTACACGAATACTCTAGAGTATAATTATTACAACTTGCATAGCTTATAGCTAGCTCAAATAAAACAGCGGAAACTAAGTAAATCTTGAGTCCATCAACGCCGCAGGCTAGTTGTGTGAAGACCCGCGATCCCTACGCACCTTTCAGTCTTCGGATTCTGCACATAAGACATGCACCCAACATGTTGGGTCAATACTTTGAATGTATTGGCAAATTACACCAAGGGAAGAATAAGACTATCTCTACATGCAAGGCTAAGTGTAGGCTTTGGGGTTCTTTTGCATAAGGCCAATTTTCTCTAAGTAAGAATAAAAGAGGAAGAGCTTACCCTACTTTGTAAACATTAATAAGTAGTATAGGGTCGAATGGAACACGTGGATATTACTCAACAAGTGTCCAATCAACCTAGCACTTGGATATTATGCACCAAGTTCCCAAAATCCCACCCAGTGGCGATATTACTCATGCCTTGGGGTTTATAAAACTTTAGGTTTGGAAAAGAGAGAGAGATCTTTCAGAGGCTCCATCCTTCAGATGCTCAAAGTGTTCTTTTCCATGAACTCGGCTGATCGATCAGATGGCAATACTCTCGAGAGTTTCTGCACTTTCCCCAAAATCCATGCTCAAGTCCTTTTACAGACAAGACCATGGCGAAGCCTTCCCTTAGTAGCCCCTCTACCAGCTGGATCCAACCGTGCCAAGAACCTACAAATGTTGGTACCCCGGTGAGGTTTCCCACTAAGTACTAAGCCAAGACAAAGCCCATATGTATTCTGGTTGCACTGGAAGCTTCTGAATTCTGAAACATGGCAGACTTCTTTGATTCCCAGGTGGCCATCCTCCACCAAAATCCCACTCGTTGTCCCGACAACCATTCTGCCTAGAAGAAAACTTAGTTTTATTTTGAAGGGGGTTTTGAGAAGAAAAGTTCGCTCGAGAGAGCTCTCATACTTAGAAATTTTTTGAGTCTTTCGAACCCCCCAACAGTACTTAGTATATATATAGCTTAGCAAGCATTACTTAGCAAAAACAGGGGAACCTATTAGGATGGAAATTCCTAAATATAAAGCTACTCATGACATCCTACAAAACCGCACTTGCAAAAAATAGTACTAAGAAATTATACTAAAGACCTACACATGCATACTACAAGATTTGAAGAGTAAAACATGCATAGTAAAAAACTGGGACATAATATGTACAAGTGGTGTAACTTGCCTTGATCCGAGCAGCACTCTACACAACAATACTCCTCAGCGCACTCCGAACGATCTAACGAAAAAACAAACATAGATCCAATCACAACTTGCACAAAACAATGCCACGAAGGTAATTATGCATGCATGCAACATGGTAATATGCAAGGATGGATTCAATTTCGACCAAGGGTTTTATTCTAGGGTGTTGTTCAGTTGGGCATGTCATTAGTATCGATTTCCCACAGATTTTAAGTATTTTGGATTAATATTTAATTAAACATGCTCATAAATAGATCTACACTTCCAGTCTACCTCGAAACAGATCTAAACACTCTAAGCATGATATAACAATTTTCCACAGATTCTCATAGATACAAAGCCAACGCAACAAGAAACAACTAAAACGGAGTTACGGATATTTTTCTAGAATTAAAATACTCCAATCTAAACTTCAAGTCCTCCTACAAGATTACTGCATTAAACCAGCAGTATTATTGCAGATCTGTGTTCTACGCAATTTTGCGAATCCAACGGTATATTATACGCAAATTTTGGACAAGAACTCGATTTACTATGAGTTAAACGAGATTAAAACAATTTCTGCCTATTTAAAAAAATAGAATGGCGGCCAGCTACGCGGCGATAAGTGGTGGCTCAGGGTTGGGTCGGCGGGCCGACGTGGCGCTGACGCGGCACTGCCACGCGGCGCAACGTGATTCGTCGGTACCGGTTCGGTAAGACTAATCTAATATGGGTCGTCCCTATGCGATCTAACGGACAGAGGGGAACGCGGTGGTTTACCTGAGATAGAGACAATGGCTTGCTCTACGGCGACAGTGAACAGCAGTGGCACGTCGGTGGTGGTCGGCGGCGGCAGTCCGATGGTTCCTCGGCGTGACGGAGTGGTGGACAGCGTGCGGCTCCTCCTCGCGAATCCGTTCCCGAGATCGGCATTGACCACCTCCTCCTCGGTAGTCGACTAATGGCGACTGGTCTTCGCAGACGCCGGCGAGACTCCGGCGAGAAATTGCGGAGGCTGTGGTGTGCTCTAGAGAGGAAAATAGGCGGTGGTGCGTTCAAAGACGAAATGCATAAGTTAGCATGCTGGAAACACATGACACAAACCTCGACTCAATATCCCCTAACCTTACTCTCCCGAATGTCGGGACGAGATTATTTTAAGGGGTAAAGGTCTATAACATCCCAATTTCAGTAATCCTGATTAGTTATCGAGAATGCAAAAATCAAAGGGAATAAAATCTTTTTCTTATTAGTGATGAAGTGCTTGCTTGTTGTTTGTTTATTCTTATATATATGAAATGTGTAGCAGATGATATACTCCTTATCTCACCTCAGTTGAAAAAAGCTATTTCACCAAACTATGTTGGATTATTTTCCATTTTATCAAATGTTCTGGAATTTCAAAAACCTGAGCCCAGATGCCTTTGTAACCCTAACCACTTTAGTAGATTCTGTAGACAAAATTAAGGAGATCTATAGATATAATGTCCTTATGTCTTCAAGGCAGAACCATCAAATACTCTTACCCCTAGGCTTTCCGAAAACCTAGAACTCTACTCTTGGTAGATATACCAAGGGACTCTCATATACTTCAAAATGCAACCTTTTCAAAATACCCATCTTTACCTCAAGCTAGGCTTGGAGGTATCCATAGTAGTAGACGTGTTTTGTTTGTAAGATGAGTTTCCTTGATCTATTGCTTGTCTTGTTTGCTTAGGAGTAGTATGAGATACCCTAGGAGCTCATCATATAGCATCTAGCTAATCCTAGAGTATCAACCCTAAGCAAGTTAACCAAGAGGGATCTGATGTATAGCTACTAGGTGATCATCTAAAACCCTTAAACATAGCACTTATGAAATTATTCATTCTAGAAGCTTCCAAGTCAATGGAGACCAATATCAAGCATGGATCCATACCAATATTTCTACACCTGAACATCATCCCATTGGTGATGACTTGGAACCTTGCATCATCTCAAAATCATCCTTCCTTCAAGTCTGGAAAAAGGTTATCAACATCACATATTTGAGACTCCCTTCTTCTCAACCCTTTTTCATTTTTAGAAATGCGCTTAAACCATCTTGTAAACCATCCTAGGGAATACCAAGACCCACTCTTGCCCTTGGCTAGATCATCATCTAACCCACTTTTTCTTGATG
The DNA here is from genome assembly GCA_910589775.1 of Avena eriantha. Classification (NCBI taxonomy): domain Eukaryota; kingdom Viridiplantae; phylum Streptophyta; class Magnoliopsida; order Poales; family Poaceae; genus Avena; species Avena eriantha. The sequence goes on from OU342743.1 coordinate 423,953,970, forward strand.
ATTTTGTAGGCAAGAAAATAATATTTCCTGCAAATCTTATCAACATGCCTACTTTGGCAGAAGCGCACATCATCATACTATCTTCTTTCGACCAAATATTTCCATGGTTGTAGTCTACTCATGAAGGTCTATCTGTCCCTACTTCACATGTTTCAATTGAAGCTTTGTGCTTCCTAAATCCACATGGTTTTGTAGGCTCCTTCATAATCTGCTATGGTAGCCTTAATTTATTCAAAGTTTGGCATCACTCCTTGGAGACCTCAATTATGATAAACCTCAAACCTATGTACCATGGTGATCTACATAACTTGGTCTATCCATACATATAGCCCATGACCTAGAGGACCTCTGAGCTCCAAGATCCAATAAGGTTTTGATGGTATGAAATTAAGTTTGCCCAAGATCCTCTATCTCTTGTTTTCCTTCAAAATCAAGTTTGATTATCGAAACCCATGGTTTAAAATGATGAATACATCTTGTGGACATCATACACATTGGACATAAAAATTTACCAAAGGTTTTGCATAATTATTTTGGCCCAAAAACAATTAAATTCCTTTAATTAACAAAAACCTCAAAACTCCTTCTATAAAAGAAAGTTTGTATTTCTCCAAAATATTGTGCCAAATTTAGGCACAATTGAGGCCTGTACATAATATCCTATCTTCCCACTTCAAAAAAATTATTTTTGAAGGGATTTAATAATTAATTTTGTATATTTCCTTAAATGGTATAAATGATAAAATAAATGTTTTAAATACTTTCCTTCATCAATAAATATTTGGAAAATTCTCCACTGTGTGAACTCATATTTGGACCATCCCAAGCCAATACCATCCTTGTCGAATTCAAAAATATCAAATCAAATCCTAAAAACCATTTCTGCATTATTTGCATACTTGATACAAAGTGGACCAAAAATCATCAAATAAATCCCACAAAATTCGTGTTCGTGTATTTTGACCCTACCTATCTACTAGTATCCTTAACTCACCTTGCCATGATCAAAATCCAAAGGTCTCTTCATGATATTCTAGAATGGAAAAATTGGATAAGTGACAATTCTTGGACTAATACTCAATCAAACCTTCATCCAACTTGTCTAACCCTCCTCTCCAGCACCATGACACCCTCAGGTCGACTAACACTATAGGCCTAGCCCTGTGGAAGCTATGCCCCTTTATCTCTTATGTTTGGAGAAGAAGAAAAAGTGTGGGACAAGCAAATCTTTGCCATTTAAAACTCTTGCTGTAGAACCTCTCTCTCTTTACCCTCCGCTCGAACAGAGCCCCACCCAGGACCTCTCCACCACCCCAGCTGCCCAAACACTAGCCATGCACCTCCCCAAGCTCCTCGCTTTGTCTATGTCCACCATGCACCACTCCAACTCAAGATAAATTGCAATAGGCCACCACAGTCCCATCCCCTGGCTCATTTCCCAACCCTCAAACCCACCCACCCACCCCGAGATCCACAGCCTCTCCCTTGCTCTGCCTCGCTGAGGAAAGGGAAGAGAAGGCACCTCGGCCATTTTTATGGTTTTGAGCTTGTGGTCAAATCCCTAGTTCATCTCTCTTATCCTCCAAGCACCTTCCCCTTGGCTTTGGGACATTGCACCCTACTTCCATCTCACCCCACTTCCTACCTTGGCTCTGGGAAATTTCAAGAACTTCCTCCGACAAGCTCCCATGACGTCCGACCTGGTCGCCGTTGCGTGAGGCTCCTTCGGAGGAGGATACACCCTCTTCCACTACTCGCTGGGAGTGCACTGTCGACCTGGTGCCCCTCCATAGTCTTTGGAGCCCCTCAGGTAAGCCTCGAGTCTATCTCCACCTCGCTAGGGTTTCCCTCGCCTGTCCTTGCATCAAGAGGTAAACGAAGACTGGAACCGTCGATCTGATCTAGATCCGATGACCCGCGTCGCTTCCTGCAGTTTCACTGCCCCATCTCACTAACCTCCGAGTGCCGCCCGGGCTATTCAAATGCCGCGGCCTCCGGCGTGTGTGGGCGTGGTGATGGGCCGACCCAGTGAATCGCTGGTCGTTCGAGCGGGTGTCGTTCCGCGCATGTAGTGCGTCCCGGTTGGGCCGCTCCAGCGCAGGGCTGGCTAGGTAGGTTAGATCCGTCCTGCTAGGCTATTTGCTTCCCAGAACCTTAAAGTGATACTTTTCCACATCTATTTAAATTGACCTTTTAGGATTAAATGCCAAACAAATAGGAAAATACATGTAAAATACAAGTTACAAATTTTAGCAAGTTCTCTAGGATCTTCACTAACATGCAGAACAATATTTGCACCAAAATGATCTCCTGCTATTTTTCTAGTATTTGAAATATAAAAGTGTGTCCATTTCACTACATAATACTTTCTGGTAGTTCTGTAGACCCATTTGGTTTGAGTCAAATCTCTCAAGGTAGGTATTTGAAGTACCCACCACATGGCCTTTGTCCCATGTCTATTAGAGCCCTGGTTATGTAGTAGTAAAAATAACCAAATCCATTAATTTCTGACTTTAATAATTTCTCTAGGTCAAGATAAAATGAATTTTGACCTAATTCCAACTTTCAGCGATCTGTTACTATAATACCGACTACCTATGAGCTAATAATTTATTGAGCCATTAATTTTTTATAGTGAATTAAATACCTCTATCTAGGATAGTTTCACTAGATAAATCATTCTAGAATCTTTATAACTCTAAAAATTATGATTACAATTTATTCTGGAAGGTATTTGTAATAACTATCCATTACCCCTGGCCTCATACTGTTTAGACATACAGAATAAATCTAGTTAAAAAGACAATTTGCATACATAAGTGACTTTGGGAATTTCCCAAGCGCATTATGATAATTATTTTGAAGTATTTCCAACTCTCAAAAATCATGAACTCAAGGATCTACAAAAACCTCATAGGAAAAATTTATTTGAGTAACAGATCTTTTCTGCTGAATTATTCACCTAAACTAGAGTTATTCTCACTAGAAAAATCATAATTAAATAATGAAAATTTATAAAATAGTGAAACCACTTTTGTTGGCCTTGTTTTTTCAATGCCTATATGTTGATATCATTTTTGTACATTGATATCATACATACCCAATCCTTAGGCAACACCCCTCCATTAGGTGGTATTTGACAAATAAATCACAAAAGCAAATCCACAAAGGCAATTAAAGTATTTCCAAATGCTATGAACTCAATCTATCAAAACCTACTGAATATAGCAAAGTATTATATGTTTGCTTGTTGTATTGTATTGATTCTTGTATGCCTTGTGTTGCTTGTGCCCTTCTTGCTTGCATGTATCCCTTTTGACCCGATGAAGATGGTTATTATTTAAGACCCGATGAAGATGGTTATTATTGATTATTGTGGTATTATACGAAGAGGTCCAGAGACATATTTACATATTGCTGATCCCAAGCAAGCCACCTTCTTGCTCATAAGCCTTGTCCTACCATCTTACTTATGCATGTTTTATCTACTGTTTATGCAAACTACATTGTTTTATATTATGATGGTCTATATCGGGTAGTGGCTTGGATCCTCCAAGACATTACACATTTGTGCTAGTAAGTAAAACCCCATTGATTACACCTCCTTTTACCTAGTATGGTAGATGGTATAATACACCATACCTCTTTGGAGACCCATTTTAGCCGAAGCAGAACCATAGGCTGGGAAGACCCTAGAAAAGTTTATAAAATGTTGTATGATGAAACCTTGGTGAGGTTTGATCTACCAAGAGAAGTTTGACAAATGAAAAAGTTTTTGTTTTACAAACTAATGGAAAAAAAGAGGAGGATTTTTTGTTACAAAAACGAACCCGGTTCTTTGAAGCTTTAGCTATATCAAATTAACCTGTGCAACCACATTAATCCTATATGGGAAGGGGCTAGACTCGAAGTTTGCTCGCTCTGGTATGAATTACCTCGCAACTACTACAAGGGGTGTCGATCTCTGGAGGCAGGGTCTTCTCCTGTAATGGTACACGAAGCATCGACCAGGTGAAGAAACGACTATCTGCCAGCAGCCAGGCATTACTATGAGCCTTTCATTGAAAGCGCACACTTTGTGAAGTAAAAACGGTGCTCTGATTGGTCCTCAGTACCCGACGTCCCGGTGTTGAGGGGAATGACTCATAGGGTATGTGCTTGTACTGGAGTGGGCATCTTGAGGGTCTTGACCGGTCACTCGACCCATGATATGTGCGAGATCAGGGCAGGGTACCTGGATGGTGTGGGTAAAGTGTACAACCTCAATAGAGTGTAAATCTATTCGAATAGATGTGTCCATGAATATGGACGGGTTGGAAAAACTACTGTACAGAAGTGCTAGTTTAGATTTCAAAAAGGATTTCGAGAAAGGAAAGGCTATGGAAATGTTTTTACCATGGGATGGTCAGAAAGGAAGGAAAGAAGTTTTGGTCATGGGATGATCAAAAGGAGGAAACAAAAGGGTGACCCAATCCTAGTGTTTTCCCAAACTTTTCAAAAAAAAATCCAAAATGTTTTACAAAAGTTTTCAACAAAGATATGTAGATGCTATATCGACAAGATAAACTATTTGAGAAAAGAACCTCTCTCGGAGCTCTCCTACTAACACAACCATATTGCATATCCTCTTGTTATTATTGTTCTCTTAAGGTGGTTTGCGAGTATATTCAATGTACTCACTAGCATTATCCCTGGCTATTAACTTGGTCAGATCTCGAGAAGAAGGTGATGATGACGACTATGCGAGCTAGGACGTTCTCCCAGTCAGCTGCTTGTAGGTTATGGCATGGCTCGAGCTCAACGCTTTTGATAAAGTTCAGCTAATGATGGTTGATGTAGCCATAATGGAAAATGAGGTATGACATGTATCCGCTTAAGTATTGGAAGTTTACTTTGATACTTGTCAGTAATATGCTATGACAGACTGATCATGGGATCATGGTGTATGCATAACAGGTATTCTCCGAGGATTAATCTGGGACGCCCACAAAATCCGTGATAGTTCCATACACACAAAAACCAAGTTTCTAAACATGGAAGACCCTGCAGAAGGCGTGAAGCCTATCGGTGGTGTTTGGATCTATAAAAACCAGACATGGATGTTTCACATCTATGAAATAGTCGACATGTCAGAAAAGAGATGACGAAAATGTTCAAAAAGTTGACTAAGACAAGATTCGATCTTTTGTAGCGATGTTTAGTCTGGACGGATTAGTGTAGCAACCACTACATATATCAATTTTTGTATATGGTAGTTGAATAAAAAAACGACGTTATTCTAAAAGAATGGTTACATAGGATGTGTACATGACACGGTCCAAAGGGTTTTGTTAAATCTAAGGATGCTAAAAAGGCATGCAAACTTCAATGATTGAAGTAAGAATTGTGGAGTCGAAATCTTCACCATGATGAAATGTTAAAAGTTTAATTTCATTGGAGATGATGAAGATGCTCACATTTCCAAGAAATTAAGTGGGAGCGCCGAGACCTATTTATAACACATTGTGTATAAGACATATTATTGATTTAAAATGATGTCTCTTTTATTTGACATAGGTTAACAATTTCATTAAAATTAAGATTTCGATGAAAGACTTAGGCAAAACCATAATATTAGACATCAAAGTCTATATGGATAGATTGAGATGCTAATATGGTTGTGCAAAATGTACATAGATGAAATATTGAATGAGTTCAATGTGGAAACAACGATAAAGGTTCTTGCCACATGGAAAAGATTGAATCAAGATTCAAGTGTATTGACACTTGGTGAAAGAATCAAGATTTAAGTGTTTTAACACTTAGTGAGTGAAACAAGATTAAAGTGTTTTGAAACTTGGTGAGTGAAATCATATGAATATTTTGATCAATCACACCATGATATGTACATATCCAGATATGTCCTATGCTCTAAATGTTATGAGAATATACCAGATAACTCATAAGATGATCATTGGATGATAGTAAAGATATTGTTATGATCTTTGGAAGAACTAAGAATATGTTCTGTATGTAGATGTGATAGATAGTTCATTGTAAAGTGTTACATTTGTACTAGCTTAGTCACAAGATATAAATTAAATTTATCTCAATTTAGGCTATAGGTTAAGGTGGCACAATTTTATGGAAGAAAGTTCTGTGATATATTTGGATGAGTTCCAAAAGGTTAAGGATTTTGACGAATACTACAACGAAATGATAAGTATAAGACTGCTCTAATAGCACCATAGGAAGGCATTTGTGTCATGAAGTTTGTTATCAAACTAGATGTAGTTCCAAGTGTGCTAGTACTATGAAGATATATTGTACGAAAATAGTATCAACATGTTTTAAACCCCAAGGAACTAAGATCTCACCAAAGGACAAAATTTATACAATGCCATCTCATTTAAGAATGAGTGATGCGTAGAGACGCAAACACATCCAAATACACGCAGCTTTGAAAGTGTCAAATCTGGAGATTAGGTTTACATCTAGCAATGCGTATGTACAACACTAGCCATAGGTGTTTATATGTGCAAGTTTCAACTAGATTATTGAATCTAGTGCAAGTGGGAGACTGAAGGGAATATGCCCGAGAGGCAATAATAAAGTGGTTATTATATTATTCCATGTTTATGATACATGTTTATTTCTCATGCTATAATTGTGTTAACCGGAAACGTTAATACATGTGTGCTTAATAAACAAAGAAAAGGTTCCTAGTGATGCCTCTCATTACACTAGCTTGTTGATTGAAAGATGATCAAGGTTTCCTGATCATGAACATTGGATATTGTTAATAACAAGGTCATATCATTAGAGAATGATGTGATGAACATTCACCCACAGTAGGTATATAAATACGATCATGTTATCAAAGTATATATTGCCATATCAATCTCACTCAAAGTAACACTAATCCTTAGACCACGAGATCATGTCAATCACTAACACCAGAAGAGTACTTTGATTCCATCAAACATCACACCATAACAGGGTGTTTATAAAGATGTGTTGGGTACTTAGAAAGTGTTAGTTGAGGCTTGTGGATCAAGATTGGGATTATTCCATCCCAATGACAAAGATATATACTTTGGGCCCTCTCGGTGATATCACATTGATAACAGCTTGCAAGCAAGTGATTTGATCACAATGAATGTTATATCACAGAATGAGTAAAAGAGTACTTGTCGGTAACGAGATCGAACTAGGTATGGATGATACCAAAAATATCGCAAGACAAAAGGAATTAGTTACTACGAAAAAGGTTCACACGGTCACTAGATTCATCGTTGAGTAAGTGGGATTCATCACGCATTTCTAGATCCTGCTAATGATTATTGATCGGAGATGTGTCTTGATCATGTCCATGTTATTCACAAACCGTAGGGTGACACACTCAAGGTTCGCTGACACATTATTAGTAGATTTGGAACTCCGACTGAATTATTGGACAACGCATGGGTTGTTTTGGAAAGCACTAAAAATATTTCGGAATATCGAAATAACAGAAGGGGTAATTGTTAATGTTTGTTAATTAAATGAATTAACAAATATTAAATAAATAAAAATGTATTATTAATTCCATAAATGTGGTTTAATTGTTATGAATGTCATGCATTAAAAAGGAAAATAAGAGAGGCGGTTACCTCCTTGATGGAGGGGTTACCACCATGAAGAGGGAGAGGTGCCACCTCTAGGGACCGGCACACCCCCTAGGGGCTTCCCCCTCCTCTCCTATAAAAGGTGGCAACTCCTCCTCTCTTCCTTTAGACACTTGAGTCTCCTTCTTCTCAATCCCTTATTTTGCACCAGTTCATTGCTTAACGAAGCTCTGGCACAAAATAGGTCGAAGTCTACACTTAGAGAAGTGGAGTAGGAGTATCCAGCGGATCCCTTCTTCTGCTGCCCCGCTAGACGAGAGGGCGTGGAGGATGTCAATGAGCCGCATGTGTGACCGAGTATGGTGGTGGCGCCAATTGTGGCGCGTGGAGTTCCCGATGTTGAGATCGTCGCATGTACACCTTCATCTTCACTGACAAAATTTGAGTGGGAATGTAATCCTGCTTATGGTCTTGGAGGGTGAGTTACTAGTTACTACCATCTCGTAGATGACCTTGGCTAAATAGTGGTTCGGCGTAGGAATTTTTTTATTTTCCATGCTATGATCCCATCAGGACACGGCGGCACCACTAGGCGTTGGTCACCTATGGCGATCCCGCGTGCGTGGCTAGGCACATTAGAAACACATGGGGATGGCGAGCATCCTAGTGCTATCCCCTTACAGTTTTGGTCAGCGGATGTTGGTCAACGCCGAGGTGCAGTGGCGGTGCTTATAAGTGATCTTGGACGTGGCGAAATAACAAGCGAGTAGAGGATCTACGGGCATTGCACGGTCAAGAATCTCACTGGGAGCATGCGTGGATCGGCGGTAAGCGGCAGAGGGATCTCTCGATTCAGCCGATTGGGAGCGCGTCGGCTTCCATGTCCTAGCTAGGAAGGACGAGGAGGTCGAGGCAAACACGACGGTGGCCTCAACTTGACTCAAGGTGACCAGAACCGACAAGGATAGGGCGATAGAGAGATAGGGCTCATCGGCCATGGCGAGAGGGATGAAGGAGACGGGGAAGGGGCATGCTAGGTCTTCTCCACTGCGGTGGCGCCATTCTTATAGGCACTAGGGGTGGTGACACGCATGTTGAAGAATGACACAGCAGTAGATAACCTCACCGGCAACAGCGAGCTACTTCGCAGGGCATTGTCTTTCTGCCAATGAAGAAGAAAAGAAGTGAAGAGGTACCGGGCCAGGAGCAGGGCTAGGTGGGCCGCAGGAAAGGAAGAAGGATGGCTTCTTACTAAGTAATGGCCACTCTTTATCTCTTCCTCATATTTTTTAAGCAAACATTTTTCTTTTTTTGTCAAATTCCTCTTTGTCTGCAATGAACTCAACGTATTTTGAACAAATTTGAGTGAGAGAAGGATTTAGAAACCTTTTGTAAATCTTTCGAGCATTTAAACAGTAGGGACCACAAGTGGGTTCATTTTACCAGAAGCAAAAGCATTTCAAATGGAGTACATTTTGAGGAGGAAACCAATTTAGAGGCTAGGGTTTTTATCCCCTCTTGTCTCCAAAACACACTAAAATGTAAAGGTTTCATGCATACCATGCTCTTTAGTCAAAATTACATATATTACAAACTTGGGATGTTACCCCTCTACCCCTTACAAGAATCTCGTCCCGATATTCCTAAGTTTTAGAAAAGAAGGCAGGGTACTTAGTCCAAGATGATCTTCTACTTCCCAGGTTGGGTTGTCTTCATAGTGATGAGTCCACTAAACTTTCAGGAACTTCATGCTTTGACGATGATTCTTCCACTCAAATTCGTCAAGGATACTAACATGATATTCTCGATAAGTCAGATCCTTTTGAAGGTCAAGATTTTGGTGATCAACACCAGAATAGGGTCCTTGAAGCAACGCTTGAGTTGAGACACATGAAAGACGTCATGTACCTCAGGGAAGTTGGCAGGCAGCTCCAGTTGATATGCGAGCTTACCTCGCTTGGAGAGAACATGGAAAGGACCAACATAGAGAGGATCCAGTTTGCCTTTGATACCAAAGTGATGGACACACTTTAAAGGACTGACCTGAAGATAAGATTGATCACCAACTTCATATTCAACATGTTGACCTATGATGATCATGATACCTCTTCTGGCAGGATTGAGCAGTTTTCAAACGATCTCATATAATACGAACTTGATCTTCTACTTCCTTGATCATATCAGGTCCAAAGAACTTTCTTTCGCCAGTTTTAGACCAATTTAGAGGAGTACGCCATGTTCTTCCATGTAAGAACTAAAAAGGTGCCATGTCTATACTGGAGTGATAACTATTGTTATAGGAGCACTCCACAAAAGGAAGGCATTTCTCCCAGTTCTTGCCAAAATATATGACACATGCTCGGAGCATATCTTCAAGTAGTTGATTCACCCTCTCGGTCTGACCACCACTTCTAGGATGATAAGTTGTACTAAAGGATAGACGAGTTCCCATTGCGGTTTGGAAACTGTCCAAAAACTTTGTGGTGAACATACTTCTGCGATTAGATACTATCTTCTTAGGAACACCATGAAGAACAACGATTTGGGATATGTAAAGATTAGCAATGAACTGGCTCACATAGTTTCCAGAATGTGAAGAAAGTGAGCAACCTTGGACAGATAATCAACGATTATCCAAATGGCATCATTTCCTTTTTGAGTCTTAAGAAGTCCAGTGAGGAAATCCATACCGACTTCTCCCATTTCCACTCAGGAATACGGTGCGGTTGTAGGAGACCAGTGGGTCTTTGGTGATCAGCCTTGACGAGATGAAAAACATCACATTCTGCAATGTAACAAGCGATATCTTGCTTCATACCAGACCACTAGAATCTTTGATGAAGATCCAAATACATCTTGGTACCTTCGGGTTGAATAGAAAGATGTGATTTATGAGCCTCTTGGAGAATTAAATCCCTTAACTTTATTCTCTTCGGCACTACCAAATGGTCACCAAAGTAAACCACTCCCTGATCATCACTAGAGAAACACTTAGCAACTCCGCTAGCAATGCTCTCTTTGATCTCAGCAATTTCAGAATCAGTCTTCTGAGCAGGCTTAATTATATCCCCTATAGAAGAATTCACCTCAAGAGTAGAAAGGTGTAACACCCCAGATCTTTAATCAAGGTTATCAAGTTCCTAATCACCCAATTTAGGGTTAACAAAAACTTCTATTAAGAAGAAAGCATATGAAGGCATGTGTGTTTGCATTAGTGTAGAATTGAGTGTATATGCCATGCTTGATTGTTCTAAATGTTGTGAAATGGTTTAAAGGTGAATGCCACATCATCTAGACCATTTAAAAATAAAATTCAAAGAGAAAGAAATCAAATAAGAATAAATAAAGCAAATGGTCATTTTGACCATTTTAAACCACTAGGCCACTTTAGGTGTTCCTAGGAGAAGATTTCTAACAGAAATATTTCTACCTCTTTGCGCCCCTTGCTAGACCAAGTAAATATGTCTCAAGGCCCACTATACAAACTTACAAAAACATCTAGCAAAGCCATTTAATGGACATTTGAAAATTGAATCAAGTATATGTGTCAAGATCACACTTTCAAAAAACACATCAAATGAATTCACCTTGACCTATCCAAGCAAACCTAGTATCTCAAGCTTAAGACAAGTTCACCCAAAATAATTTTCATGCGGCCATTTCATCAAACACTTGGCAGGCATAGAATAAACACTAGACTAGCTGCATTGTTTGGTACAGTGATCATCGACCATTTGGTCTCCAGTTAACCCCATGTCCCCTCTAAGCGTAACCTAGCCCCAGAGCAGCTCCCCCTTCGCTGCTGGCAGAGTGGAGCGCCGCCCGTTCTTGGTCGTCGCCGGCCGACAGTGGGCAGCACGACAGGAGCCACGCTAGCCTTGCCCAAGACGCGCACCAGACACACGAGCTCCTACAGCCACCCCCTGTCCACCCCACGGTCGAAGCCCTGGACCACACTAACACCGCCACGCACCGCCTCTCGGCACCGTGTCTAGAGCGCACCAGTGTGCCACGCCCTACCAGCCCGCAGGCGCTGTGTCCAGACCTCCCCTCGAGTGCATAGACCCGCCATGATCGCAGCACCCCGGCAGACACCCCCGTACGCCGCCGTGCGACCCACGGCTGCCGCACGCCACCGCAAACACCTCTACCTCCGTCCAGAGCGCCACACGCACCCGACCAAACCTAGCCGCCCCACGCCTCGCCTTTAAGCTAGCAACGACCGCCAGGAGACACCGCACCATCCACCTACCACAGCCATGCCTTAGCTCTCTATGCCGCCCTCGCCAGAGACGCCAGCCCGCACGCTCGGTCCCCTCGTCGAGCTATAAAAGGAGGCCACCCCAGCCTCCATTCCTCACACCACTCGACTCCCCACTAACCACTGAGCCTCCCACACCCCTTCCCGGAGCAAGGCGAGCACCACCGTGCCGGAATTGCACCGGAGTCCGCCGCTACTGGAGGAGAAGGGCGTCGTCGATTGTGACCACCCCAAGCCTCGCTGTGACCGTGCCTCTCTTCGCAATTCTCTACCACGTCATTTGCCCCCGTTGCCGAGCCTAGCTGGAGCCCAGGTGAGCCCCGCCAGACCCCCACCGCCGCACTTGGTATAGTTCCTCGCCGGAGTTGTTCGTTGTCGATGATGACTCTCGGCTATTAGATTAGAAGTTGATCGCACGGCTCAGATTCACCCATACCGTTTCGCTTAGTTAGTTTCACTGACCAGTGGGTCCGTGCTATCAGCAGCCTACTGCGCCGCAGAGAGCCACTGGGCCGGCCCGTTAGCTTTCCCGCGCTGGCCCGAAAATTCAAATAAGTGATTTTTCCAATTTGATTGAAATCATATTATGTCCACTTATTCAAAAATCAATTATGAGAGTTTCACTTAACCGAATGGCATGATTCAAATTTTGTTAGAAATATAATTAAAATGTCTATCCAAGCCCGTTGGATTTAAATCAATTGGAGTTAGAGATAATCTAGACAAAAAATAACAAAACAGTGACTTTTGCAACTTCAAACATCTTTCTAAAATCAACCATAATAGCTTTTGAGTTGACTCCAACTCTCAAAAATCACATTTGACAATACCTATCTGAATATGTAATAATATTTAGGTTTGCATGCAGTGACATTGGACTAGTACCAAAAGAATGCTATTAGAGTATTTCTAGTCACTTTAAATCATTTAAATGATAATCTTAAACTTTAGAAAATATGATCAACCATTTAAATCACATTCCCATGTATTCAAATATGTGGTGATGACATGTGTCAACATGATCCCATATTTTAATTGGAGAATATTAAATCTTAATTAATTTCAATAAGTAGAAATTACTTTTCTCAAATAAAATAAATGAAACTAGTTCTTTAAATCTTGTGATGAGTGTGATGATGCTAGATCATCAAGTTTGAACCTTAGTGTGCTAATTAGACTTAGTTAAGTATTGTTTGGTGATTGTGTACCCCATATTCATTTATAGATGATAGTACCGACTAAGTGTACGAGGAGGAGGAGTTCTACCACGAAGAAGACGAAGAAAACTTAAATCACTGCACCAATCAAGGCAAGACATCACTAGATGCAAGTTAACCTAAGCAAGATACATTAGGCATGCTTGGTTATACATTTTAATTTATACCCATCCTAAGTTTTACTTGCAAGCTTTACTCTTTTACCTTACCAAAGTTCTTTACTTTTAGTTAATGCTTTGTGAGGTTTTGGAAAGATAGTATAGATAACATAAAGAGTATAAAACTAGGCCTATACTAGATGTCATTCTATGGCATGAGATTGACATTAGAATCCCTCATTAGTGAACACTCTTAACTTAGTGGCTAGTGCTAAGCATAAAACTTGATCACTTTAAATGGGAATACTTGGTGAAAATGATTGTGAAAACCTTGGAATGATGAGTCATTCTATTGAAATGTTTTGACATGTGTTGAGAAACACAAATGGATTTGGTGATGAAAATGTTGAGGCATGAGCCTTAGTCCTTTATAAAAATTGATGGTTGGGTTCGGATGCGATACCATTCCAATTTTACCGTACAACCACAATACTTGAATTGGGTAAGGCTTAGCCGGAAGTTTATATGAATTAGAATGGGTTCCCTCGCGGAGGAGGTTTGATCTGAGGCTACCTCTTGATGATGTCCACCTATGCAGTGCCTAGGATAGCAGATGGCCATGGCTGGGAGGCCAAGCTCATAGGAGAGGTGCTTATACTACAGTGTGTAAAGGAAAGGTTATGATTGATTATCCGCATACTAAGTATGATGATTCAGGGTTATCCCTGATGGATGTATCAAATTTTGTGGTGAAAGTGTACCACCTCTGCAGAGTGTCAAACTATTCGAATAGCCACGTCCGCGGTCATATGGACAGTTGGGCTAGCCATATTGTTTCGTTGTCAGATGTTTTCAAAACGACTTGTGAAATGAATTATGACTTTAACTTGACCACAACAGAGTTGTGACTATGAAAACTAAGTTCCCACTTAGGTGATTTTGGAACATTAACTTAGCTTTCTTTGCTTCTGAACTCAGTTTAGATAAATATGGCTTCTTGCAAATAAACTTAGAGCTTAAGATTCCTACTAGAACTACCTTACTTGTTAGTGATAGTTTGCGAGTACTTAAAGAGTACTCATGGCTTTGTCCCTGGCTATTCCCGTGGCCAGACTATGAGGAGGACTATCAGGAAGATGGACAGCAGGACGGCTACGACAACTAGGATCATCTCCCATCGTTAGCATTACCTGTGACACTGAAGATGGAGCCCACCGCTACGCTTATATTTCTGCTGCTTGTTTGTATTAAGGCTGGATCATGAGATCATTTATTTGTGTAAGACCTTATTATGGTTTGTAATGGATGATGTACTATGATATCCAATCTGTTATGTCTCGCAAAAATGGTAATCCTGGGATTGCAATGTATGGCATAACAGGCATCTGGGATTAAAAATCCAGGTGTTGACAAATGGAATCCATGAGTAATAACTTCTAGGTTCAATCGAGCAAATTCCTCATGAAGATAAGGTTCACCTTCTTTGATCAACACGTTGTTGGAGTAAGACTTCTGACTTAGCGCATCAGAAACGACATTGGCTCTGCCAAGTTGATAGTTGAGACCCAAATCATAGTATTTAATCAGTTCCAACTATCATCTTTGCCTGAGGTTTAGATCAGGTTGTGTGAAAAGGTATTTCAGAATCTGATGATCCGAGTATAACTCACAACGATCCGAATATTTTCAGACCATTTAAACTTCTTATCTTTCTTAAGAAGATCAGTCATCGGCTTGGCGATCTTGGAGAAGTTCTCGATGAATCAGCGGAAATAACTAGGCCATCCAAGGAACCTTCGTACATCCTTTATGGACTTAGGAGCTTTCTAGTCAAGAATGGATTGAACTTTGTCTGGAATAACAACAACTCCGTTTGTAGACACAACATGACCAAGGAATATGAGTTCTTGTAACAAAAACTCACATTTAGAGAACTTGGCATAGAGATGATGTTCTCGAAGTTATTTCAACACTAAGCACAAATGTTTAGCATGTTCTTCTTCAGTCTAGGAGTAGACCAGAATATTGTTGATGTAGACCACAATGAACTTGTCAAGATTCTCCATGAAAACGGAGTTCATGAGCCGCCTAAAAGTGCCTGGAGCATTCGTAAGACCAAATGACATGAAAGTGTACTCCTAAATACTATAACGGTTGGTAAATGCAGTCTTTGGAATGTCTTCCTTTCGGATCTTGATTTGGTGATACCCGGACGTTAAATCCATCTTGGAAAATCAGTGGAACCACTTAACTAATCAAAAATATCAACGATCCTAGGGAGAGGATACTTGTTCTTGATAGTCATAGCATTGAGTTGGCGATAATCCACAACCAGATGCGGTATATTGGTATCCCGCTTCTAATCAAAGATGGTAGGACATCCCCAAGATGAGGTGCTAGGATGAATGTAACCTTTCATCTCTAACTCCTCTGTTTGCTTCTTTAACTGCACTACCTCATCAGGAGGCATATGGTAAGGTCTCTTAGAAATAGGTGGCAGTTCCAGGAACGAACTCTATGACAAACTCCACACTTCGATCAGGTGGCATGCCAGGCAACTCTTCAGGGAAGACATCAAGGAATTCAAATACCACGGAAACATACTGAATCTCTAACGGAGGTAAAACTTCAAGAGAATACAACTCCTCTCGGGGAATAGAAACATTTGAAGGAGATAGTGACCCTATGGTCCAATATGTGACTGTTAATCCAACAGGACTAGTCAGAGTCACGTACTTGGTTTCACAATCTATGACCGCTTGGTATTGAGACAACCAATCCATGCCCAAGATGACGTAAATATCAGTTGGCTTGAGGGCAATAAGAGAAGTGGGGAACAACTAAGAGGCAACATTAATTAGATTCCCATGACTGACCATGGTGGAAGGCCAACTAGAACTAGGAGACTAAACCAGCAAAGGTTTACACAACCCCTCAAAACTTATCGCATGCATTTCAACAAAAGCTTGTGACATGAAGGAATGCAATGCTCTAGAATCAAATAAACTTTAGCTAGAACTCTATTGCTACAAAGCATACCCATAACAATGCCTGGATCTTCCTAAGCCAATTCAACAAAGATATGGGTCAGACAACCACTTCTAGTAGCTTGAGGATTGGTGTTCTTCTTTGGTGGTGGTACTCTCTCAGTAGAACTCTTATGAGGACACTCCCTTGCAAAGTGGCCAAGCTGGCGATAGTTGAAGTAGATAAGACCTGATGACATACCAATAGGAGGATAGTTTTTCCCACTAGCATTTCTTGAAGTATCATTTGGGCGAGGAACATATCTTGAATACCTTGGGATGTAAGGAGCACGTGGCACAACAGTATAAGGAACAAAGACACAATGCTTCTTAGTGCTTGAGACAACTTTGTTGAATGCTTCGTGAGAATGCTTGGAGGTTTCCTCATACTCCACCTTTCCACTCTCTTGTTTCATTGCCTTGTTAACAAGTGCTTGAAGATTTCGAATCCAGTCCCTTATGTAACAAAGCTTACTTATTAGCAACAGTAGAAACTTCTTCAGGAGCATAGCAAGAAAGATGATTGAGATTGCTCTAGTAATCAAACACAAACCTAGTGCCCTATTTCCGCTTCAGAAACTCCTCCCTCTTTACATCCATCAGACCCTCAGGAATATGATAAGCTCTAAAGGCTTCGGTGAACTCTTGTCAGGTAATAACCTGTTGGGAGGCTTGCATAGCCAAGAAATTTTCCCACTGGAAACAAGTTGCAACCTCCAGATGATAGGCAACAAAGGTCACCCAACCTGAAGTTTGCGCTCCATGGTGTAAAGCTAGTAGTCCGCATCAAGTGACTCAGTGGAATAGCTATAGACTGGGGGAGTGAGATGTATGAAATCCTTTATACCAACTTGATTGTTTTGGCATTGAGTATTATGCTCAAACCTTTCAAGGATCCCCATGTTGTCAGCATGGTTGGTCTCATACATATCCATGAGTTGAACCATTGATGGTGGTGGAGGAAGATTAGAAGGATCATCCTCGTTTCTGGCACCATGACCATGAGACCAAGTGCGTGCTCGAGAAGTGTCACCCATCCTGTAAGAACAGAAATAGTCAGCCATGGGATTCAAAGGCAAAAGATACAGGATATAAAACATATCATCTCATCGAGCATGGTAGTATCAAAGCATAGTAACGTATACACTAACCAGATCACTTACAAACCATAATAATGGAGCGATAAGATGTTATGAATCAAGCAAAACTGAGATATCTGGGTAACTCTGAGAATAGCAACCAATTACGGAGTACTTAGGATAACAACCCCAAAACTATGATCCTACAATTTTGAGATAAGAGGTAAGGAAAGAAAACCTTTTCAAACTAAATAGGATAAGAGAACTCCACCATTAATTCTAGTCAGAGTTTTTACACATAACTTTCATCCTTTAAATAGTTTTCTCAACTTCTAGAATTAATATCGAACAATATAAGGGTTTTCTACGGGTAATTCTGCTTTGATACCAAAACCTATAACATCCGCGATATTTGGGTTAAACAAATCTAATATCAATGTCTGGGATAAACTTAACTCCAATCTCGTAAGATCATAGTATATGATTCGGTAACATCATGGAACACAGAGATACATCGTAATAAGTTTAAACTTTTAAGAGAGTACGATATCAGATTATTACAAACCAGGGGTCAGGCGAAGATGAAAGAGAGAGATATAGATGCAACTGGTGACAACTTACCTATGAAGCATGTCCGGCTCTCGTCGCATATCCCATTGTTTCCCCATGTCGCCTGATCGTTTTACCTCATAGTTGGTTGCACCATCATTGCCAGCTACGGGTGTCCTCACCGTACCGACGCATATGGATGACAACAAAGATGAAGGGAAGATGGATGAGCATGTTGGAGGAGGAACTAGGTAATTCAATGCGTATGCAAATAACAGAGAGACTATTTTACACTAGACACATCTCTCACTAAAACCTTGCGTTAGCGAAACCACTGGATGATCTCGCTGAGAGATAACACTGACAACTGACCTAGCACACACAGAAACCAGCTAGAGTCTATGTTGTTAGGTCGGCCACGAACATGAATGTTCTCATCCTTGAGAATGCTTGTAGGAGAAAAGTGGTGTTGCTAGATAGATCGTGGACGTACACGAGCAGCCGCGTACGTGCATGTCTAGGATGCTAGCTTAACAATGAACATGACCCACAGTTTCTAGAAACCGTGACCGGCATGTTCATCCATGTACGGATAACATCTAGTATGCTAGCTCAACAATGAACATGACGCACGGTCGCGAGAAACCATGACTAACATGGGCTTATGGTGCCACATCATCTCTGGATGACCCCACGTCCACGAGAAAACATGGACGACACGAGCTTACGGCACCATGTCGGCCTTGGGCGGGCCCCACGTCTGCGAGGAACCACGTTCGTTAGGGGCTGACGGTGCCACGTCATTTTGGGCGGGCTCCACATCGTAGAGAAACTGCGGAAGGCATGGGTTTATGGCTCCATGTCGACACCGAGCGGGACACATTGCCGTGAGAGACCACGGCAGCATTGGCTCATGATACAACATCGTCTCATTGCGAGCCTCGCCTCCAGATGAGTGCGGAGGCATGTCACGCCTGGGATGCCTCTAACAGTTATGGAAAAAGCCGCAGACACTAACGATGGGCCTATGTCACGCACGAGGTCCAACATCCTGCAATGCGGGATAGAGAAGGGTGTGCCACTCCCGTTCGTAGTCTGAAATCTTTAGTCCTGGCCCGCGGTGGGGCCTGCCTCCCAGAAGAGAAGGGATCCGTTGCGACTGTGTCGCGCATCCTTTTTGGCATCCATCCCATGGTCGAAAAGAATCGGGACGATATGGATAGCAGTTTGAGCCGAAAAAATCTAGCTCTATTATTTACTCTCGATTATTATGAGTGAGTAGTCCCACGGACTGCAGGTTTAGGTGATCCTCGTAGCGATTATGTGCATCTAATTCCATGATAATATTATGTAGTGATTTAATAGGAGTTTTTCATCCTATATCTTTGTCTCTAGCTCGATCTAAGGACTTGTACGTACCAAGACCCCGCGGATTGAGCAATGTGTGAGGTGATATAATTGGAGAATGGTGTCTTACGCATGAAACTCTAGTGAAAAATGGGGAAGTATAGAATTCTCTTAATGATCCACTTGGGATCTACATCAACATCACTAATCTTAAAGTTTGGTCTGTTTTACATAATAATCGTTGTTACCCGTAGTTTTATGGTATAACGGTTGGACGTAGAGACTATTATTGCTTATGGTTTTAGGGGCTCTAGTAGTTAAGGATATGCTACCGACCTCTTATTACTATTAGGTCATTTTACATATAAATGTGCTTAACTTTATCTTTATTCCATGTGAATGCATAGCTGTAGGTGAATCTTCAACCCTGACCTATCTCCATCCATTAAAAACAACTCAAGATACAAACTAAACTGGAAAGGTCTGATAAACAAAAAATAAAATCTTCTAGCAAGTCATGTAGACACTCCTCAATTCCATATTGTAAGTGCTTCCCTAGGTTGATAAACATAGGTCTCTTATAGGAAAAAACGTACTATACTGCATCTGTAATCCGGATCAAAGGTATCAACAAACCTTAAAACATGCTTCTCCATCATTCTAGAATTTTCTCCATCATTTTTCTATAGCATGTTAGTACAAAAAATTTGAGTATTATGTAGATAATAAAGGTTGATTTCTACATGATATAAATTATAAAGAACAAAATATACACTGGTTACTTTATGGATGTGGCTCAAAATTATAATTATTATTTTTAGCTTTACCTATTATAATTTTATATAGTGATAATTTGTCATACACGTATATTATCTAAGTCTCACGTGCAAGGCACCTGAGACTTATTACTAGTTAACTATAGTAGTACTCCACTAGTGGAGTGTATCATGTACCTTGTATCAGGAACCCATCATAGTTTTACCCAAACATCACACCGCCTTCAACTCCTCTTCACTGCTCTCGTGATGCCTCCCATTTATTTTCACTCCTCTTTTGCCCCTCTATTTCTTCTTGTCTTCTAGGAATTTAGGGTTAATTTTCTGGTACTACTACTCACTCCATGGAGTTTCAAAAATCTAGACAGGTTTTTCTACTCCCGCAAATCCAAATTACTCCTACTTGTGTCTATACAAGTTTTAATTAAAAAACCAAAAAAGAAAATCCCCACAAGAAAGAAATGTATTGTACTACTTTAGAAGATAAACAAGACTACCATACTGAGAATCCAAAGAGCCAGAAGAGACCAGAAGGTAGAATACAGGTTGGTGTATGAATACATGCATGCAATCCTTGAGCTCTCCTCTATGGCACTTTACACTCTACACTAGGCTCTAGGCTTCTCTATCTCTCTCCAGGAGTAGATCTTATTGACTCTCATGTAGGTAGGATTTATTTTTCTGGTAGAGTACAGCGTGACAATGCTTTACTCACTTGTCAACTTTCTGCAGCTTTGTTTTGACTGAACAGTGTGAACTTGCCTACACTAAAATATTATATTATACACAAAGCAGAGACAGAGGCACCAGAATCCACATACGTAATAAAGTGCACAACCTCAGGCGGCGCCCCCGCGGTGATACCTACTTAAGTACTCCACTTTTATTATGCAGGAGCATGGCTCTAAGATGGATCAGGGAATCCATATTCTATTCACTCAATGTTGCATAAATAAAAAAATTTACTATTTATTCCATACATGAATTTTTATGCTATGTTTAAGGGATGAATCAGTGAAAGAAGAGAAACTTTTTTTATAAATCCGGCCATAATCAACATGAATATGGACGTCAGTACATCACAGTGTCCACCACCCCTTCTTCAAGGTTGCTCATTTTCAATTTATTTCGTCGGTTCAATTGTGCTAACTCATTTCATACTTAACCTCAATCCTGGCCGACCTCCCACTGGGACAAGTCTCGACAACATTTTTAAAGAAAAAACACCCTGCCAACACTGGATCAGCAACATCGATTCGACACTCGCTAGGTGAAAAATTCTAGACTACGAGAACTACATGGGCGAGTCGAGCTTCCGGAGAACCACTTCAACGTGTAAGGTCGCGTGCGTCAGCGGATTCCATGAAGAGCTAGCTGACGATGCACGAAGTCAATCTAGCACCGATACTTGTTGAGTGCCCCCACGACGGCTACCTCACCTTGGTCGCTTCTAAAAAGCTTGACGACCATAAGACCGTGTGCCCATACGTCCCGTGCAGCTGCATGAACGTCGGCTACAAGTTTGTCGCCTCATTGGTTACGCTCATTTTCCACCTTCATTGCATCCACCATGTCGAAGTTCATAGTATCTCGTACGGTAAGCCCATGGAGCATACATTAACGATGTTTTTACCATCCTTTCTTCTATGTGTGGTCACCATATACGGTGATGATGATAGCATGTTTAGCCTCATCATCGGCGCACTCGACAAGGCCACCGCCATTTCCTTACTGTACCTCAGGTCAGTCGCATGCTCGTGGCCCCGATGCATGGTGTAAGTTGTGTGCGACAGGCCCGCTGGAGCTACTGTACTTCTTGATGGACACCCTTAATAGGGTAATCGAGTTGATGAGCTACGCTTCACTGGACAATGTCACCCTCGAAGATATCATGTCCTCGTGGAGCCGCCATGTTACATTACCGTGGCTATGGGATAGTTCGAGATGATGAAGGTGCTTTTTGCATTTGCATCGACAGGAACAATTGATCTCAATCTTCCGCTAATGATCCCAAAGAGACTATAATGATGTATTACTAATTAATTTAGTTATAGAGTACGAGTGGTTTACTAGTCACTATAATAGTAGTCGGAGGCAGGGCCTCTTTTGGCACTAGGAATGGTGAATTTTGGATGTAAACTGAGTTTGCTGATAATGTTTATTTATATGATTTTAAGAGTATTCTAAAATTGTTCAACTGCTGTGCCACATGCCCATGACTAGGGCATGGACTATGCATAATCACACCACCATGCATGGAGGCAGAGACGCAGTATTGTGGAGTAGAGTCACTTTCGTTTGCCGCTGTCGCTCGTCGACTACCTTAATGATATTACCTCACATCGTTTGCGAGTTAAGTAATAATTTCCTTGAGACGTGGCTACGAGAGAAAGCAACATAGGGCATTCCCACAAATTATCAACCTTACTTTTTTGTGAATGTGGGCCCTATTTCTTACGTGGCACCGGTCAGAGCTGGTCCAACGAGGTTTGGAACTTCACTAACATACTTTAGAAAGTTCTAGGAGTCAAATGTACACTTCCATACTTCTGGGAGCCAATTAACACCCCTCGAATACTTTTAGGATCTATAGTGCATTTTACTCATCCCCAATCCCCCACTCCCCCGTCTTAATACAGCTACTAGTACTACACACCATCGCTGCTACCATGCCGCTTTCGCTTGCTCTCCACTAGTACCTAGTTTGATAGCCTTTATTCATCTTGCCACACCACCTCCTGCCATCGATCTTCCTTCTCTCCCAAATTGCCTGACCAAAAAACTCACCATCCTCCACCTCTTGCCATGGCGGGATTGAGCAAGGTCAGTGATGACCCTGAGCATTTCTAGAAGGTGTTCAACGAAGGTACCCTTGAAATACTCATCATCAAGTGCGACGCCACCACTGTCGTGAGGCTCGTCGATTCATCCAAACATATTATTTAGTCAGCAAAAGATAGTGCCACTCTAAGTGCTTCTCATCCATTTTTCCTTCCATTTGTCCTTTCATGTGTTCTTCATTGTCACCACACGAGGAGAGACTAGGATGACTTGGAAGTGAGGGGAAGGATGTGCAAGCTAATGCCACTTGATAGGTTATTCTCTGTTGTGATGCCAAATGATTTAGATGAGTTGTGGTGCCAATGGAGAATTGATCATCACTTTTGGCCTCGATTTCAAGTGGGACCTTGTCAGCATGTACACTCATTGCAAGATTGCTATTCCACAAGTAATGTGTAAGCGTCCGCTGCTAGTGTGCTTACATTTTTGGCTAATGATGATGAAGCTCGCTCCGTGAAAATGCAGAAGCTAGATATTTGCCAAGTTCCCACTACTACTGGGGGATATGGGATTTCTCTATTGTAGCTATGTTTGATGAAGGTTGTCATCCATACCAGGAATAATGGTTATGGATGGTCAGTTATTCAGAACAATTTACCCACCTACTTGACATACTACGATGTTGTTATCCATGAGGACCTTGTGTTTGATGTAACCATGAACAACACTATTTATGCATGTAATCTTTAGATGTTTGGTAAAATTTCCACCATGTCTAGTGTATTAGCTCTATTATTCCTGCATCGATGTAAGAAAATTTACTGAACTGTCTTAGGGAATCATTGGTTTCAATTATGTGCATAGTTTGTAGGAATTTTAGGTTGGAGTTCTATAGGATTGCTTGGTATACTAGTATGTTACATAGAAAATTTGTCATCTATTTATGTTAAACTTCCTATAAAGCAAAATCATTTGGCTTTCCTTCGATGGATTCAAAGTTTCAAACACAGCAAAATGATGAAGGCTTCACAAAGAAATTCACATTTGTAGGAGTTTTTTATGATCTACACTATACTACTAATTGGATAGACTTTGCATGAAAGTCTAGGCTCATTCTTTCTTTACTTCTATTCATGAAAATAAGTCGTATTAATTATGTACAATGTTAAACCATCTAAATTTGACCAACATTCTAGAAAACGGTATAAGTCTCTACAATGTCAACTGACTGTCTTTGACTTCCTCTTCTGTCTATTACTCTGTTAAATTTATAATACCTGTAGAGCTCCTGAATGGTTCAAAAACTATATTTTTATATACGTCACGTAATGTATTTTTATCATGTCACTTTACATTTTCTTTCCATTTGAAGGACCTTTGCGCATCGAGTCTCCACCCCATGTGATTGACTATGTGTCACACAGAAGTTTTTTAAGCTGTCAGAACTACCAAAACCTCAATCCTCATATATGGTGGTTAGCAAATTGTCCCGATGGTTCTAGACTTCGTATAGTATTTACCGCTGGCATTAACGGTGCTCGTGATGGACAGTCCCTCTTGCTGCTAATGATAGTGTTATTTACTACAGTCACACACTTCACACCTATGCTCCTAGGTTGGGGTGTATGGTGTTCTCATTGGACACTTGTCAGCTATTTCAGGTTAACATATGGAAAAATATTAATGACCTTGGATCATGTTCTCTTTTCCTTAGGGTAAACTATACAATTATAATTTTTGTAGGACCTTACCTATATTTCCTATTTGACCTAAGCCTTCCCTCATCCCGTACAATAATAAATCCAAAGTATTTTTTTGGTCAGGCGACACCCAGATTTGAACTGGGGATAAAGGATTTGCAGTCCCCTGCCTGATGGAAATATTCCGCAAGGACATATGACAAGAAAAAATTGTTTGTGCACTATGTGTCAAGGAATTGGCCTTTAATATACGTCCTAAAATTTGTTGCTTCCGTATGAATGGCGACACACCCGCTGGTTTCACAATCTACAAATTCTAGGCGGCCTGGTTTGGAGACTCCATTTTGATTCATCCCAAGATTGTCCAACACACTTTATTTTGGTTGGTTTAGTTGATGTACTACCCAACATTTATCTTTTCACCCGGCGAGGCTACTTGTAATGTGACCAAACACCTTTTGGCTGGTACTTGTACTCTAGAGTATTTTGTAGCATGTAGTTTGTACTATATACTATTTTACACGTTATGCTCCATGGGCAGCCCAATCTGGGAGAGAAGATGGAAGCCCATCCGGATATAGGAAGGCCCATAAGACTTACCGACTTAGTCCTGTAGATTAGACTTGTAGTCCAAGTTGTACCATTGCACCGACTTTGTATCATAACCGGATAGGACTCTCCTATGAACCCTAGGACAAATGACTATATAAGCCGCCATAGGGACCAGCCTTTACGGCACAACCACAATAATCAATCTCAACTCGCATAGGCGAAACCAACCCTTGTAATTCTTTGTTACTTCCGGCTCTGCCGATATACTGGATTGCCCACAGGAGTAGGATCCGAACACCGTAGTCGGATCTGAAACAGGGTAAGATTGTGTGCTCACCATCCAAGATCACTATACGCCTCACACCCTAACTTTTCCCACGCCTCGAGGACCCCCTCATGACGTACTTTTCTTCAATCCAATGATTGTTGGCACCCACCGTGGGGCAAGTGACCTTCGGATTTGTGTTCCGGTCGGAATCTGCGTGTGCGGGAATCAGTGAAACAATCGTCGTAGGTCCTGACCTCTATGCCAATGACGTCCTCCTCGACAAGATCTGGATTCCGGCTAGGGAGGCTGTGTCGAGTTATACCATCATGCCAATCGGCGAGATTGACATCTACCTTAGCTTCTTTGATCCTTCCCAACCCACCCCAATGGTGATGGAAGAGGTGATATAAACTTCTAGATCCACTTTGCCTATGGAGGTGGTAGAGTTCCGGATCTCATAAAACCTTGATCCCACCCAACCCTCAACTGAGGCGGAGATCATGGATAAAAAGAAGGTCGAATCTAAAGAATATATCCCTTTGGAGGTTAAATCTCAGGAAGACCAAGGCTGCAATGGCTCTGGATCCGGTTCTATCGAGGGAGGAGCAGAAAAATGCTTTTGAGGCACACAGTGAGGCAGATGATGTTGTGTCCCAATGTCAATCTGGATGCCTTCCTCGAAACCGTCAAAACTTTCGAGGAAGCCGATGCCGACAGCCTCACCCACCTTAGAGCACATGGATCTCACTATGAAATACGAACAACTGCGTTGGTCGTAATAGATCGACTTGAATGCGTCTTCTTGCTCTAGCATTCAAGTTCCGCTCCTGGGGCATCGCTCTGTTGCGTCTAGCCCGTCCTCTAGGAACCTTTGTAGGACGGGGAGTTTGACAACATACACACTTCCCTTTACTCTAGGATTAGCTCAAGCAACCTATTTAACTTAATAATAATAATGAAGGTGAGTGTTTGGAATGTGGAAATTTGTCTTCTTCAATGGATAAGAAGCTCGACGAAGAGCTTCCCATGCCTTTAGGCTTACAGAAAAAGGTGAATCCAAGGTCTCTTTACTATGATATAATATTGGCTACTAATTCCAATTTCTATCACTACCCCGCGGTATTGGAGCTTGTGGTGATAAGGATTTTTAGAATGGATAGTTTTTTTATCCTTTAAGTAAGAGCACTCCGGTCTAGAAGTTCAAAAAGGAAGAGGCCCCTATTTTGTCCATAAAGAGGGCATGGTCCTCTTGAAACAAGTTTCGCACATCCAGTTCTCTAGGGCTGAGCTGATAGCAGGGCTCGGTACGATGATGGGGTGAGAAAGGGAAAAAACCTTCGGGTGGAGGTTTTGATGAAAGCGAAGAAAGCTCGCCAAAAAGAAATACGTGGAATGATTGATACAAAAAAAAGTGTCAAATATGAGGAGGATACTCTTTATGCCCCATATGGGGAATGGAATGGGCCAAGCCGATCCGTTGTTGGCTCTGAAACAGCATTTCCTAGTTCAAAAGAAGCTGAATCTGGCCTTTTGATTCAACCTCAACTATGTTAGAACCTCAGATCATTGGCAACGAACATTATGAAACTGCACAAGAGTTAAGGAAACTTTACAACATTACAAAAGAACTTCAAGACATTATCACTATTCTTGTGTTGGTCGAAGGAACTATTTGTAACTGTTGACTCGAGTGACAGGCCTTTTAACTCTTAGTGTGTTAATTCTCTATTGATAAAATGAAACCCCTATTCAGTCCTTTGGCTCTCCCAAAATCTTGTTTTCACGTCCGTCTCTGTTGACTCTAGAGACGACAACGACTCAGTGCTAGACTCCATCAGAACAAACACAGACACACTGGCTTCCCCAAGGGGGTATCTAACGTTGGAAGATCCCAGGCATACGAAGAAGAATTCAGAGAAGAAATCAACTCCAAACCTGCGTAGGTAGGAGAAGGGTCACATCCGAGTATGTACGATAGTATGGGTGAGGGTTATGATGAAGAACATCCTGACTCACAAGATGACATGGATCTCGGGCCCATGGTCTCGGTGTTCGAAAGTACTGATGGGAGCCTTTCCCTAGAAAATGGACCCAAAGTCGTGTTTACCACTTGTACCTAGAGGGTCAGGAAGGCAAGGAAGAACAAGAAAAACAAGACTCTAAAACAAGACTTTCCAGTGGAAGATGTTGACGAGAGTATCCATATGGAGAACTTAGATGGTGCTTTGATCCCCCATGAACCGAAAAAATCTCTGGTGGATGGTCACGTGGATACCCCCAGTTCTCGTGAAATTTACTGAGAAGCATTAACAATGCTAATCCCAACTGCCTCGGAGATTAGGACGAAGGAATTGGAGAAAAGGGACGAAGCCCTAGAAGCAAATCGTTTACGGCTCCTTGATGAAGCAATTCATCTTGTCGAGGAGAAGCAACACCTTAATGCAAACGTTGCAAATATGGAACAATTTAACTCCCTATAGCATCGTATGGCCTAGAACGGCCCTGTGCTGGCCAGTACATACTCGGATGTCTACACGACCTTCTTCATGGGCATAACCAATTACATTGTCATAGGACAACCTCGACTCGATAGTAAGGGAAACCATATCTACAACACATCGATGGAAAACACAGCTGCAGCTCGAGAGATCCTTCTGAATAATCCAAGCCTAGAAGAGGTCTGGCAGGGCGTAACACAATGGCCTGGAGCAATAGAAAGCAGCCACATCCTTTAGTGGGAAGATGGTTTCAAAATCTAACCAGTGCCTCACTAATGTGGAGCAGCAACATGAATCAAGGCCCCGGCGGGAATCGGATCGGCAACACGGTTCTGACCCTCAGGATAATACTCACTAAAGAACTAGCTCTTCAGGCCAGCGACATAGAACCGTGTGAGATTGGAGCAACGTTATTATAGTTGCGTCACGTGACTCCCCGACACCCACCTGCCGGCAACCTAACAGCCACAGACATGGAGCGTGACGCTGGGAATAGGACTGGAAACAAATGCCATCTCCCAAGCAAACAAGTCGTCAAGATGAACCTCTTTGCAATGACGACAACACCGGATGAAGAAAAGATGAAAACTACGCTGGCCCAAGCCGGTGACCATAAAGGCTCCCATTGGATCCAGGGAAGGATCCGGGGTGGAGGAGGTGGTAGGGGAAGCAGAGATCCGACTCCACATCCCCGCAGGCACGATGAACATCTGAGATGGTCTTTGTTGTCACAAAGTGATGCCATGAACCGGATTAACTCAAACATAGAGGTACGACGCTACGAGTAGAACCACATATACGTGGGACCGAAGTGCTTTGGGCCAAGGATCCGCAAGACACAATTTCCAGAGGGCTTCACTATTTCAAGGCACATTCAACCCTACGATAACGTGGCTCGGCTAGATACTCAGGTCTAGGATTTTGTCCAGGCTTGTTGCATTGCCAAAGGAGGAAACAACTTGGTCGTAGTCCAGTATCTTCCATTGATGTTGTGAAAGACGACTTGATCATGTCTAAATGAACTTCTAGAAAACACCATCCACAACTGGTTTAATATTTAATCTGTGTTCTTTCGGAATTTTGAGGGTTCTTACAGGAGGCCCTGCATAGTCGGAAACTTGCAGCGTTGCGTCCAGCAACCCGGAGAAACCTGTTAGGACTGTCTCACATGATGGATCGACGCAAAGAAGTCATGTGAGGGTCTAGGATTTTGTCCAGGCTTGTTGCATTGCCAAAGGAGGAAACAACTTGGTCGTAGTCCAGTATCTTCCATTGATGTTGTGAAAGATGACTTGATCATGTCTAAATGAACTTCTAGAAAACACCATCCACAACTGGTTTAATATTTAATTTGTGTTCTTTCGGAATTTTGAGGGTTCTTACAGGAGGCCCTGCATAGTCGGAAACTTGCAGCGTTGCGTCCAGCAACCCGGAGAAACCTGTTAGGACTGTCTCACATGATGGATCGACGCAAAGAAGTCATGTGAGGGAGTAACCAACCAAATATGATTGAAGCTTTCATCTCGGGACTCCTAGTAGATTGTTGCACCACCAGCTGAAGCATGATAAGGTTACCAATTCGGGCAAGATGATTGAGACAGTAAGCAAATACACTAATGCCAATGATGATTCATAAGGCATGTTGAATGGCCTGGCTGTGCCAAACTCGTCAAAGCAATAGAAGTAGCAAGAATCTCAAAAGCGCAAGAACACCTTTTAGGACAAACCCAACCCAAAAAATGCAGATTTTAACGCAACTTTTTGGTCCGGAGGTTGCGGAGTGTGCGGAGGTAGCCGGCAATGAGGTCGTGGAGCTTCCCGGTTCTAGGGAAGAGGCAATTAGCAGTCTAGTAAGATCTACTCATGAGACAAAATTGGAAATAACCCATGTGTACATTAACTGGAAGCGAACGGGGGCTCATGCCAAAAAAAATCTGAATATCATTTCAACGATGACATCAAGAAATATGAAACTATTGGCTATATGGCCAAGCAAAGGAAAGGATAGAAAAACTCTGACAAGGTAAAGGAGACCAAGGAAGATTCCGACATGGAAGTGGCAGATACTGCTAACCCTAAGTCGGATGGTAAGAAAACTTACCCAACCAAGAAAGAAACTTATGTATGCTTCCTCGGGTCTCAGCCTGCTAAGGTCAAGAAAGGAGTTGTACATGAGCTCAATGGAACTATTCTGGCCGTCACCAAATATCTGAACTAGTCGGAAGTAAAAATCACCTTAGACCGAAGCGATCATCTGCCTAAACCTCACAGGCAAGGAAAGTACGCTCTGCTCATCAATGCACTTATTGACGGCTATGAGTTCTCCAAAACACTCATGGACGATGGTAGCAGCATCAACATCCTCTACATCGAAACAGTACACTACATGAAGATATCGAAAACCCAACCAAACTACAGAAGTGTGGTTTTTCATGGTATAGTCCTGGAGAGACAGGCGAACTCTCTAGGCGAGATTACTCTTGATGTTACTTTTGGAACCCGGGAAAACTACCAGGCCGAACTACTATCTTTTGAGGTGGTACCGTTCAAGAACACATACTGATGAGGATTTAACTCATCAATGCCCATTGTTATGGGCCGTGGTTTTGGAGAAGGAGGAAGCGCCGTAAGCATCAATCGGCTAGAAAAGAAGCACACAGGGGACTCGAAGATTTACCCAGGTTCAGGCCTCGTAGAGGTCCCTACTCCTGCTTGTCTGCTCGTGGAATTATCAAAGGAATCGAGGATTACAATGGTGCGCAGATGCAATCTGGCGAGGGTTGTGGAAACTAGGGTTGCCTATGTCCTCCTCGCCGCCCCCTCCTAGCCTTTATATAGATAGGCTAGGTCTCAGGTAGCAGATCGAGTCCGTTATAGGTTAGGGTTTTCCCTTTGAACTTTCTATCTTTTGCTTCTTCTTGTTCCGCAAACAATCGAGAGTTCGTAGGTTACTCGAGTTCTCCGTTTGGGCCTTGACGACGCCGTGGGCCTCCGCTGTATTTAGGCCATATATACCAAGCTCGAGTACCTGTAGGGTATACCCATGTCAGTAGCCCCCGAGTATCCAGTGGAATCACAGATTCGACTAGGGACTTTATGAAGCCTTTCGACTGCTCTTCTCGTGTCATAGGGATTGTTGATGTGCGTTCCTTATTTAACCGATGTATCGGTATCAGTTAACTACCTTAGGGTAAAACAAGCAATCTAATCGAACTCGAGTCCCCGGACTCGAATTCGGAAAAGTGTTGGCGTAATTCGACACAAGCCACGGAGGTCTTACAAGAGTCGAATTCTAGTATATGGGTTGAGCACTCGATGCGTCCATCAAGGCATGTTCATCGTACCTGTAGGCACGGATACATTTCTGGTAGTGTGCAGCAGATGCGTTGTAAGGCCTTATTCAGGTCTTATCTTCATGCTGCAAGCGCGGCATCCCAAACTTGTCATCGCAGAGATGATTCGGGTGACCCAGGAGACGCAATCTCTTTGTAGGGAAAAATCCTGAGGCGGTGTCGCCATAAACTTCGAGTGTGGATGTTATAGACACACAATATTATTTACAAATAATCATAGGGTGCGCGACTAGCGCTCCCTATGGGAGTATCCCCCGAGTGCCTGGTTGAGTCGAAGACTCTGGCAGGGACTAAAGAACTTTTGCGACTGCTTTCTTCTTTTGTTTGCTTGTTTCAGTCGAATTCATTTTTGGCGTTCCCTATGGGAATAACCCATGTCCATAATCGAATCGCGGATTCGAGTGATTGGGTATGCTTGAGTGTCCATGTTCCTGCAGAAGGGAGAAAAAGAAAAACCATAGGGTGCGTGACAGCGCTCCCTATGGGAGTAGCCCCCGAGTGCGTGACAGCGCTCCCTAAGGACTCAAGTAGTCGAAGTCTTCTGCTACTCAATTTTGATGACATCAGTGCTGACGATGTGATGATCTCATTTGCCTGCGTGAGCGGTTTTGACGGGACGTGACAAGCGGTGGGTCCCATTTTCTGACCATGACTTGACCGGGCGTGCGTAATCTTTGTGTTAACTACGCCTCCTCGATTTCCGCGCGTAATGGGTGTAGTGGGGGACGGTTCGCGCTTCAGGTCCTCCACGTGTCGATCACGATGAATGCCACGCGTCTGATAGGGTTTTTACTGGTCGTTCGATTACATCTTCGAGGGGTTTAAGTAGCAGTGCTACGACGGTAATTTTCCCATCTGCTCTTTTTCTCTGCCTTTGCCTCCGTCGCCATTGCTGTTTTTCCTCTGCTTCCTAAAGTTCACCTTTCTCGCGGCCGTAGGATGGGGAAGAAGAAGGGAGGTGCTGCGCCTGAATCCGCCGTCGCCACTATTGCTACCAAGAAGAAGGGCAGCTCTGCCGCTGTGGGCACCAGCGCAGCCGTCGCCGGGAAGAAGAAGGGCGCGGGCACTCGCGTCACCAATGGCGCGTGGCGCGCATCTACCATCAAGCCTTTTGAGCTCCGTCTCCTGCGCCAAGACGGAGTTCTATCTTCTGCAGTTGCTAACGTGCGCCCGGTGGTGAGGTAATCCCTTCTCCTCCTACCAGTTTTCGGGTGATGTTCCTAGCGTTCATCATCCCTGGTCTCTCACTGCCCCTTCATCCTTTCTTCAGGGGCCTTCTCTGTTTCTATGGGCTCCAGCTGCATCAGCTGTCCCCCAACTCCATCCTCCATGTAGCTTGCTACATTACTCTTTGCGAGTGCTGGCTCGGAATCGAGCCACACTTCAGTCTCTTCAAACATCTCTTCAAGCTGAAGCGCCAGTCGTCGTCTGGCTCCGTAGTCTATGATGTAGGCGGCTACGGTATCCACATCGACTCCTCCGTCACGTACCTTGACATCAAGCTCACGGTGTCCATCCAAGGGTGGAGGGACAAGCGGTTCTACATCCGCAACCAGAAGGCCGATGGAGACCACTTCGGACTCGTGCCCTTCGATCCCGTGACGCCGTGCAAGAGGAGGCGCTCCTAGAACAACGTAGTGATGCCCGACGAGTCCACGGAGACAGATGTGCTGTACGAGCGCGTCTGCGTCCTCGAGAGTCACATGGGTAAAGAAGAGGGAGTCTGCACCCTCATTCGCACGTGGCAGCGCCGTCGTGTCCAGCCCCTGCAGGCCAGAGTCCACCCTATTTTCCAGTGGGCTGGCGCGGACGATATCACTCGTGTATCTGCCGATGGCATTTCCGCGAGTGAGGTAGATAAGAGGGTGCGACTGGTCACCAAGTATACCGCTAAGGATGTGCTCCCCAGTGAACCAGTCGTGCCTCCGTTCGATGCTGATAATCCTCCTCCAAAGGTACGGTTGTGCTACTAAGTAGCTTTATTTGTCGAATGCTTCTCTTTTCTTTGACTTGTGCTAATTTGTTTTCTGTATGCAGGATTGGAGGGTGGCACCCTGTATGCCCTCTCTTCCTGAGGGGGTTATCCCTCACAAAGCCTTGGAAGAGGACGAGTCAGAGTCGACCGTCCCATCTGAGGGGGAGGAGGAAGCCCCCGAGTCGAGTGTTCCGGACACTCGCAAGCGTTCGGACAACGAGGATTCAGATGCATCTTCTCCTTCGACTTTGGAAGGTGCGGCTATTGGTGCTGAGTCACCGATACCTGCCATTCCTGTGA
This sequence comes from Avena eriantha, assembly GCA_910589775.1. NCBI lineage: Eukaryota > Viridiplantae > Streptophyta > Magnoliopsida > Poales > Poaceae > Avena > Avena eriantha. The sequence goes on from OU342743.1 coordinate 423,987,336, forward strand.
GCACCGTGGCGCCATCTTCCCGCAAGAAGATGCGGCTGCCGAAGGAGTCGTCCTCAGAGTCGGCGGATCAAACCTTCGATTTTGATAAGTTTGATTGGTAAGTATACGAATCTTCTTTTGGTTCTTCTTTTGGATTTGCATTTCCTTGATGTTGGTTTTTGTTCTGTAGTCAGCCGGTGTCGTCATCTTCTGGCGACATCCAATTTTTGAAGGAATCTGGAGTCGCAACCTCGAAAGCCAAGAAAGTGGCTGAGCGCTCCCCTTCTCCTCCATTGGTGGCCCACTCCGGGCATAATTCATCAAGTTCTCCACACGATGTAGAGCACCAGATGGTTAGCCGGACGTCTGCGCGTCAATCGACTTCGGAGTCATTAGAGGATCATGTATGTGTAGTATTTTCTTCTTTTGGTTTTGTAGTCGAATTTTTCATCTATACCATCTACTGATCCTTTGCTATTTATTTTTTCGTAGCTTATTGTGAAGGAAGCCGCTCGCCTGGGGGAGCAGGTGCTTGCGATGGGTCGTCAGCATGCAATGCTAGACAATCGCCATCGCGTGGTTGAAAGTGAGTGTTTTTTGCTTCTTCTTCGCCATATTTGTGATATATTCGACTGACGGTCTGCCTTTGTTTGTGCCGCAGCTGAGCATAATGCACTTCTTTGCGACGCTGCTTCCCTAGAAAAGGCGCTCGCCGAGGCTGTGAAGAGTCGCGATGAGGCAATCACAGCACATGACGAATCACAGAAACGTGAAGAGGATCTGTGTGCCTCCATCGTAGCTAGGGAGAAGTTGTTCGAAGAACATGTTTTCTCGATTGCCAAGGCTCTCTTAGGTATTTCCTTGTCTAGATTTTTGTCGTGTCCTTTCTTTCAAATTTGTTGTTGTTCTGACTTTTGTGCCAATGCTTGATTCTTGTGTAGATACCAGTGGTCTAAGCTTCGACCCCCAGGCCTTCCGTCATGATGATGCCCTAGCAGGTGCCGTCTTGGCAGTCGAAGATCGCAGTGCTGCCGTTTAGGGGACGCTCATCAAGGCCAAGGGTGTGCTCAGTCGCCTCCATGAAGAGCTGGCACCCAAGGCTGAGTTAATCGAGAATATGGACGATCTGGCGGAGTCCCTTGCCGGAGGCATTCCTGCAAGATTCAAGAACACTCTCCGTGCGGCTGGCGCTTCGATGTCACTCGCAATGGTTCAAGCCCATGGAGTCGAGATTGATCCTGCAACGGTCTCCAAGGCGATGCCTGTCAACGCAGATGGCCAACAGGTAGTCTTTGCTCCTTTCGCGGCTTCCTATGGCAAGTACGGGCCACAGCTGATCAATACAGTTGCGAGGTATTCTGAGGAACTACAGCGAGCCCAAAAGGCGGTGAAGGCTACGTCGTCAGGGGTCGGCGGGAAGTTTGTGGCGTCTGATACCGCCACAGACTCGATGAGGCCCCCAAAATCTAAGTCCAAGTCGGAGAAAACAGTTGCTCCTCAGTAGCCGTGTGTGTAATAGTTAAATAGCCTATCTCTTTTGTCTAGAACATGCCTTTGGCGACTGTATCTGCTGATACTTTATTATGCTTGAATGCACTCGAGTCTTTTGTCTATGCATCGCCTTAGTCTTATTATTGTATTTTGCTTGGCTTGTGATAGGGCACATCGAGTGGTCCTTCGAGTGAACCTGAGAATATGCCATCCGCTGATTATACTTTGGCGCAGTTGTGCTCAAGGGTAGATGAATTGTCTCTGCTCTCGCGACTCCGTGACCGTGTTAAGCAGTTGGAGCGCGAACTGCCTATGCTCCGTGGTAACGCAGATGTGTGGAAGTGGAGGACGGAGAAGGCCGTCGCCCGAGAGCAATATTTGCTAGGGGAGGTGACGCAGCTAGGCGACCAATTCAAGTGTTAGCTGTCTTCTTCCTAATCTTTTTCTTGTAGTCAGCCGCAATAGTTCATTGTCTTCATACTATTGTCCTTGCTTGGTATAGTTTCAGTGCACGTCATCCGTAGAATGAGAAGGATAGGATTACTAGTCGTATGAATGATCTGACCCAAGAGCAGCTTCAGGCGAGTGGATACTTCTGGGTCGATCATGATTGCACAATCGCACTTGCGACCCTGCAGGATCGTGCGTCGCGAGTGCTTCACTTCCTGATGAAGTCGCAATCGTGCTTGAAGAATATTTACTAGATGATGTTCCTGTTGGACGCCGTTCCATCGAGCCTACTGGCCCTTCTTGCCAGATTCCAAGACTTGAGTGCGGTCCGTGTGTGTGTGCGGCAACAGTTAGTGGCTGGTGCCAAGGCTGCTTTGTCGCTCGTGCGACTGCACATGCCTGACGTAGATGTGGCGGGAATTACAGCCGGACCACCAGCGATGCCAGTACGTTCGACGTGGAACATGGTTCCTCACTACCAGGCGGTGGATCACCCAGCGGAGGAAATTGTCGACTTCTTCGAGGAGCAGACCAACGTTCCTTTGTTACAATAGTAGTTTAGTTTGTATCTTGCACATAGTTGCACCAGTGTTGTAAAGTTCATATATACATGCTATGTATAATTGATTGACGTTGATGTATATAAAGAGCTTGTTAGCGTGTATGTTTTGCAAGTGCGTTGCACTATGCGATTCCTTTTCGTTAGCCTGACTTGTGTTTTATCTCAGCACCTTGCCAACCTGTCAGGTGCGTTGCAACTGGTTTGGTGTTTGTCAAGGGTTCGATTACTAAGCCAGCTACTCAGGATATCATGTTAGTTCGTAGAACAAATGTGTATAGGGTGGCGTAGCCCCTGAGTAGATAATTTGCAAAAATAAAAGAAACATAGAGTTTTGGGGCACTTAGCTTTATTTATTCGCAGGATAGTATGAGGTACAATGTGTGGCTAAGTAGCCTTGGCTGAGTAGTCTTATTTGCAATGTAAAAAACAAAAACAACTAAGGGTAGAAGCACCACAGCTGCGCGACGTTCCAAGGGTTGGAGTATGCGACTCATGTCTCTAAATCTTTAGGGCGATAGGCGCCACCTGGGATTACTTCTGTAATCACGTATGGTCCCTCCCAGGGGGACTCGAGCTTGAGATGCCCTTGTTGTTTCAGTCGCAGGACCAGGTCTCCTTCGACGAAGGACCTGGGGTGTAGCCTTCTGTTGTGGTAGTTGCGCAGGTTCTGTTGGTAGAACATTGTTCTTTCTGCGGCGATTTCCCACGCCTCGTCAAGGAGGTCGACGGAGTCTTCGAGTGCTAGAGTGGACTCATGCTCACTGTAAGCGACCACTCGTGGTGCTTTGTATCGTACCTCTATGGGTAGTACCGCTTCGGCCCCGTGCACCATGAAGAACGGGGTGTACCCTGTGGCGCTGTTTGGGGTTGTTCGTAGGCTCCAGAGTACCGATTGCAGCTCGTCTGGCTAGTAGCCCGCGGCCAGTTTGAGTGGCCCGAGGAGTCGCTTCTTGATGCCGCCACAGACTAGCCCGTTGGCTTTTTCGACCTGGCCGTTGGTCTATGGATGTGCCATGGAGGCATAGCTGACATTGATTCCCAGATTCTTGTAGAATTCTTGGAACTCCTTGGATGTGAAGTCCGTCCCGTTGGCCGTTATGATGATGTGTGGTACTCCGAAGCGATAGACGATGGAATCGAAGAACTTTACCGCGTTGTATCCTGATTGGTTAGTCATTGGCATGACCTCTATCCACTTGGTGAATTTGTCGACTGCGACCAGGAGGTAGACGTAGCCTCCTCGTGAGGACTTTGGGAGCTTGCCGACCATGTCGAGTCCCCATTACACGAAGGGCCATGCCAATGGAATTGGCCAGAGCTCCACGCCAGGTGCATGTGGTTTGTCCGCGAATCGCTGGCAAGCATTGCATTTTTGGACGATGTCCTTGGCGTCACACATGGTTGTAGGCCAGTAAAATCCAGCTCGTAGAGCTTTGGAGACGAGGGCTCGACTGCTAGCATGGTGCCCGCAAGTCCCCTCATGGATGTCGAGGAGAACAACCCTTCCATCGGCATTGGAGACGCATCGTTGGACTACACCTATAATGCTACGCTTGTACAGTTCGCCGTTGATAACAGCGAATGCCTTGGATCGCCGTGCAATGTGCCGCACATCAGTCGACTCGTCCGATAGCCTTTTGCTGAGAAGGTACGTGATGTACGGTTGAGTCCAGGATGGCTCGATCATCATGACGTTCATCGTTCCTTCAAGTCCCGTGTCAAGCTCCAAGTCATCGAGTGCCATTGGATCATTGGGCTGCGCAGCCCCCGAGTCCGTTGCTGCGCTTGTTTTCTTCTCTGCGGCCTTTGGCTTGATGGAGCGTTCGTAGATGCGCTCGAGAAATACCCCAGGTGGTATGGGGGCGCAAGTAGAGCCAATGTTGGCGAGTTCGTCCGCCTCTTCATTGCTTTCGCGGCCTATGTGCCACAGCTCACAACCATCGAAGTCCCCTTCGAGTGTGTCGTAGAGGTCGCGGTAGGCGATCATGTTGTCGCTCAGTGCGTCGCACTCATGCATTGTCTAGTTGACGACCAGCTTGGATTCAGCGTATATTATGAGCCTCTTGGCGCCGCAGGTTTTTGCCATCCTCATCCCGTGCAGAAGGGCCTCGTATTCAGCTTCATTGTTGTTGGCGGTGAATTGCATTCACATAATATATTTTAGCTTGTCACCGTGGGGCAATGTCAGTATGACGCCTGCGCCAGCTCCATCCTTTCGCTTCGATTCGTCGAAGTGCATTGTCCAGAGGTAGGACATATCTGGTTTTTCATGGAGCTGGTTCTCCATCTAGTGCATGAGGAAGTCAGGGAGAACTTGCGACTTCATTGCATCGCATTTTTCATATGTGATGTCTCGTGGAGACAGTTCAATCCCCCAAAGCGTGACTCGCCCAGTGGCGTCGGGATTGTTGAGGATATGCCCAAGAGGGGAGTCGTTGACTACCACGATTGGGTGTTCCTGGAAGTAGTGGCGTAGTCGCCGAGCTGTCATGAAGATGCCGTACGCTAGCTTCTAGTAGTGCGGGTACTGCTGCTTTGTTGGCGTGAGTACAACGCTGAGGTAGTAGACTGGGCGCTGTACCCTGTGGACCTTGTTTTCCTCGACTCATTCTACCACGAGCACTGTGCTGACCACCTGGTTGGTGGTGGAGATATATAGCAGCAATGGTTCCCTTTCGCGTGGGGTCACTATTACTAGGGAGGTCGATAGTAGGCGCTTGAGGTCTTCAAATGCTTCATGTGCCTCATTGGTCCACTCGAACTTGTCAGCTTTGCGGAGAAGTTGGTAGAAGGGCAGTGCCTTTTCGTCCATTCGACTGATGAATCGGCTGAGCGTCGCGATTCACCCAGCTAATTGCTGGACACCTCTTATGTTCTTCGGCTTCTCCATGTCCAATATGGCTTTTATTTTCTTCAGGTTGGCCTCGATCCCCCTCGCAGAGATGAGGTACCCGAGTAGTTGCCCAGATGGTACGCCGAAGGTGCACTTTTTCGGATTGAGCTTGATCCGGTAGCGGTCGAGGTTGGTGAAGGTTTCGCGTAAATCATCGATTAGTGAAGCTTCTTCTTTGGTCTTGATTACGATGTCGTCGACATAGACTTGGATGTTGCGACCAAGTTGGTTCTTGAGGCAAGCCTGCATGCACCGCTGGTAGGTGGCTCCTGCATTTTTTAGCCCGAAAGGCATTGTGTTATAGCAGAACACACCGAAAGGCATTGTAAACTCAGTTTTCTCTTGATCCTCCTCCTTCATTCGGATTTGATTGTAGCCTAAGTAAGCATCGAGGAAGCAGAGGCGCTCACATCCCCCGGTGGAGTCGATGATCTGGTCGATTCGTGGCAGCGGGAAGTGATCCTTCGGGCAATGCTTATTCAGAGAGGTGAAGTCCACGCACATCCGTAGGATATCCATGTCCTTTTTTGGTACTTGCACCGTTTTGGTCTCCATTCCGACTGCTTTTGCTCTTGGCTCAGACAATGCCTAATTGTTTGTTTGGCTGGCCTTGTGTCTGGGTTGATGTTGAGTGCGTGCTCGGCGAATTCCCTGGGAACTCCTGACATGTCCGCTGGACACCAGGCGAAGATTTCCCAGTGCTCACGGAGGAATTCGACGAGCGCGAGTTCCTATGCGGGACTCAAGTTGTTGGCGATGAGGGCCGTCTTGGCGGGATCCAATGGGTGGACCTAGACTTTCTTCGTGTGCACCGACGATTCGAAGGATAGATCGGGTGAACTTGGCCGGCTCAGGGGAGGCAGACTGTTGTCTGTCAACTCCATCCTGCATGCCAAAGGACTGGGAAATTCTGTTGAATTCCCTGTCGCAACTATCGGACCTCTCGAAGCTCCCGTTGATTGTGATGGCGCCATTAGGATCTGGCATTTTCATCTGCAAGTAGGCATAGTGCAGCACTGCCATAAACCTAGCGAATGCGACACGTCCCAGGATACAGTGGTACTGTGAGGGCCAGTCGACGACTTCAAAGTCGATGTGTTCACGTGGAATTTTTTTGGCGTGCCAAAGATGACGTCGAGGTTTATTTTGCCAAGTGGTATACTCCCTTGCCTGGGACGATGCCGTGGAATGTTGCATCCGAGTCTTCTAGGCAGGTTAGAGGGATCTTCATTGCTCGCAAGGTACTCGCGAACATAAGGTTGATGCCGCTTCCGCCATCCATGAAGACGCGGCTCATGTCGAAACCTCCAATTTGTGCCTCGAGTACGAGGAGACAGTGGCCTGGACGAGGTACTTGGCGCGGATGGTCGCGCTTGTCGAAGGTGATGTAGGAGTCGCTTCCACTGAGGTACTCAGTGGTAGATGGTGGCGAGTTTATCGCCATATTCACTTGGCAAGTAATGGCCTTTTGCCACAAGTTGGACGGGCGACCCTTTTGGATGATCACAGTGCCCATGGCCCGTGGGTATGGTTCGCCTCCGTTATGCTGGTCAGGCGCAGCTGCGTTTGGTGGTGGTCCGGGCAGTGGTGGAGGAGCGCCATGTGCTACTGCACTTGGGGCAGATCCATAGCCCCTGTTGACTGCGTCGCGGTTCATCTTAGCTAGGCCCTCATTGAGTTTGAGGAACTCGCGGCAATCTTTGAGGAGGTGGCTGCATTTCTTTTTGTCGTCATGCTTGTCGATGTAGAAGTGCACGGTGCATGGCCCATACAACTTTTCTTCAATGGATGATGTGGGTGCCTCATCGCGAGTGCGGCGCTGCCATACTTGCGTGGTTTTCCTGGAGTCGCGGTATCCACCGCTGCGGTAGCCGTTCTTGCGGTTGTCGTCGCGTCTGTTGGCATACCCGGCTGCGACCATGTTGACGTCGTCGCGGTCATCGTAGATGCACATTCGACGTTTGCTTCGGCGGTCGCATTTGCGCTCGACTTTTGCTTCCTCGTCGGAGTGAACGCGATTCTTCACCGAATCTTCTCCATCAGCCCACCGATTCGCGATTTCCATCAGGTGGTCGATGGTTTTGGACTTCGAGCGGCCCAGCTCCTCCCTTACTTCTATGTGGCGAACGCCGCCGTTGAATGCGTCGATTGCGCGATCCTTCGAGATATTTTCCGCGGAGTTCTTGATGATGGACCACCTCTGGATGTACGAGTGTAGCGATTCGCCCGACCTTTGCTGGCAGCACCTCAGCTCTTCGATTGATGCGGCCCTTTCGTAGGTGCCCTTGAAGTTGCGCACAAAGCTGTAGACCAGCTCTTCCCAACTGCGAATGGATCCGTGTGGGAGGTTGTTGAGCCATGCCCAGGCGGCGCGCTATAGCTGTAGCTGCAGTCATTCCATAGCCGTGCTTCGACTCCCGCCGTGGAGCCTAACGGAGGAGATGTGGTCCTCCAACCAGATTTTCGGGTCCTGCTTGCCGTCAAACTTCAGGTTCTCTGATGGGAGCTTAAACCCCTTGGGCATTCGCTTTTGCCTGATGGCCCTGCTGAAGCATCTAGCGCCACAGAGCTCCACATCTTCGTCTTCTAAGTCAGTCGATCGGGCACGTCGCGCCCTTGACTTGTCGATCTTGCGCTGCGTGATGTCATCACACACGTCGTAGTAGTGGTCATGTCACCGTGAGTGGCGGCGTCGAGACAGATCGTGACTATCATCACTGGATGAGGGCGAAGAATAGCGTTTTGCCAAAGCCTTGCCTTTCTTCGGCTCCAGTGTTGGATCCTTGTCGAGGGCGGCCTCGATTAAACCCAAACCTGCAGTCGTAGATCGGTGCAGGGCGGCTCGAGGATCTCTAGCCGGCGGCTGGTTGTTGAGGAGGTACATGATGGCCGTTGTTACCGCAGCTTGCGGCGTTTTTGGTAGCATGTTGCCACGCTATCCACCTTCATGGAGCCGAAGTCGAGGACCTTTGCGGATTCTACACGCTCTTGCTCAGTGAGGTGGGCCAGTCGAGATTGCCTCTTGTTAGCGATGTACTCGTTGCACTTGGAGGAGGATCCTCCGTGGGAGGAGAGCCCAGTTCGTCGGAGGCTCGACTCGTCTGCCGCCTTTTTTCATGCCTCGAGTTGTGTGATTGTTTGCAGTTGGCGCTTGTATTCCTCCTTCAAGAGCCAATGGTAGCCCATCAGCAGTCCTTGCGGGGAGCCGAAGGGTAGAGGGTTGCCCCGTAGGGCCTCATGGCAACGAGCCCACTCGAGGTCGTTGAGCCTGATCATGACGCGTTCGCTAGTCTGCTCGTTTATTATAGTTCGAGGTTTGATAGCCCCTCCATTGTTTACGGGGGCGCCGTTGGTGGGGTCACCGTTTGGTGGTCCGCCGTTGGGTATGCCACCGTTTGGCGGGTCGGTTCCATTGCGACCGTTGCCCGTGTTGTCGCGATTGGCGGGGGAATCGCACGTGTTGATGATGGCGCACATGAAGTGGTTGGGGAAGCTGCAGCTCCCGCAACTTTTAGATCCTGAGCCATAGGCTCCATCTTCAGTTGCTAGATCGCCCAGATTGGATTTGCGACTACTGTGGATGTCTGTATTCTCGACTGTTGTCGAGGCATTAAGCTCACTGAGGGTGCCGATCGGCAGAGGGAACCACGATGCTGGAGCGGTTAATGGTATTGTCGGCCGGTCAGGCATGCGAAGTGTGCCCATCTGTCAAACTTGAAAGTGGAGGCTCCCGATCGACAGGCTAATTCCGTCGCCTATGGAATCAAAAGCCGAGAGGGTGGACGGCGTGTGGACGGTGAAGTCGAACGCGCCGAAGAGCTGGCGAATCTCCGATGTTGCAGATTTGTAGATCGCAGTTGATGGGGCCGAAGAAGCTGCGACATCAGCACTCCCAATTCCCACAGACGGCGCCAATTGACGAGGGTTTAAAACTCATCAATGCCCATTGTTATGGACTTGGGTTTTGGAGAAGGAGGGAGCGCTAGAAGCATCAATCGGCTAGCAAACAAGCACACAGGGGACTCGAAGATTTACCCAAGTTCAGGCCTCGTAGAGGTCCCTACTCCTGCTTGTCTGCTCGTGGAATTATCAAAGGAATCGAGGATTACAATGGTGCGCAGATGCAATCTAGCGAGGGTTGTGGAAACTACGGTTGCCTGTGTCCTCCTCGCTGCCCCTCCTAGCCTTTATATAGATAGGCTAGGTCTCAGGTAGCAGGTCGAGTTGGTTACATGTTAGGGTTTTCCCTTTGAACTTTCTATCTTTAGCTTCTTCTTGTTCCGCAAACAATCGAGAGTCCATAGGTTACTCAAGTTCTCCATTTGGTCCTTGACGATTACGTGGGCCTCAGCTATATTCAGGCCGTATAAACCAAGCTCGAGTACCTGTAGGATATACCTATGTCACATACCATGCCATCTTCGGGTGTCCGGCCTACTGTCAATTCATGGCTCGTCCCTATTACATCTACAACATGATGAAGCTTCCAGGTCCCCGCGTCATCATCACAATCCGGGGAAACCCGAATAAAGAGCAAGAGTGCAAAGACAAAGTTGCTGCCTTTTCCAAAGTCGTGCTACACGGCGAGGAGTACCAGGAGATCAAGAAAAACACCGACATGTCTGAGATGCCAGCTACGAAGAAGGAGGTGCGAAAGCTGACTCCAGAATTCAAGGCATTGGAAGAGATAAAGATGACACCGTTGAATGATGATGATCCCTCCAAGGTGATGTAGATAGGTGTAGGTTTAGATCATGCATAGGAAAGCGCACTCATCGAGTTTCTCAAAGAAAATAAAGATATCTTTGCATGGCAACCTTATGACATGACCAGAGTACCTAGGGAACTTGTCGAGCAGTCTCTTAAAGTATACCATAATGATAGACCTATCAAACAAACCTTATGATCTTTTGTTGATGAAAAGTGCAATGCTATAACCAAAGATTTAGCCCGACTAGAACTAGTCAGAATTATTGAAGAAGTCATCCACACTGAGTGTGCGGCTAACCCTGTAATGGTCCCTAAAAAGGACATTGTTGATTTAGGGATGTGCATTTATTACACTGCCTTGAACAAGGCTTGTCCCAAAGATCTGTTCGCTTTGCCTAGAATCGACCAAATTATCGACCCAAGGGCAGACTCGAAACTCCTCTGCTTTCTCGATGCATATTACGGCTATCACAAAATATGTGTGAAGGAGTGGTATAACCTGAATACTTCATTCATCACACCGTTCGTAACCTTCTGCTACATCACGATGCCTTTCAGCCTCAAATATGCAGGAGCCACATACCAGCACACCATTTAGTGTTGCCTCCATGATCAAATCGGACGCAATGCACATGCATATGTGGACGACATAGCGGTAATGATCAAAAAGAAGGAAACATTAATTTCCGACTTGGACGGAACATTCGCTAATCTACGGCAATACAACATAATGATTAACCCAGAAAGGTGTTTCTTCGGCATCCCAGCCAGAAAATTATTAGGTTTCATTGTGTCTCAAAGAGGCATAGAAGTGAACCTTGAAAAGATAAATGCTATACTCAACATTAACATGCCCAATCTCCTGAATGACATACAATGGCTCACTAGTTGCATAGCAGCAGTGAGTTGGTTTGTCAGTCGGCTCGGTGAAAGAGCCACAACACTATACAAGGTCTTGAAGAAAAATGACAAGTTTGTCTGGACCAAAGAAGCTGAAGTTGCCCTCCAAGTACTAAAATCAATACTCTCATCTGCCCCTATTCTTGCAGCACCCAAACCTCAGGAACCCATGTTGCATTACATTTTCACGACAAATAGATTCGTCAGCATAGTCATGGTGGTGGAACGAAATGAGGAAAACCAGGAGCACTTGGTGCATCATCCGACTTACTATCTCAGCGAGGTCCTGACAGAGTTGAAACAAAGATATCCACATTATCAAAAGTTAGCCTATGACATATTTTTCACAGCCAGAAAGCTACGACACTATTTTCAAGAGCATAAAATTACAGTGGTGAGCACAACTACCATGCGATATATAATCAACAACAGTGACACCATGGGATCTATTGATAAGTGGAAAATCGAGCTAGAATTGTTCGACATTAAGTATAAGCCACGAACAGCAATCAAATCCCAGATACTTGCCAACTTTCCCGCATATTTGACAGAGAAAGTAGAAAAACACTAGTACCCTAGAGTCGGAATACTGGACCACCACTTTCATGGGTCGAAAACGTTCGAGGGCTCAACGGCTGGTGTGGTGCTTAAATCACCCCAAGGAGATAAGTTGTTCTATGTGTCATAGCAACCAATAATGTTGCTGAATATGAAGCACTATTACATGGACTTTGGATCACCAAAGATATCGGCGTTCTCCGAATCATGTGATACAGAGACTTTGATTTAGTTTCTCAGCAAGTATCTGGTCACTGTAGGACAAACAAGCACATGGCAGCTTATCGAGTTGTCGTGGATGAATTAGCAAAATTGTTCAAATGGTTTGAGCTTAAACACATCCCTAGAGCAGAAAACAAGGAAGAAGATGCACTATCAAGATTAGGCTCTTTGCGGAAGCAGGTCCCAGATGGTGCTTTTCTAGAGCACCTCAAAGTTCCCTCCATCACAGTAGTTGGCGAGGAGTACCCAACCAAATACGACTCACCACTCATAGCATTTCTGGTTGTTATTCCCAGCTGGACAAAACCCTACCTTGACTTCTTGGTAGATGGAAAATTACCAGAATATGAGGTCCTGAGCCAGCAGATCTTCCGACGAGCAAAATCATGTACGATAATCAATGGTGAGCTCTATAAGCAGATTGTATCTGGTTCTTTTACTATTGTGTTTCTCGAAAAGAAGAAATGGAAATCCTAAGGGAAATCCACGAAGGCGAATGCGGCCATCACGCCGCAGCAAGATCCTTAGTGGCAAAAAAAATTTGGCACTGATTTTTCTAGCTTATAGCTAAGGCAGATGCCGAGAAGATGGTCAAGATGTGCAAAGGCTGCCAAAAATACACCAAACAAGCCCATTTTCTTGCTGATCAGCTACGAACAATTCCGATTACATGGCCCTTTGCGGTCTGGGGGATTGACATGGTAGGCCCGTTTAAACAGGGCACCATGTGGATTCACCCACCTACTTGTGATGGTGGATAAGTTTACCAAATGGATTGAGGCTGAACCCGTAACAAGTTGCGATCAAGCCACGGCCAGAAAATTCATCAAGGATATCGTCATTCGATTCGTCCATCCACATAGAATTATCACAGACAGCAAGAGCGATTTCTCAATGGGAGAACTCGAGGAATTCTGCGAAGGGCATGGGATCCAAGTCGATATTGCATCAGTCACACACGAAAGGGCCAATGGACAAGTCTAAAGGGATAACTATCTTATTTTACAGGGCCCCCGACCTCAACTAGAAGCACCATTTCACCGTGATGTGAGGGCTTGGGCAGATGAATTACCGTATGTTATATGGATCTTGCAAACTACTCCAAAAAGGTCAACCGGATATACTCTTTACTTCTTGGTGTACGACGCAGAGGCAATACTTCTGAGTGACCTAATTCATATTTCTCCTCGAGTCACTACATATGTCGAAGAGGATGTCAAACTTCCCAACAAGATGACCTTGATATACTCGAGGAAGTTCGCATCATCGCTAAATAGAGATCTATAGCCAATCAGTAGAAGTTACGCAAGTATCATAGTCAGAAAGTCAAAAATTATTCCTTCAGAAAAGGCGATCTAGTTCTCCCACTACTGCAAACAAAGAAAGCACAAACTTTTCCCGATTTTGGAAGGACCATTCGTGATTAGGAGAGTACTACACAACAGGTCATATTATTTAACAGAAATGAGACCAATCAAGGAAAGACCTCATACTCGGAAGAGAAAGAGAGCTAGCGGTAGTACAAATCCGTATGAGTTAGATCATCCATGGAACATTGCTCAGCTACATCCCTTCTATTCTTAAGCTTTCTTTTCTTGTAATCATACATATGTACATATTCAAAGTGAAATAAAGTATTGGTTACCTCCATATTTTTCTAAGATGTTTTAAAGTACCATCTTATTTTTGAATGATCATGTCAAAACTAGAAAATCGCAGAATGCTTGAAAGTACTTCATGCTCATGTTTGTTCTAGTTAGATTTCTGATTATATAAAAATGCTACCTTTGTGTGTAAGTCTCATTTTATGTTTAGACTTTGGATTTTATCTGATTTCTTAGATACGGGCATTTTACGAGTAGTGAATTGTTGGTATAGGAAGCCGGCTCGGTTTTCGAGTGTAAACTGGCTTAGCAATTGAGCTTTGTTGCTCGGTAGTGGTTCCATGATAAAGGTTGGTCGGCGCATTAAAGGGACGAGGAAGAGAAGCTAGATAAATATGAACAAAAGGTGCGTAAATAATTTTCAAGCACATCAGACTCAAGAAAGTGATAGAGTAAATATCACACCACTTGTTCAAAATAATGCATAGTTTTTTGTTCGACTCTATGATGCATGTGGTGGAGTCAGAGATCTTGCCGGTGCACTGGTGAAAGAACACATATGCCGCCTAGAGGGGGGTGAATAGGCGGTTTAAAACTTTTATGAGATGGGCTTAACAAAGGCAGAATAAAACTAGCTTTTACTTTGTCAAGCACAAAACTATATAAACTATAGTTCACCTATGTGCACCAAAAACTTAGGACAAGCAATACAAGCAACTATGTGATAGCTAGATATAATACTTCAAGCACGAAGGCTATCACAATGTAAAGTGCATAAGTAAATAGCTCGGGTATACAGATAACCGGGGCACGTGGAGACGATGATTTGTTACAGAGTTCCTCCCATAAAGAGAGTATGTATCGTTGGAGGGGTGGGTGATACTAAGACCACCACACCACAGAAGGCCTCACCCTATTCTCCTATGAACGTCGCCACAAGAGGCCTAGTTCATTTCTTCACTATCGGTGCACTTGTCGGTGGCAATCCGTAACCTCTCACAAAGATTAGGGCACTTCTCCACAACGCAATTCGAGGCTCCCAACAAATAAGCTCCAAGAAAGCTCCACAACTTAATTGGAGGCCCCTAGTAATCCACAAACCTGCAAACACAACGAAACTGTCTAGGGTTCCAAGAATCCAAGAGTAAAAAGCTTCTCACCTTTCTCCCAATCGAATCCTCACCGAGAACTAAATTCGATGCACCAAATGTAATGGCAAGAACACGAGAAGTGCTCAAGTCCTTCTCTCCTAAATTCCACCAAAGCTACAAAAGTTAGTGAGAGAATAAGAGAGGAAGAACGCGAGGAAATCCACAAAAGAAACCACAAGATCTAGATCCCAAGATATTCTCCTCACATAGAGGAGAGATGGATTGTTGGAGTTGTAGATCTAGATCCCCCTTCCAAAACCCCCAAAAATATTCAAGAAATATGGGAGGGATAGAGAGTATTTGCAAGCTCTTGAAGGTTAAAACAATGGGGGAGAGAGAATGCAACCGACCAGCCTGAGGAAGAAGGGGTCTATTTATACCCACCCCAACAAAATATGACCGTTTGGGACCTCCTAGGCTAGATAATCCGACCCTCCCCGGATATTCCGGGTTCCCTAGGACAAAATATGGCCAAGGACTTCGCGGTGTCGCCCTCTGTAGAGATGGTGGATATTTGGGCCAGATATTTGGCTGGATAATCCGCCTCTCCGAACACTGGCAGAAACAGCAAAACTGAAATCATCATAACTTTTGCATCCGGACTCCAATTTTGATGATCTTGGGATCGTTTAGAAGATAGTAACGAGCTCTACAAGATCATGCAGGTAACCATCATATTCCGGAAAGGGAGGATAGAACCAAATGATGAAAGGTTTAACCTATCTATAAAAAACAAACCGGTAAAACCTCCAATATCGAAAACATAATAGAGAATGCATATGAAATATTTTTTCGATGAACTTGAGCTTGTCATGGAGATTGACACAAGCTCTAAATACTCTCACGGATAATAACAAAATAATAACCCAGAATGATGCTGTCAATTATACAAAGGTTTGAGCTCTCACCGAGGGATATGATCAAGTTACTCACTTGAGAGTCCCTCTTGATAGTACGGTTATCTATCCTATAAACCGGTCTCCCCAAATAACACCACGAGACCGGTAAGAAACAAACCCTATCAAGACCATGCCTTTGCATTGCACACATTCCACATGATCTTGATGATGAGGATCTTCTAAACCTCAAGATGGAGCACCTTTCTTGATTGCGCTAGCTTGGTGAAGACTTGGAATTTGCTCTCCCATACTCCACAATGGAAGAGCCTCTATTGTAGGAATATCTTCACATATATGTGATCACCATAAGGATGGAAAGCTTCAAGCATATGATATCTTAAAGATGGCTCATCTTGAACTTGCACTTCATTTCTTCTATCTTTTGTTATGTTCGTGTATTGAAGGCACACAAGAGATATCACTCCATCTTATTCTTCAAGATACACTTGCTATAGGCCCAACTCTCACTTGACCAATCTCTAGGTCACTCTTGAAACCTTGGTCAACACTTGATCTTGTTCACTTTCATCTTCTTTCAACCTTGAAGCCAACATATGGTTCAAGCATTGCCTATCCACAAATACTACAAGTAAAACTCAACAAAACATAAGTCCATAAATATTTTAATTAATTACCAAAACCACACAGGAGCCACACATGCTCTTTCAACTGGTACCAACGTCCACGTCACCCTGATCCTTATCCAAGGCAACGATGTCAGACTAGGTATTTCCGTCATTGTCATAGCTTCAGTTTCTTTGACAAGGGGGTTTGGCGGAACAATGACATCCTGAAAGAATGTCTTGGACTAGTTGGTCATCTCGTCCACACGACAAGCATATCTAGCACAAGTGTAACACCCTCGAATCTTCCCTATGTAGATTTTAGCGATTCCCACCAAACCCGCATAGAAACGATTCAAAGACTCCCACCAAGCACTTGCATGCCGGTGGAAAAGAAAGTAATACCATTACATAATAGCTTGCGATGGAACCCACAAGGACATATATATAATAACAACTCAATAATTCAAGAATATAGATATACATTACAAAGATCCAAATCACATTGAAACTGATACAACATCCGAGTATGGATAAGATGCAAATTGGACTAAGAGTCCTGAAGAATAACCAATGGCATACATAACCCTTCTCAGGACAAGCCGTAAGGGTAACCTTGCTAACATAGTCGAACTCATACCTATCAAAGCTAATGGCAAAGGAAATGGGAGTGGTCAGTACTAAGGCCAGTACATGGCGAGTCTTAGATTTCTGCATCTCTCGCCTACATAGGTATGGCGGGCTTAGCAGCAGTGAAGCATGCACTAAATCAACCTACAGAGACACAATACAGTGGTCCTTGATACATTTCTACTTGGTCTAGCAAGGGGTAAAAAGAAGTATAATTGTTTCTGTTGGAAATCTTCTCCTAGGAACACCTAAAGTGGCCTAGTGGTTTAATTTTGTCAAAATGACCATTTGCCTTATTTATTCTCATATGATTTCTTTCTCTTTGGATTTTGTTTGTAAATGGTCTAGATGATGTGGCATTCACCTTTAAACCATTGCACAACATTTAGAACAATCAAGCATGGCATATAGACTCAAATCTATACTGATGCAAACACACATGCATTCATATTCATTTTCTTAATAAAAGTTTTTGTTAACCCTAAATTGGGTGATTAGAACTTGATACTCCTGATTAAAAGATTTGGGGTGTTACAAACCTTCCCTCCTTAAACAAAATCTTGTCCCGAGATTTAAGAAAAACTAGGAACTAAAGAGATATGGAAACTCAGTCCTAATGTAATCTTCTTCCTCCCAAGTAGCTTCTTCTTCGACATGGTTGCTCCATTGGATCTTGAGAAACTTGATACTTCGGGTCCTGGTGTTTCTGAAAGCTTCTTTCAAAATACGAATAGGCACTTCACGATACGTCAGATACTTGTTGATATCAATGGCTCGGTGATCAGTGTGCTCGAACACTTTGGTCTTCTCTGGAACTTCTAGGCATTTACGAAGGAACGAGATATGGAACACATTATGGATGGTTGAATCTCCTCTGGAAGTTCTAGTTGATAAGGTACTTCTCCTCGGTCATTCAGAATCTTGAAGGGTCCAATATATCTAGGGGCTAACTTTCCTTTCAGCTGAAAACGCTGCATTCCTTTCAACGGCGAAACTTTGAGATACACAAAATCTCCGACATCGAAAGTCATGTCTCTACTTCTCTTGTCGGCATAACTCCTCTATCTTGATTGGGTGGTCTTGAGGTGCTCACGGACATTGTGAACCTTCTCTTCGGTTTCTTGTAGGATGTCGGGTCCGAAAATCTGACTCTCTCCTGCTTGCGACCAATTCAAGGGGTACGACACTTCTTTCCATATAGAAATTCAAATGGGGCCATTTGCAAACTATCTTGATAGCAATTGATGTATGAGAATTCTACGAAAGGTAGACAATCTTCCCATTTTGATCCACACTCTAACACACAAGCTCTGAACATATGTTCTAAGATTTGGTTGACTCTTTCAGTTTGTGCATCGGTTTGCGGGTCATAAGTTGTGCTGAAATTCAACTTGGTCCCTAATCCTTCTTGGACTTTCTGCCAAAATCTTGAAGTAAATTGGGTTCCTCGATCCGACACTATTGTCTTGGGGGTTCCTTGCAAACTGATAATTCTAGCAATGTACAACTCTGCTAGCTTCGAACTCTGGTAGGTTGTCTTGACCGGTATGAAATGGGATACCTTGGACAGTCTATCAACTATGACCCAGATAGAGTCATTTCCCCTACTAGAAGTAGGTAAACCGGTGATAAAGTCCATTCCGACAGAATCCCATTTCCATTCCGGAATCTGCAATGGTTGCAACAGTCATGTTTGTCTCTGATGTTCCGCTTTGACTCTCTGACAAATATCACACTTGGCATGTAGCTTCCGATTTCTCTCTTCATCTTGTGCCACCAAAATTGCTCCTTCAAATCTTGATACATCTTCGTTCCTCCGGGGTGGATAGAATAAAGGGTATCATGAGCTTCCTGCATGATAACTTTCTTTAGCTCCGAATCTGCTGGCACAAAGATACGTCCTTTGTAACACAAAACTCCTTCTTCATCTTGGGTGAACCTAGGTACCTTTCCTGTACCATACGATGTTTAATTCCGTCGATACTTGCATTTCCCTTCCGGGCCTCCTTGATCTAGCTGATCAAAGTGGGTTGAAGTTCAATGCTAGCTAAAAATCCTTTGCTAACTAGCTCCAACTCTTCATGCAAACTTGGATGGGCTTCTTTGATCATGGTGTTTAATCTACACGGCAATCTGCTAAGAGCATCCGCTACCACAATGGCTTTGCCGGGGTGATAGGGAATGCCAAGGCCATAATCCTTGATTAACTCTATCCATCTCCTTTGCCTCATATTTAGCTCCTTCTGGGTGAAAATATACTTCAGACTCTTGTGATCCGAATAAATCTCACAGCGGTTACCCATAAGGTAATGACGCCATGTCTTCAAGGCTAAAACTACAGCTGCTAGTTCAAGATCATGGGTAGGGTAGTTTTTCTCATGGTTCTTCAGTTGTCTTGACAAATGTGCTATGACTTTGCCTTCTTGCATCAACACACATCCGAGATCAATCTTGGATGCATCACAATACACATGAAACGGCTTATTGATATCTGACATGATCAAAATTGGGGCTGAAATCAATATCTTCTTGAGCTCTTGAAAACTTGCTTCACATTTGTCAGTCCATTCAAACTTCTTATCTTTCTTCAACAATTGGTTCATCGGTCTTGTGATGCTCGAAAATCCATCAACGAACTTGCGGTAGTATCCTACTAATCCGATAAATGCACGGACTTGGGTTTGAGTGGTTGGGTATTCCCATTCTTCAACATCTTTGATCTTCACGGGATCAACAACGACTCCTCCTACCGACACAATATGTCCGAGGAATCCTACTTCTTTTAGCCAAAACTCACATTTGCTAAACTTGGCATACAACTAATGCTCTCTATCCAGGAATATATTAGAATGGTTCTCAGATGTAGCTCATGGTCTTCTTCTGACTTGGAATATATTAGAATATCGTCGATAAACACTATGCCAAACTTATCCAGGAAGTTCATAAAAATCTTATTCATGAGATTCATGAAATAAGCGGGGGCATTGGTTAATCCAAAAGACATGACCGTATACTCATACAATCCATATCTGGTGGTAAAGGCGGTCTTTGGAATATCCGTTACACGAATCTTGAGTTGATGATAACCAGTCCTAAGATCAATCTTAGAAAACAGTCTGGCTCCAGTCAACTGATCAAACAGATCCTCTATCTTGGGTAGTGGGTACTTGTTCTTGATGGTGACATCCTTCAGCTTCTGGTAATCTGTGCACAAACGGTTAGCTCCATCTTTCTTGTCGACAAACAAAATAGGCAATCTCCATGGCGATGCGCTTGGTTGAATCAGACCTTTCTCTAGCATAGCGTCAAGTTGCTTCTTCAGCTCCACTAACTCTTATGGGTTCATGCTATAAGGTCTCTGAGCTATGGGTCCAATTCCAGGAATTAGTTCAATAATGAACTCGATATCCCGATCCGGGGGCATACCGGGCAATTCATTTGGGAATACGTCGGGGTATTCACAGACTACTCTAACTTGGTTTAGGGTTGGTTGGGCTAGACTCTTGTTGCATTTGAATTGACGGGGCAAGGTTTCAGATACATGGTCTACTGATACTCCATAGCTACTGGTCATGGTTATGGCTTTCTTGGCACAGTCGATCAATCCTTTATGTTTCGACATCCAATCCATTCCTAGTACTACTTCCAAACCTTTGGTTCCAAGTACTATTAGATTGGCATATAAATCTATTCCATGGATTCTGGTAGGTATAGCCTTGCAAATTTTTCTAGCTTTGGTGGTTGAACCAGGAATTTGAACTATCATAACATGCTTCAATTTTCTTGGTTGAATCTTACTAGTGCATGCAAATTCTTTTGTAACAACCGAGTGCGATGCTCCAGAATCAAACAACACTCTTGCAAGTACTGAGTTAACAGAAAACATACCCAGCACGACATCTGACGCTTCCTGAGCTTCCTCAGCATTCATGTGAAACAGACGACCGTTGTGGTTGAGCGAATTCCCTAGGGCAAATCTTCTTACAGGCTGAACACGACGTTGTTGCTGAGCTGGGGCATTCACATTGGTGGTGGCTGCAATCTTCTTGGGACATTCGTTGGAGTAGTGACCTTGACTCCACATTCAAAGCAAGTAATCTGGGACTTGTATTTGGCTGCAAACGACACGCCATTGCTACCAGTCCTTGGGGAAGTATTGTTGTTGTTGTTGGACTTGGGCGGTGCATGGTTGAAGTTGTTGTAGTTGCCGGGGTTGTTGTTGTGGTTTCCTCCAGACTTCAAGTCTCCTCCACTACGATTGGGGTAGCTTGGACGAGACATCAGGGGTCGGTTGTTTCTTGGGGCATATCCTGTAGATGGGTTGGGGCGATACTTCTGGGTATTGTGGGACCCAATCTGATGCATCATTCTGCGCTTGCGGTTGTCATTGGCTTGGTTGATTTTCCCTTCCATCTGGATGGCAGAGTCGACTAGCTCTTCTAGGTCGTCAAAACAGATGTTGACTAACACAGTCTGCATCTCATCATGCAATCCATTCAGGAACCATTCCTTCTTCTTGGCTTCAGTGTTGATCTCATCAGGGGCATATCTAGCGAGGGACAGAAATTTTTCATGGTACTAACCTACCGTCATCCTTCCTTGCTTCAGTTCCCTGAACTCATCTCTCATTCTGGTGACTAAACCTTGCGGCACATGGGTGCGACTGAACTTGATCTTGAAAGCTTCCCAAGTCATGATCTGACCGTGGTTCATAGTATGGGTTCTATTCCACCAGGCTCTTGCATCTCCTGCTAGATAGTGGGTGGCAAACAGTACTTTCTTGTTGGCGTCAACTCCTGCGACTTCTAGATTATTCTCCATGGTTTGCAGCAAGTCATCAGCATCTAAGGGGTCCTCAGATTTTTATGAAGATAGGGGGATAGGTATTCTAAAAATCCTTAAGCTTGGATCCATGATGATCCTGATTTCCTTGGCCTTGATTATTGTGGGGCATCTGAGCTATCTGTTGTAGGGTGGCTAGGTTGGCTTGGTGCTCCACTCTACTAGCTTCATGGTCGGAAACTAGCATCTACAGAATCTGTAGCATCGGGTCCTGCGATGAGCTGCTCCCTCCTTGATTTCCATGAGTCATCTAAAGATTGAGATAGATAAAGGGGTAAGAGGGAAGTTCTAGGGTTCATGGTTTGGTTTTCAAAATCTTTAGACTTTGATTTTGACTCAGGTTTGGCAACTAACTTCTTCTTATTCATTCATTCATTTCAAGCACACAATACAAACACACACCACAACACAAAAGGAAAACAGATGGTTTTAAGAACCATTCTGTGAACTAAGATATAGTGGGACTGATACAACTCATTCCTACAGTAGTGATCAAGTGCGTCTACTCATCATCAATGAAGTCAGAATCATCATCATTGGTGTAGAAATCCATGGCATCATCCTCCAGGTAGTCATTGTCATCACTGAGGTAAGAGTGAATATCTCACTGGATGTCTTCACCTTCTTCCTCTTCCTTTACTTTAGGATGGACTTCTTGCTCTTGGATGGTCTTCTTGAGGTCGGCCACCTTCCTGCGAAGACGAGCGATGGTGCGATCCTTCTTGTCGCGTTGATGACGAAGTGATTGGCGATCCTTGATGAGCATGGTGAGAGTATGGTCCTTCTTGGCAGCAATGGAAAGGTTGTGGTTGGTGTAGGCTCGAGCATTGTCCAATTCCTTCTCCCTATCATACAGGAGGAAGTCAAGATTCTCCACTTGGCGCTTCATCTCTAGGTGACTTGGCATCTCCAACGGCATTCCCATCGAATCACGTCTTGTGTAATGAGCAAAGCGAGTTTCCTGGATCAAGTTGATGTTTTGCGCACATAAACGGGCAAGAACTTCATGCATAGCCCTGGCTAATCCATCTAGCCAGTTGTTCTCTCTCATGGTGAATTGAATCTTCTCAGAAAGGGGTGCTTCCATCTTGCCTCGGAGGTCTGCAACTATCAGCCATTGCAGGTCTCCTCCTGGGAAATCCTTGAGTGGAGCTCCGAATAATTCCGGATGCGGGCGCTCAAGGTACTCGGACAGTGCATCAAGATCCCTCTCAAAGATCAGTTGGCCTCCGTTGCCCAACTGGTAGAACTTGCAATATTGAACTTCCATCGATACGAATTTAGGATGAGTAAGTTAGTGAGGTGATCAAGTGTGTCAAATTTGATGTAGTAATGTAAGTATTTTTTGAGGAACATATATTTTTTTGAAAGAATCAAGGATAAGAGTGGGAATAGGTTTTCATAAATAATCACTTCTTTTGTTTTGAAACTAAGTTTTTGTTCAGACGTCCATTCTAACTAGGGTCTCCTATGGTCAGGATGGCTCTGATACCAACTTATCAACACCCGGATTTTTAATCCTAGACTCCTGTTATGCCATACATCAAAATCCCAGGATTACCATTTTTGCGAGACATAACAGATTGGATATCACCGTACATCATCCATTACAAACCATAATAAGGTCTTACACAAATAAAGAATATCATGATCCAGTCTTAATACAAACAAGCAGCGGAATTATAAGCGGAGTAGTGGGCTCCATTTTCAGTGTCACAGGCAATGATGACGATGGGAGATGATCCTAGATGTCGTAGCCGTCCTGCTGTCCATCTTCCTGATAGTCCTCCTTATAGTCTAGCCACGGGAATAGCCAGGGACAAATCCATGAGTACTCTTTAAGTACTCGCAAACTATCACTAACAACTAAGGTAGTTCTAGTAGGAATCCTAAGCTCTAAGTTTATTTGCAGAAAGGCAGATTTATCTCAACTGAGTTCAGAAGTAAAGAAAACTAAATAAGAGGTCTAATTCACTTTAAGTAGGGAACCTAGTTTTCATATTCACAACCCTGTTGTGGTCAAGTCAAAATCATAGTTCACTTCACAAGTCATTTTTAAAACTTCTGATGACGGAACAGTATGGCCACTCCAACTCCCCATGACCACGGACACGGCTATTCGAATAGTTTGACACTCTACAGAAGTGGTACACTTTCACCACAAAATTCGATACATTCATCAGGGATAACCCTGAATCATCCTACTTAGTATGCAGATAATCAATCATAACCTTTCTTTTACACACTCTAGTATAAGCACCTCTCCTATGATCTTGGCCTCCCAGCCATGGCCATCTGCCATCCTGGGCACTGCATAGGTGGACATCATCAAGAGGTATCCTTAGCTCAAACCTCTCCCGTGAGGGAACCCATACTAATGCATATAAACTTCTGGCTAAGCCTTACCCAATTCAAGTATTGTGGTTGTACGGTAAAATTGGAATGGTATCGCATCCGAACCCAACCATCAGTTTTTTTAAAAGGGGCTAAGGCTCATGCCTGAACATTTTCATCATCAAAATCCATTTATGTTTCTCAACACATGTCAAAACATTTCAATAGAATGAAGCATCATTCCAAGGTTTTCATAATCATTTTGACCAAGTATTCCTATATAAAGTGATCAAGTTTTATGCTTAGCACTAGCCACTAAGTTAAGAGTGTTCACTAATGAGGGATGCTAATCTCAATCTCATGCCACAAAATGACATCTAGTATAGGCCTACTTTTGTACTCTTTATGCTATCTATACTATCTTCCAAAATCCTCACAAAGCATTAACTAAAAGGTAAAGAACTTTGGTAAAGTAAAAGAGTAAAGCTTGCAAGTAAAACATGGGATGGGTATAAATCAAAATATATAACCAAAGCATGCCTAAGGCACCTTGCTTAGGTTAAAGCTTGCATAGATCTAGCTTGCATAGTTAAGAAACTTGCAAGTGTTAGCTTTCCTTGATTGGTGATGTGATTGAAGTTTTCTTCGTCTTCTTCGGGGTAGAACTCCTCCTCCTCGTATCCTTGGTCGGTACTATCATCTATAAATGAATACGGGGTATACAATCACCAAACAATACTGAACTAAGTCTATTTAGCACACGAAGGCTCACACTAGACGATCTAGCATCATCACAATCATCACATGCAATAATGACTTGTTTTATTTAGTTTATTTGAGAAAAGTAATTTCTACTCACTGAAATTTATTAAGATTTAATATTCTCCAATTAAAATATGGGATCATGTGGACACATGTCATCACCACATATTCTAATACATGGGAATGTGATTTGAAGGGTTGGTCACATTTTATAAATTTTAAGAATATTATTTAATAGATTTAAAGTGACTAGAAATGCCCTAATATCATTCTTTTGGTACTAGTCCAATGTCACTGCACGCAAACCTAAATATTTTTACATAACTAGATAGATATTATCAAATGTGATTTTTGAGAGTTGGAATCAACTCAAAAGCTATTGTGGTTGATTTTTTTAAAATGTTTTAAGTTGCAAAAGACTCTGTCTTGTTATTTTTGCTAAAGATTATGCCTAACTCCAAATTAGTTAAATCCAACGGGCTTGGATTGATATTTTAATTACCTTTCTAGAAAAATTTGAATCATGAAATTTGGTTAAGTAAAACTCTCTGAATTTATTTTTGAATCTAGGGAAAGAATAGGATTTCAACTAAGTTGGAAAATCAATATTTGAATTTCCAGGCCTGGGCAGAAACGTTAAACGGGCCGACCCAACTGCACAGCATGCGGCTGACAGAGGGGGTCCACTCGTCAGCGAGACTAACAACGCGTAGCAGTATCGTTTAACCTGAGCCCTATGTTTAGAAGCCAGATCGACGGCTGAGGGTCGTCGTCGACGACGAATAGCTCCGGTGAGGAATCAGACCTAGCGCGGTGGTGGGGGTCTCTCGGGGCTCACCTGGGCTCCAGATAGGGTTGGTGACCGGGGAAAACGACTTGGTAGATGACGGCGAGGCAAGGCGCGGTAACGGCAGGGCTTGGGGTGGTCGAAATCGCTGGCGCCCTTCTCCTCCAGTAGCGGCGGACTCCGGTGAAATTCTGCCGTGGTGGTGCTCGCCTTGCTCCGGGGAGAAGTGGGGAAGGTTAGTGAGGAGTGGGGAGTCGAATGGTTTGAGGAATGGAGGTGTTGGGGGGATACCCCTAGGTAGGGCACGGTCAAAGCAAGTGCTAACCGGGTCACCTCAAGGCAGGTCAAACCACGGAGTGACCCGGCCCATGGAGAATCTCCTTGACTATGGTCCGGCCGGCATAAAATATATGCTGGTCATGTTAATCTATCTGTTTTGAGGTAACTTGATAAGCTGGATTAGCTATATGCTAGCCGGACTATCTTATGGCTTCCAAGAGAAGGAATCCCCCGCTAGTCAAAAGGTGGCTTTATTAGCTGTAGCATGAGCGATGCAAAGTAAAGAAGAGGACCAACGGGTTAGGGGAGACCAAGGTGACACGGGCAAAGCGAGATGAAGTAGCCCGTGTCTAGTGACGCTTAAAGACAAAGATTACGGAGTGGGTTACATCTAAAGACCGGACGAGCCGTTAAAGAGAATAAAGAAGCATCTTCTTTAGGCGAGGAGCATATTTGGTAGGGAGTAAGAGACATAGTCTCCTTCTTACTGAGAGCCTCAAGATCATTTGTAAACACCATTGAAAGAGTAAATACAAGAACATCTGTGTGTGGAATCACCACGTTCTCCCTCCCTGGATTCCCCTAGCACTCATTGGCCCCATCTTTAGCCTATCCATGGCATCTGGTGTGCCACCACCACGACAGTTGGCGCCCACCGTGGGGCAAGTGGTGCTAGCTGGGGTGAAAATCCAGACGGGAAGCTTCTCCAGCACCGGCGAGCGCGTCGTCTCCGGCTTGGTTTAGCGCTTTGGAGTGCTTGACTATGTCAATGACAATGCAGGAGGTTTCGATAGGCACCCTCCTCCGCGCGCGCACAAAATCTACGTCGGCGTGGATGAATCCTACGTTCATCCGCGGCACATCATCGAGGGAGTCGAGCCACCTCTCAGCGCAACTCATGGAGTGCGTATCACTCGGCCCACCACCAGCGTTGAGGTCCTGATGACAGCACCTGACGCGGATCCGAGCAAGGGCCCGGCGCCAGAGACGGACGTAACGCGAAAGCATACTAGGTCTAGGTTTCCTCCACTAGAAAGGCCAGAGAATGTGCTCCAGCAAGCAATAGATAGCCTAGCAACGCCAATAGCGCATGTGGTAGATCCGGCTCAAGCACAAGCTGAGTTAGAGGAAACTAGACGGAAAATGTTAGCTGGGGCAAAGAAGGTAGCAAAGCTACATCAGTCTTTGAACATCGCCTTGAGAGAATATGCTAAGGCAAACCGCATAGATGAAGTGAAAATCTAGGGTAGGAACCTGGTCACTGAGACTGACAAGGAATACAAGCCTAGGCCAGGTCAGACAGTCACGATAGTAACAGGAGGGCTGGATCGGCACAACACTCCGGCAAAGAACCTCAGGGCAGCAAACGCGGCCGCATCCGAGTTAGAAGGTTTAAACTGGAGAGGTCCGGCTAAGGCAACAAGAGAGGGTGAATCACTTGCTGAGAGTTGCTTGCCAGCAAAATGAAGAAATGAACAAGGCAAACCGGGCGCCACCAGGAGCGTCACATGTGGTACATTCGGCCAGGAATAACCCGGTAAGATCTGGAGGAGCCGCATCATCTCCGAGTCACAATTCCAGGAGAGAAGAAGTAGTGAACTCTAGAAGAAGAGACAAACAGATGGTTCCCTATGATCCGGTAAGGGCAAGAAAAGGCAAAGTTGTGCAAGTTGATGAAGATCGGCACAGTACCAGCCCAGGTGTGGCCGGCCAAGGTAACCGTGACCAAGGCAATGTCGGTCAGAGAAATGCTGCCAGCGGCAATGCCAGACAGCGTGATCCCGTGGGAACAGGGCAAAATATACCTCAAACGCAGCAACAACACGCACCTCGGCAAGAGGGGAGTGCATGACAAGCAGCACAACAACAAAATGCTTGCCCGGATCAGGAAAGGTACAATGATGGTTATTCGGCCATGATCAACAACGGATACCCCAGACCAGATGACCACATAATTGGGTCAAGGCTAGGAAGCAGGAACATGCAGCCAGATGATGCAAGGCTGAAACTAGATAGAATTTATAGGTCGGAGCTATTTGAGGTACAAGGTCCACCAGGTCCAGCATGCTTTGGGCCCCGGATCATGAAGGAGCCACCAGTGCCGAACTTTCAGCTGGCTAGAGGAACACGAACTTATGATGGTAGTACTAGGCCAGAGGATTGGCTGATTGATTACGCCACAGCGGTCAAGATTGCAATAGGAAATTTGAGATGGGCAGTAAGATATGTGCCACAAATGCTGGAAGGACCAGCACGAGTTTGGCTGAACAATTTTCCAACAGGGAGTGTCAGCTGTTGGTTGGATTTTGAGGAGCTGTTCGTTAGCAACTTCTCAAGCACTTACAAGGGGCCTAACAGGCCACATACCCTTGCGTTCTGCCGGCAGAGACCGAATGAGCTAGACCAAGATTTCCTGACTCGGTGGTGCAATGTGCGAAACTTGTGTGAGGGGCTAATTGAATCAAAAACTATTGCGTGGTTCGCTCAGGGATGCATATATGGAAGTATGATGTGGCAGAGGTTACAGCGAGACATGCCAACTACCTTGGCTGAGAAAATCTGGATCGCGGATTCGTTTTCCTTGGGAGATCCAACACAACCCCGTCTAATGTCGAGTGAGGCAAACGAGGAATATTACGGCCGAGATGGCTCTGGATCATCAAAGAGGAATGATTTTCGAGGAAAGAGAAGGGATGAGCGCCCGGATTACTCGTATAACTCGCAGCAGGTATCAGCGGTAGACCGGCATCAACCCAATGCCGGCGCCAGCCAACGCTAAAAAACTGGAGGGCAAAACTAGCAGCAAAAAAACGAAGGGAAAAATCCTTGGACCCTAGAGAAGAAAAGTCAAAGGAAAGAGCGAAGGGATAGACCGAGGTATACGTTTGAGTCCATGCTGGATCAACCTTGCAAGTTCCATACACCAAGCCCAAATAGTCCGGCGAATCATACAACCTGGCAATCTGAATGGATGAGGAAGTTAGAATAGGGCAGTTCGCGGAATCCTCACGCACCTCAGAACGAAGCACCTAAAATGAAGCACCACGACCACCATTACTGACAGGGGGGAATGGATGGCAATTGATTTTGCCACCGCCTCCACCGAGCTACGAGAATCCGGAAAGAAGGGACATGGTACATCAGGTAGGCAATAACCAGCAACAAGGTCAGAGTTACCACGGGAATGAGGGACGAAACGAGTACAGGGAGCATCATCAGAGCTACTGTGTGTTTACCACGGAAGAGAATGACCGGAAAATCTTGCAGCACTGACATATGGAGGTGAACGCAGTAATGCCAGCAGTAGTGAGATATATGTCCTGGGCGGATCAAGAGATTACATGGAGTATCAAGGATCACCCAAAGATCATGCCTAGCACAGGAACCTATGCTCTGGTCCTGGATACGACGTTCATCGGGCCGAATCTCAATGTAAGGCTTTCCAAGGTACTGAGCGATAATGGCAGTAGTATCAACATTATGTACAAGGATACCATGCACAAGTTAGGAATAACAGAGAACATGTTGCAAGCAACGAGGACCACCTTTCATGGCATTGTACCAGGTATTTCTTGTGAGCCAATTGGTAAGGTCCGGGTTGACGTGTTATTCGTCACAAGAGGCAATTGCCAAACTGGAAACTTGGAATTTGAAGTGGTGAATCTGGAGAGCGCTTATCAGGCATTACTCGGCAGGCCAGCGCTGAACAAATTCATGGCAACTACCCACATCAGTTACCTTAAGATGAAGTTGCCTAGGCCAAGGGGCGTGATAACTGTATCAGGGGACTTCCGGCATTCGATCAAGTGCGCCTCAGCCGGATCTAACTTAGCCGAGTCACTCGTGATAGCTCAAAAAAAGGAAGATACTAGAAGTGGCGGCACTGGCTCAATCCGCGTAACAACATATGCCGGCTCTGACCAACCCGCACGGGAGCGTATCATTCCAAGCAACCAAGGACACGAAGAAAGTGCCAATCGATGATCAGTTCCTAGAGCGCACCGTGACCATTGGTGCCGGGTTAAGCAGCAAATAGGAAAGCGAGCTCATCAACTTCCTCCGTGAGAATCGGGATATCTTTGCTTGGTCTAATCAGGATCTGCAAGGTGTAGAGAGGGAGTTGGCTGAGCACTCATTAAACGTAAGACCCGGGGCTAAGCCGGTAAAGCAACCTCTCCGGCGTTTCACCGAAGACAGAAGGAAAGTCATTGGAGACAAAATGGCTAGGCTCCTAGCGGCCGGATTTATCATGGAAGTACTCTATCTGGATTGCTCTCTTACCCGGTGCTTGTGGAGAAAAAGAAAGATGATCCGAACGTGGTTGTGGTATGGCGCTTGTGCATTGATTACACGAACCTGAATGAGGCATGTCCCAAAGATCCATTTCTGCTCCCTAGGATAGATCAAGTCATAGACTCAACGGCAGGATGTGAGCTACTGTCATTCATTGATGCGTATTCTGGTTTCCACCAGATACCCCTGAATCCGGATGATCAAATAAAGATTACATTTATTACCCCGTACGGGGCTTATTTCTATCGCACTATGCCGTTTGGACTACGTAATGCAGGAGCAACGTACCAACGATGCATGCAAAATGCCTACATGAACAGATAGGTCGGAACGTGCAAGTTTATGTGGATGATGTGGTAACAAAAACCAAGGAAAGCAATACGCTCCTCGATGATATCCGACAGACATTCGCGAACTTGAGAAGGTTCCGAATGAAGCTGAACCCAGACAAGTGCACCTTTGGTGTGCCCGCCGGAAAGTTACTCGGTTTTTTAGTATCTAGCCGTGGCATTGAAGCTAACCCGACGAAAATCCAGGCCATAGAAAGAATGGAACTGCCAAAATGCCTTAACGATGTGCAGAAGTTCACTGGTTGCCTGGCATCATTAAGTCGGTTCATGTGTCGGTTGGGAGAGAAGGCCTTGCCCCTCTACCAACTAATGAAAAAGGTAGACAAATTCACATGGACGCCACAGGCGGACCTTGCATTTCGAGAGTTGAAAAAGATGTTATCTACTGCGCCAAGCAGCACCACTACCTAAGGAGCCAATGTTGCTCTACATAGCCGCGACCAACCGAGTCGTAAGTGCAGTTATCATAGTGGAGCGTGAAGAAGAAGGAAAGTCGGTGCAAAGGCCGGTGTAATATCTGAGCGAGGTATTGTCAGTCTCGAAACAGAACTACCCTCACTATCAGAGGAATGCATACGGCGTATATATGTCGGCCAAGAAACTCAAACACTATTTTGAGGAACACCCAATCAAGGTGATATGTGAGGCACCCATTTCGGAAATTATGAGTAACAAAGATGCAAGTGGTCGGATAGTAAAGTGGGCAATTGAGTTAGCTCCCTATGCACCACAATTTGACAGAAGGGATGCTATCAAGTCACAAGCCGTGGTGGATTTCTTTGTAGACTGGGCTGAAATGCAATACGAGCCACCCCTGTAGAACTCCAATTATTGGCAAATACACTTCGATGGATCAAAACTGAAAGATGGGTTGGGCGCCGGAATAGTACTTACCTCGCCCAAGAAGGATCAACTGAAATATGTCCTTCAAATCCACTTCAGTGCCTCGAATAATGTGGCGGAGTACGAAGTGTTGGTGCATGGTCTCAAAGTAGCGAAAGAAGTAGGGAACGTCAGATACAATGCTTTGGAGATTCCGATTTGGTGGTGCAGCATGTGCCTGGAAATTGGGATGCCTTGGATGCTAACATGGCCCTATACAGGTTCCATGTTCAAAAGATAAGTGGGTTTTTCGAGGGGTGTGAGTTCCGTCACATCGGATTGAAAACGAGCTGGCAGATACGCTGTCCAAGTTAGGCTCGTCCCGGCAGCCAATCCCACCAAATGTTGCTTTGGAGCACCTGAGAAAACCATCTATTACACCCTCACCCGAATAAGATTCAATTTATATTCTGGTACTCTCCGGATCAGGAGTTGCACCTATGGAGATAGAGTGGGGAAGCACCTCAGCAAACCCGGGGACTGCTTCAGCAAACCCGAGGACTGCCTCAGCAAACCTGGGGACTGATCAGTCCGATCCGGTAGGAGTTATGTTGGTAGATGCGATCGAAATTGATGAGGAACCATCTCCCGTCCGGACTCTACCAACGATGGAAAAGAGGGAATCTTGCTGGATGACGAAATAGCTCAAGGCACATCCAGAGAAGGGCAAAGGCCTATACAATTATCAACTCCGAACTATACAAAAGAAGTGTGACAACAGTACTGTAGCGGTGTGTTGATTCGGAGGAAGGACTTGACATACTCTGGGATATTCACCAAGGGGAATGTGGCCACCATGCCTCCTCAAGGGCATTAGTGGCAAAAGCTTTCCGGCATGGATTTTATTGGCCCAGTTCTTTGGAGCAAGCAGAGGACTTGGTGATAAAATGCAATGGCTGTCAAAGATAAGCCACAAAAACTCACCTACCAATGTAGGAGCTGAAAACTATCCCCATTACTTGGCCATTTGTTGTATGGTGCCTAGATATGGTAGGGCCATTTAAGCCGGCAAAAGGAGGGATGACCCATATCCTAGTCATGGTTGACAAGTTCACCAAATGGATTGAGGTGAAACCAATTCGGAAATGTGATGGGGCAATAGCAGTAGGATTCCTCAAGGATATAATCCTAAGATACGGCTATCCCCATAGCATCATAACTGATAATGGAACAAATTTCGCTGAAGGAGCGTTTGCGAGATTCTGCCAAGAAAAGAAGGTTCGGCTAGATGTCGCCTTAGTCGCCCACCCCGCACCGAACAGGCAAGTGGAAAGATCCAACCGACTAGTCCGGGATAAAACCCCGGCTCATAGATCCGCTGCAAAGATCAGCGGGGTGCTGGATAGAAGAACTACCAGTAGTACTGTGGAGCTTAAGAACAACTCCAAATCGATCAACGGGCTATACGCCATTCTTACTAGTATATGGGACAGAAGCTGTATTACCAGCCGACATAGAGCATGACTCGCCAAGAGTCACCCGATACACAGAAGCCGAAGTGCGCGAAGCCCGACAAAATGATGTTGATTTGCTGGAAAAAGCGAGAGAATTGGCCTTGTCCAGATCTGCCGTATATCAGCAAAATCTCCGACGCTATCATGCAGGAAAGGTGATCTGGTACTCCTGAGTCTTCCGGGAAGGTGATCTGGTACTCCGGCTGATACAGTGCACGGCTGGCATGCATAAGTTATCCCCTCCATGGGAAGGACCTTTCATTATAAGCAAAGCCTTGCACAATGACTCCTACTATCTTATTGATGCACAACCCTAGGAAAAGAACAAGGCGGACGGGTCCGGAGAGGAATCCAAACGACCGTGGAACGAAGCACTACTTCATCCTTTCTACACCTAACTAAGAGGTGAATGTATCCGAGCTACTCATATGTCGGTATGTATGTCGGCAATGAGCTTATCAATAAAAACTTTGCCACCCGAGCAGAGACTCGGGGCCTGCCATAATAATTGTCTCTCGTTTTCGTATTTTTATGTCGTCTAGGTTAAGTTGCTTATATATTAGTCAGATTAGTAATGTGTGAGCACCAAAAACCTAACTCTTCAACTTTGCTGTTGTCCAACAGGAATTGGCTTCATGGCAAGCAAGAGAACAAGTTTGGAATGGCAAAGCACATGAAAAACGACTAAGGAAAAGAACTTAAGGAGGACGACATTGGTTTTCTGACTAACCCTTGGTTTATTGCATTTATCTAACGCCAGATCATTCTGAGCTAATCTCAAAGTTTCAAGTATTGTTAAATCATTTTTTTGAAACTCGGACTCGTAAGTCGAAAAACCGAACCAAGGTAGACCCGAGCCAAATCAAAAATTGGGGGAACAAGAAAACGAAACTCAGAACTTCGCCCATGATAATCCAGCAATAAAAACTTCGTTCAGAACATCAAATTGTAGCACAACCAAACTAAAGTATTTAGATACATTTATGCCCAGCATTCCAGATATTTGATAAATATGATGAGTGTTTTCTAAGGAGCAGGAGCAGCAGACGAATCATCCGTCGATGAAGGAAGTACTTCGGAGTGTGGGGGAGGGGCGCTAGCCTCGGCTTCATCCTCAGGGTTACCCTCTCCATCCTCCGGGTCTTCGGCCTAATCGCCAAGCTTGGAGGCGTCACCTTCAGTCCCTTCCTCTTCATCTCCAGAAACAGCTTCTTCATCAACGACATCGAGATAACTCGGCCCTTCATTCCAAGCGTGGCAGGAGGAGTACTGGATGAGCTTGTTGGCACAGGCTTTTGCGGCGTGCGATCCAATATGGATGTTCACACCACTTAGACCCGGTGCGCATGCGAGTGAGCAACCCCAGATCAATTCCTTCATACCACGAAAGAACAAATTGCAAGGCAATGTCGGCCCCGGCCCGTGCAGCAGATTCGCGCCACAGATGCAGCTGCATATCGCACTCCATTAATTTGGCTATGAAAGCCGAGCCTTTTTTGGGAAATGTTTCACTGGGCCAGAGCGAGCCGAACATTCGCGTTGCCGCCGGTATAATATCTCCGCCATGGTTCTTCACTACCTCAAGACGAGCGGCGAGGCTCGCCAGTAGATCCTCCGTATTATACGGGATTGGCTCGGGACCAAGGGCAGCAAGAATACCACGCTGTTTGCGGGATCGGGTTACGGCAGCGACACCGAGCGTATCGCTTTCTAGAAATTTGCCTGACAGCAGAGGAAGCAGTAACTAAGAATACCAGATACAGAGGAATGAAAGATAAGCAACGGCAGAAAACTCACGTGCAATCTGGAAGAGGAGTCGCTGAAGTTCGAAATGAACGTCAGTGCTTTGGGCATGGAGTTTCTCACATTCAATGGTCACCGACGTAAGCTTAACATCGGCTTCCTGCAATAAGTTCTTGTCCTTGGAGATTTGCATGGTTAGACGCTCTTTCTCCTCAGCAAACTCCTGGTCAGCCCTCTCTAACTCGGACTCATGGAGGCCCTTGAGCCTCATAATTTGTTCAACCAAGTGATCTACGAGTCCTAGAGCTGGAGCCAGGTTATTTCTTCATCCTTCTTCTTTAGCTCAGCCTCATGCTTCCCTACTTGTTCGAGGAAATGGGTCATCATTTCAGGCATAGTGACGCTATCCTCGAGAGAAACTGCAACAGCATAATGATCCGGAGGACCCAAAGTATAAGTGTCCACCCGATAAAGGCAGGAAAATACAACAATCATGTGGAGGGGATAAATTTACCTTTGATCTTAGCAAGGTTTTTCCGCATGATTATATTTTCAGCTTCAACCTCGGCTGCATGATTCGGATAACAAATTAATATGGATCCTAGGAAGTTCGAATAAACGAATACAGAAGAGGAGGAAGGGAAAATTACCCCTCTTCTGGTACTCCTCCAAGAGTTTACCATAACATGCTCGAATGTCTTTATAGGAGTCCAGCAGCCACTGGAACTCAGCAGATCGGTGGTTAGTGGTAATTTGAAATAAGCAAGGCAATGGCAAAGTTCAAAGGCAAAGTAAAAATAATCCGAAGTCTATAAGATCCGGCCAAGTGGAACTTAACCCAGCTCTAAGTGTGTGGATATTCGAAGTTTATAAGATCCGGGCCAAGTGGAACTTAACCCAGCTCTAGGTGTGTGGATATTCGAAGTATACAAGATCCGGGCCGTGTGGAACTTAACCCGTCTCTAAGTGTGTAGATATCCGAAGTCTACAAGATCCGGGCCAAGTTGAACTTAACCCGGCTCTAAGTGTGTGGATAATTGAAGTATACAAGATTCGGGCGAAGTGGAACTTAACCCGGCTCTAAGTGTGTGGATATTCGAAGTATGTAAGATCTTGGCCAAGTGGAACTTAACCCGGCTCTAGGTGTGTGGATATTCGAAGTATGTAAGACCGAATAACAAGTTATTCCCGCGGACGCTCGGGGACTAGGGGCTATGTCTACAAGTGCTCAGTTATGCAAAGTATCAACATCAGAGGAAAAGAGTTACCTCCATCATCCGGCCAGCTAAAGAGATAGCCTTGGTAGTAGAGTTCATCTGGGCACTGAACTCGGCTAGGCCGAACTTCTCTGGTAGATCATCTTAAGGGTCGATGAATTCTGCATTATTCCAATTCTTCACATACTCAAGGAGCAGTGGACTGTAACTTTCACCACTGGGAGAATATTTCTCCACAAGGCCTTTCACGTGGGCCTCTCGCCTGGCGGATTGAGCTGCAACTAGGCTGGTATGCAGAACTAGCTACTTGCTACCCTCTGGCCCGGAGGCGGTAAACCCAGATGAAGTTCCTTTAGCTGACCCGGAAGCCTTCTTGAACTTGCCAGATGAAGGTTGAGGAGCTGGTTGGAAGATATCCGCAACTGAAGGAGTGGACCCAGAGGGAGCTGATGGGGATTTCCTCTTGGGAGGCTTAGTGGAGGCTTTAGCTGCTGCTATTGGTGCCACTGCTGTTGTTGCTGCTGGTGCTCATGATGGTGCTGATGCTGATGGTGTTGCTACTGGTGCTGATGCTAGCGATGATGCTGATGCTATTGCTGTTGGTGCTGTTGGTGCTAGTGCTCCTGATTGATACATTGCAAATGTATCCATAATTTTTGATGTTGTTTATCTACTTTCTTGTGTTTTGTCCACACTTTGGAGTACTTTTCATACACTTTCTGGGACTAACCTATTAACAAGTGCCATAGGGCCAGTTGCCTGTTTTCTGTTGTTTTTGGTTCTAGGAAAGTCAGAAAATCAATATTCTCGAAATTGGACCGGACAAAAGCCAAAGTTGTTATTTTCCCGGAAGACTCACGGATCCAGTAGGAGAGTCGGAGAGGGGCCACAGGGTGGCCAGACCACCCCTAGGCACGGGTCCCCCAGGCCGCGCCAGGGCATGGTGTGGGCCCCCTGGCCGGCCACCGACCTTGCCCCTTCGCCTATATATTCCTCCCGATGCGAAAACCCTAAATCGTCAATTAGAAATCCATGAAAAGTTCCGCAGCGCCGCCGCCACCGAAGGGGAGATTCTGGGGACAGAAAGTCTCTGTTCCGGTACCCTGCCAGGACAGGGAAGTGCCCCCGGAGCCATCTCCATCGATCTCCACCACCATCTCCATCACCATTGCTGATTCCCATGATGAGGAGGGAGTAGTTCTTCCTCGAGGCTAAGGGCTCTACCGGTAGCTATGTGTTCATCTCTCTCTCTATGC
This sequence comes from Avena eriantha, assembly GCA_910589775.1. NCBI lineage: Eukaryota > Viridiplantae > Streptophyta > Magnoliopsida > Poales > Poaceae > Avena > Avena eriantha. The sequence continues at coordinate 424,024,147 of OU342743.1, forward strand.
ATGATCATATTGTGATCATGAGCTTTCTAATCAAGTAGATCTACCTTGCTACTCAAGTGCTTTAATAGATCTCTGCTCTCCCCATGTATGTGAAAGTTACAGCGTGCACACCATGGTGGCACTTAGGCTAGAGATTACAAATACTTGTTATGAGTTATATTTGGAGTTGGATGTTTCTATGAAATTGTGGTGTTTGTTGGAACCATCTAGTGCTCAAGGTGACAGTGTGGGGTTATCTAGATGCGGAAAGCGAACTTTGAGGTGTGCTGTTATAGCCCTTCCATCGATTAGAGTGTTCAACCGGAGAGTAGTTAAGAGTAGTATCATAAGAGAAGATATTTATATGAGAGTGTTCACTAGTGAAAGTAGGATCCCTAGGCCGTCTTTCTAAGCATTGAAACACCGTTTGCTATTAGATCTATTACATGTTTGCTTGCTTCCATCTTTATTTCAGTTTTACTTTAGTCTTTTCCACGCCATCAAGCTATTTTGTATCACTGTTACCACTTGTAATAATCCATACCACTTGTATTTCACTATCTCTTCGCGGAACTAGTGCACCTATACACCTGACAAGTGTATTGGGTGTGTTGGGGACACAAGAGACTTCTTGTATCTTGATTGCAGGGTTGCTTGAGAGGGGATACCTTTGACCACTTCCTCCCTGAGTTTGATAAACCTTGGGTGATCCACTTAAGGGAAAACTTGTTGTTGTTCTACAAACCTGTGCACTTGGAGTCCCAACAACTCTCTACAAGAATAGAAGTGCGTAGACATCAAGCTATTTTCTGGTGCCGTTGCCGGGGAGGTAAGATAAAAGGTACTCACATCCTCCGGTGTGAGTGCTCGAAGTTATTTCCTTTAGATTCTGCAATTATATCTTTTTGTTTCTTGTTTTTATTTTCACTAGTTAGGTTTAGTGGAAAACAACAACAAAATTAGACAGCTTTAAAGTATTTATCTTGAATTAGGACATGAAGTGTTTGAAGACAAAATTAAAAAACCTATGGAACTTTATTTGCGTGCTAATAGAAATGTTATTAGTATGAATTCTTTGAGCACCATTATTTCTAATGCTATGGAAAAGTCTAAGCTTGGGGAAGCTAGTTTTGATGAAAATGATCTGTTTAGTCCCCTAAGCATGGAGGAGAAAATTTACTTTGATGATACTATGCCTCCAATATATGATGATTACAATGATGAATATGATATTTTCAGTCCACCTACTATTGAGGAGAAAATTAATTATGATTACAATATGCCTCCTATATTTGATGATTATGGTGATGAGAATAATAATGATAGCTATTTTGTTGAATTTGCTCCCACTATAATTAATAATAATGACTATGCTTATGTGGGGAGTATTAATTCTTTTATGCATGTGGCTCCTGATAAGAATGTTTCATGTGATTGTTATAATGTTCATTTTATTATGATGCTACTTAAAGTTATTATGAAAGAGGGAAACATGGTTTTATGTATCTCCACAATATTAAGTTTCCCCTCTTTATGTTGAAATTTTTGAAGTTACACTTGTTTTTCTTTCCTATGCTTGTTGCTTTGTGCTTTCATGACTTGTTTCTTTACAAGATTCCTTTGCATAGGAAGTGGGTTAGACATAAATGTGTTTTGAATTTGATTCTTGATACTCTCTTTTACTTCAATTCATATTTCTTATGTGAGCATCTTCTCAAACTATCAAGCCTAACTTAAAGGCGTTAAAGAAAAATACTTATTAGGAGATAACCCAAAAGTTTTAGATGAGTCTTGGAAGTTATTACTTCAGTAATAACCTCTCCTTATCTTTTTTATTTGCTTTTTGCGCCAAGAATAACCTCTAATCAGAGAGAAGTAATGATTGGGAAAGTTGCTATCCCGAAACAGATTTCTGTGCTTCACCGTAAAAATTCATGTAAAATTTCTATATGTCCTTTTGAGGCATGAGTTTTTGTGCGTCTGCCCCGGGTTCTTATATAACTTTCGTTAGTTCATTACTTTTTGATTTTAGCAAAAAAAGGTTTTCGAAAAAATTCGTCTTCACCTGCTGGTCTGTTTTGACAGATTTCTGCCATTATTTGCATTTGCTTCTTGTTGGTTCCTTTTTGAGTTCTTTTTGGGGAATTGAACTTTTCGAGGGAAGTGCTACAGTAGATTTTGTTTCAATGGCAGTTTTATTGGTGTTGGAACTGAACCTACAGACCTATTATCTTGAGTGCACTAATGTTGCTAATAAAGATTGTGTGAAGTTTTGTATGAAGGAAAAATTCCAGGTGTATGGAAGGAATGAGTAATGAGATGAAGGATGGACTAAAGCTAGAGCTTGGGGATGCCACACGTGTCACCCCAAGAAATATCCAAGAAGTACAAGCGTCAAAACTTGGGGATGCCCAAGGTATTCCCTTCTTCATCAATAAAAATCCCAGGTTTCTTTCAAACGCTTCATTTTTATTGTTTCATACACAGTTGTGTTGTTCTTGGAGCGTCTTCTTTTTTCGTTTTCATTTTGCTTTTTTGGTTTGATTGGTTTTCTTAGTTTGCTGAATAAACTGGTTGGACACTCTCTTTCATACATTGGTTTTCAAATAGTTTGGTTTGGATTGGAAAAGTGTAGGAAAGTTCACGCTTAAGTGGTAAAGAGAGCTTGTTTTTGACTGTGGCCTATGCTTTGTCATGCCATGCTTGATATTGTTTTGGCTTTATGCTTAGTATTCTTTGTTGTAGCATGACTTGTTATAAACAATTGGGATTCCTTAATGTTCCTTAGAAGAATCATGCGTTGTTTTAGCATATTAAAGCGTAGTATTGTGGTATTCTCCTTTGATGCTTTATTTGGGTTGATTTGCGCATGCTCACACCATGTTATGACTATCCCAAGTCACCATAGCCTTGATGATCCTTTAGTTTTCAACTTGTAGTATCACTTTATGCTTTGATTAATGATGTTTTGTTGCTCTGCATGATTATGGCCATTATTGCTCTCTTAGTTGGTCGCTCCTAGTCTTTTGCTAGCCTCCGTAACCAAGTATGAGTTCCACTCATGCATCCAACTCCTTAAACCAAGTTATTCCAAAGAGTACACCATACCTACCTACTAGCTTATGATATTCCAAGTATATTCGTGCTTTTGTTCATCTTCCAAATTATACTTGTTATGAGAAAACTAGTGATCAAAGCTCTCTCGAACTTGATGGCACACTTTACTTTTTTGCATCTAATAAACTTGAACCATTGGGACCTTCTTTGTTGTGTATATGCTTGCGCCTTATAAGTTGAAATTAGCAGAACCATGTATCATGTGGAACGCTTTCAACATTGCACTTGCACTTTGTACCCCGTTGATATCATGTTCTTTTGCTTATGGATCCCGACGGTGTGAAATAAAAGTGTAACTTGTAAGATCATGGAGTTTATATGTGTGTTAGAGAAACGCCTGGGTCGCTAGCCTAAGCCAGGCTTAATAATGGTGTAAACTTGCAGCATCACCATAATGAGCACTCTATGAAGCATCCTCAATAAAAATCTCTACAAATAGCAAATAAAAAGATCGCCGAGATGCTCATTATCTGCTTGCCTTGTCATTTTGATTATGGGATAGCTCCTGTATCATGTGCAAGGGGTACCCCGTTGGCGGTTCTTTATGATACATATGTACTTACAATGACAAGAGCTTACCCGTGACTAAAGTTGAGTAGCATGAGGTTCGGTCTCCATAAGTAAGGGGCATGAGATTTCGGTTTATAACTTGTCAAGCATATCCTCTTAGTTGTGTCACTTTAACCTTGATCACCTTCAAGATGCTTATGATAGGGGCAATGAGAGCTGAAAGCTATAAGTACCATAATTTTTGGAAGCTCTTTATGAGACTTGAATCCCTACTTCCTTCTATGAAGGCCCTTTCTTCCACCATTATATTGAGTCTCCACCTTCTACCTTTATGCACCTACTTTGAGAGCATAGTGGCCATTCTTAGTTCTATGTGCATTGTCCCAAGACAAGTTGATTGATGCATAACTTGATATTGCTTGTTTTAAACTATTTGTATCTAGTCACTCTTATGAACTTTGAAGGTGTCCTATGCATTTATATTTGCTACTCTATGAGGGACAAGCTGAATGCCACTATGCTATGTTTTCTTTATGTGAAACAAACAAACGTCTTGCAAAGCATTGTTATTCATGAATATTTTGTTTGTGCCTTTTCATGTTGCAACATAGTTTCTTTGTCTTATTGCTAGAACTTTATCTTTCATGCTAGGTTGAAGTACTATGATCCCAACTATCAATGTTTTACAAATACTTTGATCAAGGTTATGATGGTGCATGTCACCTCAAATATTTATTCTTTCTTTTGATCACTTACCTACTCGAGGACGAGCAGGAGTTAAGCTTGGGGATGTTGATACATTGCAAATGTATCCATAATTTTTGATGTTCCATGCTTGGTTTTATCTACTTTCTTGTGTTTTGTCCACACTTTGGAGTAGTTTTCATACACTTTCTTGGACTAACCTATTAACAAGTGCCATAGTGCCAGTTGCCTGTTTTTTGCTGTTTTTGGTTCCAGGAAAGTCAGAAAATAAATATTCTCGGAATTGGACCGGACAAAAGCCAAAGTTGTTATTTTCCCGGAAGACTCGCGGAGCTAGAACGAGAGTCGGATAGGGGCCACAGGGTGGCCAGACCACCCCTAGGCGCGGGTCCCCCAGGCCACGCCAGGGCATGGTGTGGGCCCCCTGGCCGGCCACCGACCTTTCCCCTTCGCCTATATATTTCTCCCGATGCGAAAACCCTAACTCGTCAATCAGAAATCCATGAAAAGTTCCGCAGCACCGCCGCCACCGAAGGGGAGATTCGGGGGACAGAAAGTCTCTGTTCCGGCACCCTGCCGGGACGGGGAAGTGCCCCCGGAGCCATCTCCATTGATCTCCACCACCATCTCCACCACCATCTCCATCACCATTGTTGATTCCCATGATAAGGAGGGAGTAGTTCTTCCTCGAGGCAAAGGGCTCTACAGGTAGCTATGTGTTCATCTCTCTCTCTATGCATGATCATATTGTGATCATGAGCTTTGTAATCAAGTAGATCTACCTTCCTACTCAAGTGCTTTAATAAATCTTTGCTCTCCCCATGTGTGTGAAAGTGACAGCATGCAAACCATGGTGGCACTTAGGCTAGAGATTACAAATACTTGTTATGAGTTATATTTGGAGTTGGATGTTTCTATGAAATTGTGGTGTTTGCTGGAACCATCTAGTGCTCGAGGTGACAGTGTGGGGTTATCTAGATGCGGAAAGTAAACTTTGAGGTGTGTTCTTATAGCCCTACCATCTATTAGAGTGTTCAACCGGAGAGTAGTTAAGAGTAGTATCATAAGAGAAAAAATTTATATGAGAGTGTTCACTAGTGAAAGTATGATCCCTAGGCCTTGTTTCTAAGCATTGAAACACCGTTTGCTATTATATCTATTACATGTTTTCTTGCTTCCATCTTTATTTCAGTTTTACTTTAGTATTTTCCACGCCATCAAGCTATTTTCTATCACCGTTACCACTTATAATTATCCAAAGCACTTGTATTTCACTATCTCTTCGCCGAACTAGTGCACCTATACACCTGACAAGTGTATTGGGTGTGTTGGGGACACAAGAGACTTCTTGTATCTTGATTGCAGGGGGTCAAAAGAAATATAATTGCTTTTGTTGGAAATCTTCTAGGAACACCTAAAGTGGCCTAGTGGTTTAAAATGATCAAAATGACCATTTGCTTTATTTATTCTTATTTGATTTCTTTCTCTTTGGAATTTTCTTGTAAATGGTCTAGATGATGTGGAATTCACCTTCAAATCATTTCACAACATTTAGAACAATCAAGCAAGGCATAAACACTCAATTCTATACTAATGCAAACACACATGCATTCATATCCATTTTTCTTAATAAATGTTTTTGTTAACCCTAAATTGGGTGATTGGGAACTTGATAACCTTGATTATAGTTTTGGGGTGTTACAAACCTTCCCTCCATAAAAAAAATCTTGTCCCGAGATTTAAGAAAAACTAGGAACTAAAGAGATCTGGAAACTCAGTCCTAATGTAATCTTCTCGCTCCCAGGTAGCTTCTGCTTCGGTATGGTTTCTCCATTGGATCTTGAGAAATTTGATACTCTGGGTCCTGGTGGTTCTAAAGACTTCTTCCAAGATACGAATGGGCACTTCACGATACGTCAAATCCTTGTTGATATCAATGGCTCGGTAATCGATGTTCTTGAACACTTCGGTCTTCTCGAGCACTTCTAAGAATTTGCGAAATAACGAGATATGGAACACATTATGGATGGCTGACATCTCCTCTTGCAGTTCCAGTTGATAAGGTACTTCTCCTCGGCAATTCAGAATCTTGAAGGGTCCAATATATCTGCGGGCTAACCTTCCTTTCAGCTGAAAACGCTGCATTCCCTTAAAAGACGACACTTTGAGATACACAAAATCTCCGACATTGAAAGTCACGTCTCTACGTCTCTTGTCAGCATAACTCTTATGTCTGGATTGGGCGGTCTTGAGGTGCTCATAGACTTTGTGAACCTTCTCTTCGGCTTCTCGTAGGATGTCGGGTCCAAAAATATGACTCTCTCCTACTTGCGACCAATTCAAAGGGGTACAACACTTCCTTCCATATAAGAACTCATATAGGGCCATTTGCAAACTGGCTTGATAACTATTGTTGTATGAGAATTCTGCGAAAGGCAGACAATCTTCCCTTTATGATCCATACTCTAACACACAAGCTCTCAACATATCTTCTAAGGTCTGGTTGACTCTTTCAGTCTGTCTGTCGGTTTGCGGGTGATAAGCTGTGCTGAAATTCAACTTGGTTCCTAATCCTTCTTGGACTTTCTGCCAAAATCTTGAGGTAAATTTGGTTCCTCGACCCGACACTATGGTCTTGGGGGTTCCATGCAAACTGACAATTCTAGCAATGTACAGCTCTGCTAGCTTTGAACTCTGGTAGGTTGTCTTGACAGGTATAAAATGGGCTACCTTGGACAGTCTATCAACTATGACCCAGATAGAGTCATTTCCCCTACTAGAAGTAGGCTAGCCGGTGATAAAGTTTGTTCCAACGGAATCCCATTTCCATTCCGGAATCTGCAATGGTTGCAACAATCCTGCGGGTCTCGGATGTTCCACGTTGACTCTTTCACAGATATCACATTTGGCTATGTATCTTCCGATTTCTCTATTCCTATTGTTCCACCAAAATTTCTCCTTCAAATCCTGATACATCTTTGTTCCTCCGAGGTGGATAGAATAAAGAGTATCATGAGCTTCTTGCATGATAACTTGCTTTAGCTCTGAATCCTCTGGCACGCAGATACATCCTTTGTACCACAAAACTCCTTCTTCATATTCGGTGGATCCGGGTACCTTTCCTGTACCAATACGATGTTTGATTATGTCGATACTTGCATTTCCCTTCTATGGTTCCTTGATCTGACTGATCAACGTGGATTGAAGTTCAATGCTAGCTAAAAATCCTTTGCTAACTAGCTCCGTTCTAAACTGCTCCAACTCTTCATGCAAACTTGGCTGGACTTCTTTGATCATGTTTTTTAATCCACACGGCAATCTGCTAAGAGAATCTACTACCACATTGGCTTTTCGGGGTGATAGTGAATGTCAAGGTCATAATCCTTGATTAACTCTATCCATCTCCTTTGCCTCATATTCAGCTCCTTCTGGGTGAAAATATACTTCAGACTCTTGTGATCCGAATAAATCTCACAGTGGTTACCCATAAGGTAATGATGACATGTCTTCAGAGCTAAAACTACAGTTGCTAATTAAAGATCATGGGTAGGGTAGTTTTGTTGAGGCTGCTTCAGTTGTCGAGACAGATATGTTGTGACTTTGCCTTCTTGCATCAACACACATCCGAGACCAATCTTAGATGCATCACAATACACATCAAAAGGCTTCTTGATATCTGGCACAATCAAGATTGGGGCTGAAATCAATCTCTTCTTGAGTTCTTGGAAACTTGCTTCACATTTGTCGGTCCATTCAAACTTCTTATCTTTCTTCAACAATTGGGTCATCGGTATTGCGATGCTAGAAAATCCTTCAACGAACTTTCGGTAGTATCCCACTAATCCGAGAAATGCACGGACTTTGGTTTGAGTGGTTGGGGCTTCCCATTCTTCAACATCTTTGATCTTGGCGGGATCAACAGTGACTCCTCCTGTCGACACAATATGTCTGAGGAATCCTACTTCTTTCAGCCAAAACTCACACTTGCTGAACTTGGCATACAGCTGATGCTCTCTAAGGGTTTCAAGGATGGTTCTCAGGCGTTGCTCATGATCTTCTTCTGACTTGGAATAGATTAGAATATCATCGATAAAAACAACGACAAACTTATCCAGAAAGTTCATAAAAATCTTATTCATGAGATTCTTGAAATAAGCGGCAGCATTGGTTAATCCAAAAGACATTACTGTATACTCATACAATCCATATCTGGCGGTAAAGGCAGTCTTTGGAATATCCGTTGCACGAATCTTGAGTTGATGATAACCAGTTCTAAGATCAATCTTAGAGAACACTCTGGCACCAGTCAACTGATCAAACAGATCCTCAATCTTGGGCAGTGGATATTTGTTCTTGATGGTGACATCATTTAGCTTCTGGTAATCCGTACACAAACGGTTACCTCCATCCTTCTTGTCGACAAACAAAATGGGCAATCTACATGGTGATGAGCTTGGTTGAATCAGACCTTTCTCCAGCATAGCATCAAGTTGCTTCTTCAACTCCACTAATTCAGACGGGTTCATACCATAAGGTCTCTGAGCTATGGGTCCGGTTCTAGGAATTAGTTCAATAATGAACTCGATATCCCGATCTTGGGGCATACCAGGCAATTCATCTGGGAATACGTCGGGGTATTCACAGACTACTCTGACTTGGTCAATGGTTGGTAGGGCTAGACTCTTGTTGCATTTGAACTAACGGGGCAAGGTTTCAGATACATACTGTACTGATACTCCAGAGCTACTGGTCATGGTTATGGCTTTCTCGGCACAGGCGATCAATCCTTTATGTCTCGACATCCAATCCATTCCTAGTACTACTTCCAAACCTTTGGTTCCAAGTATTATTAGATTGGCATAAAAATCTATCCCATGGATTCTGATAGGTACAGCCTTGCAAATTTTTCTAGCTTTGGTGGTTGAACCAGGAATTTGAACTATCATAACATGCTTCAATTTTGTTGGTTGAATCTTACTAGTGCATGCAAATTCTTCTGTAACAAACGAGTGCGAAGCTCTAGAATCAAACAACACTATTCAAGTACTAAGTTAACAAAAAAACATACCCAGCACGACATCTGGCACTTCCTGTGCTTCTTCAGCATTCATGTGGAACAAACAGCCGTTGTAGTTGAGAGAGTTCCCTAGGGAAAATCTTTTTCCAGGCTGAACACGGCACTGCTGCTGAGCTGGGGCATTCACATTGGTGGTTACTGCAAGCTTCTTGGGACACTCGTTGGAGTAGTGACCCTTGACTCCACATTCAAAACAAGTAATCTGGGACTTGTCTTTGGCTACAACAGGCACAACATTGCTTCCAGTCCTTGGGGCAGTATTGTTGTTGTTGTTGTTGTTATAGAACTTGGGCGGTGCACAGTTGAAGTTGTTGGAGTTGCTGGGGTTGTTGTTGTGGTTTCCTCCAGACTTTAGGTTTCCTCCGCTATGATTGGGGTAGCTTGGACGAGAGATCGGGGGTCAGTTTTTTCTTGGAGCATATCCTGCAGATGGGTTGGGGTGATACTTCTTGGTATTGTGGGACCCAATCTGATGCATCATTCTGTGTTTGGGGTTGTCATTGGCTTGGTTGATCTTTTCTTCCATCTGGATGGCAGAATCGACTAGCTCTTCTAGGTCTTCAAACCGGATGTTGACAAAGACAGTCTGCATCTCATCATGCAGTCCATCCAGGAACCTTTCCTTCTTCTTGGCTTCAGTGTTGATCTCATCAGGGGCATACCTAGCGGGGGACAGAAATTTGTCACGGTACTCAACTACCATCATCCTTCCTTGCTTCAGTTCCCTGAACTCATCTCTCATTCTGGTGACTAAACCTTGCGGCACATGGGTGCGGCTGAACTTGATCTTGAAAGCTTCCCAAGTCATGATCTAACCGTGGTTCATAGTACGGGTGCTATTCCACTAGGCTCTTGCATCTCCCGCCAGATAGTGGGTGGCAAAGGTCGACCGTCTATGTCTGGGTCGACCGTTTCATTTCATTTTCTATTATATTAGAGTTTTCCTTTTTTTTATTGTCTATCAATGAATATTCTAATAGGAATGGAATTTCATAATACTGAAAGAGAAGAGGTAGCAATTCGGAACACAAATTGCGTTTTAATTTTATAGTAATTTCTCGTTGGCGTCAACTCCAGCGACTTCCAAATTATTCTCCATGGTTTGCAGTCAGTCATTAGCATCTAAGGGATCCTCAGATTTGGTGAAGATAGGGGGATTGGTATTCTGAAAGTTCTTAAGCTTGGATCCATGCTGATCCTGATTTCCATGGCCTTGATTATTGTGGGCCATCTGAGCTATCTGTTGCAGAGTGGCTAGGTTGGCTTTGCGCTCTGGTCTACTAGCTTCACGCTCAGAAACTAGCATCTACAGACTTTGCAACATCGGGTCCTGCGATGAGTTGCTTCCTCCTTGGTTTCTACGAGTCATCTGAAGATTGAGATAGATAATGACGTAAGAGGGAAAGTTCTAAGGTTCATGGTTTTGTTTTCAAAATCTTTAAACTTTGAGTTTGAACTCAGGTTTTGCAACTAACTTCTTCTCATTCATTCAAGCACACAATACAACACACACCACAACACAAAAGGAAAACAGATTGTTTTAAGAACCATTCTTTAAATAAGATATAGTGGGACCGATACAACTTATTCCTACAGTAGTGATCAAGTGCAACTACTCATCATCAATGAAGTCGAAATCATCATCATCGGTGTAGAAATCCATGGCATCATCCTCCTGGTAGTCATTGTCATCACTGAGGTACGAGTGAATATCTCCCTGGATGTCATCACCGTCTTCCTCTTCCTTTGCTTCAAGCTGGACTTCTTGCTCATGGATGGTATTCTCGAGGTCGGCCACCTTCTTGCGAAGACGAGCGATAGTGCGATCCTTCTTCTCGCGTTGACGACGAAGTGATTGGCTATCATTGACGAGCATGGCGAGAGTCTGGTCCTTCTTGGCGGCAATGGCAAGGTTGTGGTTGGCATAGGCTCGAGCATTGTCCAATTCCTTCTACCTGTCATACAGTAGGAAGTCAAGATTCTCCACTTGGTGCTTCATCCCTAGGTGACTTGGCATCTCCAATGGCATTCCCATAGAATCACGCCTTGCATAATGAGCAAAACGAGTTCCTTGGATCAAGTTGATGTTTTTCCCACACAAATGGGCAAGAGCTTCATGCATAGCCCTGGCTAATCCATCTAGCCAGTTGTTCTCTCTCATAGTGAATTGAATCTTCGCATAAATGGGTGCTTCCATGTTGCCTCGGAAGTCTGCAACTATCAGCCATTGCAGGTCTCCTCCTGGGAAATCCTTGAGTTGAGCTCCGAAGAATTCCGGATGCGGGTGCTCAAGATACTCAGATAGTGCATCGAGATCCCTCTCAAAGATCAGCTGGCCTCCGTTTCCCAACTGGTAGAACTTGCAATACTGAGGTGATCAAGTGTGTCAAATTTTAAGTAGTAATGTAAGAATTTTTGAGGAACATGAATTTTTGTGAAAGAATCAAGGATAAGAGTGGGAATATGTTTTCATAAATACTCACTTCTTTGGTTTGAAACTAAGTTTTTGTTCGGACGTCCATTCTAACTAGGGTCTCCCATGGTCAGGCTGGCTCTTATACCAACTTGTCAACACCCAGATTTTTAATCCCAGATGCCTGTTATGCCATACATCACAATCCCAGGATTTCCATTTTTGCGAGACATAACAGATTGGATATCACATTACATAATCCATTATAAACCATAATAAGGTCTTACAAATAAATGATCTCATGATCCAGTCTTAATACAAACAAGCAGCGGAATAAGAAGTGTAGCGGTGGGCTCCATCATTAGTGTCACAGGCAATGCTGACGGTGGAAGATGATCCTAGTTGTTGTAGCCGTCCTGCTGCCCATCTTCCTGATAGTCCTCCTCACAGTATGGCCACGGGAATAGCCAGGGACAAAGCCATGAGTACTCTTTAAGTACTCGCAAATTATCACTAACAAGTAAGGTTCTTCTAGTAGGAAATCCTAACTCTAGGTGTATTTGCAAAAAGCCAGATTTATCTAAACTGAGTTCAGAAGTAAAGAAAACTAAGTAAAAGTTCTAAATCACTTTAAGTGGGAACCTAGTTTTCATATTCACAACCCTCTTGTGGTCAAGTCAAACTCATAGTTCACTTCACAAGTCATTTTGAAAAACATTTGACGATGAAACAGTATGGCCACTCCAACTGTCCATGACCGCGGACGCGGGTATTCGAATAGCTTGACACTCTGTAGAGGTGGTACACTTTCACCACAAAATCCGATACATCCATCAGGGGTGACCCTGAATCATCATACTTAGTATGTGGATAATCAATCATAACCTTTCCTTTACACACTCTAGTATAAGCACCTCTCCTATGAGCTTGGCATCCCAGCCATGGCCATCTGCCATCCTGCGCACTGCATAGGTGGACAGCATCAAGAGGTGGCCTTAGCTCAAACTCTTCCGCGAGGGAACCCATACTAATGCATATAAACTTCCGGCTAAGACTTACCCAATTAAGGTATTGTGGTCATACGGTAGAATTGGAATGGTATCGCATCCGAACCCAACCATTAGTTTTATAAAGGGCTAAGGCTCCTGCCTCAATATTTTCATCATCAAATCCATTTGTGTTTCTCAACACGTGTCAATACATTTCAATAGAATGACTCATCATTCCAAGGTTTTCATAAACATTTTCACCAAGTATACCCATCTAAAGTGATCAAGTTTTATGCTTAGCACTAGCCACTAAGTTAAGAGTGTTCACTAATGAGGGTGCTAGTCTTCAATATCATTCCATAGAATCACATCTAGTATAGACCTAATTTTATACTCTTTGTGCTATCTATACTACTTTCCAAAATCTCACAAAGCATTACTAATAGTAAAGAAACCTTGGTAAAGTAAAAAGTAAAACTTGCAAGTAAATCTTGGGATGGGTATAAATCAAAATATATAACCAAAGCATGCCTAATGCATTTTCTTAAGTCATCAAGGGGGCAATTGTTAAATTTCTTAGTTCTAGCTTGCCTTGATTGATGTAGTTATTGAAGTTTTCTTTGTCTTCTTCGGGGTAGAACTCCTCCTTCTCGTATCCTTGGTCGGTACTATTGTCTATAAATGAATACGGGGTACACAATCACCAAACAATACTTAACTAAGTCTTTTTTAGCACACTAAGGCTCACACTTGATGATCTAGCATCATCAAAATCATCACATGCAATAATGACTAGTTTTATTTAGTTTATTTCAGAAAAGTAATTTCTACTCACTGAAATTAATTAAGATTTAATATTCTCCAATTAAAATATGGGATCATGTTGACACATGCCATCACCACATATTCTAATACATGGGAATGTGATTTAAAGGGTTGGTCACATTTTATAAAGTTTTAAGAATGTTATTTAATAGATTTAAAGTGACTAGAAATTCCCTAATAGCATTCTTTTGGTACTAGTCCAATGTCACTGCATGCAAACCTAGATATTTTTACATATTCAGATAGATATTATCAAATGTGATTTTTGAGAGTTGGAATCAACTCAAAATCTATTATGGTTGATTTTTGAAAATTGTTTGAAGTTGCAAAAGTCTTTGTATTGTTATTTTTTCTATAGATAATCTCTAACTCCAAATAATTTAAATCCAACGGGCTTGGATAGATATTTCAATTACCTTTCTATAAAAATTTGAATCATGCAATTTGGTTAAGTGAAACTCTCTGAATTGATTTTTGAATCTAGGGACAGAAACTAGTTTAAACTAAAAAGGAAAAATCATATGTGAATTTCCAGGCCTGGGCGGGAAATTTAAACGGGCCGGCCCAACTGCACAGTGCAGTGATGTCTACGCACTTCTATTCTTGTAGAGAGTTGTTCGGCCTCCAAGTGCAGAGGTTTGTAGAACAGCAGCAAGTTTTCTCTTCAGTGGATTACCCAAGGTTTATCGAACTCAGGAAGGAAGTGGTCAAAGGTATCCCCTCTTAAGAAACCATGCAATTAAGATACAAGAAGTCTCGTGTGTCCCCAACACACCCAATACACTTGTTAGGTGTATAGGTGCACTAGTTCGGCGAAGAGATAGTGAAATACAAGTGGTATGGATAATTATAAGTGGTAACAGTGATAGAAGATAACTTGATGGCGTGGAAGAGACTAAAAGCAAACTGAAATAAAGATGGAAGCAAGCAAACATGTAACAGATCTAGTAGTAAACGGTGTATCAATGCTTAGAAACAAGGCCTAGGGATCATACTTTCAATACTGAACACTCTCATATAAATATATTCTTCTTTATGATACTACTCTTAACTACTCTCTAGTTGGACACTCTAATCCATAGTAGGGCTATAACAACACACCTCAAAGTAAGCCTTTCCCATCTAGAAAACCCCACACTGTCACCTTGAGCACTAGATGGTTCCAACAAACACCACAATTTCATAGAAACATCCAACTCCAAATATAGCTCATAACAAGTATTTGTAATCTCTAGCCTAAGTGCCACCATGGTGAGCACGCTGTCACTTTCACACACATGGGGAGAGCAGAGATTCATTAAAGCACTTGAGTAGCAGAATAGATCTATAGATTCCAAGCTCATGATCTCAATAAGATCATGCATAGAGAGAGATGAACACATAGCTACCGGTAGAACCCTTAGCCTCGAGAGAGAACTACTCCCTCCTCCTCATGGGAATCAGCAACGGTGATGGAGATGGTGCTGGAGATCGATGGAGATGGCTCTGGGGCACTTCCCCGTCCCGCCAGGGTGCCAGAATAGAGACTTTCTGTCCCCTGAATCTCCCCTTCGGTGGCGGCGGTGCCGTGGAACTTTTCGTGGGTGGAGGCTTGATTCTTTAGGGTTTATGCATCGGGAGGCTTCTTATAGGCGAAGAGGCAAGGTCGGTGGAGTGCCAGGGGGCCCACACCACCTGGTGGCGCGGCCAGGGCTAGCCCGTGCCACCATATGGTGTGGCCAGGCCCTGGACCTCCTCCGTCTCTGCTTCGGGGTCCATGAGTCTTCCGGTAAAATAGGAACTTTGGCTTTTGTCCCATCCAATTCCGAGAATATTGATTTTCTGACTTTCCTGGAACCAAAAATAGCAGAAAACAGGCAAATGGCACGGTGGCTCTTGTTAATAGGTTAGTCCAAGAAATCATATGAAAACTACTCCAAAGTGTGGACAAAACATAAGAAAGTAGATAAAACCAAGCATGGAACATCAAAAATTATAGATACATTTGCAACGTATCAACATCCCCAAGCTTAATCCTGCTCGTCCTCGAGTAGGTAAGTGATAAAAAGAAAAGAATAATTTTTGAGGTGACATGCACCATCAAAGACTTGATCAAAGTATTTGTAAAACATTCAAAGTTGGGATCATAGTACTTCAATCATAACATGAAAGACAAAGTTCTAGCAATAAGACAAAGAAACTATGTTGCAACATGAAAAGGCATAAACAAAATATTCATGAATAACAATGCTTTGCAAAACGTTTGTTTGTTTCACATAAAGAAAACATAACATAATAGCATTCAGCTTGTCCCTCATAGAGTAGAAAATATAAATGCATAGGACACCTTCAAAGTTCATAAGAGTGACTAGATACAAATAGTTTAAAACAAGCAATATCAAGTTATGCATCAATCAACTAGTCTTGGGACAATGCACATAGAACTAAGAATGGCCACTATGCTCTCAGAGTAGGTGCATAAAGATAGAAGGTGGAGACTCAATATAATAGTGGAAGAAAGGCCTTCATAGAAGGAAGCAGAGATTCAAGTTTCCTAAAGAGCTTCCAAAAATTATGGTACTTATAGCTTTCAGCTCTCATTGCCCCTATCATAAGAATCTTTAGGTGATTAAGGTTAAAGTGACACAACTAAGAGGATATGCTTGACAAGTTATAAACCCAAATCTCATGCCCCTTACTTACGAAGACCGAACCTCATGCTACTCAACTTTAGTCACAAGTAAGCTCTTATCATTGTAAGTACATGTGTATCATAAAGAACCGCCAACGGGGTACCCCTTACACATGATACAGGAGCTATCCCATAATAAAAATGACAAGGCAAGCAGACAATGAGCATCTCAGAGATCTTTTTATTTGCTATTTGCATAGGTTTTTATTGAGGATGCTTAATAGAGTGCTCATTATGGTGATGATGCAAGTTTTCACCATGATTAGGCATGGATTAGGCTAGCGGCCCAGGCATTTCTCTAACACACATACAAACTCCATGATCTTACAAGTTCTACTTTTATTTCACACCGCCGGGATCCGTAAGCAAAAGAACATGATATCAACAGGGAACAAAGTGCAAGTGCAATGTTGAAAGCGTTCCCCATGAAACATGGTTCTGCTAATTTAAACTTATAAAGCGCAAGCATATACGCAACAAAGAAGGACCCAATGGTTCAAGTTTATTAGATGCAAAAAGTAAAGTGTGCCATCAAGTTCGTGAGAGCTTTAATCATTAGTTTTCTCATAACAAGTTTAATTTGGAAGGTAAACAAAAGCATGAATATACTTGGAATAGCATAAGCTAGTAGGTAGGTCTGATGTACTCATTGGAATAACTTGGTTTAGGGAGTTGGATGCATGAGTGGAACTCATACTTGGTTGTGGAGGCTAGCAAAAGACTGGGAGCGACAAACTAAGAGAGCAATAATGGCCATAATCAATGAGAGCCACAAAACATCATTGATCAAAGCATAAAGTGATATTACAAGCTGAAAACTAAAGGATCATCAAGGCTATGGTGACTTGGGATAGTCATAACATGGTGTGAGCATGCGCCAAGTCAACCCAAATAAAGCATCAAAGGAGAACACCACTATACTATGCTTTAATATGCTAAAACAACACATGATTCATCCAAGGAACATTAAGCAATCTCAATTGTTTATAACAAGTCATGCTACAACAATGAATACTAAGAATAAAGCCAAAACAATATCAAGAATGGCATGACAAAGCATAGGCCACAGTCAAAAACAAGCTCTCTTTACCACTTAAGCATGAACTTTCCTACTCTTTTCCAATCCAAACCAAACTAATTGAAACAACTCACAAAGATGATAATAAATAAAGATAAGTGAGCTTGTCTCACAAATCCACAAAGAAGAACTAAAAATTTCTAAGCTGAAAGCACGAGAAAACTAAGGCTAAACATGGTGCTAGCAAAAGAGAACACTCACAGAACAATAAGAATGAAAACTAGAGTGTTCTAGGCAATGAAAACGGAGCGTGTCTCTCTCCAAAAGAAGTGTGTTGGGATACAACCAACTTATTCAAGCAAACTAAGCAAACCAAGCAAACTAAAACTAAAAACGAAAACAAAGACGCTCCAAGAACAACACAACTATGCATGAAACAATAAAAATGAAGTGTTTGGAAGAAACCTGGGATTTTTATTGATGAAGAAGGGGATGCCTTGGGCATCCCCAAGATTTGACGCTTGTACTTCTTGGATATTTCTTGGGGTGACACACATGGCATCCCCAAGCTTGAGATTTAGTCCATCCTTCATCTCATTACTCATTTCTTCCATACACTTGAAAGTTTTCCTTCATACAAAACTTCACACAATCTTTATTAGCAACATTAGTGCACTCAAGATAAATTAGTCTTAAGGTTCAGTTATAACACCAATAAATTTCCATTAACACACTAGCTACTGTAGCACTTCCCTCAAAAAGATCAATTCCCCAAAAGAACTCAAAAAGGAACCAACAAGAAGCAAATGCAGAAAATGGCAGAAATCTGTCACAACAGACCAGCAGGTAAAGACGAATTTTTTCGAAGACCTTCTGTTGCTGAAATCAAAAAGTTTTAAACAAATGAAAGTTAGATATCAACCTGGGGCAGAAGCACAAAAATTCACGCCTCAAAAGGATGTACAGAGATTTTACACGAACGTTTACGGTGAAGCACAGAAATCTGTTTTGGGACAGCAACTTTCCCAATCATTACTTCTCTCTCATTAGAAGTTACTCTTGGAACAAAAAGCAAACAAAAAGGATAAGTAGAGGTTATTACAGAGGTAATAACTTCCAAGACTCATCTAAAACTTTTGGTTTATCTCCCAATAAGTACTTTTCTTTAACGCCTTTAAGTTAGGCTTGATAGTTTGAGAAGATACTCATATAAGAAATATGAATTGAAGTAAAAGAGAGCATCAAGACAAATTCAAAGCACATTTAAGTCTAACCCACTTCCTATGCTTAGGAATATTGTAAAGAAACAAGTCATGAAAGCACAAAGCAACAAGCATAGGAAAGCAAAACAAGTGCAACTTCAAAAATTTGAACATAAAGAGGGGAAACTTAATATTATTGAAATGCATAGAACCATGTTTCCCTCTCTCATAATAACTTTCAGTAGCATCATGAATAAAATTAACAATATAACTATCACATAAAATATTCTTATCATGAGCCACATGCATATAATAATTATTACTCTCCACATAAGCATAATCATTCTTATTAATTGTGGTGGGAGAAAATTCAACAAAATAGCTATCATTATTATTCTCATCACCATAATCATCAAATATAGGAGGAATATTGTAGTCATAATCAATTTCCTCCTCAATAGTAGGTGGACTGAAAATATCATATTCATCATTGCAATCATCATATATTGGAGGCATAGTATCATCAAAGTAAATTTTCTCCTCTAAAGATGGGGGACTAAAAAGATCATTTTCATCAAAACTAGCTTCCCCAAGCTTAGACTTTTCCATAGCATTAGCAATAATGGTGTCCAAAGAGTTCATACTAACAACATTGATATTAGCATGCAAATAAAGTTCCATAGGTTTTTTAATTTTCTCTTCAAACACTTCATGTCCTAACTCAAGGTAAATACTATAAAGCTCTCTAATTTTGTTGTTGTTTTACATTAAGCCTAACTAGTGAAAACAAGAAACAAAAAGACAAAATTGCAGAATCTAAAGGAAATAACTTCAAGCACTCACACCGGAGGATGTGAGTACCTTTTACCTTACCTCCCCGGCAACAGCGCCAGAAAATAGGCGTTTCCCATGGGAGGTTCTTCTGCTTTAATCCTCCGGTGTGAATACCTTTTACCTTACCTCCCCGGCAATGGTGCCAGAAAATAGCTTGATGTATACGCACTTCCATTCTTGTAGACAGTTGTTGGGCCTCCAAGTGCAGAGGTTTGTAGAACAGCAGCAAGTTTTCCCTTAAGTGGATTACCCAAGGTTTATCGAACTCAGGGAGGAAGTGGTCAAAGGTATCCCCTCTTAAGCAACCCTGCAATCAAGATACAAGAAGTCTCTTGTGTCCCCAACACACCCAATACACTAGTCAAGTGTATAGGTGCACTAGTTCGGCGAAGAGATAGTGAAATACAAGTGGTATGGATAATAATAAGTGGTAACAGTGATAGAAGATAACTTGATGGCGTGGAAGAGACTAAAAGCAAACTGAAATAAAGATGGAAGCAAGCAAACATGTAACAGATCTAGTAGAAAACGGTGTATCAATGCTTAGAAACAAGGCCTAGGGATCATACTTTCACTAGTGAACACTCTCATATAAATATATTATTCTTTATGATACTACTCTTAACTACTCTCCGGTTGGACACTCTAATCCATGGTAGGGCTATAACAGCACACCTGAAAGTAAGCCTTTCCCATCTAGAAAACCCCACACTATCACCTTGAGCACTAGATGAGTCCAACAAACACCACAATTTCATAGAAACATCCAACTCCAAATATAGCTCATAACAAGTATTTGTAATCTCTAGCCTAAGTGCCACCATGGTGAGCACGCTCTCACTTTCACACACATGGGCAGAGCAGAGATTCATTAAAGCACTTGAGTAGCAGAATAGATCTATCGATTACAAGCTCATGATCTCAATAAGATCATGCATAGAGAGAGATGAACGCATAGCTACCGGTAGAACCCTTAGCCTCGAGAGAGAACTACTCCCTCCATATCATGGGAATCAGCAACGGTGATGGAGATGGTGGTGGAGATCGATGGAGATGGCTCCGAGGGCACTTCCCCGTCCCAGCAGGGTGCCGGAACAGAGACTTTCTGTCCCCCAAATCTCCCCTTCGGTGGCAGCGGCACCTGTGGAACTTTTCGTGGCTAGAGGCTTGATTCTTTAGGGTTTATGCATCGGGAGGCTTCTTATAGGCGAAGAGGCAAGGTCGGTGGAGTTCCAGGGGGCCCACACCACCTGGTGGCGTGGCCAGGGCTAGCCCGTGCCACCATATGGTGTGGCCAGGCCCTGGCCCTCCTCCGTCTCTGCTTTGGGCTCCATGAGTCTTCCGATAAAATAGGAATTTTGGCTTTTGTCCCGTCCAATTCCGAGAATATTAATTTTCTAACTTTCCTGGAACCAAAAACAGCAGAAAACAGGCAACTGGCACTGTGGCTCTTGTTAATAGGTTAGTCTAAGAAATCATATGAAAAGTACTCCAAAGTGTGGAAAAAACATAAGAAAGTAGATAAAACCAAGCATGGAACATCAAAAATTATAGATACATTTGCAATGTATCACGCAGCACGGCGCACGACTGACAGAGGGGGTCCACAGGTCAGTGACTCACTCTACACGAAACAGTATCTTTCAATCTGGGCGCTACGATCTAATTCTAATCCAACGGCTGAGGGTCGTCGTCGACAACGAACAGCTCCAGCGATGAGCTAAACCCAACGCGGCGGTGGGGGTCTTGCGGGGCTCACCTCGTCTCCATCTAGGCTCGGCGATAGGGGCAAACGACTTGGTAGACGACGACGAGGCGAGACGCAGTCACGGCAAGGCTTGGGGTGGTTGGAATCGATGGCGCCCTTCTCCTCTCGTAGCGGCAGACTCCGGTGCAATTCCGGTGCGATGGTGCTCGCCTTGCTCCGGGGAGAGGTCGGGAAGGTCAGTGAGGAGTGGCGAGTCGAATGGTGTGAGGAATGGAGGCTGGGGTGGCCTCCTTTTATAGCTCGGCGAGGGGACCAAGCGGTGCGGCAGTGAGCTCGACGGTGACGTCGCTACAGGCAGCTAATGGCATGGGCGAGGGTGTAGGATGGTGCGGCGCTCCCTAGCGGTTCTCACGGACTTAATGGCGTGGCGTGGGGCGCCTTGGTTTGGTCTGGCACGTGCGGCACTCTAAGCGGAGGAAGAGGTGCTTGCGGCAGCGTGCGGCAACTGCGGGTCGCGCGGCGGCGAACGGGGGTGTCTATCGGGGTGGGGTGATCATGGCGAGACTACGCATGCACGGTGAGGGCAAGGCGCGAGCTGGCGGGGCTGGTCGGGCATGGCGCACTGGCGTTCTCTGGACACGGCATAGAGAGGCAGTGCGTGGCGCGACTAGGGTGGTCCACGGCTTGGCTGGGGCTGGGCCTAGATAGGGGGTGGTGGTAGAGTGCGGTGAGGCTAGTGGACATCCTGGATGGGCGCGGGGCTGTCTGCTGCGAGCTAGCCATGGTCAGCTGGCGATGACCACAAACCGGCGGCGCTCCACTGTGCCAGAGGTGTAGGGGGAGCTGGTCTAGGGCTGGGTTAGGCTTAGGAGAGACATGGAAGTAACTAGGGGACCATTTGGTCGATGATCACTATACAGAACAGTGAAGTTAGGCTAGAGCTTATTCTGTGCATGCCAAGTGTTTGTGTTAATGGCCACATGAAATGAAGTTTGGAATTTTTGATTCAAATTTTTTGAGTGAACTTGCATTAAGCTTGAGAGTCTAGGTTTGCTTGGAAATGTCAAGTGGAATTGATTTGGTAGGTTTTTGAAAAAGTGGGATCTTAACACATACACTTGATTAAATTTTCAATTGTCCTTTAAATTTATTTGCTAGATGTTTTTGTAAGTTTGTAATGTGTGCCTTGATACACTTTTACTTTGTCTAGCAAGGGGTGAATAGAAATAGAATTGCTTCTGTTGGAAATCTTCTTGTAGGAACACCTAAAGTGGCCTAGTGGTTTAAAATGGCCAAAATGACCATTTGCTTTATTTATTCTTGTTTGATTTCTTTCTCTTTGTAATTTTCTTATAAATGGTCTAGATGATGTGGCATTCACCTTTAAACCATTTCACAACATTTAGAACAATCAAGCATGGCATATACACTCAATTCTATACTAATGCAAACACACATGCATTCATATCCATTTTTCTTAATAAAAGTTTTTGTTAATCCTAAATTGGGTGATTAGGAACTTTATAACCTTGATTATAGTTTTGCGGTGTTACATAGGGTTTCTATCGACGGTTGCAAGAAACTGTGAACCCGAAAGTGTTACTAGGCTTGCCGATACCGTGGAAACATGGCACATTTCCTAAACTGTATAGTACTGAACAGCTCATCTAGCAACAGTAGTAAATAAAGAATTAAAGCATGATATAAGTATAGGATATTAGTAAATCCCCAAACTAGTTTGTGTCCCCAAAAAATAATATGTGAATCAAGCTCATACGAATGGATGCATGGGCCCACATGTGGATACTGCAATATTCAAGGAACAAGCATCAAGTACTCGGTTCCTAGGTGGACACAAGTGGGAAGGATAAAGCCAAATCTCAACTATTGCCCACCGGTGGCGTTTTATTAGTTATATCTATTCCTAACATTGTAATTATCAAGTTGGAATTATAACCATTATAATCTCCACCATTAAGCATGCGACAGCCTCCAAACAACTATGGAACTCGATTACTCGCACCAACACATGAGCAAGCAACTATGACTTGTATGGCCAGCTATCTACCAAAACAGCGGGTAATAGGAAGTTACCAAGGCAATATAGGCTGCAAGGAGTATAAATGCTATGGAAACTAAAGCATCGCAACACGGATAGCAATAGATAAAAGTAAAGCCGTAAAGCAAAATAGGTAGAAGGGGAAGAATGTTCGCCTGGGAAATATTGCCGGCGATACATCCGAAGCACTTGTCGAAGCTCACATCAACTCAATGTACTATCCTGGAAGAAGAAAAATACTAAAAAGAAACACTAGATGTACTATTTAATATTACGGCAAAAAACCTGACATGTTCATACTATGATGCATGACATGGTAAAATGTGATTCAACTTATCCAATTTAAGAAGAATCGAAAACCTGACAATTGATTAGAAGGTTCAAATTGTTTATCTATACCACCAATTTAAATGTTGAATCAATAAGGAAAACATGGTACATGTAAGCTACACAAATTTGTAACGAGTCAGAATTAGACAAAAACATCCCGCCTAAACACTCCATATTTAATTTAGCTGAGTTGCTATTTAACCCCGAAAAAACATGATATGTATGCAAGCATGAACAGTTTAACATGCACCAAGTTATATATTATATTAATAAAAATAGGGTAGGGACAGGGTTGACACATTTGGGGGTTCAAAGAACTTCGTTTCGAAGGGGTCGGGTTCGGTCTTTGGATCCGGGATTGGGGTCTTGGCGTTCCGGTAAGGAGACCTTGTGTCCATGTCAAAGCTGTGTGGTGTCCATGTGGAAGATCTTGTTGATGGTTCTTCTAGTGATACTATGGTGCTTCAGGTTTGGGTTCAATTGTTGGTACCAGAACTTCACTTGGCAGCGGTCTTGGCATATGTCGGTCGAATCAAGACATCAGATACACAAGCCGCAACACAGGGATCAACAAGGTCCCTCGATCAAGGGGCTCGCGAGCACAATGGTGCCAAGCAGATACGAACATAGCTTGATGGAGACGCATAGTCAACATGAAAAAACAGAGAGGCAAGGAAGGGCGTTGGGTCACCACTTCAGCTAGACACGCACTTGAAACCGAAAAGCAGGCGCGGCTGCGTGGAGTCGTGCACGAGGATGAGGAGGCCATGCGGCAGCTGCACAACGATGCGATGCATCGGGTCCGGGCTAGGAGGTGCACAGCTAGGACTTGGACGTTGAGCTATCGGTTGGTGCCAAGCAGAGCAAGGGAGGTTGCAGCATCGACGCGAGCTCGAGGCGATGCAGAGCAAGGGATAGGAAGGAACCGACATTGGATCTCGTGGGCTCCATCTAGTGGCGAGGGCGCACGAGGAAGCCGATGTCAGGGCAGAGGCACTACGGCGAGGATGCAGAGGTACCATCAACGGGGCTTGAGCCGCAGGGAGCACCAAGGCGACGGCCTTGGCGAGCAACGAATGGGCAAGGCGGTGGGATCCAGAGACGACGAGGTAGAGGAGACGATAACGAGAGCTACGAGGGGTCGAGGCCGTGACAGGGAGGTTGATGCGGAGCGAGGTGGTGTTGGACCGGCGAAGAGGCGAGACAAGGTGCGGTGGTTCCTGGGGAGAGGCGGCGCTCGCGAGGCAGGAGACGCGGGATCGGCCTCTAGATGGGGAGGTGCGGATCGCGATGGGGGCGTGTGTGGTGGGGCTCACATGGGGTCATGTCGTGTTGTGTCCTAGTGTTGTGTGCAGTGCAAGCGGTGCGAGCATGTGTGTGTGTTGTGTTTTTGGTGCGGGTCGTGTGCATGCGTTGCATGGTTTGGGTGTGTGTGTGTGTGTCCACCAACTAAGCTGTGCGTGGGTGGCCGATGTGTGGTGTGAGTGTTGGTGGGTTGTGTGTGTCGGGTTGTGGTTATGGGTGTGTGCGTGAGTGTGAAGGTTCGTGTGTGGAAGCGAGGTTGGGTAGGATTAGGGTTAGGGTTTTATTAGATTGGGGGTGGCCGGCTGGGCTTTTGGGTCTGGTTGACTACCTCCCTAAAAAAAGTTTTATATATTATTATTCTGTTGTGTTATTTTAAAGGCATTTTTGTAAATAGTTTAAGACAAATAATTTGAGCATAACACAATGTTTTGATTTCAAATAAAATACAGAGTGATATAAAACAAAGTAGGTTTTTCCAAAACTATTTTTGAGATAAACATATGCATGATGTCATGATGATGCACAAAATGAAATAATAAGCAATTTTCTAAGTCGTATTTTTCTGGGGTGCTACAACAAGACTCCAAAATGGCTCGACATTTTGTTTGTTGTCATCTTCATCAATAGTTGAAATACCCTTGGTCGCCTGCCAGATATCAATATTCCCATGGTGATTGATCACAATGGTAAGGCTGTTCTGGGTAGCTATCTGAGCATACGACATCTTCAAGTTCTCGACACGTTTCTGAAGTTCCTTGGCCTTGTCCCTCATCTCAAAGGAAAAAATCTTGTCTAGGTTAGACAGATTAACTGGTTCACCTGTTTGTTCAAGAAATTGTTTAATAGCTCCAAATTTCATCGTTTTTATCATCGTTTTTCCTTTTGTTTATTGCCGGATTTCACTGAAGATTACCCCTTTCTACTAACATTAACATCGCAATTAGCGAATTCTTGGTTTCTTAAGATGGTTTTCAGGCAATGAACATTTATGAAAGATCTAATAGAATGTATGGGCTAATTACACCTAAAGAAGCAAATCCCCAATTGGAGCCCCTTTCATAGGAGGCGTATAGAGTGCATAACAACCATCAGTACGGTAAGGATGCACCCGTACTACCTGCCGCCAGCTCCGTTATATCAATACAAGAAACTTTCGTGAAGGTGAGATGACAAAAAATAGAACACAGCCTCCACAAACTCATATAGAGAGGGAAAGATCAGATCTAGAGAAGGAGAAGAACCCTGTCTCATTCTTCAGTGATCTCTAGCCTCTAAATCATCCACTCCACCATCATCCCCATTGTTACTTAGAGAGAGATAGGAGATTGCCACTTGTAAGATTAGGGTTTGATACTTTGATCTACCTTTGGTTTGTATTTGATTGGATTTTCACTGGTATTGTGGCTTGCTTGATAACTCTGCGATGATTCCCGTGTGCAATACAAGTATGCCTTTGATTTATCTTCCTCTCATGTCTGAGTAAATACCCATAGACGTGGGAGATGTAGGGGATTGGTGAGATGTGATGTGCCTTCCTAGATTCCATCCATTTGTGATTGTTGTAGTGATTATTCAATTGCGATAATGATTATCTATGGTCTCCTAATGATTGTTGTATAATTTAAGGGCCCGGGTAACATGATATAAAGATGTGATAGGTATGAGCTTGTATGCTAGTGAATCAGCGACCCCCGAGTGACACGGACGATATCACTGAGGAGCTAGCATTACTCGAGGACAAAAAGAAACCATCAATATTAAAGGCTTGATCCGGTCGGAAGACCTTATTTAATGTGCTGACCATGGTCGTGGTAACAGGCACATGGTCATTGGGGCTGGGAGGAATTAGCCATGTGGACTTCCAGCTCGTATACGGGTTGCTTGCCTACTCACTTATAAATAAGAAATATCACAATTACTTATCTCTCTTTATTCATCTGGCACTTTCACTATCTCCATGAACTGTTTCTCTCCACGCCTAACTTCTCATCTGTAGGAACTCCAAACACCTTTCTTGTCTTTACTTATATGCAAATTAATTCTTATTTTTCCTTACGCAATATTCCTCTATCGTTTACTCACCACTTTCCACCGTCAACAATTCAGTGAATTCACTCAGGACCGGTGACACCTTGTGTGCGACAGAAAGGTCGCATAAAAACAGTTACCTAGGATCCTTATTGGGATCGATATAAAAACTAGAATTAATACTTCCGTGAAAACATTCTTTGACGAACATGTGCACTTGTAGGCCATCACTAGCGAAAGTCATGGAACAAATCTCCGACTGTGACAAGTCGACTGGTGTGGGACTTGGAAGAAGATGCATCCAGAATGTTGAGGGGTCCTGTGAAAAGACAATGATTAGAAAATCTGACAAAAATAGTTAGAAAATTTCAAAGACAATGCAAGGATTTGACATGGGCAAAATACCAAAGATGTTATCATCAACTTTGGTCTTATCCTCCCTCAAACTACAGAGTTCTTCTTGGAGTGCATGGGTGATGTCACCCTTCCTATTCATTTCCGCCTTCAAATCTTTGATCTCTCTGTCTTGGAGGGCAATGGTTCAGTCAATATGTTCAAGCTCTTTTCATGCTCGTCATTGAGTTTCTCAAGTTTAGCATGAAGGTCGGTGTTCTCCACCTCAAAGACCTTGAAGTTGTTTGCCTCCTACACCATGTTGCAAGATTGCTTCAGTAATCCTGGTATTGCAAAAGGATAGTCGAATTACAATTCAAAAAACAAACAAAAAACAAAAAAGAGAGACGGAAAAGTATGCCTTCTTCCTCGTCCTTCTCCACTTTCAACTTGGTATTTTCAAGTCAGAGAGATTTGATCTCTCTTCGTTTGTTGCAGATGTTCTTCAATAGTTCTTAGTTGTAACAAGTAACTTTCTATAAGTCAGAATAATAACCAGAGTCAGAAGACTACTAAAGACTCAGGTTGTTACTTTAACTAAGTGAAAATTTAGCATGAGCCTTGGTGGGCTACAATACTTCGTTCTTTGGCATCCTACAAAGAATCAACTCAGATTTTGCGCTCCTATATCCTATCTTACTTCATGCTTGGGGGATAGAGGATCTAATATAAAGACAATAAAAAAGAGTGGGTTAAAAACACTTACGATATAATCACGATGCAGCTCTGTGAGGCTGGTATGTATCTCTCTAGAGTTTTTTTCGATCAAGTTTAAGGACTGGATTTTTGAAGGTCGAATTCTGCTAGCCCTTATCATTAGTTCTAGAATATGAATTTGACCTAGCAAATCCTCAATCTTCGCATCCTCAACATCTTGTGTTGCTTCTTCGGCAGATGATTTTATGGCTTCCGGGCAAGAGCTAGCAAGCATTTGGATTTCTTCAGTGTTCTTCCTAGTGTGAACAAGGCTGACAGCACCGAGATTCTTCAAAATATTGTCGGCAAAAGTGCTAGCCGAGGGATCATTACCCTTAGAGGGTTCACCCTTATAATTTCCCGTGCCACCAGTAGTGGCGTCGGTTTGTGAACTTGGGTTCACTGGCTCTTCATATTGAGCCTCAACATCTCTAGCACGTGGAGACGGAATATCCTCCGACGATGATGATGTGTTGGGGTTGGGAGTCAGAGACACTGTTGCTAGTGAAGTTAGATTTAACTTCTGCTGGCGCAGGGTCTTTTCAGGTTTCCCCTTCCCCTTCGCTAACAGTTTATCTTTGTATCGTAAAAATACAAGTCATTAAAGAAAATCTTACTTCTTGATGACCAGCAACATGTAGGGTCCTCGGATTATTCCTTTGAGAATCCCTATTATGCACACTACCACGATCCCATGACCAGTCAATCATGGCACATAATCGAGAAGTATCAAAGTAAACATCCAATACTTAAGCGGATACAAGTCATACCTTAACTCCATTATGGCTACATCAATTCAACACCAGCCATACTTCATCAAACGTATAGCCCGAGCCATGCCTTAAAATACAGGCAACTGACTAGGAAAACGTCCTATCTCGCATAGCCATAAACATCACCTTCTTCTTCACAATACTCACGAATTTGGCCAAGTTAATAGCCAGGGACAATGCTAGTTAGTAATTTGAATGTACTCGCAAACCACCTTAAGATAATAACAAATAGAGGATATGTAATATGGCTGTGGTAGTAGGAGGGCTCTATGAGAGGTTCTTTTCTAAATTAGTTACTCTTGAAGATATAGCATCTACATATCTTTGTTGAAAAATTTTGTAAAACATTTTGGAAACCATTTTGAAAAGTTTTGTAAAACACTAGGATTGGGTCACCCTATTTCATCTCATGGTCCTCAACTGACCAAACCTTCCATCTTCCGTGATCCTTCAGATCACCTCACCTTCCCTGGTGTCCTTTGAAAACACTTTCTTTTCCGCGATCTTTTCTTAAAACAAAACCAGCACCACTCTACAGCAACCTTCCCAACCATCCTTGACCGTGGACACGGCTATTTGAATAGATTTATACTCTGCAGAGGTTGTACACTTTACCCACACCATCCGGGTACACTACCCTGATCACCTACGGATCATGGGTCGAGTAACCGATCAAGACTCTCTAGATGCCACTCTAGTATAGGCCCTACCCTATGAGTTGTTCCCCTCAACATCGAGACGTTTGGGCCAAGGACCAACTGGAGCGCAATCCAACTCCTCCAGAGTGGGCACTTTCAATGAGAGGCTCATAATATCGTATGACTAATACCTAGGGCAGTTCGCAATTCCTCGAGGTGACTGTCTAACAGTTGACCCTTTCTGTAAAGGAAACCCAGCATTAGAGGGAGCTGATCCCTTATAAGTAGTTGTGAGAATTCTCACAACATAGTAGAAAACTTCAAGTCTAGCCCTGTCCCATTCCAGAGTAATGTGGTTGCATGGGTGAAATGTTCTAACAAAACTACAAAGAAACAAGTGCTTTTTCGTAACCATTTTTTCCTCCAGCCTCTTTTGTGAAACAAAAAACTTTTTCTTTCTCAAAATTCTCTTGGTAGGTCAGACCTCACCAAGGTTTTATCATAAAACATTTTGTAAAACTTTTCCAGGGTCTTCCCATCCTATAGTTTTGCTTTAGCTAAAACTGGGTCTCCAAAGGGGTAAGGTGTTATACACCATGTACCATACTAGCGACAAGTAGGTGTCATAAAGGGGGTTTTACTTAGTAGTACACATGTGTAATGGTTTGGAGGAGCCAAGACACTACCAGATATAGGTCATCAACACAATAAAGCAATGCAGTATTCATAAACAGTAGGTAAAACATGCATAACTAAAACAATAGGACAAGGCTTATGAGCCAGAAGGTGGCTTTCCTAAGATTAGAAAACTAGCAATATATGTCCCTAGACTTCCTCTTATAATATCATAATAACCAATAATAATTATCATCTTCTTCTGGTCTCCAATATAATCGCATCTATCGTCGTTATGGATCACATGCAAGCAAACAGAGCCACAATCAACACAAGGCGTACAAGCATCATTACAATTCAGCAAACAAACATCCAACACCTCATTCACTTCTGTAGGTTTTGATAGATTAGGTTTGTTGCAATTGGAAAAGCTTTGTTTGCATTTGTAGAATTTCTTTTATGAATTAATTGCCAAAATCCACCTAATAAAGGGTTTTTGGACTAGGTCTTGGGTCTATATGATATTTGTTGGGTTTGCAGCATAGAAAACAAAAAAATTCCTACGATGGGAACTATTATATGACAAGATCTATCTACTAGATACAAGCAATGGGTGGATATACATCCATAGAGAATATACCCTCGAAGACCGACAAAGTGTAATGATATGGAACTCGTGGATGACGTAGTCGAATGCTTGCCGATCTCAAGATCGTGTGGAAGTCCTAGCGCCACAAATCAGCAGCGCATCCCTCCTCGCACACTAATTCGGACCGCCGAACAACCTCCACCTCCTCGCTCCAACGATGCAGCAGAAGCAGCAACTCCTTCTAGACGAAATGCCACCTGGAACATGTATCTCGCTAATCCGAGACCATGGGGGAATAATTCTAGAGGGGGAGAGAGATCCTTCATGAGGAGGTGTGCTTTGAGAGGGAGGAGAGGGGGGCCTTTTATAGGAGAGGGGGTATGGCCCCCTCCCAAGGCCGGTGCCCATGGTGGGTTCCCCCACCTCTCCTCATTCATGTGGTGGAAGCTCCACTCACATCAATTTTGCCTCCACTCAAAATCCCACTCACAAGCATTAAATTTCCACTAAATTTAATGCAACTCTCATTTAATAAAACTCTTTTATTTATTTTATTCAGAATTTTGTTAATTACTTTAATTAACAAACATTCACATAAAACCCCCTACAACATTTCAATATAACATGCAGAACCAATTTAAACAATTTGACCCGAATCAAGATCGGTGTCCATTGAAATAATTCCAACGCTTTGCAATTTTTTCGTCTAGAACATATTTGCTCCAAATGGTGTTGGTAACCCTTAAGTGTGTCACCCTACGGTTTGCGAATAATGCAGGCATGATCGAGACCCCTCTTAGATCAATAATCAGAAGCAGGACTAGAGATCCATACTAACTCCCACACATTCCGATGACTTTTGTGATCTAGGGAACCTTTAACGATCGTAACTAAATCCCTTTGTCTTGCGATATATTACATGTTCAATATTTGATCATCAGTATCTCAATACCTAGTTTGATCTTGTTACCGACATGCACTCTTTTCTCGTTCCCGTGATATAACATGGTAGTGATCACATCACTTGCTTGCAAGCTATCTTAATGTGATATCACCGAGAGGGTCTAGAGTATATATATCCGTCATTGGGATTGACAAATTCCACTCTTGATCCATGAGCCTCAACATAACACCTTTGGAGTACCCAAACCCATCTTTATAGTCACCCTGTTACGGTTTGACATTTGATGTTATGAAAGTATTCTTTCGGTGTTAGCAATTAACATGATCTCATATAAGGATAAAGATTACTTCATATGATGTTATAGCAATATAAACATAATGAATTTGATCATAATGCTATACTTCAGATGAATGTTCATCACATTATTCACCAATGTTGTGACCACGTTATTAACAACATCGAATGTCCATGATCAGGAAACCTTGATCATCCTATTCATCAACGAGCTAGTTTATAGAGAGGTATAACTATGAACTTTCTATTTGTTTATAAAACACAGATGTATTAAGATTTCCATATTAATACAATTACGGAATGCAAAATAAACATCTATCATATACTTGGAATACATATAATACCAACGTTATTATTGCCTCTCAGGACATATTCCCTTCAGTCTCCCACTTGCACGAGAGACAGTAATCTAGTTTACATAGTGATAAATCTAACACCGATGGAGTTCTGGTGTTGATCATGTTTTCCCCTAGGGAGAACTTTAGTCAACAGATCTACTATGTTTAGGTCCATGTGTACTTTATAAATATTTATACCTCCATCCTTGACATGCTCGTGGATGGAGTGAAACCGGCGCTTAATATGCTTGGAATTCTTGTGAGACCTTGGTTCCTTGGCATTGGTTATGGCTCCATTGTTTTCACAATAAATCACCATTGGGTCCAACACACTAGGAACCACACCTAGTTCCCTTATGAACTCATTCATCCAAACCGCTTCCTACGCCGCTTATGAAGCAGCAACATATTCTACCTCCGTTGTTGATCCAGCCACCACAGGTTGTTTGGAATTCCTACAAATAACTGTTGCTCCGTTCAAGAGAAATATGTATATGGATTGAGACTTAGAGTCATTCGGATTTGTGTCAAAGCTAGCATCAACATAAAACTTAGCGACTAGCTCTTCTTCACCTCCGTATATAAGAAACATATCCTTAGTTCTTATTAAGTACTTAAGGATATTCTTGACTGCTATCCAGTGTTCTAAACCTAGATCAGATTGGTACCTACTAGTCAAACTAATAGCATGTGCCACATCCAGTCATGTACATAGTATGGCATACATTATAGAGCCTATGGCTGAAGCATACGGGACCTTATCCATTATCTCTCTTTCTTCCGTCGTAGCCGGACTTTGAGTCTTACTCAATTTCTTTTCTTGCAACATAGGTAAGAACCCCTTCTTACTTCTGTCCATACTAAACTTCTTTAATATCTTATCAAGGTATGTACTTTGTGATAGCCCAATTAGCCGCCTTGATCTATCTCTATAGATCTTAATGCCTAATATATATGATGCTTTACCAAGGTCCTTCATCGAAAATTTGTTGTTTAGATAACTTTGAACACTATTTAAAAGATCTATATCATTTCCAATCAATAATATGTCATCCACATATAATATTAGAAATGCCACATTTCTCCCACTCACTTTCTTGTAAATACAAGCCTCTCCATAAGTTTGGACAACTCCAAACTCTTTGATCACCTCATCAAAGCAGAGATTCCAACTCCGGGATGCTTGCTTCAGTCCATAGATGGATCGCTGAAGCTTGCATACCTTATCAGCATCCTTAGAATCGACAAAACCCGTAGGTTGTATCATATACAACTCTTCTTCAATATTACCATTGAGGAACCCAATTTCAACATCCATCTGCCATATTTCATAATCGAAATATGCAGGAATTTCTAAGACAATCCTAACCGACTTGAGCATCACTACGAGAGAGAATGTCTCATCATAGTCAACTCCTTGAATTTGTCGAAATCCCTTTGCGACATGTCAAGATTTATAGATGATCAAGTTACCATCAGCATTAGTTTTTCTTTTGAAAATCCATTATTCTCAATAGCCTTTCAGTCGTGAGGTCTGTCTACCAAGGTCCAAACTTGGTTTTCGTACATGGATTCCATCTCGGATTTCATGGCTTCTAGCCATTTGTTGGAATTCGGGCTCATCATCGCTTCTTCATACGTCACAGGGTCATCTATTTCATCAACCATGAAATTCATAACAAGATTTCCATACAGTTTAGGAGTTGCACGTGTCTTGCTTGACCTGTGAGGTTCGATAATGTCCTCTTTCGTAGTTTCATGATCATTATCATTAGTTCCCTCTTCATTCGGTGAAGTCAACCCCATAACAATTTCTGGTGCTACGCCACTCGCCGTTTCATGAAGAGAAGGTTCAATAACCTCTTCAAGTTCTACCTTCTGACTACACATGCCTTTCGCGAGAAACTCTTTCTCTAAAAAGGTCCACTCTTGGTAACAAAAACCTTGCCCTCGGATCTGTGATAGAAGGAATACCCAATTGTTTCTTTAGGGTATCCTATGAAAACACATTTTTCTGCTTTGGGTTCGAGTTTATCAGGTTGAAGTTTCTTCACATAAACATCGCAACCCCAAACTTTAAGAAATGATAGCTTAGGTTTGTTTCCAAACCACAATTCATACGGTGTCATTTCAATGGATTTAGATGGTGCCCTATTTAAAGTAAATACAGTAGTTTCCAGTGCATAACCCCAAAATGACAGTGGCAAGTCAGTCAGAGACATCATAGATAGAATCATATTCAATAAAGTATGATTATGACATTCCGACACACCATTACCTTGTGGTGTTCCGGCAGGTGTGAGTTGTCAAACAATTCAACAAACTCTCATGTGTCCGCTAAACTCGTAACTAAGATACTCACCTCCACGGTAAGACCGCAGAAATTTAATCTTTCTATTATGATGATTTTCCACTTCACTCTGAAATTCCTTGAACTTTTCAAAGGTTTCACACTTGTGTTTAATCAAATAGATATACCCGTATCTACTCAAATCATCCGTGAAAGTAATAAAATAACGATATCCATGCTGACTCGTGTACTAACGAGCTCGTTGGGGAACCCCAAGAGGAAGGTATGATGAGCACAGCAGTAAGTTTCCCTCAGTTATGAAACCAAGGTTATCAATCCAGTAGGAGCAAGTAAACACCCCAAAGGTGAAGCTAGCTGAACTTTTGCAGGGCGCACTACCAGTGCCAGCAACAACGTGGAGACCTGCACAACACAACCACAGAACTCTGTCCCCAACTTGCGATGGGGTTATCAATCTCATCGGTTTTGCTGAAAAC
The DNA here is from genome assembly GCA_910589775.1 of Avena eriantha. Classification (NCBI taxonomy): domain Eukaryota; kingdom Viridiplantae; phylum Streptophyta; class Magnoliopsida; order Poales; family Poaceae; genus Avena; species Avena eriantha. The sequence continues at coordinate 424,058,944 of OU342743.1, forward strand.
AAAGGATTAAACGTATCGAATGGAAGGAAGTAATACTTTTCAGAAAGTAAACACAAAGCAGTAAATAGTTGATTGTAGATTGAATGTAAAAGAAAGGACCGGGGTCCATAGTTCACTAGAGGTGGCTCTCCTTAAGATAGATAACACGTTGGGTGAACAAATTATAGCAGGGCAATTGACAAACATCGAGAAAGCATACAAGCATATAGTACTCATCTTGACTCCTTTGAGATTCGATTGGGCATTACAACATTATACATAGACCACCATCCAACTGCATCTATGACTAATAAATCCACCTTCAGGTTATCATCCGAACCCCCTCCAGTATTAAGTTGCAAGCAACGGATAATTGCATTACGAATTGCGTGTAAAGTAAACAATATGATTGTTCTATGAACAAAGGATTGTTGTTTTCTCCCTAGTAGCAACAACACATCTAGTACCTTAGAGATTTTTGTCACTTCACCAGATTACTAGAGGCATGAACCCACTATCGAGCATAAATACTAACTCTTCGAGTTGCTAGCATCTACTTGGCCAAGATAGCTACTAACAACAAAAAGCATGCAAGATCACAAATAACAAAGACATGATAGAATCAATAATGAATCTGAAATAGCATCTCAATATCCATCAGATCCCCGCAAACACAACATGCAGAATTACAAATAGATGATCTTGATCATGAACGGAGCGCACAAGATCTAAACATGATAGCATAAAGGAGGAGAACCAGCCATCTAGCTACTACATGGACCCGTAGTCTAGAGATGAACTACTCACGCATCACACCGGAGGCTTGCATGGTGATAAAGAAGGCCTCCAGAGTGAATTCCCCTCTCCGGGAGGGTGCCGGGAAGAGCTTCAGATCCCTCCTGATCTAGTGATGGAGATGACGGCAGGTATAGACTCTTTCGTGGATTTTTGATCGGGTTCCTAGGGTTTTTGTATCAGAGGCAATATATAGGCGAAAGGAGAGGCCGAGGGGGAGCCTGGGGCGGCCAGACCACCCCTGGCGCGGGCGAGGCCTGGCCACGCGACCAGGTGGTGTGGCCGGGCCCTAGCCCCTCTCTGTCTCGTATTCTGGCTCCAGGTGTCCCTCGGTAAAATAAAGACTTGGGATTTTATCCTGTCCAATTCCGAGAATATTCATTTTCTGACTTTCGTGGAACCAAAAACAGAAGAAAACAGGTAGCTGGCACTGTGGCTCTTGTTAATAGGTTGGTCCAAGAAATCATCTGAAAAGTACTCCAAAGTGTGGACAAAACACAAGAAAGTAGATAAAACCAAGCATGGAACATCAAAAATTATAGATACATTTGCAATGTATCAACATCCCAAAGCTTATCTCCTTCTCGTCCTTGACTAGGTAAGTGATAAAAAGAAAGAATAATTTTTGAGTTGACATGCACCATCATAAACTTGATCAAAGTATTTATAAAACATTCAAAGCTGGGATCATAGTACTTCAATTATAACATGAAATACAAAGTTCTAGCAATAAGACAAAGAAACTATGTTGCAACATGAAAAGGCACAAACAAAAGACTAATGAATAACAATGCTTTGCAAGAAGTTTGTTTGTTTCACATAAAGAAAACATAGCATAGTGGCATTCAGCTTGTCCCTCATAGAGTAGCAAACATAAATGCATAGGACACCTTCAAAGTTTATAAGAGTGACTAGATGCAAATAGTTTAAAACAAGCAATATCAAAGTATGCATCAATAAATAAGTCTTGGGACAATGCACATAGAACTAAGAATGGCCACTATGCTCTCAAAGTAAGTGCATAAAGATAGAAGGTGGAGACTCAATATAAAAGTGGAAGAAAGGCCTTCATAGAAGGAAGTAGAGATTCAAGTTTCATAAAGAGCTTCCAAAAATTATGGTACTTAATAGCTTTCAGCTCTCATTGCCCCTATCATAAGAATCTTGTAGTGATTAAGGTTAAAGTGAACAAACTATGGTGTATATGCTTGACGAAGTATAAGTTGGAAATCTCACGTCCCTTGAATACGAGGGCCGCTCCTCATGCTACTCAAGTTTAGTCACCGGTAAGTTCTTTTCATCGTAAGTACATGTGTATCATAGAGAACCACCAACGAGGTACTCCTTGCCCGATGATACGGACGAATCCCCATATCAAAATGACAAGGCAAACAGACAACGAGTGTCTCAGCAGTCTTCTTATTTACCATGGGAATATGGTGCTTTTTTCTCTCTTTCCAGTTTTCATAATCTTTTTTTTCTTTTTCTCTTTTTTCTCAATATCAAACTCTTTTTTTATAAGAAGAATGCTTCATAGACAGCTCATTATGGTTACACTGCAGGTTTCCACCATGTCAGCATGGATTAGACCAGCGGCCCAGGCATTTCTCTAAAACATATACATAACTCCATGGACTTACAAGCTCCCCTTTCATTTCACACCGACGACATCCATAGACAAAAGAGCATGATATCAACCAGGTACAAAGTACCAGTGCAATGTTGAAAGTGTTCCCCATGACAGCATGGTTCTGCTAATCCCCAACAAATAAGTGCAAGCATATACAACACAGACGACACAATGGTTCAAGTTTATTAAGGGCAAGAAAACTAAAATGTGCCATCAAGTTCGTGAGAGCTTTAATAACTAGTTTTCTCATAACAAGTTTAATTTGCAAGGTAGATAAAAACATGAATATACTTGGAATAGCATATGCTAGTAGGTAGGTATGGTGGACTCTTTGGAATAACTTGGTTTAGGGGGTTGGATGCATGAGTGGAACTCATACTTGGTTGTGGAGGCTAGCAAAAGACTGGAAGCGACAAACTAAGAGAGCAATAATGGCCATAATCATGTAGAGCGACAAAACATCATTGATCAAAGCATAAAGTGATACTACAAGTTGAAAACTAAAGGATCATCAAGGCTATGGTGACTTTGGATAGTCATATCATGGTGTGATCATGCGCCAAGTCAACCCAAATAAAGCATCAAAGGAGAATACCACAATACTATGCTTTAATATGCTAAAACAATGCATGATTCTTCCAAGGCACATTAAGAAATCTCAATTTTTTATAAAAAGTCATGGTACAGCAAAGAATATTAAGCATAAACCCAAAACAATATCAAGCATGGCATGACAAAGCATAGGCCATAGTCAAAAACAAACTCTCTTTACCACTTAAGCATGAACTTTCCTACTCTTTTCCAATCTAAACCAAAATATTTGAAAACCAATGTATGAAAGATGGGGTCCAACCAATTTATTCAGCAAACTAAGAAAACCAAGCAAACGAAAAACCAAAACGAAAACGAAAAAGAAGACGCGCCAAGAAAAACACAACTATGCATGAAACAAGAAAAATGAAGCGTTTGGAAGAAACCTGGGATTTTTATTGATGAAGAGGGGGATGCCCTTGGGCATCCCCAAGCTTTGACGCTTGTACTTCTTGGATATTTCTTGGGGTGACACGTGTGGCATCCCCAAGATTGAGCTTTAGTCCATCATTCATCTCATTACTCGTTCCTTCCATACACCTGGAATTTTTTCCTTCACACAAAACTTCACACAATCTTTATTAGCAATATTAGTGCACTCAAGATAATAAGTCTTTAGGTTCAGTTCTAACACCAATAAAACTTCCATTAAAACACTATATACTGTATCACTTCCCTCAAAAATCTCAATTCCCCAAAAGAACTCAAAAAGGAACCAACAAGAAGCAAATGCAGAAAATGGCAGAAATCTGTCAAAACAGACCAGCAGGTAAAGACGAATTTTTTCGAAGACCTTCTGGTTCTCAAATCAAAAAGTGTTGAACTAACGAAAGTTAGATAACAACCGGTAGCAGAAGCAAAAAAAATTCATGCCTCAAAAGGACATACGGAGATTTTACACGAATGTTTACGGTGAAGCACAGAAATCTGTTTCAGGACAACAACTTTCCCAATCATTACTTCTCTCTCATTAGAGGTTACTCTTGGCACAAAAATCAAATAAAAAGGATAAGGAGTGGTTATTACAGAGGTAATAACTTCCAAGACTCATCTAAAACTTTTGGGTTATCTCCCAATAAATACTTTTCTTTAATGCCTTTAAGTTAGGCATAAGAATCAAGTGTTCTGAAATGAAGAAACATTAAGAGCAAATTTTGTTTTCATAGGAGAGGCAAAAGAAGGCTTCTCTATATTCTTAGGGAAGTGTTTTATACCTTTCTTGAGTGGGAGTTGATATTTAATGGTGCCTTCTTTCATATCAATAATGGCACCAACAGTTCTAAGAAAAGGTCTTCCCAAAGTAATAGGACAAGAAGCATTGCATTCAACATCCAAAACATAGAAATCAACCGGGACATAGGCATTGTTAACCATAATAAGAACATCATTAATACTCCCCATGAGTTTCTTTTTAGCATTATCATCAAGTGGGACATTCAAATAATAATCTTCAAGTGGTGGCAAATCAAGCATATCATAAATCCTTCTAGGGATAATAGAAACACTACTATCAAGATCACATAAAGCTTTAAAATCAAAATCATTCACTTTCATATTAATGATGGGTTCCCAACCATCTTCTTATTTTATAGGAATAGAAGCTTTATGTTTCATCTTTTCTTATTTAATCTTTATGAGAGCATCAGTAATGTGTTTTGTAAAGGCCATATTCATAGCACTAGCATTAGGACTTTTAGCAAGCTTTTGTAGGAACTTAATAACTTCAGAGATATTGCAACCATCAAGATCAAAACCATAATTATCATTTAAAGTAGTAGAGTTATTACTAGCCTCAACACTAGTGGTAGTGATAGTAGAAACACTAATGTTTCTAGCAATTTCATCTTCTCTTTCCCACTTAGCATGCAATTTAGCTAATAGTCTAACATTTTCATCAATTCTTACTTGTATGGCATTAGTGGCTGCAAAGGGATTATCATTAGTTTTAGGTTTAGTAGCCATTTTATTAATCAATTAAGATTTAGCTTTAGACAAAGATGATATATTTCTTTCAGCATTAGAAAGTTTCAATTATAAACTAGGAATTTCCCTATTTAGACTCTCAAGTAGATGGCTAATGTTCTTCAAAATGGTAGATTGTTCCTCCATAGTTTTAGTAAATAGTTTATTTTCCTCATATTGCATTTGCATGAAGTTCTCAGTGGCTCTTTCAACTTCTAAAATTCTTCCTTCACTAGGTAATCCCGGTTTACCATTATAACCATAAGTATTATTAGGAGGGTAGGGCCTATAATTGTTATTACCATAAGCAGTGTTGCCAAAATTATTATTTCTTATAAAGTTCACATCGACTTGCTCTTCTTGAGCAACCAAAGAGGCTAAAGGAACATTATTTGGATCAATATGGGCTTTCCCATTAACAAGCATAGACATGATAATATCAATCTTATCACTCAAGGAGGAGGTTTCCTCAACAGAATTTACCTTCTTACCTTGTGGAGCTCTTTCAGTATGCCATTCGAAGTAATTAACCATCATATTATCCAAAAGCTTTGTTGCAGCACCCAAAGTAATGGTCATAAAGGTACCTCCAGCAGCAGAATCCAATAGGTTTCTTGAAGAATAGTTCAATCCTTCGTAAAAGGTTTGGATGATCATCCAAGCAGTAAGTCCATGAGTGGGAAAAGTCTTTACCAAAGATTTCATTCTTTCCCAAGATTGAGCAACATGTTGATTATCAGATTGTTTAAATTTCATTTTTTCACTTCTCATAGATATAATCTTAGCAGGAGGATAGTATTTTCCAATAAAAACATCTTTGCATTTAGTCCAAGAATCAATACTATTCCTAGTCAGGGAATTTAACCATTCTTTAGCTTTTCCTCTCAAGGAGAAAGGAAACAATTTAAGCTTAATGATATCTCCATCTATAGCCCTATGCTTTTGCATGTCACAAAGTTCAACAAAGTTATTTAGATGAGAAGCAGCATCTTTATTACCAATACCGGAAAATTGTTCTCTCATAAAAAGATTGAGTAAAGCAGGTTTTATTTCAAAGAAGGTAGCTTCAGGAACAGGTGGAGCAATAGGTGTGCTCATAAAATCATTGTTGTTAGTGCTAGTGAAGTCACACAACTTAGTGTTTTCAAGAGTAGTCATTTTTTGTGTTTTTAATAAAGAAAGCAAACTTGTAAAACTATTTTTTTCTGTTTTTGATAAAGAAACAAGCAAACAAAGCAAAAGTAAACAAAGAAAAACAAAAACAACAAAGTAAAGAGATTGGTTATGAGGGACTCCCCTTGTGAAGATGTCCTTGACTCCCCGGCAATGGCGCCAAAAAAGTACTTGCAGACTCTTGTACTGACGAGCTCGTTGGGGAACCCCAGGAGGAAGGTATGATGAGCACAGCAGTAAGTTTCCCTCAGTTATGAAACAAAGGTTATCAATCCAGTAGGAGCAAGTAAACACCCCAAAGGTGAAGCTAGCTGAACATTGGCAGGGCGCACTACCGGTGCCAGCAGCAACATGGAGACCTGGACAACACAACCACAGAACTCTGTCCCCAACTTGCGATGAGGGTGTCAATCTCACCGGTTTTGCTAAAAACAAAGGATTAAACATATCGAATGGAAGGAAGTAATATTTTGCAGAAAGTAAACAAAAAGCAGTAAATAGTTGATTGTAGATTGAATGTAAAAGAAAGGACCGCGGTCCATAGTTCACTAGAGGTGGCTCTCCTTAAGATAGATAACACGTTGGGTGAACAAATTACAGCGGGGAAATTGACAAAAAATCGAGAAAGCATACAATCATATACTATCTTGACTCCTTTGAGATTCGATTGGGCATTACAACATTATACATAGACCGCCATCCAACAGCATCTATGACTAATAATCCACCTTCAGGATATTATCCGAACCCCCTCTAGTATTACGTTGCAACGGATAATTGCATTACGAATTGCTTGTAAAGTAAACAATACGATTGTTCTATGAACAAAGGATTGTTGTTTTCTCCCTAGTAGCAACAGCACATCTAGTACCTTACAGATTTCTGTCACTTCCCGAGATTACCAGAGGCATGAACCCACTATCGAGTATAAATACTAACTCTTGGAGTTGCTAGCATCTACTTGGCCAAGATAGCTACTAACAACGGAAAGCATGCAAGATCACTAATAACAAAGACATGATAGAATCAATAATCAATCTGAAATAGCATCTCAATATCCATTGAATCCCCGCAAACACAACATGCAGAATTACAAATAGATGATCTTGATCATGAACATAGCTCACAATATCTAAACATGATAGCATGAACTAGCCATCTAGCTACTACATTGACCCGTAGTCTAGAGATGAACTACTCACGCATCACACCGGAGGCTTGCATGGTGATGAAGAAGGCCTCCAGTGTGAATTCCCCTCTCCGGGAGGGTGCCGGGAAGAGCTTCAGATCCCTCCCGATCTAGGGATGAAGATGACGGCGGCTACAGACTCTTTCGTGGATTTTTGTTCGGGTTCCTAGGGTTTCCGTATCAGAGGCAATAAATAGGCGGAAGGAGAGGCCGAGGGGGTGCCTGGGGCGGCCAGACCACCCCCTGGCGCGGGCCAGGCCTTGCCGCGTGGCTAGGTGGTGTGGCCGAGCCCCAGCCCCTCTCCATCTCGTATTCTGGCTCTAGGTGTCCCTCGGTAAAATAATGACTTGGGCTTTTGTCCCGTCCAATTCCGAGAATATTCATTTTCTGACTTTCCTGGAGCCAAAAACAGCTGAAAACAGGCAGCTGGCACTTTGGCTCTTGTCAATAGGTCAGTCCAAGAAATCATATGAAAAGTACTCCAAAGTGTGGAAGAAACACAAGAAAGTAGATAAAACCAAGCATGGAGCATCAAAAATTATAGATACATTTGCAACGTATCAATCCACCTCGCACCAACACACTCATTGGACTAGATTCATCAGTATGTATGATTTCCAATAAATCTATCACCCGTTCCATTGAACCGGAAAATGGTGTTCTAGTCATCTTGCCCATAATGCATGGCTCACATGTATCAAATGATTGAAAATCAAGTGATTCCAAAAGTCTACCAGAATGGAGTTTCTTCATGCACTTAACGTCAATATGACCTAGACGATAATGCTACATATATGCAAATATATCATCATCAAGTTTAATCCTGTTACCATCAATATTATGAATATGCGTAACACTATTATCGAGATCCAACAGAAATAAACCATTCATCACAGGTGCATGACCATAAAAGATATCATTCATATAAATTGAACAACCATTGTTTTTGGACTTAAATGAATAACCACTTCGCATCAAACACGATTCGGATACAATTTCATGCTCAGTTCAGGCACCAAATAACAATTATTCAGATTTATAACTAATCACATCAACTCTTGATCCATTGCCAACATGCATCTTGACCTCAGCCCTTTCTAGCGGTCACTTGTTCCATAGCCCCTGATTCGAGTTACATATATTAGCAAACGATCTAGTATCAAATACCTAGGTGCTACTATGAGTACTAGTCAAGTACGCATCGATAACTTGTCTATCACATATACAAGTTTTCCTATTTGGCCTTCTTGTCCGCCAAATACTTGGGGCAGTTGCACTTCCAATGGCTAGTCCCCTTACAATAATAGCACTTTGTATCAGACTTAGGGCCAGCTCAGGATTTCTTTTCATGCGTGGAAATCGATTTGCCGCCCTTCTTTCCCTTCGATTTATCCTTCTTATCTTTCTTGAAACCAATGGTCTTATTGATCATAAACACTTGATGATCTTTCCTAATCTCCACTTCTGCAGTTTTAAGCATTGGCAAAAGCTTGGGGAGAGACTTCTTCATGCCTTGGATATTTGTCAACACCCAGATTTTTAATCCCAGATGCCTGTTATGCCATACATCGCAATCCCAGGATTACCATTTTTGCAAGACATAACAGATTGGATATCACAGTACATCATCCATTACAAACCATAATAAGGTCTTACACAAATAGGGGATCTCATGATCCAGTCTTAATACAAACAAGCAGCGGAATAATAAGCATAGCAACGGGCTCCATCTTTAGTGTCACGGGCATTGCTGACGATGGGAGATGATCCTAGTTGTCGTAGCCGTCCTGCTATCCATCTTCCTGATAGTCCTCCTCATAGTCTGCCCACGGGAATAGCCAGGGACAAAGCCATGAGTACTCTTTAAGTACTCGCAAACTATCACTAACATGTAAGGTAGTTCTAGTAGGAATCCTAAGCTCTAAGTTTATTTGCAAAAATCCAGATTTATCTACACTAAGTTCAGAAGTAAAGAAAACTAAGTAAAACTTCTAAATCAATTTAAGTTGGGAACCTAGTGTTCATATTCACAACCCTGTTGTGGTCAAGTCAAAATCATAATTCACTTCACAAGTCATTTTGAAAACATCTGACGACAGAACAGTATGGCCACTCCAACTGTCCATGACCACGAATGCGGCTATTTGAATAGTTTGACACTCTGCAGAGGTGGTACAATTTCACCACAAAATTTGATACATCCATCAGGGATAACCCTAAATCATCATACTTAGTATGCGCATAATCAATCACAACCTTTCCTTTACACACTCTAGTATAAGCACCTCTCCTATGAGCTTAGCCTCCCAGCCATGGCCATCTGCCATCCTAGGCACTTCATAGGTGGACATCATCAAGAGGTAGCCTCAGCTCAAACCTCTTTCGCGAGGGAACCCATACTATTGCATATAAACTTCCAGCTAAGCCTTACCCAATTCAGGTATTGTGGTTGTACGGTAAAATTGGAATGGTATCGCATCCGAACCCAACCATCCTTTTTTGTAAAAGGGCTAAGGCTCATGCCTCAACTTTTTCACCATCAAATCCATTTGTGTTTCCCAACAAATGTCAAAACATTTCAATAGAATGACTCATCATTCCAAGGTTTTCACAATCATTTTCACCAAGTATTCCCATCTAAAGTGATCAAGTTTTATGCTTAGCACTAGCCACTAAGTTAAGAGTGTTCACTAATGAGGGATGCTAGTCTCAATCTCATGCCATAGAATGACATCTAGTATAGGCCTAGTTTTATACTCTTTATGCTATCTATAATATATTTCCAAATCCTCACAAAGCATTAACTAAAAGTAAAGAACTTTAGTAAAGTAAAAGAGTAAAGCTTGCGAGTAAAACTTGGGATGGGTATAAATCAAAGTGTATAATCAAAGGTATATAACCAAAGCATGCCTAATTTATCTTGCTTGGGTTAATGTTGCAATTAGTGATGGCTTTCCTTGATTGGTGCAGTGATTGAAGTTTTCTTCGTCTTCTTCGGGGTAGAACTCCTCCTCCTCGTATCCTTGGTCGGTACTATCGTCTATAAATGAATACATGGTACACAATCACCAAACAATACTTATCTAATTCTATTTAGCACACTAAGGCTCACACTTGACGATCTAGCATCATCAAAATCATCACATGAATTAAAGAACTAGTTTTATTTATTTTATTTGAGAAAAATAATTTCTACTCTTTGAAATTAATTAAGATTTTTATATTCTCCAAATAAAATATGGGATCATGTGTGCACATGTCATCACCACATATTCTAATACATGGGACTGTGATTTAAAAGGTTGGTCATAATTTATAAAGTTTAAGAATATTATTTAATAGATTTAAAGTGACTAGAATACCCTAATAGCATTCTTTTAGTACTAGTCTAATGTCACTGCATGCAATCCTAGATATTTTTACATATTCAGATAGATATTGTCAAATGTGATTTTTGAGAGTTGGAATCAACTAAAAAGCTATTATGGTTGATTTTTGAAAAACGTTTGAAGTTGCAAAAGTCTTTGTCTTATTATTTTTCTATAGATTATCTTTAATTCCAAATGATTTGAATCCAACGGGCTTGGATAGATAATTTAATTACCTTTCTAGCAAAATTGGAATCATGCAATTTGGTTAAGTGAGACTCTCTGAATTTATTTTTGAATCTAGGGACAGAATAGGATTTCATCTAAAAAGGAAATTCAATATTTGAATTTCCTGGGCTGCGCGGGAAAGCTAAATGGGCCGGCCCAACTGCACAGCACAGCGCAGAGTGCGGCTGACAAAGGGGGTCCACTCGTTAGTCAGACTAATGACACGAAGCGGTATCGTTTAACCTGAGACCTACGGTTAGAAGCAAGATCGACGGCTAAGGGTCGTCGTCAATGACGAACAGCTCCGGTGAGGAAAAAGACCAAGCGCGGCAGTGGGGGTCTCGCGGGGCTCACCTGGGCTCCAGCTAGGGTCGGCGACAGGGGCAAACGATTTGGTAGACGACAGCAAGGTGAGGCGCGGTCACGGCAGGGCTTGGGGTGGTCGGAATCGATGGCGCCCTTCTCCTGCAGCAGCGGCAGGCTCCGGTGAAATTCCGGCGCAGTGGTGCTCGCCTTGCTCCGGGAAGAAGTGGGAAAGGGTAGTGAGGAGTGGGGAGTGGAGTGGTGTGAAGAATGGAGGCGGGGGTGGCCTCCTTTTATAGCGTGGCGAGGGGACCGAGCGGGGCAGCGGTGAGCTCGATGGTGGCGTCGCTATAGGCGGCTAACAGTATGGGCGAGGGCGTAGGACGGTGCGGTGCCTCCTGGCGGTTCTCTCGGACTTAAAGGCGTGGAGTGGGGGCGGTGTGGTTTGGTCGGGAGCGTGCGACGCTCTGCGTGGAGGCAGAGGTGCTTGAGGCGGCGTGCGGCAGCTACGGGTCGCGTGGCGGCAAACAGGGGTGTCTGCCGGGTTGGCGTGATCATGGCGGGGCTGCACGTGCGCTGTGAGGGTAAGGCGCGAGCTGGCAGGGTTGGTCGGTCACGGCGCACTAGCGCGCTCTAGACACTGTGAAGAGAGGCGGTGCACGGCGCGACTAGGGTGGTCCATGGCTCGGTTGGGGCTGTGGCCTGGACAGGGGTGGCGGTAGGCTATGGCGAGGCTACTGGACATCCTCGATGGGCACGGGGCTGTCTGGTGCGAGCTGGCCATGGTCGGCCGGCGATGACCACAAACTGGCGGCGCTCCACTGTGAAAACGGTGAAGGGGTAGCTGGTCTAGGGATGGGTTAGGCTTAGGGGAGACAGGGAAGTAAATAGGTGACCATTTTGTCGATGATCACTGTACAAAATAGTGAAGCTAGGCAAAAGCTTAATCTGTGCTAACCATGTGTTTGATGAAATGGCCGCATGAGATGAAGTTTGGAATTTTGGATTCAAATTTTTTGAGTGATCTTGAATTAAGGTTGAGAGACTAGGTTTGCTTGGAGAGGTCAAGGTGAATTGATTTGGTAGGTTTTTGAAAAAGTGTGATCTTCCCATATGAATGAGATTCAATTTTCCATTGTCCAATTAATTGATTTTCTAGATGTTTTTGTAAGTTTGTAGAGTGCCCCTTGATACACTTTTACTTGGTCTAGCAAGGGGTGAAAAGAAGTAGAATTTTTTCTGTTAGAAATCTTCTTCTGGGAACACCTAAAGTGGCCTAGTGGTTTAAAATGGTCAAAATGACCATTTCCTTTATTTATTCTTATTTGATTCTTTTTCTTTGGATTTTGTTTGTAAATGCTCTAGATGATGTGGCATTCACCTTTAGACCATTTCACAACATTTAGAACAATCAAGCATGGCATATACACTCAATTCTATACTACTGCAAACACACATGGATTCATATCCATTTTCTTAATAAAAGTTTTTGTTAACCCTAAATTGGGTGATTTTGAACTTGATAATCTTGATTAAAAGATTTGGGGTGTTATAATATTATAGTTCATCACAAAGCTCTTGTATCTAGGTGACAGAGATTGGAGAACACGATGTATGCCTAATTCGATGGGAATCGTTATTCCCAAGGACACAAGCTTATCGGTGTACCTAGACATTTTGAGTCCATGCTCACTAACAGAGTTGTTCTCTTCCATCATACAGCTAAAGAACTTTTCAGAAGCATTATAACTCTATACGGAAGCATGGGTATCGAAAAGCAATTTCAATTCACCCATGCTATCAAAGGCATTGCCGTTTTTGAAATGCTTTCGAAGTTCCGGCTCTAGACCATACAATATGCCGCAATTAACTAAGTTGTGGTCCTCCTAACAAGTCAAATAGACATTCTTTTCCTCTTCAAGGGCATCAGGAGCCGGTAGGGGGCCTAGCGGCACTTCTAGCACATATTGTTTTTGTGCAGTAGTGAGAAGAATCCTCAAATTCATGGCCTAGTTGGTAAAGTTGCTACCATTTGCCGCAAGTTTCTCTTTCTCCATGAACACATTGAAATTAAAAGCAGGTGGTGCCATCTACAACAGACTTTGTAAAGTTTAGACTAAGTTTATGATAGATCGAGTTCAACTAATCAAAGTACGAATGAACTCCCTCTCAAAAACAACATCCCTCATGTCTTTTTGGTGATTACGTGAACCAAATCCACTACACCAAGTCCGATCATAACGTGAGTCGGTATAGCTTCAAAGGTGAGCATCTATATGGGCATGATATCAACTATATGACTCATGCTTAACCTTTCGGTCCGTGTTCCGAGGCCATGTCTGTACATGCTAGGCTCGCCAAGTAAGAACCTTAGTACTCGTGTGTGTAAAACTGTCTTACACTCATTTATGATCGTGGATTCAAGTACACCTGATCATCACATGATGTCTTGAAGCGGCAAAACATAAAACGGTGCATACTTAAGGGAGAACACATTTTTATCTCGATATCTAAATGAGGGATCATCTTATAATGCTACTAAAATGCCAAACAAGCAATATAAGATGCAAACAACAAAAGTGTAATGTGAAATCTCATGGTTCTTGCACTTGATCACTATCATGTGCATCGTGGTATGATCTTTATCATTCCTTTCTGTGTGAGGACAAGGTCTATGGAACTTACACGTTAGGTGTGTTATAAGAGGATCAATTATACATCAACTTACAACATTACCATATCATGACACTAGCCCAGCAACGATGTAAACTAGATGCCTCTAATTTATCAATTGCAAGTTTGACGTGGCTTAGGGCTTTCGAAGATAGAACCAGTCTTACCTACGAACATGGAACCACAACGATGATAACCAAATTATTAGCAACTCGTTGTAAATCAGATATTGAATATAGTACAAGAGACAGACATCCGCTAGCCACTTATGCAAAACTAATTGCATGTCAAGCGTGGAACATGTCTCATGTGCAAGGACATGTAAAGTTAGTCCCGGTTGCTTCCTCCCACTACGCCACTAATACCCAAAATACATATAATATGCAATAACATGATCATCATTGCCCACATACCCATATATGTACTACACGTGCAAAGCACATACACATAGACCTGACTCTGATACCACTGTTGGGTTCACAACATAGAAAACAAAAAATTCCTATGATGGGAACTATTATATGCCAAGATCTATCTACTAGATACAAGCAACTGGTGGATATACATCCATAGAGAACATACCCTCGAAGACCGACAAAGTGTAACGAGATGGAACTCGTGGATGATATAGTCGGACGCTTGCCGATCTCAAGATCGTGTGGAAGTCCTAGCGCCGCAAATCAGCAACGCGTTCATCCTCGCGCACACGTTTTGGCCACCGAACAACCTGAACCTCCTTGCTCCAGCGATGTAGCGGAAGCAGCAACTCCTTCCAGACGAAATGCCACCAGGAACATGTATCTTGCTAATCCGAGACCATGGGGGAATAATTCTAGAGGGGGAGAGATCCTTCACGTTGAGGTGTGCTTTGAGAGGGAAGAGAGGGGGCCTTTTATAGGAGAGGGTGGCTACCCCCCACCCATGGCCTATGAACATGGGGCTGCCCCCACCTCTTCCTCATTCATGTGGTGGAAGCTCCACCCACATCAATTTGGCCTCCACTCAAAATCTCACTCACATGCATTAAATTTCCACCAAAATTTAATGCAACTCTCATTTAATAAAACTCTTTTATTTATTTTATTCAGAATTTTTTAATTACTTTAATCAACAAACATGCACATAAAACCACCTGCAATATTTCAATATCACATGCAGAACCAATATCACCCGAAACAATTTTAGTGTCCATTGAAATAATTCCAGCGCTTTGCAATTCTTTCGTCTTGAACATATTTGCGCAAAATGATGTTGGTAACCCTTAAGTGTGTCACCCTATGGTTCGCGAATAATGCAGACATGATCGAGACCCCTCTCAGAATCAATAATATGAAGCGGGACCTGGAGTTCCATTCTAACTCCCACACATTCAATGATGACTTCTGTGATTAAGAGAACCTTTAACGATAGTAACTAAATCCCTTTGTCTTGTGATATATTACATGTTCGAGATTTGATCATCAATATATCAATACCTAGTTTGATCTCATTACGGACATGCACTCTTTTCTCGTTCCGGTGATGTAACATTCTAGTGATCACATCACTTGCTTGAAATCTATCTTAATGTGATATCACCAAGATGGCCCAGAGTATATCTATTCGTCATCGGGATTGACAAATTCCACTCTTGATACATGAGCCTCAACAAAACACCTTTGGGTATCCAAACCCATCTTTATAGTCACCCTATTATAGTGTGACGTTTGTTGTTATCAAAGTATTCTTCTGGTGTTAGCAATTGACATGATCTCATGGTCTAAGGATAAAGATTAGTTCATATGATGTTATAGCAATATAAACATAATGACTTTGACCATAATGCTATACTTCGGATAAATGTTCATCACTTCATTCACCAATGTTGTGACCTCATTATTAACAACATCCAATGTCCATGATCAGGAAACCTTGATCATCTTGTTAGTCAACGAGCTACTTTATAGAGAGGCATAACTAGGAACTTTCTATTTTTTTATTAAACACACATGTATTAATGTTTCTGTATTAATACAATTATAGCATGCAAAATAAACATCTATCATATACTTGGAATACATATAATAACAACTTTATGATTGCCTCTTAGGGAATATTCCATTCAATATCAATATACAAAAATGATATCAATATATAGGTATTGAAATATCAAGGCCAAAAAACTGGTTTCATGATTGTATCAATTTTCCTTAATTAGTTATGATTATTCTAGTGGGAATAACACTAGTTTAGGTGAATAAATCACTAGAAAAGATCTATGGATCAAATCAATTTTTTATTAGAGGTTATTATATATGTTTTAGTTTGTGATTTTTGAGAGTTGGAAACACTTCAAAATATTTACCATAATGCCCTTGGGAAAATCCCAAAGTCAGTTTTGTAGTAAAATTGTCTTTTTAATCAGATTTATTTTATAGATAAAAAAGGCATGAGGCCAAGAAAAGTGGATAGGCATTATAAATACCTTTCATTATAAATTGTAATCACTATTTATGGGGTTGTAATTCTTCTAGAAATATTCATCTAGTGGAATAACCATAGGCAGAAGTGTTTATTTCATTAAAATTCTACCAAGGCTCAATAAATCAAGATCTCATAGGGTTTGGTAGGCCTTGCAGTACTAATTTATTGAGAGTTGGAATCAACTCAAAATGTGCAACATATTTACATAAATAATTTCTCTAAGTCATATAGGTAATGATTTTGGTATTTTGATTATGCCAGATCTGTAACTCAACTTGACATGGGACCAAGTACAAAAGATAGACACTTCAAATACCTTCCTTGGTAAGTTGGGTTCATTCCATTTGGATATGCGAAACTCCATGAGGAAATTATTTGTTGAAAGGGATACTACTTGGTTAAATTAATGCCAGCAATTAATAAAAATTAATTTGGGCACTGTGCTTGCTCTGAATTTTGTACAAAATATGTGGGAATAAAAAAATTAGATCTTGACAAAGTATGGCCTTTTCCATTTTTTTATTTAAACTAGGCAGCTATTTATCAGATCTAGAATATTAAAAGAAAAGGAAGGGATGAACAAAATATGGGCCAAAACGGAGCTAACTGGGCCACGCGGATCGGCTAGGCCGGCCCTTCTCGTGTAGGTGTGTGTGGGAAATGCGGGTCAAACCCGCGTAGTGGGGCTCACCGGTTAGTGAGTGGTGGCGATGAAGGGGTATGGGGGTGCCTGAGTCATCCGATTAAGTTTGAATCAACGGCTCAGGGCCTTCTTCTACCTCTGGCATTGGCGAGATAGAGGGGAACCCTAGAGGCGACCGCGGGGATTTAGGGACTCACCACAGGGCTCGGTAGAGATTTGTAGGTGGTGGAGCATCTTCGGGGCTCGATGTTAATTCCATTGATGGGCGACGAGTGCAGATTCCATGATGGACGGGGCCGCGTGCATCTGTGTCGTCTAGCATGTTTGGTAGCAGACTGGGGGAGTGATGGGGATGCATGAATGTCGGCGGGGAGGCGGAGAAGAGGACCAGTAGGGGTTCTAGGGCCCTGAGAGGGCACTTAGAGCCGGGGGAGTGCCAGAGAGGTCCACCTTGCGGAAGGAGCTTTGCATCGGACATGCACGAGTGGTGGCTCCTTTGGTGCCCTGCGCCCAAAAACTAAGCCACAGAGATGTGGATTAGAGAGCGGGGAAGTTGATCTCAGAGAGAGAAGGATCTGGGAGGGTCTATCTCGACTGTATACTTCACCTCTCAAAGGAGGCCGAGAGGAGCAGATCTTCCTCTTCCTAGTAGAGAACAACCAGGGAAGTGCTAGGAAGCTCAGGGGAGTGGTAGTTGGGGTGTGGGAAGTTAATGGTGGCTCAAAGGGAGGATCTGGTGGCATTTGGCCTTATATCCTGCAGCTTAGGCTCCACGATGGTGAAGGTCCATGGGAGGACAAGGGCGGGTTTATGGCCTCCCCATTGGGTGCTGAGGGAGGTGGAGAGAGAGAGTGTGGTCTTCTGGTCGTGCAGAAAGGGCAAAGAAGGGTGGGGTGCTGCTACAAGATTAATAATGGCCATGCTTTTGTTGCATCTCTCTTTCCTTCTCTTCCAAACATAAAGGACAAGGTTTAGGTTAGAGCTACTATGGCAAGCTAAAGTGGGTTTCAACCAGAGGGAGAGTGGGTGTTGTGGAGAAGTGCTATACAAGCTTTGGTGGTGTTTGGGTGGGGTTTTGGTGATGCACATGATTTATTTAAATTCTTGGTCATAGGGTTGGCCATGAAGAACTTCTCATATTTTGATCATGTACAGATTATTCAGTGATGTTGGTAGATAGGTATGGCCAAGGTGCTTCACCATAATTTATTTGGGATGTATTCAATGATTTTTGATCCTATTTATAACAATTATTCAAAAAGTGCTGAAAAATGAATTCAGTGAATTCATTTGATAAATTTGAACTGGACAATTTGGGATTTTGGTTTGAGACGGTCATAAAAATCATTCCACACATTGGTGAATTTTCCCAATATTTATTGAAGGGTAAAAGTAATTAAAATAATTATTATTTCATTTCAGCCATTTAAGAAAATGGGCAAAAAGGAAATAATAAAACACTTCAAGTCTGATTATAGGGAATGATATATTGGCCTCTAATGTTCCTAAATTTTGAAAGGTGATTTGGAGAAAATCCAATTTTCCTTTATAGAGATAGTTTTGGAGTTTGTGTCAAATAAAGGAATTAAATAGTTTTTGGGCC
Organism: Avena eriantha; assembly: GCA_910589775.1. NCBI lineage: Eukaryota > Viridiplantae > Streptophyta > Magnoliopsida > Poales > Poaceae > Avena > Avena eriantha. The sequence goes on from OU342743.1 coordinate 424,077,544, forward strand.
ACAGTAATTATGGATAATAGGTGATAAATCCGTACTTCATGTTGGATGGTTCTCACAAGGTGTTTCTATCAATTACAACCTTAGGTTTTGAAAATCAAGCTTGATTTGGGTAGCAACAATGAAGAAGAGAATCTTGGGCAGAGTTAATATCATACCATCAAAACCTTGTTGGATCATGGAGCTCAGAGTTCACCTTGGGTCATGGGATATATGAATGGATAGACCAGGTGATGTATATCACCATGGAGAAAATATTTGAGGTTTATCATGATTGAGCTCTGCAAGGATTGATGACAAACTTTGAACAAAATAAGGCCGCCAAAGTAGATTATCTAGTATCCTTCAAAACCATGTGGGTTTTTGAGGCACAAAGCTCCAATTGAAACAAGTGAAATAGGGAGGGATAGAACTTTATGATTAGATTACAAACATGCCATGACTTTATAAAAAGAAGATAGTATGGAGATGTGAGCTTCTACCAAAGTAGGCATGCTAATAAGATTTGCAGGAAAGATTACTTTCTTGCCCACAGAAGTATCAGGAACAAGTAGGTTGAAGGATGATCTAGCCAAGATCAATAGTGGGCTTGGTAGTACTTAAAATGGTTTAAAATATGGTTCAAGTTCATTTCAAAAAATGCACAAGGGTTGAGAGAGAGAGGGACTCAAAGATGGGATGTTGATAATAGTTTTTCAGACTTGGTCATTTTTGCAAAATTTAGGGTTTTTGCCTGGAACACAAGAGTTAATGTTTTTGGTTGTTTGCAAGGTTACAAACCATGATCAAGGGTATTATATTGAAGTTTATATTGAGTAGAAAGGATCCATGCTTGGAGTTGGTCTTCATTGACTTGGAAGTTTGTAAAAAGGATTAACTCTGGATTGATCTGGTTAAGATATTAGATGGGTACTCTAGGGGCTAGAGATCAGATCAAGCTTGGTTAACTTGCTTAGGGTTTGTAATCTTAATTTAACTTGATCCTGGAGGATGAGCTCCTATATAGCTCATAATACTTCCTAAGCAAACAAGTCTAGCGGCTGATCAAAGCAAAACATTAGACAACAGATTAGGGTAACTCATCTTACAAACAAAACACATCTACTGCTATGGATCCTTTGAGCCTAGCTTGAGGTAAGGATAGGTATTTTGAAAATGTTATGTTTTGGAGTAGATAAGAGTACCTTGGTATTTCTACCAAGAGTAGAAATCAAAAGCTTATAAAAGGATTTTTAAAAATCTAGAGGTAAGAGTAGTTGGAAGTTCAGTCTTGAAAACATAAGGAGATTATATCTTATATATCTCCATAATTTTGTCAATAGAAGCTACTAAAATAGTTTGGTTTGCAAATGCATCTTGGCTCAGGTTTTGAAATGCCAGAACATTTGAGAATATGTAAAATGAGCCAAGACAGCATTGTTAAATAGCTTTTGTCAGCTGATGGTGAGGTAAGGGGTATATCATATTGTATAAATTTTGTAAAAAAAATCCGGGGTCTTCCCATCCCATATTTTTGCTTCAGCTAAAACAGGGTCTCCAAAGGGGTATGGTGTTATACACCATCTACCATACTAGGGACAAGTAGGTGTCATCAAGGGGGATGTACTTAGTAGTACACATGTGTAATGTTTTGGAGGAGACAAACCACTACCAGATATAGATCATCAAAATAATGAAACAATGTAGTTTTCATAAAAATAGTAGATAAAACATGCATAAGTAAAATAGTAGGACAAGGCTTACGAGCAAGAAGGTGGCTTTCCTGAGATCAGCAAACTGGGAATATATGTCCCTGGACTTCCTCTTAGAATGTCATCTTCTTCCACTACTAGGAAACAGCTCTTCTGTGGCGCATGAAAATACATCTTCTGTGGCGCATATCCTAGTCGCCACTGGTATCTCGCCACTGATATCTTCTTCCTGTGGCGCATATGGATATGCGCCACAGAAGTTCCAGACTTCTGTGGCGCATTTCTTCATATGCGCCATAGGAAGAACTTCTGTGGCGCATCTACGTGTATGCGCCACAGAAATGCCATGCACCACTTACTATATAATTATATGTGCCACTGATTGCGTAACACATATTCAAAGTAAAATACTTTCCTGGTGTATAATCAGGTATTTATAGAGGATTTATACAGTATTTATCCAGATGAGTATAAAATACATTGCGCAAGTAGTAGATGCATGAAAACCGACATATATATAATACAAACACTTAGAGCCCGATCGAGATACATATATAGTGTCAAGTGCCAAATTTTTACACAAGCGCCGAATACAAAGTTCATATCATCTCACATTAAAAATATGAAGTGGCCACCACCGCCTACACTAGGATCAAATAGAATACATTTGTGATAATGGTGAGCAAGAGCATTAGCCCGACCAATATCTTCATCCGGTTCTTCTTCCACAAGTGGTTCCTCCACTTGGCTATCGCCTCCTCTCTAGTCGCGTATCCTTTGTAGATGTTGCCGCTGAACTTGTTCACTTGTTTGTGGTAATCCTCCCACTCCTCGTAGACTCCTGGAACCCTACCCATGTACACCACATACCACCTCGTCGCCATCTCTATAGACGACAAGGCATATTAGTAAAAATACAACGATAAGAATGAATAAAGGGTTCACATCCATATATGTATATATATATGTTCATAGAATATAAAACAAAGGATCCATAAACCTAAAAGTTAGATCATCATAGAAGCAATAAGTTCAACGACAACACGACCAAAAGGTAGTTTAAGTCTAACAACAATGACCAGTTCGACCACGAGATAGTAAAGTTTATGACACACACACACTAATACAGCAGACGTCCATCAAGAATATACACAGACTGGATCATGCTAGAGGCACACATCGATCATGATGAAGACTTCCTCTTCTCGCGCGGTTTTGGGAATGGTAGATAGCCCTCTTTCGTCATCCACGTCCTTGTGTCACCCTGCTTACGGAGGCGTTCTTCAATCTCCCTCTTACTCAACCCTCTGGCTTGTTGTAGGGCACCGCCCCTTGTGTTGACATCTTCAATGATGATTTGCGACAACTTCATCTGAATGCGATGGAAGTCTTCTCTAAGATCAGCATCGTTGATTTTCGCCAAAGTTTCGGCCCATCCTCGGAGACTAGCTGGCAGCGTTAGGTTATGGCAATCTCGAACATAGCCTTTAAGGTGATCGAGGACGTATAAGGCCTCCTTGGCACCAGTAGTCGACTGCTTGACGCAGGGGAAGTCGAGCACATGCTTGAACACGTGTTTTCCATCCTTGATACATTCCCCCTTATCTACGAAGGTGCATCCCTTCTTGGTGTAGCCCTCGAGAGCCTCATTGATAACACCCCTTATTCTGGTGTGGTCTTTCTTCTTCGTCAAACTTCCCGAGTCGAAATACGTGGCTAGCGAAGACCTCGGGGAAAGGACGATGAGTGTGCAGTATTTGTCTCTGCGCAACACAATTGGAACGGAATGTTGGAAAAAGAGCAAAGGAAAGAAATCTATAAGAAATGCATAAGTTACGGTGACGATGAGCAAGTGTGTGTACTTACTCGGGAAAGAAAGGCAAAAGAAGTGTGCCCTTCCTCTTATTGTCCACCATGAACTTCTCGAGGTACGCCGTCGCCTTGGTCCGTGTCTCTGATGCTTCGACCAACTAGCTGTCCCGCATGTAGTAGGGATCCACTATCGTGATTTCCGAGGTACTTTCTCTCTTGATCGTGAGCGCCAGATTGAGCGCGTATAGGCGGACGAAGTTATAGTCCAGCCGTTTCATGAGAAACAGCTTGAATATGTCCTCGAACACTATGAAGAATATATCCGCGCGAGGTTCATCGACGAAGCCCACGTCCAATGGCACCTTGGCCGTGAAAACCGGGTAATTTGGATCTTCGACTTTAAGAAGGAGGGCCTCTAGTGTCTTGACACCCTCGTGCAAAGTTAACATGGCTCCAACCACAATGTGGATCATATCCGGAGTCAATATCGGATCACCAGCTACATGCACTCGGGGCAAGCCAAATTGTGTGGATGGTACGACGACGGCGTCCTGACCCCGGATCCTCTTCGGAAGAGGCTGGCTCGCACCCTTCTTATTATTATTATTACCTCTCTTCCTGTAGTGCTTCTTCTTCACAATAGTGTCAGCCACTGCCATCTGCTCATCAGTCGCCTTTCAGAGTGTGTTGGTGCTGAAAACCAATCCCGGTTTCTCTTGTGGTGGATTGGCGGCCGGAGGCGTCTCTTGAGAAAGACCATGGAAGACCAGGTGCTGCGTGCATGTATTGGGCCGACCAGCTTGATGGTCGTCGCGAGCTGCGAAGGGTTCTTCATCCACAGAAGGCATATACAATCCTTTGGTGGCGCCGGTGTTGATGAAGTCGTCAACGTTGAACAATTCATGATCATCTTCATGGGTGCCATCATGTGGTGGTGGTAGCGGGGGTGACGGCGGTTGCGGCACAACGTCTTTGCCATGTGGTGGTGCACACGCTGCCAAGAGTTGATGGTGACGGCTGGTGGTGGCGACAACGGCGGCTAGTGGCTTCCGAGGTGGTGGTCGGGCGATGATCGGTCGAGAGCTGGTGCCGGTGCTCCCCCCGCAAGACGAATCTGGGTCTTCGGCCATGTCAAGGGCCAGTTGTAGCATTCCCCAAGGGTCTTGTGTTCGTCGGCTCCCTGAGGTTGAAAGGGGGGTCCATGTCATCGCACCCTGGCAACATAGTGTGTACTGGGCAGATTATGGACACATAGAAAATAGCCTCCAGAATATCCCACACTACAAATTATTGTGCCAAAATTGACAGCAAGTAGATAGTAGCACATAATCAACTATGTAGTGCAATACACAACAAATGAATTCAAACCAATGGTTTGAATCCAAACATGTCTCACAACACATGTACAAGCTATGAAGTCAAAATATATGAGCACGATTGAACTATTGGCACTGAATCACTAGAAATACCTCAATTTGGATGACCTAAATCTAACAGATTCCAAAATAAAGAACCTTAGACTGCACTTGTGGTACCTCAATTGAAGTCTGAACAAAATGCTCAACAGAATGCTCAACATATCTCAAAATTATTCATTTTAAATGAAGCTTTTATGAATTCCTAAATTCTTACCTGAAGGTGTTATGAATATCTCAAAATTATTCATTTTAACTGAAGCTTTCATTTGATTTTGTTTGTCTTACATGAGCCCAACTACCCGAGAAAATGCTGACAGAGTATAGATATGCTGTTATACTCCTAAGAATCATGCGTACAAATAAAAAACTGAACTTCACTACACATAAGCACAACCATGCACCAACTCCTAAGACAAATTCTGATCAATCAAGTAGCTAAATATGAGATGGTATAAATATGCTGTTATTAGCAATCAATCAATCAGCATTGAAAATTCAAATGATGTTATTAGCAGGAATGAAAGAAGTTAGGATAAATGCAAGGTAAGATATTCTAAGCTTTTATGAATTCATATACACTGAATATCTCAAAATGCTCAACATATACACTGAATATCTCAAAATGCTCAACATATACACTGAATATCTCAAAATGCTCAACATATACACTGAATATTAGCACGATTGAACTCAAGTTAGAAATTGCAAGTTAGAAAACTAACATAGACTCATATACACTGACAGAGACTCATATACACTGACAGAGACTCAAGTTAGGAAGAGCATCAGAGGGGGTGGGGGTGGGGGGGATGAACCGTGTGGGGTGGGGGACGAACTTGCTGCGGCGGTTGACAACGACGAAGGTTGCGGGGTCCGGCGCGGCGGCTCCTCCTCCGGCGGCTCTTCCTCCACGGGCTGCAGGGTGGCTCCTCCTCCACGGGTTCGTCGGGCGGCTCCTCCTCCACTGGTTCACCAGGCGGCACGGCGGTGGCGGCTCCGGCAGCAGCGGTGTGCAGTGACGTATGTGGTCGTTGATCTAGGGCTAGCGCGCGGCGGTGACTGAGAATGGGGAGAAGGGGTGAAGCAGGCCGAACCGTTTATTTCGCTAAGTCCTGAGGTTCTGTGGCGCATTTCGGCAGTATGCGCCAACTTCTGTGGCGCATACTGCCGAAATGCGCCACAGAACCTGTGGACTTAGTACAAAACGCGGCGCGCGTGGTAGTATGACAAGATCACACACTTGCCTTAGTGGTCTTTGCTGCTTGCTTGTGCCATTCTAAACCTGAGGCAGCCAGGTTCGAATCCTGGCTGTCTCACACTTTTTTATTTTTTTAAAATATATTTTTAATTATAGATCTGTTTAAAATAAAGCAAGAACATATACAAACATTTATATTTATTCAAAAAACTCTCTCTTCGAACATATACAATCATGTAATGTGTTTTTAATTATATATATGTCGAAAATGAAGCAAGAACATATACAGACATTCATATTTATTCAAAAAACTCTCTCCCCGAACATATACAATCATGTAATGTGTTTTTAATTATATATATGTCTAAAATGAAGCAAGAACATATACAAACATTCATATTTATTCAAAAAACTCTCTCTCCGAACATATACAATCATGTGATGTGTCGAGCTAGTGTCTCTTCACAATCTTCTTGCCCTTTTTCGCCGTGGTTGAATACTTTAGCCCGTGAACTTTGAGATTTGTTCTTGTGAATGGACAATCTTTAGTAGGCAGTGTGGTCTTCCTTCTTACTTTAGTAGTAGTAGGCATGTCGAAGTACTTGTCGAATTTCTCTTCAATCTTCAGGTCGCCGTTTTTGTCGAAGTTTTGCTCGTTGGTGGCTCCTTCCATTCCGATGATGCTCCTATTGACCCTCCTAACTACAACACAGTTGGGCTTTGATGGGTCGGTAATAAAAAAGCATTGATCAACTTGGCTAGCGAGTACCCAAGGCTCATTTTTTGCGAAGGCGGTGTTCTTTGTTGATTTGGCATTTGGTATAACCATTGTGGTGAAATAGCGGCCTTCTTTTTCCACGTTCTTGGCCCATCTAACACGGAACATCGGTATGATCTCTCCACAGTAGTCGAGCTCCCATATCTCCTCGATCCTTCCGTAGAATCTTTCCATCACAGTAGTCTCGTCATCAGCAAAGGATAACATAGTTACTCCTGAGTTTTGATATTCACTATTCTTGTCCTTTTCCTCGGTGTAGAATCTGTAACCATTTATGTCGTATGACTGATACGTCCTTAGGTTGTGCCCTGGGCCCTGCGACAAGGAGAATATGAGTTTTTGATCTTCCGTAGAAGGCGTCTGTGGGGGATTATCCAGTTGCCTTTTCTTGAACCAACCCGTGAAGCTGGAGTTGTGCCCTCTGGTTACGTCTCCCTTCTTCCTCGGCCGGCCCTGGTCAACGTACTCTTGCTCGATTAAGCTTATGTGCTCTTCGACCCAAGGGCCGACCACTTCAATGTGTTGTAGCGCAACTCGGTGTGCCCTTTTAAAATCAGTGCGTCGACCATCAATGCCGACATGTAGTGAGCGGCAGCCCTCGCGGTGACCATATCCACCGAGCCTGCCGAGGTGCTTCTTTGTGGGTATTCCAACATCCTCGTTCTCGGTGGTTAGATAATTCTGGCAGAAGGAGATGCACTCGTAGATCATAAAGCCCTTGGCTATGCTTCCATCTAGACGAGACCTGTTGCGAACGAATCCTTTGATGACACCGTTTAGTCTTTCAAATGGCATCATGTTGTGCAGGAATGTCGGCCCGAGCTAGATGATGTCGTCCACGACATGTACAAGAAGATGCACCATGATGTCGAAGAATGCGGGCGGGAAGTAAATCTCAAGCTTGCAAAGTATCATCACGGTCTCTTCCTATAGCCTGTCGAGCTGCTTCACACCGATCGAGTTCCTAGATATGACGTCGAAAAAGTTACAGAGGCCAAACAACGTCTCACGGACATGCTTGTCCATTATCCCACGGATCGCAACGGGGAGTATCTGCGTCATCAGCACGTGACAGTCGTGAGACTTCATACCGCTGAACCTCTTCTTCGCCACGTCCAGATATCTGCTTATCTTCCCCGAGTAACCGTGGGGAACTTTCACTCCTAAGAGGCACATGAAAAACTGCTCGAGCTCCTCCAGACTCAGAGTGAAGCAGGCAGCACGAAGCACCACCTCATTCTTCTTAAATCTTTTGCAGCGACCTTGAGTCCCTTCCTGATGATCATCATCATCATCATCACTATCAGGGTACTGAAGATCTTTCTTTATGCCAAGCAATTTAAGGTCCTTTCTTGCTTTCGGCCCATCCTTGGTCCTCTCCGGCATGTTCAGTAGAGTGCCAAGCAGACTCTCGGTAACATTCTTTGTGCTGTGCATTACATCGAGGCTATGGGGAGTGTGAAGGACCTTCCAATATGGCAGGTCCCAGAAAACAGACTTTGCTTTCCATACACCCAGCAACGGCTTTGTCCTCGGTCGTTTTTTCCAAGCGCAGGGCAATCTACCCAATTATTCAATAGCTCCTCGATTTCTTCGCCGCTCCTCGGACGCGGGGCTCTTTCGAGCTCGTCCTTACCATTGAATAGGTCACCACGTTTTCTCCACGGGTGATCCATGTGGAGCCACTTTCGAGTACCTTGGAACACGGTTTTCAAACACCCGGGATCCCTTGGTAGCTGGAGATGCGGTGTCTCATCCATGCGCTTGACGCATGCATTGTGTTCGTGGTTCACCTGGGCCGATACATATGCATAACCAGGATAGTCCTACACGGTTGTGAGAAATGCGGCTCTCAGATGGAAATATTATTTAGTGTAGGCGTCCCACGTACGGGCCGGCGTCTCCCACAAGCTGGCTAACTCCTCTCTCAATAGCCCGAGATATAGATGTATATCAATACCTGGTTGTTTCGGCCCCTGAATAAGAATGCTCATGTGTACATACCTTTGCTTCGTGCATAGCCACGGGGGGAGGTTGTATGGCCATACAAACACGGGCTAGGTGCTATGCGTGCTACTCTAGTTTCCAAAAGTATTGAGTCCATCGGTGCTCATACCCAGCCTGACGTTCCTTGCATCGCCCCCGAACTCTTCGAACTCGATGTCTAATGCGTTCCACTGGCTAGCGTCTGAAGGGTGTGTCAGGATCTTGCCCTTCTCTGGATCATCTTTGGGTTTCTCTCTTTCCGCGTGCCATTGCATGAGCTTTGCTTCCTTAGGATCTACGAAATATCGCTGCAGACAAGGGGTGATAGGAAAGTACCATACCACTTTTCGAGGAACTTTCTTGTTCCCTCTCTTGTACCGTCCTTGGCCACACACCGGACATGTGGTTCTATCCGCGTACTCGTTCCGATAAAGTGTGCAATCATTGATGCATGCGTGGTATTGAATGTGTGGTAGGTCGAGAGGGCACACGATTTTCTTGGCCTCCTCGATACTTGTTGGCAATGTGTTCCCCTTAGGAAGTCGGTCGTGCCAGTATTCCATGTTCGCGTTGAAGCTCACATCGGTCCATTTGTGTTCGGCCTTCATCTCTAGAGCCTTGAGAGTTACACTCAAACGTGTATCCTCGGGGCGACACCCAGGATACAATGGAGTCATCCTGTCTACCTCCATTTGGGCCAGCTTGGCTTTCTCTCTGGCTGCAGCTTTGTCGTTGCTCGTCTCCTTGAGGAGCAGTTCTTGAACATGAGGGTCCTGCAAGACCGAATTTAGCAGCGTCTGTGTGTTCGCGTCTTCTCCTTCTTCATTATCATGCCCGTCGTCATCTCCTTCTCCATGTTGATCATGCCCGACGGCATCTCCTTCGTCATGATGATCATGCCCGCTGGCATCTCCTTCGTCATGATGATCATGCCCGGTAGACTCTTCGTCTTCTCGCCCGCCCACGTCTTCGTGACCACCACCATGTCCTACCGGCGCCTCATTGACGTTGCGCATGAAACCGCGCCTGAGCAGGTGACCCTCCAATTGTCCAGATTCAGGGTCGATCCAGCGCTGCAGTTTGCATGTTCGACATGGACATCTTATCATGGTCTTGTTGTTCAGAATCATGTCCTCCTTCGCGCCTTTCTTGTACCTAGCAATTTGACCTCTGCTCATCGTGAGGACCATGGTTTCCTAAGCGGTCAAAACAGAGAGTATATGTGAGAACCACACCATATGAACACACACATGCATGAATGCTAGCCGGAAAAAATTCGGCATGACCTTTCCTAAAATTAGGACATATGGGTAGTGCAAAAATTTGCCGAAATGGAAATGAATCAACATTTCGGCAAACATCCATGCAACCACACCGGCCGGGCCCGACAACAACAAGCAACCAACAAAGAACTTCCTCGCATTGCAAACATTCATGCACCACACAAGCATCGTCTCGCCATGGATCGCACACACACACCGCCCGCGCGACAAGCTTCACCTACATGTTCATGATGGCCAAGTACTCACCTATAGTAGACACAATAATAGCGAGACGAGACCGCGCGATGAGAGAGTGTGGACAAATAGATCTACAATGCAAATTGATGGAGAGGAAATTAGTAAACAAATAGAGATGTGAGAGAGAAAATTAAGGAACTTTTAGATCTAGAAGTTGGAGCGAAGCTTCCACTTACCAATCTATGGATTAAAGTAGGTTTAGTTATAAGAAAATGGAGAAACTATGGGTAAGATGGGGTGTGAGGGAGGAGGAAGACGAGTTGGGAGGAGGTAGAGATGTGAAATGGTTGGTGGTGCATAGATAGATAAGAAAGCTAGCTCTTGTCACCTTTTTAACATGGATCTGGACGCCCTCATCTGTGACGCATATGGAGGAAATGCGCCACAGATGTGGCGCATATGGAGGAAATGCGCCACAGATGTGGCGCATATGGAGGAAATGCGCCACATATGTGAAACTTCTATGGCGCATTTCCTCCATATGCGCCACAGAAGTGGGTGAATAAGATTCGCTGTGTGGGGCCCACCTCCAAGTTCTGTGGCGTATGTCGGATTTATGCGCCACACAAGTGACACACATCTGTGGCGCATATGACAACATGCGCCACAGAACTTGGATGAATTAGATTCCGTGGTGGGGCCCCCTCCATGTTCTGTGGCGCATATTTCAGAATGCGCCACAGAACTTGGATCAACCCACCCCGGCCGGCGGGTCCCACCAATCTTCTGTGGCGCATGTTCTGGAGAATGCGCCATAGAACTTCCAATCTTCTGTGGCGCATGCTTTCTGGTGCGCCACTGATGTTTTCCTGTGGCGCATGCTTTCGCATATGCACCACTGAACATCTTGTCTATCTGTAGGCCGTTTCCTAGTAGTGTTCTGGTCTCCGATATAATTGCATCTATCGTCATTATGGATCACATACAAGCAAACAAGCCCACAATCAACACAAGGCGTACAAGCATCATTACAATTTAGCAAAAGTAGCTTTTGATAGATTAGGTTGGTTGCAATTGGAAAAGCTTTTTTGCATTTCTAGAATTTCTTTTATGAATTAGTTGCCAAAATTCACCTAATGAAGAGTTTTTGGACTAGGTCTTGGGTCCATATGATATCAATGTACAAAAATTATATCAATATATAGGTATGTAAATATCAAGGCCGACAAAAGTGGTTCCATGATTTTATCATTTTTCCTTAATTAGTTATAATTATTCTAGTGGGAATAACACTAGTTTAGGTGAATAAATCACCAGAAATGATCTATGGATCAAATAATTTTTTGCTCAGATGGTATTTTATATCCTTTAGTTTGAGATTTTTGAGAGTTGGAAACACTTCAAAATATTTACTAGAATGCCCTTGGGAAAATCCCAAACTTAGTTATGTAGTCAAATTATCGTTTTAACCAGATTTATTTTATAGATCAAAAAGGCATGAGGCCAAAGACACTGGATAGGCATTATAAATACCTTTCATTATAAATTTGAATCACTATTTTTGGAGTTGTAATGCTTCTGTAAATATTTATCTAGTGGAAAGACCATATGCAGAAGTGTTTATTTCATTAAAATCCAACCATGGCTCAATACATCAAGATGTCCCAGGGTATGGTTGGCCTTGTAATCCTACTTTAGAGAGAGTTGGAATCAATTCAAAATCTGCGACATATTTACTTAAAGAATTTCTCTAAGTCAGATAAAGAATCATTTTGGTATTTTTATTACTCTAGATTCGTAATTCAACTAGATATGGGACCAAGGCCAAAAGATAGACACTTCAAATACCTTCATGTGGAAGTTGGGTTCATTCCATTTGGATATGCAAAACTCCTTGAGGAAATTTATTGCTAAAAGGGATACTATTTGGTAAAATTTATGCTAGCAATTAATAAAAATTAAATTGGGCAGTGTGCTTGCTCTGAATGTCGCACAAAACTTGTGGCAATAAATAGAAATTTAGATATGGACAAAGTATGGTCTTTTCTATTTTCATTTGAATTTAAACTACTAAGCTATTTATCAGATCGAATATTAAAAGAATAGGAAGGGGTGAACAAAACAGTGGGCCGAAACGGAGCTAACTGGGCCACACAGATCGGGTAGGCCGGCCTAGCTCGTGTAGGTGCGTGCAGGAAACGCGGGTCAAACCCGCGTAGTGGGGCCCACCGGTCAGTGAGTGGTGGCGATGAAGGGGTATGGGGGCGCCTGAGTCATCCGATTAAGTTTGGATCGACGGCTCAGGGCCTTCTTCTACCTCTAGAGGCGGCGGGACAGAGAGGAAACCATAGAGGCGGTCGCGGGTGTTCGAGGACTCACCACAAGGCTCTCTAGAGATTGGTAGGTGGTGGATGAGATTCGAGGCTTGGCGCCGATTTCACTGATGGGCGGCGAGTGCAGGTTCCACAACGGAGGGCGTTGCATGCATCTGCGCCATCGAGCATGTTTGATAGCAGACTAGGGAAGCGTCAGGGATGCATGCATGTCAGCGAGGAGGCAGAGGGGAGGACCAGTAGGGGTTCTGAGGCCCTAAGAGGGCACTTAGATATGGGGGGAGTGCCAGAGAGGTCTAGCTCACGAGAGGAGCTTTGCTTCGGACATGCATGAGTGGTGGCGTCTCCGGTGACCCTACGACCAAAAAGAAAGGGACGTGGATGCGTATTAGAGAGAGGGGAAGAAGAGCTGAGAGAGAGAAGGATCTTGGAGGGTCTAGCTCGATTGTATGCTTCCCCTCTCGAAGGAGTCCGAGAGGAGCATATCTTCCTCTTCCTAGCAGAGCATGGCCAGGGAAGAGCTGGGGAGCTCAGGGGAGTGGTAGTTCGGGTGTGGGAAGTGAATGGTGGTGGAGAGGGAGGATCTAGTGGCCTCTGGCCTTATATCCCTTAGCTTAGGGTCCATGATGGACAAGGTCCATGGGAGGGCAAGGGCAGGTCCATGGCCTCCCCATTCGGTTCTAAGGGCGATGGAGAGAGAGTGTGTGGTCTTCTGGTCATGCAGAAAGGGCAGAGAGGGGTGGGGTGCCGCTATAAGATAAATAATGGCCATTATTTGCTTGCCTCTCTCTTTCCTTCTCGTCCAAACATAAAGGACAAGGTTTAGGTCAGAGCTATAGTGGCATGCTACAGTGGGTTTCGATCAGAGGGAGAGTGGGTGTTGTGGAGAATTGCTATACAAGCTTTGCTGGTGGTTGGGTGGGGTTTTGGTCATGAACATGATTTATTTATGTTCTTGGTCATAGGGTTATCCATGAAGAACTTCTCATATTTTGATCATGTACAGATGATTCAGTGATGCTGGTAGATAGGTATGGCAAAGGTGCTTCACCATAATTTATTTCGGATTTATTCAATGATTTTTTATCCTCTTTATAAGAATTATTCAAAAAGTGCTGAAATGAATTCAGTGAATTCATTTGATAAATTTTAGTTAGACAAGTTTGGTTTTTTGTTTGAGATGGTCATAAACATCATTCCACATGTTGGTGAATTTTCCGAAGGTTTATTGAAGGGTAAAAGTAAATAAAACAATTATTATTCCATTTCAGCCATTTAAGAAAATGGGGAAAAAGGAAATAATAAAACTCTTAAAAAATGATAGGTCATATATATATATATATATATAGTCCTCCAATGTGCCTAAAGTTGGAAAGGTGATTTGGAGAAAATCCAACTTTCCTTTATAGAGATAGTTTTGGAATTTATGTCAAATAAAGGAATTAAATAGTTTTTGGTCCAAAGTAATTATGGATTATAGGTGATAACTTATTATCTTCAAGGTGTATGGTTCTCACAAGGTGTTTGTATCAATTGCAACCTTAGGTTTTGAAAATCAAGCTTGATTTGGGTAGCAATAATGAGAAGAGGTTATTGGGCGGAGTTAATATCATACCATCAAACCCTTGTTGGATCTTGAAGCTCAGAGTTCACCTTGGGTCATGGGATATATGGATGTATAGACCAAGTGATGTATATCACCATGGAGCAAATTTTTGAGGTTAATCATGATTAATCTCTCCAAGGATTGATGGCAAACTTTTAACAAATTAAGGGTGCTAAAGCAGATTATCAAGTAGCCTTCAAAACCAGATGGGTTTTGGAGGCACAAAGCTCCAATTAAAACAAATGAAGTAAGGAGGGATAGAACTTTGTGAGTAGTACAAACATGGCAAGAGTTGATCAAAATAAGATAGTATGGAGATGTGAGCTTCTGCCAAAGTAGGCATGTTTCTATGATTTGCAGGAAAGATTAATTTCTTGCCTACAAAACCATCGGGAACAAGTAGGTTGATGGATGATCTAGCAAAGAGAAAATATTGTCCTTGTTAGTCCTTAAGATGTTTTACAATATGGTTCAAGTGAATTTCCAAAAATTCACAAGGGTTGAGAATTAGAGGGACTCAAAGATGGGATGTTGATGATGGTTTTTCAGACTTGGTATTTTTTGGCAGCTTTAAGTTTTTGTCTAGAGCACAAGAGTTAATGTTTTTGGTTGGTTGAGAATTAGAGGGACTCAAAGATGGGTAGTTTTTGTCTAGAGCACAAGAGTTAATTTCCAAACCATCATCAATGGTATTATATTGAAGTTTATATTGAGTAGAAAGGACCATGCTTGGAGTTGGTCTTCATTGACATGACAGTTTGTAGAAAGGATTAACTCTAGATTGATCTGGTGAAGATATTAGATGGGTACTCCAGGGGCTAGAGATCAGATCAAGCTTGGTTAACTTGCTTAGGGTTTGTAATCTTAATTTAGCTTGATCATGGAGGATGATCTCATACTACTTCCTAAGCAAACAAGTCAGGCGGCAGATCAAAGCAAAACATCAGACAGCAAATCATGGCAACTCATCTTACAAACAAAACACATCTACTACTATGGATCCTTCAAGCCTAGCTTGAGGGAAGGATGGGTATTTTGAAAAGGTTGTGTTTTGAAATGTATAAGAGTCCCTTGGTATTTCTACCAAGAGTAGAAATCAAAAGCTTATAAAAGGTTTTGGAAAAATCTAGAGGTAAGAGTAGTAGGAAGTTCAGTCTTGAAAACATAAGGAGATTATATCTTATAGATCTCCATAATTTTGTCAATAAAGGCTACTAAAATAGTTTGGTTTCCAAATGCATCTTGGCTCAGATTTTGAAATGCTAGAACATTTGAGAATATGTAAAATGAGCCATGATAGTTTTGTTAAATAACTTTTGTCAACTGATGGTGAGGTAAGGGGTATATCATATGGTATACATTCAGATGCACAACAACAAGCAAACAACAAGAAAAAGTTTTTGTTCCCCCTGATTTTTGCATTCTGGACATCTAATCAGGGTTGCTGAAATTGGGATGTTACACAACATGTGTGTGCCAGCCACAACAACTAGAGCCTTAGGCTCCTTGGTGAGTGTTTCCAGCAATTCTTCTAGCTCATCCTCCTGGTAAACAATCACCGGATCTTACAGAGGATAACCCTCAGCCAGAGCAAGCTCCGACTCAGGGAGGTCAGGAAGCTGAAATTCAAACACATCTTAGTACAGTAAAATAATTAAGGATGGATATAATGGCAAAATTGTTGGAGTCAAAATACTTACTGGGACCAGGGATTCTCCATGGTATACATATGCATGGAGATCTTCGGGGTTTTCTCGTTAACCAGTTCCTTGATCAACAACTGGATTCGGGTCTTGTAGTCCTTCGAGGGAATCCAAAGTGGGCTGACCTTCAGGCTATCCTTCTTGTCAGAGGTGACCTATTGCATTAGCCGGTCACCATGGTGCTGTAGAGGTTAAATATGACGTTGCAACCAATAGTGCACCAAATTGCATCCCCTCGATCCGCATCTTGGAACGGATCAAGTCGTTAGTTAGAACCTACGCTTCTGCATCCTAGGAATCCGGGTGGGCTGAAACATCATCGATGAAAACTGGCAAACTTTCTAATTTGCCAGGAGTAGGCATATCCTCGTGATAGAAAAAAAGTGTGGACCACCTCTTCATAGACTCGCTAGCTAAAAACTTAGGATAGAATTGGTCTCTCCTAATAATTAATCTAAGAGTCAGGGTGTTGTAAGGAACACCGGCAGTGATGAAATTCTTTCGGGTAATAATAAAGTAGTACTAGAAAAGTGTCAGGCTCAGTTAAATACCAAGGAACCCCTCACTGAGAGCTGTGTGGGCACTAAGTTCTAGCAGTGAGTTCAGGGGTGTGGAGTTGAACGCCGTAGTGGTTAATTACCTTGTAGAAGAATTTCGACGGCGGGAATCTCAAGCCACGGTCGAGGTGTGTCGTGAAGTGGACGCGCTCTCCATTGCGCAACACCGAAATTGCTTCGCCAAGGATGCTCCACCACACGCCGACGGGGAGATAGACTTTGTCCTCCATATGTCGGAACTTGTTGATACCTTCGATCAAGATTTACGGATGTAGTATAGTAGCTTTTTCCCTAGTAGACATAGGTTTAATTAACCTTGGGAAACAATGCTAAATGGAAATTAAATGAGACACGTCTACAAGACTTGTTTGTTCATTTTACCTTCATTTACCGGACTTTTCTAGTTTATTTTAGAACGTTGTTTGTCGCAATGGATGGATATAGTCTAGGGTTGAAAATTCACCTGTAGCTGCACATCATATGGGGTAAACATAGTAATATGCATATTCATGTGTAATGATTTAATAAAGATAAAATTTGTGGGCAATAGATTTTAATATACTAGAGCCCATGTGAGCCACAGGCATAGCAGTAGTATTTTGATCCAACCATTGTACCACGATATACCGGGCTACAACAATTATTAAGTGAAGACATAGATTAAAGCCTTAGGAAGTGATGTTGCTGTTGCTCCCAAATGGATCACTAAACAAAGATTGTACTCCCCTTTCTATCACTGCGTTTCCTACAAAATCGTTGCTCATCAAGAATCTAACCTCAAGCCATTATCAATCTCTAGGATCTTGGGTACCTACAAGTCCATAGACTGAGACAAGAGACAAAGAAACAAAGATACAAATCTCTATTCAATCAATACACAATACTCCCATGAATTAGAAGCACATAATCACTGCGAGGTTTCACCCCAACCCGCAGCCCATGAGGACTACTCACTTATAATAATAAGATCAAGGAGAAACTATTGTGCAAAATACTTAGATTGAAATCAAATATTGTTACAATGCTCATCGGATCACAAGGAGATCTCAAGTAGAAGCTAATGGCTATGGCTATGGAGAGGATGGAGGATGGAGAGGATGAACTATGGTGGTGGATTTCCTTTCGTGGTGTTGTGATGCAATTTGAGAATGGCGACCCTCTGTGTGGCGGCTGGGACCTCAAAATATATAGGCTCCTTCACGAAAGTCATAGGGTTTGATGAGACGAAGCCCACACCACCTAGTACAAGCGGGTTGTACAGGAGGACCATGCATGTACCATTTGTTGTTAAGCTCTCTAGAGGCTAGGTTTTGACCTAGGATTGCTTAGCCTTGTAAACAACCTCAAAATCTTCATTAAAGGCTCCTGATTTCGCCTTAAAAGCATGATTTCCTACACAACACAATTCAAAGTAAGGGATTGCACATCTTTACAAAATTAGTCATTAGTAGCAAGGCTAGAGTGATTCTTGGTCATTTGTTTGACTAAAAATGTGATTTAAACACAGAGAACGATGGCTAGTTTCACAGGCATCAACTTCCCCAAAGCTCAAATCTTGATCATCCTCAAGCAGGAAAACAACAAAACGATAAAGAACTTGGCACTTAAACTAGAATAACGAGAGTATAAATTCACTTACGGTTCATAGTCATATGAATCCAGCACTTATTCCATTCAAAAAGCTCATCAAAGTTAGAGAGATGCCAAGAATACTATACGAGCTTTGATAACTCATAACAATAAAAGTAGAGTTTAATATAAGTATAAATATCTAGAAGTGTAACAATCAATCCAATTCCTCTAGTTAACTCTCAGCTTTCCAAGGAACACTAGAATGTTTCATAATAGCAAAATTAAGTAAGACATATCATGTCCTGAGTAGTATAACAATGAAGTGTCTTATTTATGCCCACATCAATAAATCAAGACCATCAAAACACTACTGTTATGATCCTTGTTATTCAATAAAATCCGTAAAGTAGTACGAGACCATGCTAAAGACTATTTTGTGTGGATCTTTATTTTTTAAGGATAGTTCTCAACAAGGATCATTGAGTGATTCTTTTAAAAATAGTTTGCACAACATTCAAGAGTACCAATACTTTTGCCCATTACTATGACAAGTTCCACCCATGTCATCAAATCATAGCCAAAATAAGAGATTGTACCATTGATTGTTCATAGGCCAACGAAGCTGTTGGCATCCCAAGGTGTGCATCAAAAACATATAATTTTTTAAATAGTATCACATTTTTATCCACATGGTTTAGCTTTGGCATGAGTCACAATTACCGCTAGACTTCATCTATCTACTAATTTATGTAGTGGTACGTTCGTCGGCAGGCAGAATTTTCCGTCTGCCACTTAAATGACGCTTTTACCCCTAGCGGTTCAGAGTTATTACCTGCACTGCCACCGCCAAAGTTAAACTACACGGTTCGGTCCTTTCCTAGATGAGCTCGGGGCAGAGGATGGGAGAGAGCAGCGCTGCCGGCCACCCCTGACCGCGCGCCTGCGGCTAGCGCCGCCACCTGCTCGCTCGCCCGCGCGCCCACGTCACTCCTAGCTCGTGCGCCCGCGTTCCTGCGCCGCCAGCCGCCTGCGACTTTCACCATGGGGGACGGACGAGGTCGGGAGAGAGGGAGGCCGAGCGGCGACCGGAAGCGGACGTGGTCGACAAGGTCCACCGGCGACGGCCGTACTGGGTAGAGGCAAGCTTGTACCAACGACCTGGTCAGCCGCCTGTGAGTTTCACCATGGGAGACGGACGAGGTCGGGAGAGAGCGAGGCCGAGCGGCGCCCAGAAGCGGACATGGTCAACAAGGTCCACCGGCGACGGCCGTACTGGGTAGAGGTGAGCTTGTACCAACGACCTGGTCGGCAACGACAGCGGCGACCAACACGCTGAGCTCCCCGACCACGCCATCCTCCTGCGAACTCCTAGACGTTATCTCCCCTGACTCAGAGCAGAGACAACGCAGAGGGAGGGCGGCAATCCGAGAAAAACAATGAACAAATACGAGTTGTGTGCTACAGCCGATGGGGACATGCTCAAGCCCGATCCATATGGGAAGAGCTCGTGCTCAAATCCAGTATAGGAATGGGATAGGTGGTGAATTTGGTCTCCTGAATTGCAGTTTCTCTTGATTTGGTATAGAAATCTATGTCCAATTTAAGTATGGGGAGAGAAGATTTGTGAAAGAAGAGGACATTATGTTCAACGTTGTCTGCTCATTTCCCATTAAACTCCTGCTTATGTCCATAAAATGTTCCATTTTGTATGTATGTGGAATTTATATCACAAACATCATACGTGAGTGGTACTGTAATTATCAAGTAGCAGCACTACTGGACAGTTGTTTCTTCTTCTTTCTTTGGGATATCTGAATTATCGTCAAGGCTTTGGTGCATTGGTTAATATCTGATTTTGAAGTGTATTATATGAGTTAATTTCTTGGAGCTGAAAAAAATACAATGTGCTAGCTATGGACATGGTGCGTTGCTCTTCTCGACTGCATGCATTCCTAAATTCAGAATGCAGAATTTCTCGGCAATCAAAACTCCAGTCAAGCAATGACCTTCTCGTGGACTTCTCGGCACCGGAAGCAAGAAACGTTTATAGTTGTATGTATCGCTAAGAGGGAGATTGAAAGGGAAAATGTCAAGACCATCCCGTGATAATGTGGATTGTGGCAACCAAAAATAGTGTCTACAGCAAGAAGAACATGAGCCAATCCAAGGATCAGGAGGTCAAGATGAGGGAGAACCTGCCCATCCAGAGCATTATTGAGGAAGCAAAGACCAATACACCGACACGTAGTAGCAGCTCGAGCACATAGACATCTAATTAAATAAGGCCACTAATTATATAACATGTCAATCTCATATACATTGAGCCATGCTCAATTTTAAACAAGGTGAGAAGAAAATATCATTAGAAATTTTTGTTGTATGAATAAAAACTTCATGCTGCATAACTTGACACCTTCTGTCTAAATTAAACCAAGCATCTCATTATGAGAGAGGAAGACGCAGCACAAGAATGGGAGCATGATGAAGACTAATACTAAATGAGAACATGATGAAGTGGACGGTGCAAAAAGCTAAGTATAACAAAGTATGTTTATTCGTTGGAGCAACAAGTTTCAAACTATAAGAGCATTGCATTTTGTAAGTGTTAGTATATTTATGTAAATTAATTTTTCCATAACCGTGGCAACGCACGGGTATTTAGCTAGTTTCAATAAAATAAGTCCTTTCAAGAGTGTCGTTAAGTCTATCAAAACATCTATGTGGTTAAGTATATTCAAAGGTACACTCTTAATATAATCACTCATCAAATAAGTCATAAATTGGAGACATTTTCTTGTTGTACTTGTTCATGATATTTTTCCAAATGCAAGACTCGGTTAACTACAAGAACTAGAGTAAAAGCTTCCACAACTAATTACTCATACCAATAAAAAGCTTTACTCTAACTATTTTAAATTACTCCCACTAGCATAGCATCTTAACAAATCAACTAGATAGGATAAACATTTCAAACTTCTAAAGTGGGAGTCATAGGACATACCTCTCATGAATGACTTCATAATTCTCTTCCTTATGGGGATGTGTTCCTTCAAAACTCAAATCAAAATCACTATCATAATAATATTGAAGTAAAGAGGCAATAGGTAATTCCACTTTCGCAAAAAAGGATAGGAGGAAAATATTTTTGTATTTTGGAGGATGGGGATTAAAGAATAGAAAAAACTCGACCAAGAAAGAAAACCGAACAAACAAAAACAAAATAAAAAGCGAAGTGTTGGAACAAACCAACACAAGTATTTCAAAGCTATCACGAATTTGGAGTGCAACCTCATCATTACACAAATATAAATGTCGGGGGGACAAATCCCCAAGCTCAGGATTTTGCAAGACATTTTGTTGCTCATAATGGTGGTGGGGATAATCTACCAAGTTCCATTGGCTGCTCCAATTGGTGAACTGGGTTGACAGGTGGTGGTAGCATCTCGAAGGTTGATGGAGATTTTCTCATGTTCTGAATTCTTCCTTCGAGAGAGTAGATATCTCCATAGGTGGTGTAGTAGTTTGGTGGCTGCTCATCTTGTCTGGGCCCTTCTTGTTCTACTTCTTCATCTTCTCCTTCTTCATCCACGAGTTCTTTTTGTTGCGGTAGACTTGCTTCAACCTGTGCGTCAAAATGTAAACGTACATCCTTGATAGAGAACAAATCATTAGGCAAAGGAGCTGGGATCAAGTGATCGGCTCCAGGTATATGAAGAAAGAATCTACCATTGGATTTAGAAATCATACCACAAGTTCTTAGAGTGGCGAAACCGAGATGGTGGTCACCTGCCAATGGTTGTATATTACCTAGGTTGACATGAAGTGCACGTGCAAGAATGGTGAAAACTCATCCTCCACATATGGGACCACGAGATTGAAGAGCTTGATGATTACTATAAAACAATAGAAGGGTGCCCAAACTTGGAATTAAGTTATAGTTTGGAATAGCCGGTCTTGCGAGTATTATCATGGCATATTCATTGACTCTAGTAGACTCACCACGTGCCTGCAAAGTGTTAGCAATAACATAGAACAAATAACAAACAATAGGATGATCAATTTGAATTCCCTTGGGTATGTTTCCACGGATTCTCATTCTATTAAAGTACTCCAAGGGTGAGGGATTAAGTACAAAGGTGGTGGAGTGTCTATAGGTGGTTTTGTTGGCAAACCCAAAATAGTGAGCCCATCGGTCGAGTGGTAAGTTATACTCATGATTCATAAGGCGGAAGTTAATGCGATCAACTCCCGTGCTATACTCCTCAGGGTAGTAGTGGGAAACCACCGTATGCGTCAAGGTACTGAGGAACTCAAGTGTCAAGCAGCGATATGTGGCGGCGCACGAAAAGACTAAGTGATACAAACCAACAATGTTGCAAAGGAAATCAAAATCATGACAAATGCCCAGTTGGTTAAGGATATAAGGGCATGCCCACTTGGTGGACTTGATTTCTCGGTGCTTGAGATGATTGAAGCGAGTGGGCTGAAACTCCTCGGTGAACTCGATACCAAATGACTCAGGGGTTAGTGTATCAACGGGTGGTATGCCTTGTTCCGCAACCACTACACATGTACGGCTCCTCGTGTTCATCTATAGAAAAGAATAAAGCTAAATAAAAAGCTGCTCCAAAAGAAACATAGCAAAATCGATCTTCTACACTTCTTATAAAAGAATCTCCTCTAAACAAACTAAGCATGCTCATAATCAAGGTTAGCTCAAGAACAAGACCTAAGGCTAGATTGATAATGGTGGAAGATTGAGCAATGTTTTGATGGAAATAAGTTGGGGATCAGAGGAAAAACATACCTTAGGTCAACTGGGTGAGAGGAATCGAAGAAAGAACGAGAAGAATTGAAGAGCCAATGGTGGTGGTTTTGAATTTGGAGGATGAAGAAAGAGATATTTTTGATTTTGGGATTTTAGGTTTACCTCTTCCAGTGTTAATATCGTGGCCGAGTACATGGTACGAGCGGGCGGTACAGCCAAAGCCGGCCCATACCTAGTATCTTACCTTGGGTTCGACGACTCCTTCCGGTGATGCACTGGGTGTGGGCACACGGTATGGTGGCCTACACCCATACTACAAGTTGTTATCTCCTCAGGTCATTTCCTTCCACCTTGATGTTTTGCTTGGGGTATGGTACGGGTGGATGGTACGGTCGCCTCCGGTCGTACCAGTGGTCATTAAACGCGTTGTGTCCATTAGCAAAAATCAAAGATTGCATCTTCTTGTGCCGTGATGTGGTACGGCAGACGGTATGGTCGCCTCTGGTCGTACGAGTGGCCATTAAACACACTATAAGCTTCAAAAACTTAAGAATTCAAGTTAGTAGCTTCATACACCTTTGCACATCAAAACAACAAAAGATTGACAAAAAATAAACTTCATAAAACGGCAGTACCTTATGACCATGTGTTAGTAAACATAAAAGATCAAGGATTACCTTGATTTATTCTCCTCTCTTCAAAGGACCTTGTTGAACACTCTTTATTGATAAAACTAAAAACTAAAACTAAACTAACACAAGGATAAAAACTTTATTTCACATGGGTTTCCTCCCATGAAATGCTTCTAGTTAAGGTCAATTAGCTTGACAAAGATGCTGATTATTTAGGCTTTGCAAGTGGGACACCCACTCCAAATTAATTAGCTTTCAAAGTGATTATACCATCATCATTAGGCTTGGCCTTCTTCTTCCTGCAGAAGTGGAGTATAAAAGGATCTCTAGATGGTAGTCCTATTCTCACATTCCCTTCATGTAGATTAATCAAGGATTTAATAGTTCTTCGGAATGGCCTACCTAAAATTATAGGTGTTATGGGATCTTTAGGCATGTCCACTATAACAAGTATGTTTTCTTTTATCCCAACAGCTTGTTTATAGGTTGAATCAGCAAGATGAGTCTCATTTTTGTAGTTTTGAACGACCCTAAGTTTAACTTATCAAATAGACTTTTAGAAATTGTTGAAACGCTTGCACCAAAATCACAAAGGACAGCTATCTCATTAATTCCTAGATTAATTTTAAGGGATTTCAATTTTCGTGCCCCTGGTTCGTTAGTTGTACTTAGTTTTCCCCAGCTTCTTAACTTTTCCTCACTTTTGCACCTCTCCTTCACGAAAACTCATCAAAGATCTCGAACGACAGCTGTCGTCAGGTTGACCGTTGGGTGACGTGTGGGGCCGTGTGTTCTGGGACCACGTGGGGTTGTTTGGTCAGGAACACGTTATGCTGACGTGTGGGGTCGTGCCATGTGGGACTGCGTGGGTCCGGTTTGTTGGGAACACGTTATGGGGGATGTGGTGTGGGACCATGTGAGGCGTGTTTGGTGGTTACGTGTGTCCTGTCGCCTAAATTGGAAGTTTTATTTTTATTATTTTTATGATTGGCCTTTTTAAGATTGCCTTTTCCCCTGTCCCTTGCTAACAGTTGTGGTTTTTGCCCAAAAAGGTAGCGAATCTAGAGCACGTTCTCTCTTCATTCATTGTTCCTTTTGGCCCTCTTTTTCCCAATCTGGTAGCAAATCTAGAGCAGCAAATCAAACCAGCACCATAAATACATTCAGTAAACATAGCAGATGTAGATAAACTAGCTAATATAGGATATATAGCATATGTAGATAAAGAAGCTAATATAGGATATATAGTATGGTACTTAATGATGTTTTACAATTAGGTTGCTCAGTAGCAGCAGCGGACAAGTTCAACATAGACAAGACAAAAGAAGCTGCTTTATAGCAGCAGCGGCACAAGATCAGTGGCCCCTCATGGCCTCCTCCTCCTCTCTTTGGCACCTCCTCCACTTCTTGCTACCCAGTCCCTTGACCTTGGGCACCTTGGGCTTGATTGGGGGCATGCGACCCTCCTCGATGGCCACCATCTGGAGGTTACAGAGGTGAAGACCGAGCACCTGGTGCTTGGCTCTAAAGTCGTCGATGTTCACGGACTCGCCGCAGGTCCTCACATCCTCGGCATGCTTCACGAGGGAGTTGAGGTCGGTGGTGTGGAGCCTCCTGGTGGAGAAGGGGCACATGTAGACGTCACCGGCGAAGAAGTTGTCGTACTGGCCTAACTTTAGCCTCCTGAGCATCTGACGAGTCTTGGTGTCCTTGGACTCGTCGTTGCTATAGACGTCGCTACTATCCTCCTGTCGGAAAAAACAGTAGAGTGCAATAAGGACATGATTGAGATACCTTGATTATCGGGATTTATTATTTGCATAAATTAACCAATTGAGATCCCCTGATTATTCCCCAATCCCTATATCTCAAACCAAATCGAATAATGATGCCAAATACAGATCGGCGCTAGTACTAACTAGGGAATCCCTTAACTACAACTCGGAGGATCAATAAAATAGGATTGAAATACGAACAGGGGGATTCATCGAAATACGAGATTTAACACAAGAGGATTAGCTACTGTAAAAATACGAACAACCAAACCCTAATAACATACTATCTAGCATCCAACAATGGGAATGGGGGAAGAACAAGGGAAGGGAAGAAAACCCTAGTTACCTCCAACCATGGTTCGGTGATGCTAGTGTCGTAGGGGTTCTCCAACCTGATGTAATTCTCCTCCTTGTAGGGGTCCCATCCGAGTGGAATCTGCCCGAGACCGGCGGGGCCCTCCTCACTGGCGGCTATGGCGGAAGCAGGGACGGGGGTCTAGACGGGGACGGCGGCTGCCTTCGATGCCTCAACGAGGGCCTATACAAGGACGGGAGCCTCCTCGCCGGTGGACTTGGAGGCGACGATGGCCACCGCGCCGTTCTTCTCCTTCGCCATCGTGGTTGGGGTTTTCTTGGGGGTTTGCAGAAGGTGATGGAACAATGGAGATGGTTGCGTGAGTGAGCAAGTGAGTGATAAGTGAGAGTGAGGAGTCCTTTATAAAGGAGAAGGGAATGGACGTTCCATTGCACCACCGTGTAACCACGTAAGTTACTGCACCGTGCACGGCCACACGTGTCCGCTACCGCTCCGTGCACCGTGACACGTGTACCTTGAGTCACGTTTCTTCCCTGATGTCTAACCCTGTCAACTTAGTTGTGCTCGGTTATACCCTCAAGTGTAACACTGGCAGTTTGGTTGTACTCAGTTTTACCCTCTAGTACTAACACTGTCGTGTGTAATATACTCAGTTTTACCCTCCGGTGGATGGTCAACAAAGAGTCAACGAATGGGTTTTAGCTAGCTAATTGAGTCATTTTATGCACAAAAAATTCAAAAAGATGAAAACATAGGTGCATCTACCTAGGGTGTCTTATTATGTGACCTACCACCATAAGAAATGTATAGAAATCAAGTTTTAACCTAAATCACCACTATAATGATTAAGTTTAACTTTGATTTTCCCTTGGTTTTTAAGTTCTACTCAGTTTTCCCCTCTCTCTTAGTCACAAACTCTCACACTTGTGCTCATCTTGTCTACTATGCTCTAATTCGTTGAGACAGTTGTCACGCGGATCGTGCCCACCAACCATTGATCCTCTGTGATCTAGAGGACATGATAACACCTATATCTGTCGGGGGGACCCCTCTATCTATGCAAAATAATGAGTTTGCCACCGGTACTTTAACTCCATAAAGAAATGATTTTGAATATAATTTGAAGGGAAAGGTTTCAAGTTGTATAATTTTCATATATGCAAGTTTGTGCATTACATTCCACTCTATGAAAATGATAATCTCTCAAGATTTTCTTAGCACAACATTATCACGTATTAAGTGCGATTTCAAAGAGTTCATATGTGTATAATGTTCGTATATCCAAGTTTATGCATTACTTTCCACTCTATAAAAATGGGAGAGAAAATGATAATCTCTCAAAACTTTGTTAGCACATCATTGTCACGTGTTAAGTGCGATTTCATAGTGTTCAAAGGTTTATAATTTTTCGTATACGCAATTTTATGCATTATATTTCACTCCATGGAAATGATAAATGATCAGAATTTTATTAGCACAACATTAGCATGTCTAAGTGCGATTTCAAAGAGTTCAAAGGTGTATACTTTTCGTATATGCAAGTTTATGCATTACATTTCACTATATAAAAATGATAATCTCTCAAGATTTTGTTAGCACATCATTATCACGTATTAAGTGCGATTTCACAATGATCAAAGGTGTATAATTTTCGTATATCCAAGTTTATGCGTAATATTTCACTCCATGAAAATGACATACTCTCAAGATTTTCTTAGCACAACATTATCATGTCCTAAGTGCGATTTCATATTGTTCGAAGGGGTATAATTTTCGTATATGCATGAGGCATAAAGATTTTAGTTTAGGGATCACTTTTCACGCTCTAAAAATGGTAAACTCTCAAGATTTTCCTAGGAGAAGATTATCATGTACAAATTGTAATTTGAAAGTGTTCAGAGTTGTGTCAAATTATAAATACTCTATGAATTAAGAGTTGTATAATTTTTTAATTTGAAGTGTTCAAGAGTTGTGTCATTCTCTTATTTCATATACATCCATCTCCCTAGGTCTCAAAGTTTGACTTTCACCTCATAGATTCACTTGATTGCACCAAAGATATTAACTCGATAAACCAATTAAATCATTGTAACGGCTCGCCGCCCGCATTCTCCACAGCAAGCATGTGCCCAATTGAGCTCCCGAGTTGCGCCAATTGATTTTCCACAGCAAGCACAAGGTTGCCATTGTCATCCATCATATAGGTCAACGGGATGGCACCATACTGAGGCTAGGACAAACGGGAGGACAAAGTGAAGCTAGACAAAGGGTTGTTGTCGCTAGAGAAGAAGAACAAAGGGGAGGTAATGGCACAGGCGTGGGCGCGGGACTGGCTCGGGGTCCCATCTTGCAACGCCAACCTGAGTAAGCAGTGGGTCTGGTGCTCACATGGATAAGTTGAAGGTCCCATGCTGATATGGATAAGTGGAGAGAGGTGTCCACTAAGAGAACCAACTGAATGCGGCCCCACTTGTCGGCATGTAACAGCAAGGATCCACTACGGGACCCGACAGAACGTGGACCCACTTGTTAGCACGTAACAGCAAGGCTGACGGACAGCAAGTTTCAGACCATGTGAGAGTTTCGTACAAGGAGATGGGAAAAAGTGAGGAAAAGTTAAGCGGCTGGAGAAAACTTAGTACAACTAAGGAACCGAGGGCACAAAAATAGAAATCCCTAATTTTAATAGTGGGCCCAAAAATATTATCTAGATTAGCTAGAAGCTTATCAGCTAGTTTCTTATATTCCATCTCTAGCTCATGAACTTTAGATGGTACCTATTTTATAAATTGTTGGTATGTAGCATTGTTGTTATATACCTCGATTATTTACGGTGATCATCTTCAATAGATCTTCCATGGTATAATATGGTGATGGTACATTGCTATAATCTAGCTCTTCAGGCTTCTCATCTTTATTTTCTGCCCACATCGTCTTGAAGTCTGCCACCGGGTTTGGCTCAGGCTTCCCAATGAATTTTTCAAGTATGAGAGCTTGGATCTCAGCTACTTTGCCCAGTTGTGCCTCCACGGTCTTAGTCCTTTCCTGTAGAGCATGTACATCATTTGTAATTGCAACGACCTAGTTAGATAATTTCCAATACTATTTTCATGGTTCTCCATGATTTTAATAAGCATATTATTTTTCTTAGTTTGAGCTTGCATAAAAGTTCTAAAAGTATTTTCAAAAGAGACATTGCCATGATTTTCTCCACTATGATTATCATAATTGTTATTATGTAGAGCACCTACAGGATTATAATATTGTGTTTGAAAATTTGAGCCAAAGTTTTGACTCTTCCAGGCAGGATTATAAGGATTTTGATCTATATATTTTACTTCATTAGCAGCGGTAGCGATAGCATTAATTTGGGTATCTTCCTTACCCTTCACAATATTAAGTAACTCATATACCTATACAGTAATCTCTTCATTATGTTCCTAGGTGATTGAATTCACCCTCTTTAAGGATCTTTATACATGCCATTGGACATGGTTGTTTTGCATATCATCAAGTAATTTCTTTGCAACACTCACTTGCTTTCCCATGATGGTTTCTCCTGCTGCGATATCTTGCATAGACTTAGACATTGGGTTAAGAACATTTTAAAATAAGTGTAATATAAGCCATTCTTCCATCCCATGACTAGGGTCGTTCATTATAGCTTCCTTCATTCTTTCCCAAGAAAGCGCTAGTGGCTCACAATCTTCTTTTCTAAAGATGGTAAGGTTGGATCTTAGCTGCATAATCTTAGCTAGTGGAAAAAAATTAGTCATAAAAAGACTAGTGCATTCCTCCCAAGTTTTAATAATGCCTTTAGGCAGCTAGCAGCCATTCCTT
Source organism: Avena eriantha (assembly GCA_910589775.1). Classification (NCBI taxonomy): domain Eukaryota; kingdom Viridiplantae; phylum Streptophyta; class Magnoliopsida; order Poales; family Poaceae; genus Avena; species Avena eriantha. The sequence goes on from OU342743.1 coordinate 424,106,986, forward strand.
AGCTTTCCCACTTAAAGAGAAAGGAAATAAGCGTAATTTAACCACATTTGGGTCAACATCTTTAATGTGCATCATGTCACAAATCTCAGAAGAAGTATTTAAGTGTAAACCTAAGTCCTTAGCAGATGAGCCTCCAAATAGATTTTATTGAACCAAAATCAAAAGGTTAGGCTTAATTTCATAAGTTTTCACATCAATAGTGGGTCGAGTAATAGGTGAGTGAATAAAATCATTAGTGGGAGTAGCATACTCCCCAACGTTCTTTTGAGCGATGGCTCTTTTATTTTTGGTGTTTCTGAATAAGAGAAACAAATAAACAAGTAACTATTTTTTTAGGTTTTCAATATATAAAAAGTAAACAAATAGCAAGAAATAAACTACAAACAAAAATAAAAGTAAAAACAAGGTCTATAGTGACCTCACTAGGATAGCGAAGTGCATCCCCGGCAATGGTGCCAGAAAAAGGGTTGATACCTTCAATCCGGATTTACGGATGTAGTATAGTAGCTTTTCCCTGGTAGACCTAGATTTAATTAAACCTTGGGAAACAATGCTAAATGGAAATTAAATGAGACGCGTCTACAAGACTTGTTTATTAGTTTCACCTTCGTTTACTGGAGCTTTCTAGTTTACTTTAGAATGGTGTTTGTCACAATGGATGGAGATAGGCCAGGGTTGAAGATTCACCTATAGTTGCACATCATATGGGATAAAGATAGTAATACACATATTCATGTGTAATGATTTAATAAAGATAAAATTTGTGGGCAACGCATACTGATATATTAGAACCCATGCGAGTCATAGGCATAGCAATAGTATTTTGATCCCACCATTGTACCACGAAATACCGGGCTATAAAAATTATTAAGTGAAAACACATATCAAAGCCTTAAGAAGTGATGATGTTGTTGTTCCCAAATGGATCGCTAAACTAAGACAATACTCCCCTTTATGTCACAAGGTTTCCTACGGGATCGCCACTCACCAAGTATCTCACCTCAAGCCTTTATCAAGATCAGGGATCTTGGGGTACCTACAAGTCCATAGATCGAGACAAGAGACAAAGAAACAAAGATAAAAATCGATATTCCATCAATACACAATACTCCCATTCATTAGATGCACATAATCGTTGCGAGGTTTCACCCCAACCCGCAGCATGTGAGTACAACTCAATCATAACAATAAGATCAAGGATAGAAAACATTGTGCAAGATACTTCGATTGAATCAAATTTTCTTACAATGGTCGCTGAATCAAGAGGAGATATCAAGTACAAGCTAATGGCTATGGCTATGGAGAGGATGGAGGATGGAAAGGATGAACTATGGTGGTGGATCTCCTTTGGTGGTGTTGTGATGCAATCCGATAATGGTGGCCCTCTGCAGGGTGACTAGGACCTCAAAATATATAGGCGCCTTCATGAAAGTTGTACGGTTTGACGAGATGAACCCAACACAACCCGGCATGGGTGGGCCCTATGGGCGGACCTTGCACGTACCAATGGTCGTTAAGCCCTCTAGAGGCTGGATTTTGACCCAGGATTGCTTAGTCGTGTAAACATCCTCAAAATCTTCATTAATGGTTCCTGATTTTTCCTTACTGCACAACACAACTCAAAGCAAAGGATTGCACATATTTGCAATAATTAGTCATTATTAGCAAGGCTAGAGAGATTCTTGGTCATTTGTTTGAGTTAAAATGTGATTTAAATATGTAGAAAGATGGCCATTTTCATAGTCATCACTTGTCCTCATCGATGAGGCTCGAGATCCATATCCCACGCCACTTTCTCTCCTCCGCCATGCTCGAAGACGATGTTGCTCCTACTGTAGATGTTGAATTGGTCATCTCGTCGGAGATGACCAAGAACAGCAGTGCTGGTCGAGTTGAAGGAGGAGAGAGCAAAGGAAGAGAGGTGCGAGGAATAAGAAGCACTGGAGCAGCGGTGACAAGGAAATGAGTGTTTTCTCACACCAGATTTCTGCCACGTGTTGTGGAACGGTAGAGGAAGCTTCCTCGTGAAGCCTCCGCTGCCTCGATTTGCGTGTTCGCATTGAAAAGATGCCTCGATTCCGCGTGATGCGCGACCCGCCAATGGTCATGCTGACAGAGTAAATGTTAGTTATGCAACAAGACCTGAAAAGTTGTCAGGTCATGTCACCAGACTATTTTTGGCTTAGTTTAAAACGAGCACAGAAATGAGAATGATGTATTAAAAAATCTGACTTAGATCCTCCAATGCTTTTTGAAGTTTCAGGAAACCTTCAATATGCTACAACTGAAGAACATTGAAGCTAGACGATGAAATGCGACTTTGGATCTTGGAGGCTTCCGGGGGCTACTGTTGGGGATATACTTTTCGGGTATACCCACGGTGACTCACTAACCAGGGTGGCTTACTTCTAGGTTAGATCTATGATCCACGGGCAGTCCAGTCAGGGAGAGCACATAGAATCCCAATTGGCTATGGGAAGGCCCAAAAGACTTACCGACTTAGAGAAAGTCCAGTAGGTCCCCTAAAATTTCCCCATATATCTCCATGTAGGGGCCTCCTCTAAAATGATTCCCCCCTATAGTTTGTCTATCTCCGGTAGCACCCTTATATTTTCTCCCCTACATCACATTCACATGTATTCTAACAATATTTCGTAACTGATTTTATTTTTTATAAATTACCATAATTCGAATGATTGTATTTCTAGATAGAAACCTAACTAATTTGAAGTGTAAAATAGTAAGAGGCCAAGTCAAACCGTGAAATCACCAAGCCCAACATGCCACCACAGTCCACATGGGTGAGGACACATGAAGCATCGTTCTTAAAAGAGGGGAACAAAATCGATCGCGATTGACTACATAGTAGCAGTTTTTTCTTCGTCTCCATCTCTCCAACCACCATGGCATCCCGATCCCTCGTGTCTCATCCTCTTCTCAGCACCCTCCGCGCTCACGCTCTCCTCTAGCCAGAACGATGTTGCCCCTCCCTCGCAGCCTCGTGTGACGGTTGTCGTTCGCATCCGCCTCCCTGCTGCATCCCCCTGTTGCCTTCTAGCATTATGCTATCAATGGCCCCTCCATGGCTGGATCTGGAGCTCAAATTCGAGGTCAATTTCGAGCAGAATCGAAGAAAAAAAGGCAGGACGACCCTGGTCAACGTGTGTGGTGGCGGGAATAAGCCTCCCCGAGCGAGCGGTTGGGTAGGGGTGTGGATCCGGGAGGCCTCTACAACCCCGATGTTGAGGGGAGAGGGTGGGGTTGGGTCGGGGACCCTGATGTGTAGGGGTATCTGTAGGGGAGCTATTGGAGGGATTTTTCCTTCTCTGTCCCCTAAGTTTGCTATCGGGGGTGCTATAGGTCCCCTGCTAGACTTGCTCTTACGCCTATAGATTAGACGTGTAGTCCAAGTTGTACCTTTGCACCAACTTTATATCGTAGCCAGATAGGACTCTCTTGTAAACCCTACACCGGATGACTATACAAGCCATCCTAGGGACCAACCTTTAGGGCACAACCACAAAAATCAATCTCAAATCGCATAGGAGAAACCAACCCCTGTAATACTTTGTTACTTCCGGCTCTACTGATATACTGGATTCCTAGCAGGAGTAGGATCCATCCACCATGGTCGGATATAAACCTGGGTAAGCTTGTGTGCTCAACGTCCAGGATCACCCTACATCTCACACCCACTTTTCCCATGACTCGAGGACCCCCTCATGGCGTACTTGTCTTCAATTCGATGAAAGATGAATCTGCCAAATTTTTAGGATTGTTTGTACTGTTGAATCTGTAACTTTGAAATGCTACTGAATATGTCAAGTGCTACAAAACAAACATGTCTGGAACACCTACAGCACATCATGCATGCGGGTATTTCAACTAGAGCAAGATGATTGTTCGTTGTACTCTACTATGAGTATTGTAGTATACTACTTATACTACTCCTATTTTTGGAGTACTAATAGAAGCTATAAATAAAAACTGATGTGACGAGGAAATACTGCACTAGGATATTTTTATTGTCTCATTCTGTACTACTAAATCTGTCAAATATTACTGAATCTGTCAAATGTTATGTCCTTACTATTACTAAAGTATTTTGTAGAGCTGAAAGAAGAACTGATTCGCTCAGTACAACTATTGAATATCAATGTTTATATTGTTGAATCGGTCACTTTGAGATGTTGAATATGCTTCTGAATATAAAATAGGAATCAGTCGATAGTTTTCTGTCTTATTCTGTACTGCTGATCCTTTTAAATGCTACTGAATCTGTCAAAAGTTCTATCGTTTCTGCCTGGCTATTTGCACTAGAGCTTTTGCCTTTGTGTCATCAGAATCATTAGATGTGTTTTGGATAGAGATTAGTGGGGTAGAGATAAAACATGATTTCACCAAGTGAAGTCATTAGATATTGGTCCAGTTTTGGCGCGAGCAGAGTGTGTGTACCTAGTTCTTTAGATTTTTTGCGTGAATATCTATTAAAAGATATCGCTTTATTTTTCCTCCCTTGGTGAGGTCTTTGTTTTGAATCCAGCCGAGCCAAAGTACAACGCAATATTTACTTTTTTAGGGGAACGATTTTTACTAATGATGAGATGAATGCTAGCCCATTCATCCCCCTTAGCCCAAAACATTTTAATTTTTCCTTTTTGGGGTCAGTGGACTATTGACCACAGCCTAGTGAAATTTGAGAAAGGATCCAATGGAGCATAACCCATGGAGGATAGCCCATGGATTATATCACATGTAAAATAGCCCAAAATCTTTTTAATTCGACTTTTTAGCATTGCCCCTACCTATAAGGAACTCCACCTACCCATGTTTTTAAGAAACTACTCCATTATGTGGCCTTTTATGAATTGACATTTTAGAAGCGTTGCCCTTTTATTTTAAGAGAGATAAACATGGACACACAAAATATTTTTTAAGAATACTAATACATAAGTTATAAGTACTACATATGGTTTAATGCTATGTTTTCATGAAATTCCTTTCGCATAGTGGCAACACACACATTTTACATGTGTTGAAGTCTTGATTTTGAATCCTCCGTGCGTACATAAATTTATTTTGGGTTTGCATTTTTTCTTGTAGCAATATTGCTTTATGGAGAGGCTGGCATTGCGGACCCACCAGCCTGCAGCATCCCTCGAGTTTAATGGGTGGTTTTGAAAAAAATAGTTGAGTTCTTGTATAGAGAGGCTAGCTTTAGGGACCCACTAGCCAAAACAGTTAGGTACTTGTAGAGTAACAGACACGACCGAAAGAAAAATTTCAACATAGACACGTTTCATGTACATACAGGCTAGCATTAGGGACCCATTAGTGAGAACATATATTGATGCTACATCGAGCAACATTGGCAAGGGAAAATGGCAGTGGTGACCAGAAAAAAGAAGACAAAAATAGACACGTTTCTTGTCTAGAGAGGCTGGCATTGGGGGGCCAGCAGTAAGACCATACACGGATCCCACATCGAGCAACGTTACCAAGGTCAAAATGGCAGACACAACCGAAAAAATGTCCAACATACACAAATTTCCTATACAGAGGAGGCTGACGTGTGGGATCCGGCAGCGAGACTAAACGGCGGATGCATCGAGCAATGTTTATGAAGTTCAAAATAAGGGGTGATGGATCTAAAATATATCCACCTACGTACATATTTAAAATGGATATTATTCATATTTTTGATGAAATATCTCTCTAAACCCTGCCACTAATGCCTAATGATCAGAGGGATATGCAATCCTTTCTTTTATATTTTTCCTTTGCAGATAATGTCATTGAACATGTGAATCACTACATTAAAGTCAAAGATATGAGATTTCCATCAATTAGAAGAAACCAGTAGCCGTAAAGCAGAGTCATACGCTTTAACGACCAACTATATGACCGGAGCAAAATTCTGGTTGTATAGCTCCGGTCGTATAGTTGGCGTCGCCACCATTAGGTCAAAAAGAACAACTTTCGTGAAGGGACCTGTATATAAAGAAGCCTCAGGCGACGAGAAAACAAGCCAGACCCTCACCAAAAGTCTTTGCCACAGATCTCCAGCCGCCTCCAGATCTCAAAACCCTTCTCCATCTCCATAGCAATATTCCACCACTTGTAATAGTAGATCTCTTCTTCGATTGGCGACATTGTAAGACTATTGCTATAAATCTTATGATTTTAAATACAATGTTTATGATTGTTGATCTCATCTCTATGTGTGAGTAATCCTCCTTGGGCTAAGGGCTTGGGCCTAGCCATGTAGCATTTATGCATGTTATTTATCATAGATGGGATCATGTATTAGTTTATATGACATGATGATTATTGTATCCTCTCTTTCCTCAATCTAAGGACTTGTCAGGTACCCAAGACCCGAGGGTTGAGCCAGGTATAGAAAGTATGAGTAACGATTGATCTGCAGGTTGGGAATCCAAGTGACAGAAGGGGTAGTACGGCTGTATGTGAGGGATTCACTTCGGATTAATGGTGACAACACTATGCATATCATTAGTTCCCTTTATTCTATGGATGAGACTAGTAGGTTATTGCTATAAGCGGTTGCGGAGGCAATAGCAATTATGGATGCACTGCCCACATATAATATATCTTGCTATAACAAGTACATGCATACTTTATTTCTATCTTTTATTCCCATCAGATGTTTTGCATAGCTATAGGTGAAACCGAACGCAATAGGCCCTCTCTCTCCATCATCGACAACAACAACAAAATGCAAGTTATTGGTCTGGTAAAAACACAAAAGGAATTTTAAAACTCTCGAAGGCCCGTTAAAGTAACTTCACTACGCATTCGCTTCCTGAGGATTCGATAACCTAGGTCTACTAGGGAAAAAGAAGCTACACTACATCCGTAATCCGGATCAAAGGTATCAACCCTTTTTCTGGCGCCATTGCCTAGGAAGCAATAGCTACCCTGGTGAAGTTATTAGGAACCTTGCTAGTTTTAATTCTTTTTTTTAATTTTGTTAGTTTGCTTTCAGTCGTTATTTGATAAACCAAAAAAATTAGTTAGCCTTTAAATTCTTGCTTTTACTATTATAATTATTTGCTTAAGAAAACCCAAAAACATAGGAAATATGGCTGAAAAGAAGCTTGGAGAGTTTGCTACTCCCAACAACGATTATTTGCGTACTCATATTACTCAGCCAGCAATTGCTACTGATGACTATGAAATTAAGCCCAATTATTTAAGCTTGGTTCAAAAAAATCAATTTGGAGGCTCTGCTGTTGAAGACTAAGGTATGCACTTGAATACTTTCACTAAAATAAGTGATATGATGCGTATAATAGACGTTGACCCCGATGCGGTCAAATTACGTCTATTTCCTTTCTCTCTTAGAGGAAGAGCAAAAGAATGGTTGCTTTCATTGCCTTGAAATACTATTAGATCATGGGTGGGATTTACTTCTTTATTTATGACTAAATTTTTTCCACCAGCAAAGACTATGCAACTCAGATCTAATATCACTAGCTTTAGACAGGAAGAGTGTGAGCCACTAGTGCTTGCATGGGAGAGAATGAAAGAATGCTTAAGAAACAGTCCTAGTCATGGGACGGAAGATTGGTTAATCCTCCATTTATTTTAAAATGCTCTTAATCGTGTGTCTAAGTCTATGCTTGATACTATAGCTGGAGGAATGTTTATGGGTAAACATATTACTTAAGCAAAGAAGCTGCTAGACAATATTCAAGACAACCATGCCCAATGGCATGTGGATAGATCAAATACGAAGAAGGTGAACTCCATTTCACCACAAGAAAATGAAGAACTCAATGCTAAGTTGGATGAGCTCATACTAACCATGAAAGGTAAGGAAACCCAAGTAAGAGCTAACCGTGAAAGAAATATTGGAGAAATAGACTTCATAGCTCGTAATGATTAAACCTCCTTGGAAGAAGAATTATAATCCTAATTTTCAGAAACACTATTATAATCCTGTAGGTAATCCTAATAATAATATGGGAACTAGTAATGGTAGTCTTCAAGAAACACTTAAGTCTTTTATAGACTCACAAAATGAACAAAACAATATTCTTGTTAAAATAACGGAGAATCATGATGCTATGCTTTGTAAATTATCTAACCAAGTTGTTAGTTTGAGAAATCATTTGCAGGGCCACCAAGAATGAATGAGGATCGTGGAGGCACAGCTAGGTAAGATAACCGAGAGTCAAACTCTCATTCTAGCTAAATTTGCAGGTAAAGCTGAGCCCAATCCTGTTGCATAACTCAAAATGATGAGGATCCAAAGGGAGGAGCCTGAAGAGCTTGATTATAGTAATGCCCCCTCACCAAGCTACACCATCAAAGATCTCGTGAAGAGGATCAACGTCAAAATTCGGGTGAGTGAAGGTAACAATGAAGCCATGTATCAACACTTTGTTGATCAAGTAGCGATTAAGGTACGCGAGCTTGAAGAGGAATACAAGAAAACTGCTGAAAAGTTACCTGTTAAACTAGATTACATATTTGAGCCCACGATTAAAATTAAGATTGGGACTAATGAGATAGCTACAATTTGTGACCTAGGTGCAAGCGTCTCAACAATCCCTAAGAGTCTTTTTAACAAGCTAAATCTTGGCTCTTTCGAAATCACTGAACTAAAACTACATCTGCAGATTCCACTTATAAAAAAGTTGTCGGCATTAAGGATAACACTTTAGTTTACATTAAAGGTTGCCCTGCTCTAATCGACTTCCTTATTGTTGACATGCCTGAAGATACTATTGCTCCTATCATACTAGGCCGTCCTTTCTTGAGAACTATAAAGTCTTTAATTAACCTCCATGAAGGGAACGTGAAGCTGCAATTGCCTTCACGGGATCCTTTTCTTATCCATTTCCCCAGGAAAAAGAAGGCCAAACATGACAAGAAGGAGGCCATCACCTTGAAGGCCAATTACTTTGGAGTGGGTGTTCCACTCATCTGGCCCAAGTGAGTTTCGTCAAGGTCAAGCAATTGACCGTAAAAGAGCGCTCCATAGGAGGCAACCCATGTTAAATAAACGTTTGAGTTAAGTTTTTAGTTTAAGTTTATGTTTAATAAAGAGTGCTAGAAAACTCCATCTGAGGAGAAAAAGTTCGGTAGTACTTAAAATTCTGCAATATACATGTTGTTGTTGGTCGATAATTTTAACTGTCAATTTTCTGTCATAAATAAGGTATATCACTAAGTTACAGGAAAATAAATAGTTTTCAAAGAAACAGGATTTTTTTATGCATAAAAATTCAGGCCGTATAGTTCCGGTCGTATAGATATATTTGCCATCGCAAATTTTTCTTTAAAATGTACTAAGAGTTTAACAACCAAGTATACGGCGGGAATAAAAAATTCCAGCCATATTGCTCCGGCCTTATAGATATCGGTGCCTCCATACAAATCCTTTTCCAATGTACTGAGAGTTTAATGACCAACTATACAACGGTAATATAAATTCCGGCCGTATAGTTCCGGTTGTATAGATATCTATGCCTTTGTATATTTTGTTTCTCAGGGACAAACAGTTTGACGACCAACTATACGGTGGGAACATTTTGTTCCGGCCGTATAGTTGCGCCCGTATAGCTGTGCTGCCAGGAGAAAACCCTAGAAAATTGACAGAAGGCCAACTATACGGCAGGAATGCATTGTTCCAGCCATATAGTTGCGCCTGTATAGTTGCGTCCGACCACAAAAACGCATGGGAAGGTACCTCCAGCTCCAAAACTTCAATCATTTTTCTCTCTTCTACCTACAAACTCTCTCAAAACTGTCGTCGGTTTGAGGACAAGTACGCCATGAGGGGGTCCTCGAGGCGTGCGGGAGAGAGGGGTATGAGACGTACGGTGTTCCGGGATGGTGAGCACACAAGTTTACCCAGGTTCGAATCCGCCGGCTTTGGACGGACCCTACTCCTGCTAGCAATCCAGTAATACAGCAGAGCCGGAATATGGGTTACAAGGGTTTCGCCTGTGCGAGTTGAGATTATAGACTATTGAGGTGTTATCTGGTCTGCCCTAAAGTCTCTCCCTAGGACGGCTTATATAGATATCCGGCCTAGGGTTTACAGGAGAGATCAATCCGGCTACGACTAAGAGTTGGTTACAGAGTACATCATGAATTACAAGTAACATTATGGGCCTAAGTCGATAAGTCTTCTGGGCCTTCCCGTAGTCAGATTGGACTCCGTCTTCTCTCCCTAACTGGGCCGCCCGTGAAGCAAAGCTCTAACCCGAAGTGGGCCACCCTGGTCAGTGAGGAGATGTGAGGATACCCGGAAAGTATATCCCCAACAGTAGCCCCTGGAGGCCTCCAAGATCCAAAGTCGGATTTTATCATCGTCTAGCTTGATCTTCAGCTTGCAGAATCTTGAAGGGTTCGTGAAATTTCACAACAAAAAATACGATCCGGGTCTCAAAAGTAAGTCGGACCTTTCAATTAGTTACTCAGATTTTCCAGCTCGCTTTTAAACTAAGCCGGAACTTGGTCTCTAACGCCACCTGACACAAGCATGGTCAAGTCACATCATCTGACAGACGTTCTGTCAGCATGACCATTGGTGGGTCTGCGGTTCGCGGAACCGAGGCGCCGTTTCAATGCGTGCGTGGAGATCGAGGCGACGCAATCATCGTGCGGGCCCTTCCCAATTCTTTCCATGACGCGTGGCAATTACACTGTAGCGTTTGCACGAATCTTGGCGCAGGTAGGTGGATATAAGGGGTTTAGATTCCTTCTTCTCCTCTCCACCAGTCCTTCACCGTTTCTTGCTTCCCAATCCTCCAGCGCGCCGAGAGCCTTTTCATCCTCCTCCTACAGAGCTCCTAGCACCGCCACTTTAAGGCCACCTTTTCCACCGGAGAGAAAAATGGCTTCATCCTCTTCTTCTTCTCTGGCGGCGGCGGCGGAAGCAGCTGCGGAGAAAGAGAGCTTCTGGGGAATCTGGATCCCCTGCGCCCTCGACGACGACGGCCTCAAAACATGGAGAAGGAGGGGCTTCTCGCCGCCGGGAACTGGCGGAGCAGTTCCGGCGAAACCGTCCCCAATCCACGCGAGGGCAAAAGCGTCCACTTCGGCACCATCTGGACTGAGGTTTGTCCTTTCCTCCCTCGGAGTTCTTCTCCGAGGTGATTGACCATTATGGAGTTCAACTCCATAATCTTCCTCCCAATTCTCTTCTAGAGATGAGCACATATGCTGCGCTTTGCGAGGGCTTTCTCGGCATTAGGCCGAGTTTGCTTCTCTTCCGGTACTATTTCCATGTCCGGAGAAATTCCATTACTTCCGGTGTTCCTTATATCACCGGCACCATTAGTTTTTCTGTTAGACGAGACCGGGCATATCCCAAAATTTCTGCCAGTGACTCGGTCAAACAATGGCCAGCCACTTTTTTCTATCATAGGGATATTCCGGCTCCCGGCAAAGCTACTTCTTTGCTGGCTTTTGTCGACGGAGCCGCCACAGCCCAGCCTTCCTGGGATGAGGCTGCTCTGGTTCTCACCGACGATCTGTTCCTCGCTAAGAGGCGGATCGAATATCTTATCAAGCATAAGGGTCTGAAGGGATCCGACTTAGTCCAGTGCTGGGTCTCACATCGGATCCAGCCACTTCAGTACCACGGGGATAGACTGATGCACTCTATCACGTCTTCCAAAAAAGACTCTCTCTGCATCAGCCCCAAAGCCTACACCATCCAAGGTTACATAAGCCAGATCAAGTGGCTGATCAAGGAGCGGATCGAGAGGAAAATTCTAGAGATTTCTCTGGACATGCACAAGGCGGAAAACCCCGTGGTAGCGGTAAGCTTCCATCAGCACACCTTTTACGTGTTTCAATCTTTAAGTTATATACTGCAATGCTGATATGTTTTCTTGTTTTCAGCTTGCTGATCTCCCCAAGTCGGAGCTTGCTCCACTCGAAGGATATCCTCCTGAGTTTTCTCAGGAGACTGAAGTGGTCCCATTGCCGAACCTGGCGCTCAAGAAGCGCAAAGCTCCGACATTGGTTGTTGGCACAAAGGAAGTGCCCGTTGTGAAGAGGTAACTTTCATTCACAATTTTCGCCTTTGTACCTTTCTCAAATTTCTTTCTGAGATGTAATGTTTCCGACTTTACTACATTCTCAGAGCAAAGCCTCTCATCAAGGGTAAGGGGAAGGGGATTCCTGCGAAGCCCCTGCGACAGACGAAGCTTACCATAGCTTCCCTTGCCACGGCTCCTCCAACTCCTGCCCCTCAACCTTCTGTAACACCGGCGATTATTCCGTCTCCAGTTGTTGCAGAAGATCCGGCTCCTCCAACAGCGCCTGTGATCCTTGGATCGCACACTGACGTCATCGTGGGTGCGTCAGCTCAAGATAAGGGTGAACCCTCTTTGGGTAATGATCCCTCGGCTGAAATCTTCACCGACAACCTCCTCAGCAACCCCGGACTTGCCAAGTTTGGCTTATCCCGGAAGTCCGCAGAGGAGATCCAGCGGCTGGCCAGGCAAGTCCTAGACAAAAGCCATCTTTCCCCCGAAGAGGAAGCGCAAGAAGCAGAGGACGTCAAGTTCTCTGACCTTCTCGCCCAAGTCCGCCTTCGCGACGAGAGGATTAGGACTGGCGAGCTTCCAACAGCCCTAGTAATTCCTCTTACTCTCGCCGAGAAGGTGGTAGCTGAGGTGAACGCGGGATTAGACAAACTCACCCGCGAACAATATGTAAGTCGGAATTCCTACTCTTGTTTTTTACCTTATGTTATATCATATCCTCTAGCCCCTAAGCATGAAGTAGGATATAGAAATCCAGGTTTATGCTTTCATTAGGATGCCAAAGGACGAACTAGTGTAGCCCCCAAGGCTCGTGCTGATATTTAGCAAAAAATATTAGCCCGAGTCTTAAGTAGCTTTCTGACTTTGGGTATTCTGACTTACAGAAAGTATGTTCCTATAACCAGGAATTGTTAAAAAATGTCTGTGATAAGCGGAGAGAGATCAAAGCTCTCCGGCTTAAAAATGCTGAGCTCAAGGTAGCCAAGGATGAAGCCAAAGGTAAACATTTCGAGATTCAAACCTTGTCTTTTGCGTTTTTCAATGTCGAATTTTTCTGAACTGTTGTTCTTTTTGACTTACAGCGTTGGTGAAACAATCCATCGCTATGATTGAAGAGGCCGAGAACCTCAAAACCTTAGTGGTGGAGAACAAGGGACTTCGCCAAGAGCTGGATAAGCTCAAGGCGGATCATGAAAGGAGCATAGCTCAAGTCCTCGAGTCCTCATCCATGGCCACTGAAGAGCGCGATCTCAAGATTTCCGCTCAAGGTAAGGTTATCTCGGACCTCAAGAATGAGGTTGGCAGAGAAAAGGATATCTCCCAGGCGCTCCGGGCTGAACTCCAGAGTCTCCGGGAGGAGAAAGCCAAGATTGACGACGTCATTCTTGGTATGTTCCATCTATCTGACTTATCATTTCGTTGACTATCATCAATGTCGGTTTTTTCATATCCTTGTTTTGTGTATAGGTCCTCTGAACTTGACGGACTCCTCCTCGTCCGAACCCCACACTCACCGGCTTACCCAAGTCGGTGATCTTCTTCATGACTACCGCCAGTCCCTTGAGGACATTGGCGAGTCTCTCAGGATTCTGGACATGCCAAGCATGTCGGACATCTAGGTGCGGGATAAGGCCAAGGAGATGCCGCAGCTCGTTCGGGACTGGAACATGTCCTACGCGCGGACTGTTGCACAGAACGCTCTCACCATGGTCATCAGCCACCATGGGAACATGGAGATATGGCAAGTGATCAGAGGGTACTGCAAAGTAGACGAAGACGGCCAGGAGCATGACCTTTAAGCTATCATGCACTCCTGCGCCGGATATGGGTGCCACGTAGCTGACCTGACCAGCTACGAGGTGCCCTTCTTCACCCGCGTGGATACTCCGCCACCTCCTCCAGAAGACGCCGAAGAAGTTTCCGACGATGAACGGACCACCTCGGATCCAGACATCTCGGCACGATATCAAGGCGGAGTAACCAGTGATCCGACAGTTCCTTCATCTCCTCCTGCATCATAGATCAAAAAACTATGTATTATTCTGGAAAGACATGATGTGTTTTTTGTAAATATTAAGTACTATGACTTTTGCTAGTGCTAAGTTTTTTATCTATTCAGCACTTTTGTCTTAAATTTTTTTTTGCGTGCCTGAAATGTTTGCATAAGCACTTGGAATTTTTTGCCTCTACTTATCGTTTATCTAGCTTTCCGCCTCGTCCCTTTCGTGAGCCGGCTAAACCATCAGCCGGAAACTTTGCCGAGCAACGGAGCTCAATTGCTAAACCAGTTTAAACTCGGAAACAAAGCCGGCTTCCAGTACCAACAATTCACTACTCAAAAGATACCCGCATCCAGCAATCAGACAAATAACCCAAGTAAAGACTAGAGTTTTTTAGAGTTATACCCGAAGGTAGCAGTTTTAGAATCGGAAATCTAAACCAGAACGAACATGAGCATAAAGTACTTTCAAGCATTCTGGGATTTTCGACTATGACATTATCATTAGGAAATAAGATGGTAAAAACTTCTCAGAAAAACTTTGAGGTAACCAAAACTTTTATTTCTCACAGAACATGTACATATGTATGATTACAAAAAAAGATAAAACTAAGAATAAAAGGGACGTAGCTGAGCAATATTCCACGGTCTGTCTAATTCATCCGGATTTGTACTGCCTCCAGCTCTCTTTCTCTTCTTAGTAGTAGGTCTTTCTTTGACTGGCCTCATGTCAGTTAAGTAGTACAACCCATTGTGCAATACTCGACTAACTAAAAAGGGCCCTTCCCATATTGGGGAAAGTTTGTGCTTTCTTTGTTGCACAAGCCGGAGAACCAAATCAGCTTTATTAAAAGATCTAGTCCGGACTCTCTGGCTATGATACTTGCGTAACTTCTGTTGATAGGCTGTAGATCTCATTTCAGCAACGACGCGAACTTCTTCGACTAAGTCGAGATCATTTTGTCGAGAAATCTCGGCATCCTCTTCGATATACGTGGCCACTCTTGGAGAAGTATGAACCAAATCACTAGGAAGAACTGCTTCTGCGCCATAGACCAAGAAGAAAGGTGTATATCCTGTTGACCTGTTCGGAGTTGTTCGCAAACTCCAAATTACAGAGGGTAGTTCCTCTGCCCAAGCCCCCGCAGCACGTCTAAGTGGTGCTTCGAGTCTTGGTTTCAAGCCTTGTAGAATTAAACCATTTGCTCTTTCGACTTGTCCGTTAGCCTGTGGATGTGCGACTGACGCAATGTCAAGCCAGATATTTTGCTCATCGCAGAATTCAGCCAACTCTCCCATGGAAAAGTTACTCCTGTTGTCCGTGATAATGCTATGCGGATAACCATACCGGATTATAACATCCTCGACAAATCTTTTGGCTGTTGCTCCATCACAACTAGTGACAGGTTTAGCCTCGATCCATTTCGTGAATTTATCCACCATCACTAAGAGGTGAGTAAATCCACTTGGAGCTCGTTTAAAAGGTCCTACCATATCAAGCCCCCAGACCGCAAAAGGCCATGTTATAGGTATTGTTCGCAGCTGATCAGCCGGAACATGAGCTTGCTTGGCGTAATTTTGGCAGCCTTTGCATGTCTTGACTAATCGTTCGGCATCTGCCTGAGCTGTAAGCCAGAAAAAACCATGTCGAAAAGCTTTTGCCACTAAAGATTTGGCTGCAGCGTGGTGACCACACTCGCCTTCGTGGATTTCTCTTAAGATTTCCACTCCTTCTTTCGGAGATACACAGCGTTGAAAAACCCCAAAAACACACCGTTTATGGAGCTCACCTTTAACAATAGTATAGGCTTTTGCTCGTCGGATAATCTGCCGGCTCAGCAGCTCGTCTTCGGGTAATTTGCCATCTACCAAGTAATCAAGGTAGGGTTGACTCCAGCTGGGAATTACGGCCAAAACTGTTATTAAAGGTGAGTCGTATTTGGTCGGATATTCCTCATCTACTCCCTTTATCAAGGGAACTTTGAGGTGCTCTAAAAATGCGCCATCCGGAACCTCTTTCCGCACAGAGCCTATTCGAGATAGTGCATCTGCTTCCTTGTTTTCTGCTCGAGGGATGTGTTGAACTTCAAACCCCTCGAACGATTTAGATTGATCATCCACGACAGCCTTATATGCTGCCATGTGCTTATTTGCATTACAAATATCCGAGACTTGCTGAGCAACAAGATCTGAATCTCCGTAACACATCAAACGTCGGATGCCAATATCCTTAGCAATCCGGATTCATGCAGCAGTGCTTCATACTCGGCAATGTTATTTGTCGCTGTGAAGTGGATCTGCAACACATATAAAAGTTTATCTCCTTGGGGTGATTTGAAAACCACGCCAGCCCCCGAGCCCCCTCGAGCCTTGGACCCATCGAAAAAGAGGGTCCAATATTCCGACTCAAGGAGGACCATGTTCTCCTTGGTCTCTGTCCAATCAGCGACAAAGTCGGCAAGGATCTGGGATTTGATTGATGTCCGGGGTTTGTACTCAATATCAAAAGCTGCAAGCTCTATACCCCATTTGGCGACGCGTCTTGTGGCATCGCTATTGTTGATTATATCTCTCATGGGAGCTTTGCTCACCACGGTAATTAGATGCTCCTGAAAATAGTGTCGTAACTTACGAGATGCTAGAAAAACACCGTAAGCCAACTTTTGATACTGCGGATATCGCTGTTTTAATTCTGTCAGGACTTCGCTGACAAAGTATGTCAGACGCTGCACCAGGTGCTCCTGATTTTCTTGTGGTCTCTCCACCACCATAACTATACTGACAACCCTATTTGTCACAGCAATGTAAAGCAACATTGGTTCCTGAGGTTCCGGCGCTGCCAGGATAGGGGCAGATGAGAGTACTTTCTTCAGGTCTTGTAGTGCAGCTTCAGCTTCGTCAGTCCAGACAAAATCCTTGGTCTTCTTCAGGATTTTGTATAATGGTGTGGCTCTTTCACCAAGCCGGCTTACAAATCGACTGACCGCAGTAATGCAACCAGTTAATCTTTGTATGTCCTTCAGGCGAGTTGGCCTGGAAATATTGAGAATAGCCTTGATCTTGTCACGGTTCACCTCTATGCCTCGTTGAGACACGATAAAACCTAACAATTTTCCGGCTGGTATTCCAAAGAAGCATTTCTTCGGGTTAAGCATGATGTTGTATTTTCGTAAATTGGTGAACGTCTCCTCTAAGTCGGAAATCAATGTTTCCTTCTTTTTGGACATGACCGCGATATCATCCACGTATGCATGTACATTGCGTCCGAGTTGATCATGGAGGCAACACTGCATCGTGCGCTGGTACGTAGCTCCTGCGTTCTTCAGCCCAAAGGGCATCGTAACATAACAGAAGGTTCCGAAAGGGGTTATGAATGAAGTCTTGATTTTGTCAGATTCCTTCATCTGGATTTGGTGATAACCGGAATATGCGTCGAGAAAACAGAGGAGTTCCGAGCCTGCCGTAGAATCGATAACTTGATCAATTCTAGGCAGAGCGAACGGATCTTTTGGACAAGCCTTTTTCAAGGCAGTATAATCAACACACATCCTTAAATCAGTGGTGTCCTTTTTAGGGACCATTACAGGGTTGGCCGACCAATCAGTATGGATGACCTCTTCTATGAATCCGGCTAACTCGAGCCGCGCTAGTTCCTTAGCTATTGCCTTACGCTTTTCATCACCAAACCATCGTAAGGACTGTCTAACGGGTTTAGCGTTCGGGTTTACATTTAGAGAGTGCTCGGCAAGTTCCCTAGGTACTCCGGTCATGTCAGATGGCTGCCATGCGAAGATATCTTGATCTGCTCGGAGGAACTTGACGAGCGTGCTTTCCTATGCGCTACTTAGGCCTGCGCCTATCTGGGTCACCTTGGAGGGGTCATCATCCTTCAATGGCATCGTCTTCGTCTCTTCTGATGCCTTGAACTCCGGATTTGTCTTTGTCACCTCCTTCTTCGTCGCGGGCATCTCAGACGGATCTATGCTCTTCTTGATCTCCTAGTACTCCTGGGCGTGCAGCACGGCTTCGGCAAAGGCGGCATTCCCATCCTCGCACTCTCGCGCTTTCTTCGGGTCTCCCCTGATGGTGATCACACCATTGGGACCTGCAATTTTCATCATATTGTAAATGTAACACGGACGAGCCATAAAAGCCCAGTAAGCCGGACGTCCGAATATAGCGTGGTATGCGCTCTTGAACGGGACCACTTCGAAGGAAAGTGCCTCCGTTCGATAATTTTTTGGTGTTCCAAAAGTAACATCCAAAGTGATCTCTCTCAAGGAGTTAGCTTGTCTTCCTGGGACAACTCCGTGATAAATCACAGAGCTATGGTTAAGTTGTGTTTCCGGCGTAGCGTTTCTACATAGAGAATATTGATGTTGCTACCACTATCCATGAGGGTCTTGGAGAAACCATAACCGTCAATAAGTGGATTGACGATTAAGGCGTATTTTCCTCGCCTGTGTAGCTTAGGCGGATGATCAGCGCGGTCAAACGTTATTGCCACTTCCGACCAGTCTAGATACTGAGGGACAGCCTGAACTGTTGCGTTGAGCTCGTGGAGAACTGCTTTCTTGACCTTTGCTAGTTGAGATCCGGGGAAGGTGACGTAAGTGTCCTTCTTGGTAGGAAAAGTTTTCTTCCCTTCCGACTTGGGATTTAAAGCGTCAGCTTCCTCCATGTCGGAATCTTCCTTGGTCTCTTTGTCTTTTTCGGGATTTTTCTTTCCCTTCTTCAGCTTAGCTTTGTATCCCGCGGTATCATCTCTCTTGATGTCGTCGTTAAAATGACATTCAGCGTTGGTGTGGGACGAGCCTCCATTGGCGTCCAAGTGATGCACACATGGGTTATTGGCGATGTCGGCCCAAGTGTAGGTTTTGCCTGGTTGTTGCTCTACTCTACCTTGGACCCTTGATGTCCTATGGCCACGCCCGCGGCCTCTGCCACGTCCTCCTCGTCCTCCAGACCCCGAAACAGTAGTGACTACTGCCGTCTTCGCATTGGGTTTTTCTTCCGAGGTGTTTTTGCGCTTCTGAGCCTGTTGCTTTGTCTTTGCTGACTGAGGTACGGCCAGGACGTTGAGTAATCCCTCTGCGTCGTCGTCACCATCTGCATACTTGCTCGTTGTTTCTATCATCTCTCCCAGATCAGTAACCTTGTCACACTTCAAGCGATGGCGCAGTAAACCAATTGGGAGACCTGCAATGAAAGCTTCAATCGCAGTTTGATCATTTATTCCCTCGCAGGAGTTCTTGGTGTCAATCCATTGTCCGAGATAATCTCGGCAAGATTCTCCGGATTTCCGGGTGCAACGTTGTAGGTCTCCAACTGTACAGGGCCTCCGATATGTGCCTTCGAAATTCCGAAAGAACGCACTTTGTAAGTCATACCAGTTGTGGATGGTGTTCGCCAGAAGTTCATTGAGCCATGATCGTGCCGTCTTCCGCAACATAAGTGGGAGATATCGGGTTGCGACCAGGCTGTTTCCGCCTTTGGTGATGCAGCAAGCTTGGAAGAAGTCATGTAACCAGGTGTATGGCCGAGCAATGCCGTCGTAGGCTTGAATATGTCTTGAGATAGCAAATCCTTCCGGGAATTTTGTAGCTCTGATGCGTGTCCGAAGCACTTTGGGCCCACGTACACGTCATTGTTTTCGTAGCGCCGAGCCTCTATGTTGGAGTTGATCCTGTGCCTTGCGTCGTTCGGGGATAGGGATCGTCCCGAATATCGGTTGTGCCTGCGGTGCCTTGGAGCCGGACTTCGGCTTCTGCCATCGCCTCCTCTGCCATGTCCTCCTTAACCTCCTTGGGGGTCGTTGTGATAACTGTGCTGTGGAGAGGGTGGTGTAGCTGGGTTGTTTCCGGCTGATCACCGGCCTCCGTCCAGAGCGTCATTATTCCGGTTCCGGGGAGGTTCTTGACTATGACGAGCCCCCTGCCATTTTGTGACAGCGTGGTTTCCGTCGTTCCTTCGTCCGTCGTTCCCACCATGGTGAGGTTCAGCCGGATGGTTTTCATGTCTAGGAGGTGGAATTTTCTGACGATCCTCCTCCCGACGTTTCTCTTTATCTTCTCCTTTTCAGGGAGGATTCCTCGGAATCAGTGCAGTGATCGCGTCTTTCTCGGCTGCTGGAGTGACGTTGCTCCAGTTATGTGTAGTTCTGCGGTGTTGTCCTGACGATCCGGTTCTTGAAAAATTGTCTTCCCTGCGTTCGGGGTGACGATGTTGCGCCCGTTTGTAGTGAGATCTTACGTCAGCCCATGCCGGATCTGTGCGACATTGGTCGGAATCCGAGACCAGCTTTCGACTTCCCGACAGGGCGACCTTTTGCTGTTCCAGTCCCTTATTGAGTAGCTTGATACCCAAACGTATCTCCTCTGGTCCTGGATTAGCCGATAGAATTTCGCGAGCTGCCATGGTATTTTGCACCGGTGTTGGGTAAACCCAATCTCCATTGTTGTCCTTCCGTGGCTTTCCCATCTCATCTCCAAAAAGGACGGCACGGACACATGGGAATTGGTTGTCATCTATGTGACGCTTCCGTGTCTTCTGATGTAGACGGGACATATACTCCTTGTTTGACATGCGCTTCTTCTCCACCTCGATGTTTTTGGCTTCATCAAGGAGTTGTTGACGACGCGCTTGTAGGGCTTGGGCCCTTTCGTCTAGCTCATCTGCAGTAAGTTCTGCAGCTGTATGGATAGGTGTGGTTAATGCGGCATCGATGAGTTTACGCGCACATTCAGTGATCACGTGTCCATCCATCGATGATTCTTTTTTCGGCTCGTTTGGGATAAGTGCTCCATCCGAGTCTTCCTTGTATTCCTCGGCAATCACCTCCTCTGTCAGAGGGTCTTTTGATGGGGTCTTGTTCTTCTTGTTCTTCTTCTTTGCCTTCTTGGCAGCGCCGGTAGCAAAGACGGCTTTGGGTCCGTTTCTCGGAGTCAAGCTCTGATCGGTACTTTTGGACATCTGGATTTCGGGATTGTCTCCGACTTCCATATCATCCTACGCTTTGGGAGAGTGTTCCTCGGATCCTTCGTCCATGGCTTCTCCATCTTCTGCAGCTTTGGAGTTGTACTCCTCGTCATATTCCGCGGAGAACTTTTGGAAATCTGCCGACGTCATGGACTCATCCGAGGATGCGGGAACGTCGGCGTTTGTTCCAATTGCCTCCAGCACCGATTCGGTGTTTTCTCCAGCATCGGCAGAGCCGGATCCGAATCCAACATATCTGACGAAGTGCGATGCGTGCTTCCTGAGGTACCTGCAGCTTTCGCGATCAGCCATATCGAAACTTTTAATGGTTTCGAAGATTGCTTCTGTGCTAGCGCCTTGCAGTATCATACATCTTAGTGTGTACCTGAGAAAAGGCCTGTCTGCCCCGACATCGTCAGAGTCGGAATCGGTGTCGCTGATGTGCTCCTCCTGGCTTTCGACTTCCAAGGGTGGGTCGATCTGGGATCCGGCTTCTCCAGGGGGATCCACTCCAGATTCGACTTGGACCGTGAGGTCTTCTTCAGGCTCAGATTTCTCCACCATCTCCGCAACTGTTGCGGGCTGGGTGGGATTAGGGTTTTCTGAGATCCCGAACTCTACCGCCTCCGCGAACAAAGGGGACCCAGAAGATTCTTCTGCCTCTATCATCACCGTTGGGGTGGGTTGGGCAGGTTCAGCGAAACCGATGTAAACATCGATCTCGCCAAAAGACATGATTGTATAGGCAGTCACGGCCTCCCTAGCCGCAATCCAAGTCTCGTCGAGAACGATGAGAGGGACATCGCTGGCGTAGAGGATGCGACCGACGGCGATGCTCTCGCCGATTCCGATTCTTGCAGATTCCGCTCGGAACGCAGATCCGAAGCTCACTTGCCCCACGGTGGGCGCCAACTGTCGTCGTTTTAAGGACAAGTACGCCATGAGGGGGTCCTCGAGGCGTGCGGGAGAGAGGGGTGTGAGACGTACGGTGTTCCGGGACGGTGAGCACACAAGTATACCCAGGTTCGAATCCGCCGGCTTTGGACGGACCCTACTCCTGCTAGCAATCCAGTAATACGGTAGAGCCGGAATATGGGTTACAAGGGTTTCGCCTGTGCGAGTTGAGATTGTAGACTATTGAGGTGTTATCTGGTCTTCCCTAAAGGCTCTCCCTATGACGGCTTATATAGATATCCGGCCTAGGGTTTACAGGAGAGATCAATCTGGCTACGACTAAGAGTTGGTTACAGAGTACATCTTGAACTAGAAGTAACATTATGGGCCTAAGTCGATAAGTCTTCTAGGCCTTCCCATAGTCGGATTGGACTCCGTCTTCTCTTCTTAACTGGGCCACCCGTGAAGCAAAGCTCTAACCCGAAGTGGGCCACCCTGGTCAGTGAGGAGCTGTGAGGATACCCGGAAAGTATATCCCCAACAAAAACCTCAAGAGATCTTTATCTCTACACAATTTCATTCAATTTCCTTGCACACAAGTGATCTACGGTATGTTCCTCCTCCAACCCTCCAATTACTTTTGGCAAATTCATCCGATGACTAGGACAGTTTCTTAAGCATTCTTTCATCCTCTCCCATGTAAGCGCTAGTGGCTTACGCTCTTCCTATCTAAAGATCCACAAGTATAGGGGTGTATCGCAGTATTTTCGATAAGTAAGAGTGTCGAACCCAATGAGGAGCAGAAGGTGCTGGGTAGTGGTATGGATCAAGAATTCTCTACAAATACTTAGCAAACGGATTTTTAGGGGTTTTTGATAATGCAAGTAAATAAAGTACGAGTAAATAAAAGACAATAAGATAAATGAAGCAAGTGGCCCAATCCTTTATTCAGCAAAGGACAAGCCGGTTGTATTACTTAAGATGACCAAACATTCTCGAGGACACATGGGAAGACTGTCAAGTGCTTTGGCTTCATATAGTTGATTAATCTTCTTTAGCTTGCTAAGTGTTGTGTGGGTGAACCTGTGCTAATGTATCAACCTTCCTAGGACTAATACATACTTGTGATTATACCCCTTGCAAACATCTGTAAGTACAAGAAAGTAATTAAGGTAGAAACCTAGCCACAGCTTTAAACTCTAAGACCCCGACGTCCCTTGTGGAATGGTTTCCTAATGGGGTTCAGGTTTTTGTCACTCCGGCAACCCCTACGATTAGTAGCCAAATACACAATACATTCTCCTAGGCCCATATAGGTGAAGTGTCATGTAGTCGACGTTCACATGACACCACTAGAAGAAGTACACCACAACTTAAATATCAAACTATTGAATCTTTCTCAACACAATTCCACTACTAACAACATGACTTCTCCCATGTCCTCAAGAACAAAACGAACTACTCACAAGACATCATATGGATCATGATCAGAGATGGAATAATGATGTATAACAATCTGAACATAAGCAATAATTCAATGGTTCACTCAATAGCATCAACTACAAGGAGCAATCAACACCAGGAAAGTTTCCCCTAAGAACTATGCAAGATTTAACCAATTGTTACAGCAATATGGAGATGGTGATGATGGTGATGATGATGATGATCCCGATGAAGTCTAGCTTGATGGTGGTGTTGATGGCGATGATCTCCCCTCTCCAGGAAGGAATTCCCCTGGCAGAATTCTGGCTACCAAAGAGATATTTCTCTCTCGGTGTTTTCCGCCCCGTAGAGGTGGCGGAATCTTTCTGTGGTCGCTCCCCGAGTATTAGGGTTTCGGGAGGATAATATACGCCAGAGGGGAGAGCCAGGGGTGGACCAGGGTGGCCACACCACCTAGTGGCGAGGCCTAGGCTGGCCCGCGCCAGGGGTGGTGTGGGCCCCCTGTGGCCCATCTCAGCCTCCCCTTCTGGCTTCCTTCCACTTCTGGAAAAATAGGATTTTCCATGTATTTTCCCGGATTTTCTGATCTTCGCGAATTTTGCCTCCAAACAGAACCTTTTCCATCAGAATCCTGACTTCAGCGGTCCATGCTCCAAAAGTCATCAACCATGCAAAAATAGATGAAATAACATAAGTATCATCTCTTAATATGAAATATATCAATGAATAACAATAAATTATGATATAGAATAGTGATGCAAAATGGACGTATCAGCTCCCCCCAAGCTTAGACTTCGCTTGTCCCCAAGCGAAACTGAGCTCAATAAACATGACCTCTCGTTTATGGAGTGAAGAGTCAATAAAAGAATACGGACAAGAAGCATCACATTCATCAATACATAAGTCATAATAGAAGACAACTCACCATTATATAACTTAACTTGCAATAAGTAAAGGAAACATAATGAAGATACATAGAGAGAATCATAATTGGTAATGGCAAACTTAGCTCTTGGTTGAAGAATAGTTGACAATTTTGCTGAAGTTCACAAATAACTGATTTTCAATGATAGCTTTCAAAGTAGTAAACACCAAGATATGAGCAATGTGCAAAACAAGGAACATAAGAAACATGATTGAATAAATCATCATATGAATGAATGAAACACAACAACTCAAAATACTTAGTAAGATAGAAGGGAATAGGTTTACTGACTCAACTAAAAAGTAAAAGAAAGGCCCTTCGCAGAGGGAAGCAAGGATTTCAAGTTTCATAAAGAGCTCCCAAAAATTATGATACTTATTAGCTTTCAGCTCTCATTGCCCCTATCATAGGCATCTTTTGGTGATTAAGGTTAAAGTGACACAACTAAGAGGATATGCTTGACAAGTTATAAACTGAAGTCCCATGCCCCTTACTTATGAAGACCGAACCTCATGCTACTCAACTTCAGTCACGAGTAAGCTCTTGTCATTGTAAATACATGTGTATCATCGAGAACCGCCAATGGGGTACCCCTTGCACATGACACAGGAGCTATCCTATAATCAAAATGACAAGTCAAGCAGACAGTGAGCATCTCAGCGATCTTTTTATTTGCTATTTGCATAGGTTTTTACTGAGGATGCTTCATAGAATGCTCACTATAGTTATGCTGCAAGTTTCCACCATGATTAGGAATGGCTTAGGCTAGTGGCCCAGGCGTTTCTCTAACACACATATAAACTCCATGATCTTACAAGTTCCACTTTTATTTCACACCGCCAGGATCCATAAGCAAAAGAACATGATATCAACTAGGTACAAAGTACCAATGCAGTGTTGAAAGCGTTCCCCATGATACATGGTTCTGCTAACTTCAACTCATAAAGCACAAGCATATATGCAACAAAGATGGACCCAATGGTTCAAGTTTATTAGATGGAGAAAGTAAAGTGTGCCATCAATTTCGTGAGAGCTTTAATCACTAATTTTCACATAACAAGTTTAATTTGGAAGGTAGATAAAAACATGAATTTACTTGGAATAGCAATAATGCTAATAGGTAGGTATTGTGGACACAAATGGGATAGGTTTTGGTTTAAGGATTGGATGCACGAGAAGAATTCCCTCTCAGTACGGGTTTTTGGCTAGCAAGGCTGGGTAGCAAGTATAAGAGCTGAAGGAAACAAACAAACATACAAGCGATAAAAACAAACATGCAATCTTCCTTGAAAGCACAAAAGATCTTAACTAGAGAATACTAAACTTATGAGCAAATCAAGAAATAAAGATGATGAAATTATATTTCTTTAGAGTACTTTTATCTTTTTCATTCAACTCTTAAAAATAGTGTTAATACTGACCGAGCCAGGTTTGCCAAAACTAACTAAATTAACTCAATGATCCCAAAGTGATACCAATACTAACAACAAGATCAATCATATAACCACGAATTGAAAACAAATATAAGATATGCAAAAGAGTAAATGATAGAACTTCTCATTAATATTCCATAACGGCAACTCACACCAAGGGAGACATATCTAACGAGAGAGGGGACACTTCCACAATGCAAACCATCCTATATGATAACTTCTCTATTCATGATATGACTCTACTAAAAAGGTAAAAAGAAAGAAGATAGTGATGTGATACCGCGGCACTCCCCCAAGCTTGGAACAAACCAAGGGGATGCCAAACCTGATGATGAATTACTCCCTCGGTGGTGGTGGTGTTCTCTCATCATTATCCAACTTCCAAGGTAAAGGCTCCCCATCAACAAAAGACATCCTGGTCTCCATCATCCTGAAACTAGTAGCAGTACTTATGCGTTTAAACCTAACCTCATACTCACAGTTTTGATTTTGAACGTCGTAGAGTTGTGCTTGTAGTTGGTTGGTTGTTTGGTGGAGTGAGAGGATTTCATCCTTGAGCTCAGCAGTCTCCTTGTGGTGCTCGACAATGAGTACGGAACAAATCTTATGGATGATATCCACTTCGCGTTCCGCCATCTTCTTGTACCTAAAGACTTCTTGCTCCAGCGCTTCCATCCTGT
Source organism: Avena eriantha (assembly GCA_910589775.1). Classification (NCBI taxonomy): domain Eukaryota; kingdom Viridiplantae; phylum Streptophyta; class Magnoliopsida; order Poales; family Poaceae; genus Avena; species Avena eriantha. Next base: position 424,133,370 of record OU342743.1, read on the forward strand.
CCTCCAGACTTCCTTCACCTTTAGGGCCTTGAACCTCTTTTATCCGTACCTCCCCATCTTCAAGCAACAACTCCTTCGGATGAATCTTCAACTCACGCATGTATGGGTTGATGATGTCCGTTGAGGAATCTTCCTTGGTTGATCCAGAGGAAGACATTGTGGCTCTGAAACTAGGATTCTACCTGTCAGAAACAGATCAAAACAAAAACACGACGAGAACACAATATACGAACCTCGGGGGATCCCGGGGATTATATATTACGAAGTTTCAAAAAAAAGGAAGGTACTGGGAGAAAACGGGTTGGAGACGGAGACCGAGGTAGCCTCACCACCTGGTGGCGTGGCCAGGGGTGGGCCCATGCCACAGGGTGGTGTGAGCCACCCTGGCTCCGTTTCTGTCCCTCTTTCGCTTCGTAGCTTTCCTTGTTGGCTAAAAATTGCAAAAATATAACTGGACGGATCTTTTGCGGAACTTTTCTTACCAGAAATGTTACCTATTTGAAAATGGACTCTGCAAGTCTCTGAATTTGGTCTTTGATAAATTTTTCCGGAGTTATAACTTGAAAAGCAATCGACATCTTCATTGTAAGAATCTCCAGCAATATAGTGCTTGAGTCGTTGCCCATTCACCACTTGTGTAGTGTTGTCTTTTAAAGAGGAATTTTTTATCGCTCCTGAACGGTACACTTCTTCAATAATGAAAGGTCCTTCCCATTTCGACAGTAGTTTCCCTGCAAAAAAAATCTGAGACGAGACCTATACAATAGAACTTTCTCACCAACATGGAATTCTCTCTTAAGTATTCGCTTGTCATGCCATCTTTTAACTTTTTCCTTATGCTTCACTCCTCCATTCATCTAAAGAACTTAAGTCAGATAATATTTTTTCACCAGCAAGCTTACAATCTCTATTGAGTTCTTCAACTGCCCAATAAGCTTTGTGTTCTGATTCTAAAGGTAGGTGACAAGATTTCCCATAAACCATTTTCTAAGGACACATCCCATAGGGTTTTTATAGGCAGTCCTATAAGCCCATAAAGCATCATTCAACTTTTTAGCCCAATTTTTCCTAGATCTATTAATAGTCTTTTGCAAGATGGATTTAATTTCTCTATTTGATAACTCTACTTGTCCACTAGTTTGGGGATGATAAGCTAAAGCAATTCTATGATTAACATCATATTTAGCAAGGGTCTTTCTAAAACCACCATGAATGAAATGAGAACCCCCATCAGTCATGAGATACCTAGGCACTCCAAACCTAGGAAAGATAACATCCTTAAGCATTTTTAGGGAGGTCTCCCCGTCAGCACTCTTCGTAGGTATGACTTCTACCCACTTAGTAACATAATCAACGGCAACAAGAATATGAGTATAACCTTTCGAGGGAGGGAAATGACCCATAAGGTCAAATCCCCAGCAATCAAAGGGTTCAATAACTAGAGAGTAATTCATAGGCATTTCCTTGTGTCTAGAAATATTACCAACTCACTGACACTCATCACAAGATAAAACAAATTTTCTTGCATCTTTAAAAAGGGTAGGCTAGTAGAAACCTGATTGTAGAACCTTTTGCGCAGTTCTATCTCCCGCATGATGTCCTCCATAGGCACTACCATGACATTTCCGCAATATCTCTTTTTGTTCATATTCTGGAACACATCTTCGCATAATTCCATCCACTCCTTCTTTATATAAATGTGCGTCATCCCAAAAATAATGCCCCAAATCATAAAAGAACTTCCTTCTTTGCTGAGCTATAAAAGTTGGAGGCAAATACTTGGAGACAATAAAGTTAGCATAGTCAGCATACCAAGGGCTCCCTCGTGAGCTTACCCCTATTGTGGCCAACTGTTCATTCGGGAAACTATCATTAACAGGCATAGGATCAGAAGACATGTTTTCCAATCGAGATAAATTATCAGTAATAGGATTTTCAACACCTTTCCTATCTACAATATGTAGACCAAACTCTTGTAAAAGCAGCACCCATCTAATAAGCCTAGGCTTAGCATCCTTCTTTGTCATAAGGTGCTTAATAATAGCATGATCAGTATGAATGGTAACTTTTGAGTCTAAAATATAAGGTCTAAACTTATCACAAGCAAAAACGACGGCTAGGAATTCTTTTTCAGTAGTAGCATAATTTCTTTGAGCAGCATCAAGAGTCTTACTAGCATAATGAATAACGTTTAACTTTTTATCAATTCGTTGCCCAAGGACAGCACCTACAGCAAAATCACTAGCATCACACATTATTTCAAAGGGTAAACTCCAATCAGGTGGTTGAACGATAGGAGCTGTAGTTAAAGCCTTCTTAAGAGTTTCAAAAGCTTCCTTACAATCATCATCAAAAACAAAGGGTACATCTTTTTGAAGGATATTAGTGAGGGGTTTCGATATCTTAGAGAAATCTTTAATAAACCTTCTATAAAAACCAGCATGACCAAGGATACTACAAATACCTTTGATGTCTCTTGGATAGGGCATTTCTCCATTGCCTCAACTTTAGCTCTATCCACTTCTATGCCTCTTTAGGAAACCTTATGCCCGAGGACAATCCCTTCATTAACCATGAAGTAGCATTTCTCCCAATTAAGAACAAGATTAGTTTCTTCACACCTCTGCAAAACTTTATCAAGGTTGTGCAGACAATTATCAAAAGAAGTTCCATAGACGGAGAAGTCATCCATGAACACTTCAACAATTTCCTCACAAAAACCATGAAAGATAGCAGACATGCATCTTTGAAAAGTAGCAGGAGCATTACATAAACCAAAAGGCATACGTCTATAAGCATAGGTTCCGTAAGGGCATGTAAAAGTAGTTTTTTCTTGATCTTGTTGTTTAACAGCAATTTGAGAGAAACCGGAATATCCATCAAGAAAACAAAAATGAATCTTTTTAGACAACCTCTCTAGCATTTGATCGATAAAAGGAAGTGGGTAATGATTTTTCTTAGTAACTTGGTTAACTTTCCTGAAATCGATGCACATTCTATAGCCTACTACTATTCTTTGGGGAATAAGCTCGTCATTGTCATTAGGAACAGCAGTAATTCCTCCTTTTTTAGGAACACAATGAATAGGACTAACCCATTCACTATCAGCAATAGGGTAAATAATACCAAGATCAAGGAGTTTCAGTACCTCATTTCTTACCACTTCCTTCATCTTAGGATTTAGACGCCGTTGGTGCTCTACTACTGGCTTTGCATCTGGTTCTATATTGATAGCATGCTGACATATAGTAGGAGAAATCCCTTTTAAATCAACTAGAGTATAGCCCATAGCCCCTCGGTGTTTCTTCAAAACCTCCAATAATCATTCCTCTTCCTTCCCTGAAAGTTTAGAGCTAATAATAATAGGATATATCTTTTTATCATCAATGTAAGCATATTTAAGATCGTTAGCGAGAGGTTTTAGATCGAAGACCGGATCCTTTTTAAGTGGCAATGTGGTACCCAAGTCTTCTACAGGCAAGTTATGCGTAAGCATCTTAGGTTGACGACGGAGGATCTCGTCAATCTCATTCCTTTCTTCCATGAAGATCTCACTTTCATGGTCTTCCATAAATTGTTGCAAAGCATTGTTAGGAGCAAGAGAAATAAACGCAAGTTGTTCAACTCGAAAATCCTCATTATGGGTTTCATTTTCACAAGGTTCTTTAGTAAATTTTGAAAAATTAAACTCATAAGATTCCCCATCAAACTTAGTCAAGATTTTCTCCCTCTTGCAATCTATAATATCTCCACAAGTACTCAAGAAAGGTCTACCAAAAATGATGGGATAAGTTTTACTAGCAGCTGAACCAAGTACTAGTAAATCAGCAGGATATTTAATCTTACCACAAAGAACTTCTACACCCCGCACAATACCAATTGGAGAAATGGTCTCTCTATTAGCAAGGTGAATAACCACATCAATCTCTTCCAATTCGCAGGGATTGATTTCATGCATAATTTCTTTATAAATCTCATAAGGAATAGCACTTGAACTTGCACCAATATCACACAAACCATAATAGCAATGATCACCAATTCTAACAGAAAGCACAGGGACACTAGCCTTTTTAGTTCTATTGGGATGTGAGACAATATTATAAGCATCCTCACAAAAGACTATGTGTCCATCTTCTACACTTTTAGTGACAATCTTTAACAATTGCTACAACAGGTTCAATGTTTATTTGTTCATCAGGTTTTATAGTTCTCTTTTCACTTTTAGTGATTACACTAGTTATCATAGGATGATCCTTTACCTTATCTAGGAAGGGTATCTTCTCGATATAAGGTTCAGGTAAGATGTGATCAATAGTGCAATACGCAGTACTCCCAACAAGAACACAGTCAACAATATCTTTATAAGGTGCATGGTACTTGCTCCATCCCTTCTTTGGGATTTCAATATAAGAAGCAAAAGCCTTAAAACAATTTGTAATAACTTGTAAATCAAGACCATAAGCATTACTAATATTTTGAAAGTCATCAGTTCCCATAAAAGATTCAATGCATTCATAATCATAATTTATACCTGACTTTCTTCCTTTGTCATTCTCCCAAGCTTCAGCATTGTCTTGAATACGGTCCAGAAGATCCGATTTAGCTTCTTCTTCCATGCGAGTGAATGATCCAACACAAGAAGCATCCAATAAATCTTTATCGTGTAGAGGGAGCCTTGCATAAAAGTTATTGATAATAATATTGTTGGGGAGCTCATGAATGGGACATTTGAGCATTAGTAACTTCAGTCTCCCCCAAGCATGAGCTGTACTCTCTCCATCAAGAGGCCAAAAGTTGTATATTTGATTCCGATCTTTATGAATCTCACTAGGAGGATAAAACTTTGAATAAAAGAGAGGTACTATTTCCTCCCATTCAAGAGCTTGACCATTCTTCAGCAGCTTATACCAATCCTCAGCTCTTCCTTTTAGTGATAATGAGCTTGACTTGATCTGTAGTAATACCTGCACTCTTGAAAAACCCGCATAATTCATGTATAAAGAGCAAATGATCATCGGGATGGACAGTTCCATCCCCAACATAGTAGTTATCCATAACACGATCAATAATTCTTGTAGGTATTTTAAAAGTATCATTCTCAGCAGGTGGTGGTTCATCTACTACCTTAGCAGTGGTAGTAGCATTACGAAACAAGAAACTCAGTGAATTATCCATAGCAAAAATAAAGCAACTAACAGAAGTAAACAATACTCACAGTAGAAGTTTCCTTTACCAGTTCCACTTTCCAATAGCGCTTCACTCCCCGACAACGGCGCCAGAAAATAGTCTTGATGACCCACAAGTATAGGGGGTGTATCGCAGTATTTTCGATAAGTAAGAGTGTCGAACCCAACAAGGAGCAGAAGGTGCTGGCTAGTGGTATGGATCAGGAATTCTCTACAAATACTTAGCAAACATATTTTTAGGGGTTTTTGATAATGCAAGTAAATAAAGTACGAGTAAATAAAAGACAGTAGGAATAAATGCAGCAAGTGGCCCAATCCTTTATTCAGCAAAGGACAAGCCGGTTGTATTACTTAAGATGACCAAACGTTCTCGAGGACACATGGGAAGACCGTCAAGTGCTTTCCCTTCAAATAGTTGATTAATCTTATTTAGCTTGCTAAGTGTTGTGTGGGTGAACATGTGCTAATGTTGTTGGAAATATGCCCTAGAGACAAATAGTAGTAAGGACTATTATCATATTTCATATAGTTTATGATTAAGTTTTATATCATGCTATAACTATATTGAGTGGAACCATCAATACACGTGTGATATACAAACAACCTGGGGTTCCTAGTGAAACTCTAGTCACTGGTTCATTGGTCAACAGATGATCAAGTTTCCTAATCTTGTGGCATTTATGCCAGTTGGAAATGAGGTCATCTTAGTCTGTAAATGAGATGATGAACCAATACCCAACCTAAACATCGTGACCCGATCATGTCACGAAGTTCAAGTTATGATGATTAGAAATGGATCCTCGTAGACTATTCCTTAGACCGTGAAGCTATATCAATCACTGTCTCCCGAGAGTGCTTAGATACCATCAAATGCCATCTGGTAATATGATGGTTATAAAGGTGTGTTCAGGTACTCGAAGGAAACCATAGAGGCAATATATATAAAGAGCGGGATTTGTTCGTCCATGTGACGGGAAGATACTCAAGGGCCCACTTGGAGAAGTTATATCCAATAGTTGCGCAGCGTGTGATTTGATCACGGAGATATCACTTGTCGGAACGAGTCAAGTAGTGTTGTTCAGTAACGAGATTGAACACGACATGGTGATGTCATTGATCAGATCTCGGGCAATGCAAGTATCAAGTGACAAAGCTAATAAGACACGACTGTCCCGGTTCAAACGACAAAGATCTTCGTGGAACGCACAGGGGTCACATGGCTATCCAGGTCCCTCTGTCGATCATTGGTGCGGGAGTGTCCCGACCATGTCTGGAGTGTTCCCGAACCGTGGGGTATCATGCTTAAGGGCTTGATGATGCTTAGAGAGTGTTTATATGATCGGTGGAATCGCCGAAGAGTTGTAGAGAGAAAACCGGAAGGGTTTCGGTAAGTCCAGAGGATGTCCGGAGTGGAGGTGGAAGGTGTTCCATTGCGACGGAGGTTGAATAATATGTGAATGAATCTTAAATAATCATTTATTCATATTTATTTAATAAAGAGAAAAATCAATTTAATGGTTAAAGGCTTAATGGGCCAATTTCCGGAGGGAGTGGCCCATTAGGAGAAAGGAGAGAGGGAGAGGGGCCAAGGGGGAGGCCGGCTGGGCCTAGCCCCCCCCCCCCCCCCACCCCCCCGTGCGGGGCCCACTAGGGTGGCCGGCGGCCACCCCTCCCCCTCCTCTCCTTTAGTCCCACCCCGGGACTTTGAGGGAGGTAGTACCTCCCCTCCCCCTATATATAGTGGGGGTATTTGGCCAAATTAAATACACCAATAATCAATAAAGGTCTCCCCACTTTTGGAAGGACCTCCAGTTGATATTTTCTCTCTCCCCCTCTCTCTCTCGTGACCGTGGTCCCAAGTCTGGACTGCGCGAGCGAGAGACATCTTCACCGCAGAGCGTCGTCGCGCTGCGAGATTCGGATCCGGGAGCTCTACTTCCACAATTGTTCCTAGATCGGGGAAGCGGGAGTCATCGTCAGGCACCGGACATGTGTAACTCCCCATGAGGTGTCGCACTTGAGGCACTCAAGTTGTTGGAGCCAAGGAGCACAAGGACTTCATCACGACCTTGAGGTCGGCTTCGGCTCATCAACATCAAACACGCTCTCCTGAGCATTGACAATGCTTTTCGGTCTTCAAGGGTAAGTTCATGAAAAGTCCCTCCCGTTACTGTATTACTAATAGATAGGTCCTGGCAGCTTCAGGAGTTCAGGGCGGTAGGGTAAAATTTATTGTTTTCATACGCGGAACCCCAACACATATCTATGTTCGCATACAGTGGGTCTAAGCCATGTTGCACAGCGAATACACTAAGGTTGAGTTGGCGAGCCTAGCATGTGTAGACATGGACTCGGAACACGGATGGTCGAAATATCGAGCACGAGTCGCATGAATGATGTGACCGACATTTAGCGTCCACCCTTGAACCCACATTGATGGCCGTGACGATCGAGGGAGATGTGGCTGATAGGGGTCGTGTTATGACTAGGAACCCTTTTGGGGAGAGGTGTTTCTGAGTGGAGTTATTATTAACTCATTTAATTATAAACTTATTCTAAATTCCCTTTGCAATTATAAATGTAGATGGCTCCTTTCGTGTTGACAATTGATTGGTTAGAAGGAGAGAAGCTCAGATTAGATGGATCAAACTTCTCCATATGGGTTGCACGTCTCCATGTTCTCCTTAGAGAGAACGACATGGTCGACTACATACTCGATGGGATGGATTTGGATCAGCCCACTGACCTAGAGACCCTAGAGGAGCGGAAAGACTGCTATCTCCATCGTGAGATGGCCTCCTTCATTTCAGTTACCATGCGTTTCGTAATGGTGGACGAGCTGTGGTCTTTCGCGGGTGCTGTCGACCCTCGTTCGGTGATGCTATAGCTTAGGACACATTTCGTTGAACAAGTACGCATATGGGAGCATGAGCTGTTGGGAGACTTCCTCTCCATTAAGATGGAGGAGAACTCATCACTAGACGACCACTTGGAGCGCATGCATGATGTGTACATGAGGCCTACATACTTCCTGGATAGCTGGATGACGGGCACTTTTGCAAACAGTGTTGTGCTGCGGTCGCTGCCACCAACCTACCAAGCACAAGTCAGGACTTGCGTAATGAGGGGCGACGCGGAATCAATGGAGTTCCACTGGTTCGTGACACATCTTAGGAATGTGTTGGTTGAACCAGATGTCACTCAGGTCATCAATGACAAAGGTATATATTTGATATACAGTTTTATAAATGTTATAATCTTGCAAACACATTTGCAGTGTTAAGTATATCTGATACTTGTTCTGTTTTGCTGAAAACAGGTCCTTCTGCATGAGAGGTGCTTGCTGGAGAGGAGGTGACATTGCGTGTTGATGGCGAGCATGATGATGATGGCCGACGACACTCTCCCTCGACATTTATCATTTAGTTTGTGTTTAGGATCATTATTGTAATCAAGAGATTGTGAACTTCTTTAGTGTGTCTCACACTTCGTGAGACGGTTATTCATATGAGTTTGTAACAAACAGTTGTTCCACTTTTATGAATGATTTCTATTCGTGTTCATATCTTGTTTGATTATGTCTAAATTATCCTTGTTGTTTGAAACTAATTGATAATGCATGAACATTTGTAAAATACTAAAATGCCTTGTTTAAAATACCTAACTTAATGATATGTTCATTAATGAATAAAAACCATTGTTTAAATTCAAAGTTATAATGATAATATGTGAAAGTCATTTCGATTTGTTATCACATATAAATCATGCCTAAGTTCGGCAAAATAACTTGAACACCGAGTATTACTTGAATACAAAGTGTTTAATGAATTGTTAAAAGTAAATACATATTCGATGTATTGTGTTTTAACGAAAATGGTAATAATCATTATATGATTGTTTAAATGTGTAAATAAGTTTACCAAAGGAAACATGAATATGAAACTATTCGATTTAATCAAAATGTTTCATCAACAAAGGGTATAAATATAAAAGAGAATCTAATTACTATGATTTGATCAATAGTAATGAAATTCAACTTTATAAGAATGGCATAAAAGTAATTGTGAAATGCAAAGAGTTTTAAAACGTCAAAATGCAAAGCATCACAATGTGATATTAGATATCAAAATGGGGTGAATAGAAGGCTCCAAATAAATCGGTGTAGTGTAGATGTAGAGACCATTAGTTAGAAACAGTTAGCACTCAATTAGAATTTATAGTGAACCGTTTGAATTCGTGAAAGTTTTGGGGTTATTCGATATAACCAAAACAATAGCAAATAAGCCCTTGTAGAGTATTCATTGGAAAGTTTGAATACGAAATCCATAGCTGAAACTAAAAGGAAAGCAATATGCGTACTGCTTGGATTTTGGTGCATTCTTGAGAAAGCTCAATTCTAGTGATGTCTCTCAATTATGGGGCAAATGGAAAATAGTGTAAATCACGATGAGGATTCAAAACCCTGCATCAGAGTGTTGAGAAGCGCAACGGACAACATTCTTGAATGATTCTCTTCACAGAAGGAAAGAATCAATGATATTGATCATTGTATTTTCCCCACTAGTGTTTTCACTACATGAAGTAGGATTCAAAATGTAATACATATCTTGCATGGAGACATTTGTGAATCATTTGTCATGATTCTTGGAATATGACATACCTACAAACTACTAAGGAAATAATGGTAAACTAGAATTATGAGAAATCCTAAAAGAAAATTTCACTTGAGATTAGAAAGCAATTCATTGCTGAATCTCAAAAGTAAAAGGAGTTACTTGGATTTTCCCAAATGACTGCAAAGTCATAGTGGAAAAGGGGGTGAATGACAAAGGCACAATTTGTCAAGTAATGGATGAATTCAAATAAATTTGATTCAAATGTGTTGAATGTATAGTGGATTTAAAACTAGTAAAGTACTAGTATCTCATAGTAAATCTCCAAGTTTGATATTTGATCAAAGGATTTTGAAGTTATTCAAAATAGTGAGAGAATATGCATTTTGCATAAAATTGAGTGGGAGCTATGAAAGTCTTCCTGAAACAATATGTGATTGACATATTTTTGAGTGGGAGCAATATAAGTCTCAAATTCAAATGTGTAGAAACATATTTTGAGTGGGAGCTTATAGGAGTAATTCTTAAGTATGTTAAGAATAAAGGCGCAAATACTTATAAATAATGATTTATAAGATGTAGAAGTTGATAATAAGTATTTTATGATATTATGTAGTATTCCTTAAGGGATTCTGAAAAGGGTTTTAGAATAGAAGTTAATTAAGGAACTAGTCCTTAATAACTCAAGTTAGGAATATATTAAGTTTAACATCAATGGTTGAAAGAAAGAAAAGGATGATCATCATCCACTATGTTGAGATATAGGTACTATCTTAGTAAACCATGATGATAACTTAGCATAATATGTGATCCAATTAAGGAACGTTTGAAAGTGATTAAGTTTGAATCACGGAACGTTGAGCTAAGTTTGTCCGTAGTGTCTAGTAGAGAACTGTGGATATAATTTCCAAATCCATAAAGGATGATATATCTTAAAACATAAAAGGTTATGTTATAAGGTAATGTGTTGGAAACTCCCGTAAATACCGATTGAAGTCAAGTAGGAAGCGAGGTGAACGAAAACATCGAAAGTTGCATAGAGTGCACTAGTGTTTCGATGAATACATTTATAATAATAGATAAGGGTACTGTCTAAAGTATTGTATAATGTTATGGCGGGGCTAGTTCGCTTTTAACATAGAATGATGTGTCCCAGGGCACAGTGCCCATGAGAAAGCCCTCGAGGTTGATCTAACGTCACTGTAGGCTCCTGGAATCATGCCTCGTTCTGTTTCCATAGCGATGATGCATACACACAGATGCTATCATGTGATGATAAAGTATTAATGTCAATCCAGGTGACATTAGTAAGTTGCAAAGGAATTGAGACTGTAAAGTACAGACCCAAGACTCAACCTCTTTCATGAGCAAGCATGTTTAGGGTACCGGATATATGCTGCCGATGATTGAGAAAAAATGCAGCTAGTGTATTTGTACTCTACTGCAAGTGGGAGACTGTTGGAAATATGCCCTAGAGACAAATAGTAGTAAGGACTATTATCATATTTCACATAGTTTATGATTAAGTTTTATATCATGCTATAACTGTATTGAGTGGAAACATCAATACACGTGTGATATACAAACAACCAGAGGTTCTCAGTGAAACTCTAGTCACTGGTTCATTGGTCAACAGATGATCAAGTTTCCTGATCATGTTGCATTTCTGCTAGTTGGAAATGAGGTCGTCTCATTCTGAGAATGAGATGATGAACCAATACCGAACCTAAACATCGTGACCCGATCATGTCACGAAGTTCAAGTTACGATGATTAGAAATGGATCCTCGTAGACTATTCCTTAGACCGTGAGGCTATATCAATCACTGTCTCCCGAGGGTGCTTAGATAGCATCAAACGCCATCTGGTAATACGGTGGTTATAAAGGTGTGTTCAGGTACTCGGAGGAAACCATAGAGGCAATATATGTCAAGAGTGGGATTTGTCCGTCCATGTGATGGGAAGATACTCAAGGGCCCACTCGGAGAAGTTATATCCAATAGCTGTGCAGCGTGTGATTTGATCACGGGGATATCACTTGTTGGAATGAGTCAAGTAGCGTTGTTCAGTAACGAGATTGAACACGACATGGTGATGTCATTGATCAGATCTCGGGCAATGCAAGTATCGAGTGACAAAGGGAATAAGACACGACTGTCCCGGTTCAAATGACAAAAGATCTTCGTGGAACACACAGGGGTCACATGGCCATCCAGGTCCCTCTGTCGATCATTGGTGCGGGAGTGTCCTGACCATGTCTGGAGTGTTCCCGAACCGTGGGGTATCACGCTTAAGGGCTTGATGATGCTTACAGAGTGTTTATAGGATCGGTGGAATCACCGAAGAGTTGTAGAGAGACAACCGAAAGGGTTTCGGTAAGTCCGGAGGATGTCCGGAGTGGAGGTGGAAGTTGTTCCATAGCGACGGAGGTTGAATAATATGTGAATGAATGTTAAATATTGATTTAATCATTTATTCATATTTATTTAATAAAGAGAAAATCAATTTAATGGTTAAAGGCTTAATGGGCCAATTTCCGAAGGGAGAGGCCCATTAGGGGAAAGGAGAGAGGGAGAGGGGCCAAGGGGGAGGCCGGCTGGGCCTAGCCCCCCCCCCCCCCGCACGGGGCCCACTAGGGTGGGCGGCGGCCACCCCTCCCCTCCTCTCCTTTAGTCCCACCCCGAGACTTTGAGGGAGGTAGTACCTCCCCTCCCCCTATATATAGTGGGGGTATTTGGCCAAATTAAATACACCAATAATCAATAAAGGTCTCCCCACTTTTGGGAGGACCTCCAGTTGATATTTTCTCGCTCCCCCTCTCTCTCGTGACCGTGGTCCCAAGTATGGACTGCGCGAGCGAGAGACATCTTCACCACGGAGCGCCGTCGCGCTGCGGGATTTGGATCCGGGAGCTCTACTTCCGCAACTGCTGCTGGATCGGGGAAGCGGGAGTCATCGTCAGGCACCGGACATGTGTAACTCCCCGCGAGGTGTCACACTTGAGGCACTCTAGTCGTTGGAGCCAAGGAGCACAAGGACTTCATCACGACCTTGAGGTCGGATTTGGCTCGTCTACATCAACCACGCTCTCCTGAGCGTTGACAACGCTTTTCGGTCTTCAAGGGTAAGTTCGCGAAAATACCCTCCTGTTACTGTATTACTAATAGATAGGTCCTGGCAGCTTCAGGGGTTCAGGGGCATAGAGTAAAATTTATCGTTTTCATACGCGGAACCCCTACAAATGTACCGACCTTCCTAGGACTAATACATACTTGTGATTATACCCCTTGCAAACATCCGTAAGTACAAGTAATTAAGGTAGAAACCTAACCACAGCTTTAAACTCTAAGACCCTGACGTCCCTTGTGCAATGGTTTCCTAACGGGGGTTCAGGTTTTGTCACTCCGGCAACCCCTACGATTAGTAGCCAAATACACAATGCATTCCCCTAGGCCCATATAGGTGAAGTGTCATGTAGTCGATGTTCACATGACATACACCACAACTTAAATATTGAACTATTGAATCATTCTCAACACAATTCTACTACTAACAACATGACTTCTCCCATGTCCTCAAGAACAAAACGAACTACTCACAAGACATCATATGGATCATGATCAGAGATGGAATAATGATGTATAACAATCTGAACATAAACAATAATTCAATGGTTCACTCAATAGCATCAACTACAAGGAGCAATCAACACCGGGAAAGTTTCCCCTAAGAACTATGCAAGATTCAACCAATTGTTACAGTAATATGGATATGGTGATGATGGTGGTGATGATGATGATCCCGATGAAGTCCATCTTGATGGTGGTGTTGATGGCGATGATCTCCCCTCTCTAGGAAGGAATTCCCTCGGAAGAATTCTGTCTGCTGGAGATATCTTTCTCTCTCGGTGTTTTCCGCCCCGTAAAGGCGGTGAAATCTTTCTATGGTCGCTCCGTGAGTATTAGGGTTTCAGGAGGATTATATATGCCAGAGGGGAGAGCCAGGGGTGGACCAGGGTGGCCACATCACCTGGTGGCGCGGCCTAGGCTGGCCCGTGCTAGGGGGTGGTGTGGGGCCCCTGTGGCCCATCTCAACCTTCCTTTCTGGCTTCCTTCGTCTTCTGGAAAAATAGGATTTTCCATGTAATTTCCCGGATTTTCTGATCTTCGCGAAGTTTGCCTCCAAACAGCACCTTTTCCATCAGAATCCTGACTGCAGTGGTCCATGCTCCAAAAGTCATCAACCATGCAAAAACAGATGAAATAACATAAGTATCATCTCTTAATATGAAATATATAAATGAATAACAGTAAATTATGATATAGAATAGTGATGCAAAATGGACGTATCAAGAACTCAATGCTAAGTTGGATGAGCTCATACTAACCATGAAAGGTAAGGAAACCCAGGTAAGAGCTATCCGTGAAACAAATATTGGAGAAATAGACTTCATAGCTCATAATGATTAAACCTGCTTGGAAGAAGAATTATAATCCTAATTTTCAGAAACACTATTCTAATCCTGTAGATAATCCTAATAATAATATGGGAACTAGTAATGGTAGTCTCCAAGAAACACTTAAGTCTTTTATAGACTCACAAAACGAACAAAACAATACTCTAGTTAAAATAACGGAGAACCATGATGCTATGCTTGGTAAATTATCTAACCAAGCTGTTAGTTTGAGAAATCATTTGCAGGGCCTCCAAGAAAGAATGAGGATCATGGAGGCACGACTAGGTAAGATAAGCAAGAGTCAAACTCTCATTCTAGCTAAATTTGCAGGTAAAGCTGAGCCCAATCCTGTTGCAGAACTCAAAATGGTGTGGTTCCAAAGGGAGGAGCCTAAAGAGCTTGATTATAGCAATGCCCCTTCACCAAGCTACACCATCGAAGACCTCGTGGAGAGGATCAACGTCAAAATTCCGGTGAGTGAAGGTAACAATGAAGCCATGTATCAACACTTTGTTGATCAAGTTGCGATTAAGGTACGCGAGCTTCAATAGGAATACATGAAAACTGCTGAAAAGTTACCTGTTAAACTAGATGATATATTTGAGCCCACGATTAAAATTAAGATTGGGACTAATGAGATAGGTGCACTTTGTGATCTAGGTGCAAGCGTGTCAACAATCCCCAAGAGTCTTTTTAACAAGCTAAACCTTAGCTCTTTCGAAATCACTGAACTAAAACTACATCTTGCAGATTCCACTTATAAAAAAGCTGTCGGCATTAAGAAGAACACTTTAGTTCACATTAAAGGTTGTCCTGCTCTAATCGACTTCGTTATTGTTGACATGCCTGGAGATACTATTGCTCCTATCATACTAGGTTGTCCTTTCTTGAGAACTATAAAGGCTTTAATTAACCTCCATGAAGGGAACGTGAAGCTTCAGTTGCCTTCACGGGATCCTTTTGTTATCCATTTCCCCAGGAAAAAGAAGGTCAAACATGACAAGAAGGGGGCCATCACCTAGAAGGCCAATTACTTTGGAGTGGGTGTCCCACTCATCTGGCCCAAGTGAGTATCGTCAAGGTCAATCTATTAACCGTAAAAGAGCACTCCATGGGAGGCAACTCATGTTAAATAAAGGTTTGAGTTAAGTTTTAAGTTTAAGTTTATGTTTAATAAAGAGTGCTAAAAAACTCCATTTGAGGAGAAAAAATTTGGTAGTACTTAAAATTATGCTATATACATGTTCTAGTTGGTCGATAATTTTAACTGTCAATTTTCTATCATAAACAAGGTATATCACTAAGTTACAGGAAAATAACTAGTTTTCAAAGAAACAGAATTTTTTTGATGCATAAAAATTCAGGCCGTATAGTTCCGGTCGTATAGATATATTTGCCATCGCAAATTTTTCTTTAAAATGTACTAAGAGTTTAACAACCAAGTATACGGCAGGAATAAAAAATTCTGGCCGTATAGCTCCGGTCGTATAGATATCGGTGCCTCCCGTACAAATTCTTTTCCAAAATAATGAGAGTGTAACGTCCAACTATACAGCGGGAATACAAATTCCGGCCGTATAGTTCCGGTCGTATAGATATCTATGCCTTTGTATATTTTATTTCCCAGGGACAAACAGTTTGACGACAAACTATACGGCGGGAACATTTTGTTCCCGCCATATAGTTGCGCCCGTATAGCTACGCCGCCAGGAGCAAACCCTAAAAAATTGATAGAAGGCCAACTATACGGTGGGAACGCATTGTTCTTGCCATATAGTTGCGCCTGTATAGTTGTGTCCGACCACAAAAACGCATGGGAAGGTACCTCCAGCTCCAAAAGATCAATCATTTTTCTCTCTTCTATCTACAAACTCTCTCAAAACCTCAAGAGATCTTCATCTCTATAAAATTCCGTTTGATTTCCCCGCACACAAGTGATCTACGGTATGTTTCTCCTCCGACCCTCCAATTACTTTTTGCAAATTCATCTTCAATCTATTGTCATTAGCAATCTAGGGTGAGACCTACTATGAACCAATTGCCATGATTTTCTTGCCTAGATTATTATTTGAGGAGATTCTTTAGTGTGCTTTGATGAGGAATATGTTGTACTTACTATTGTTGGATCAAAAAGTTTTATTTTTTTCTTTCTTCAATGTTTTAGATGATGAACACAAGGATCCAAACTCGTGCTCATGCCACCGCTAGCGCTTCTCGGGCTATCGTCAAGATCGCATGGGGATACGGTTCAGGAATGAGCACCAATGTGAGCGCTTCGACAAGATCAAGAACCGCGAAGTGAAGACCACCAAGTGGGCTTGCCCCATTATGCTGAACCAACTCAGTATTTCTGATGACTTAAATTTACTTTGCAATAGAGCTGGCCTGCAAAACTTTGTGTACAATGATGTGCCTACTTATCGTCTCTTAACCATTGAATTCCTAAGCTTATTGCGAAGAACCATTAAACAATGGTAAGGAGAGGACACTATTTATTTCTGACTTATGAATAACAACTACAGTTTAACCTTAGATGAATGGTGCGCATGTTTTAATTTTCCAAACAATGATGTTAATGCCCTACGCGCATCCTTTACTGGCTTAGAACCTACCCCTGAACAATACTATAATGGAATAAGTTTCACTACTAGAGTGACCAAGGGGAAGAATATTCAACATCCTGCAATTCGCTATTTGTTTTATGTTATTGCTAACACCTTGCAGGCATGTAATGAGTTCATGAGACTCAACAAGGAGGACATCCTAGTCCTCGCAAAGGCTACTTACATCAACTGCATCTTCTCACTCAACTTGGGCACCATCCTTGTGCGCTACTTTGAGCACCAAGCCTCCCAAAGCTAAGGACCAATCACAGGTGGAGGCGTCATCTCCGTGCTTGCCACTGCCCTAGGCATCAACCTAGTTGAGTTGTAATTTGTGCTAGGTGAGCGACGTATTGGTTTCTCCACTTTGAAAGCTTGTGGAATTCTCACTAGGAGAGGAGGTGTTTATTACCTGCATATTGCTGGAGCTAGGCGTCTCTACCCTGCTCCTATGCCTAATGGTATTTTCTCTATCGAGGAGGGGCATTTGCTATATGACTTGCAGGTTGAGCAACACCAATCTGAGGAGGAGATTCCGTAGGAGGATGAGGACCAACAAGAGGAGCAAGAAGTTCTTCACCAAGAGGAGCAGCCACAAACCCAGTTTGCCACATACCAAGATTTCCAAGGACGTGGAGAGGATGCATATCCTCTCTTTGTAACTAGTAACCTCCCAACTCAATTTGCGAACTAGAGTAACGACTTTTTCCCGCCACCACAATGATTTGAAGGCTTGCACAAGCCTAAGATTGGGGAAGTTTCCTCATGTATATTTATTTGGCATTCATTTGCTTTTATTTATTTCAAGGTTATGTTTTTATTTGAGTTTATAAGCACTCGTGTTGGTTTCCCCAACACCTTATTTTTAGTTCTTTCTATTTTGCTTTCAAGATTTTATAGCCGATCTTTGCCGCCAATTTTCTATTCTTTAAACTCCCTCTCTTAAAAAACCACAAAAATATTTCTCCATTTTTCTTTATTTCCCCTCTTTCTTTTCTTTCCGCCTCGCGGATTTCATATTTTTGGAGGAGAGTGATCAACTTTGAGTATCCAAGAAGCAAATAAAAAAGGAAGAAAGAAGTCGAACCAAACATGAGAGGTATGCCTTATGACTTCCCACTTTTGAAGTTTGAGAAACCCATGCTAGTTAGTAGTAAATGTTGAGATATTATATGTACGTGGAGTGAGTCTTTGTATTGTAGTAAGATTTTCGTTTCCATGGGTATTTAATTGGGTAGTCTTTGTTCCAGCTCTCGTAGTTAACCAAGTCTTGCCTAAAAATTGCTAAACAATTTTAATAAGAAAAAGTATCACAATTGAAGGCTTGGGTGTTGTAGTGCTTAGTCTTGAAGGTTTATTTGTAGAGACACTCAACACCACTAAAATGTTGATTGACTTGATAGCTCTCTTTAAAAGGATTTGTTCAATTGAATTAATGTTTAGCGGTTTTTGTGAGCATGCTAAAGTTTGACTTGTTAATCATAAGAATGATATAGCTTTATGTGTGCCAAACTTCATGGGATGCCAACAACTCCCTGGCCTACGAATGATCTTCATGGAGGAAACACCTAGATTTCGGCTATGAGTTGATTAAAAACTTGTAGCAGCAATTCTATAGTGGGGGATACCTGCACATGGAAAACAACATAGAGACTGTGCCGACATAAGATATATGTCGGCATGGCCCTGCGGAGATAACCCGGCTTTTGGTAATTCGGCCTTTACTTGGCAGGATCTTTTACACCTCGGCCCACTTATACCTCAGTGAGCCTTGTCTTTATACCTTAGCTTGACCCTAACTAGGGTCATTCCCCCAAAATTAGTCCCCGAAGCTAGTGCGGTCTTAGCAGCTTTAGCTAGAAAGGCCACAACACGTTCAACTTATTGGGATCAATGTATGTATTGCCGACATATTTATATGTTGGCCCATACCAATTTTAACTCGGCCACACCACTTGGTGACTCGCTATCCATCATGGACATTTCTTGACCTAATCCAAGTTATCTCTCATTTGTCGGGTCATATTCCCGTTTCCGGGTTACTTCCCTTAGATATCTATCTCCCCTCATACTCTTCACCTTATCCTACATGTCAAGCAATCATTGTGCTCTGCCTCATTTTCAGGGTCATGAAATTATTCACTGCCACGCCATGGCAGTTATCACTGCCGCACATCACATCGTCACATAGCTCCTCGATTACCGCTGCGTCCATGTTGTGCAATTGTGCCTTTGTTTGTTGTAACCGTGCATGTGGCATGTTCCCACGTGCTGCCTCGCGAAATACACACGCGCATCGTGGGATCTTTGGGCGCAACTGATCCCAGTACCCACGATGCACAAATCAGTTAAATAGGGAAGCGAGGGGAAACCCTTATTCACTTTCCCCCACTCTCGCTTCCTTTTCTTCCTCACGTCGCTTCTATGCTCTACAATTTGCAACCGTGCTGCTCCTCTGTGCCCCTTGCGCCGCCACCTCGACCAAGTGCCACCCTCTGCCCCGCCACGGGACCGCGGCAATCTTTGCCTTGCGCCCCCGAAACTAGCACCATATCAGAGGAGAGCAAGCGAGCCCGAGGAGATGGATCCCCAAGAAGTTGTCACCGTCGACGAGCATGAGGAGGAGGAGGTCGTCCCCGAGCGAGGCTCCTAGGAGGGGTCTGACGTCACCCAAGCGGAGATATATTGGCTCAAGCAGACCCGAAGAATCCCACCGGAGGTGGACAGCCGCATCCCCGGTAATGAGCTCATTCCAGATGCCATGGGTGAATATATTGTATTTGTTGCTCACTTCGCCTGAGGAGTTGGTCTCTCCCTTAGTGATTTTGCCAAGGAATTTCTCAAGACATTTGGCCTCTAGCCCCACCATCTTCTGACAATGCCGTCGCTTCCCTGTCCGGGTTCATCTCTTGCTGTGAGGAATACCTCGGCCTCTGGCCTAGCGTAAACATCTGGGCGAAGTACTTCCAGCTCCGCACTAACGTTGTTCCTAACAAAGATCTTCCTCCCAACGAGAAGCCTTTGATTTAGTATAGGGCTTCCTCTATTACACCCCGGAGGAACTCCATCATTCCCCTTATCCAGGGCCTCGACTCATGCAAGAAATGGCTGAGGTCCTTCTTCTATGTGAAGAACAACACCGACAGAGATATGATTTGGCTCCCTGCATTCTCTATCAGTGTTCCCTTCAACCTCAACTGGGACCTTGATCCAAAGAAAAATATTACGCTTGTTAACATGGTTGACAAGTATCTCATCAAGATGAAGGATGTCGGGTTATCCAGTGATGACCTGATGCCAACCTTCATCAACAGCTGAGTCTTCGCCCTACAACGCCGTAGCCACAAGATTTGTCACATGAGCGGTCGCTTTGACCCGAACCGTGTCTCCACAATCGAGCTTACCAAGTCTCAAATCTGCAAGCGGGTCAAGTCCATTTTCAAGACGGATATGACCGAGATATGGGATTGGAGCAAAGATCCCTTTAGCCGAGATAACCTGGCTCCCCAGGTAAAAATCGAGTCATCCTTGCTGAATTATACGTTATGTTGGCAGATTTGTTTGTTTGACCTCTCTATGCTTCTATGTGCAGAAATTTCTTGAGCAAATTGTTGAAGACACCCCGAATCCTTCCCTCACTTGGGGCAAGGATAGCGATACCTCGGATCTAGAAGATCTAGACTCTAAGGAGTTTATGTCTATTCCTGACACCAGTTCCAGCCGAGCCCATGGTAAGACTTCTATCTTATCACCATTAAAGGACTGGTCGAATGATGATGAGGAGGAAGATGATTGTCATATTCTTGAGGTATTTGACTCAATGCCACTATCATTCACCTATCCGCCTAACTCTATACTGGCAAACTCGGCTAGTTAGGTGCATGATGTACCTCCCGTTGCTGTGGAGGGCCAAGGCGCAATGAAGAAACGCGCCACAACTTCTTCCCTGCCAGTGGAGGCATCTAGGGTCAGGAAATGGTACAAGAAGAACGGGAAGAAACCTATGAGGCGAAAGGATCCGCTAGTTGTTTTCGGGTAACCTTTCTCCTTCGGGTTATCTTTGTATTTCTTCTTTCTCTCTTTCTGCATTTCTTCTTTCTCTCTATCTTATCTAATTCATTCTTCTCCTTGTTTCGTTTGGCAGGGCTACTCTGGATATACCCAGAGTGGTTCTAGTATGGCCTATCCAATCCATAGGCCACCACCTTCTCCACCTCGCGCTGATACTCGGGTCCTTAGCCAGGTTCGTGGCAACACCCCTCCCGCACCGGATAGTAATCCATCGTGGCCAGAGGTAGAAAATATCAGCTCAGGTGGAGGAGGCACCTCAGAGGATGTGGCCATGCAGGATCAAAGGGATGATTCCTCCACCCTCAAGAGAGATAATGAAGAACGTGGGGCTAGCAGTACCGGCGCCAAGACAGTTTCGTCTGAGGTGCTAGTAACCTCGGCACCAGTTCAGCCCCAATCTCAGCAGAAACCGCCGCTCGAAATAGTTCAAGTCCACCAGCAACAACCATACGAGTCATCCCAAACTCGGCCTCTATAGCCCCAACCTCGACAGTCTTAGCCAACATCCTCGTAGCAACGAACAACTCCGCTGGTAAATCAAAGAAACTAGTTGCGGCAGCTAAGACGACATAGAAGAAAGTTGTGGTTGTAACTCAACAAATAACAATTGCCTCTATGTGTAGAATGGTACTGCTGCCTCTGCCTCGGCTAAGGACAAACAGCTAGCATTGCATGTTAGCCCTACTGCTGCGATGGCCACCTAGAAAACTTCTATTGGGAAAGGTTTAGTCCTGACTCGGACTCTGAGCGGTCAAAGCCTCGGCTCACTTACTGAGTATGCCACCAACTGGAACAACACCGAATATGGCAAAGTTACCTCTAGAAATCCTTTAACTCGGAAGTTTGGCCTGGCAGAAATTGGTGAGAGGATGTTTACTGCCAGGAAGGCTCTTGCGGATGCTGACAAAATGATGGAGGTAATTATCTCGGCTGCATTTTCTATACATTCAATAGATAACACATATCCTCTAGTCCTCGAGCCTTCGGGGCAGTAAGATATTACTCGGTCGGATGCTCCTAAACCGACACTTTGAAACTTAGTTTTGAGCCTTAGCATGTCCGAGATATTGAGCCAAGTCACTATAACTTAGTCAAAATTTCCTTTAGAATCGAATATCCAGCCACCTAGATTCGGATCCAGTTTACTCGGTTCGAATCTTAAATAAAAATGAATATTCATCTACCTAGATTCGGGTTAAGTTACTTGACTCGAATGTAGAAATGAATATCCAGCCACCTAGATTCGAGATAAGTTACTTGACTCAGATCTTGAGTAGAAATGATATCCAGAAACCTAGATTCAGGTTAAGTTACTTGACTCGGATCTTTAGTAGAAGTGAATATTTAGACACCTAGATTCAGATCGAGTTTACTCAGTTTGAATCTTGAGTAAAAATAAATATCTAGCTACCTAGAGTCAGGTTAAGTTACTTGACTCGGATCTTGAGTAGAAATGAATATCCAGCCACCTACATTCAGGTTAAGTTGCTTGACTTGGATCTTGAGTAGAAATGAATATCTAGTTTACTTAGTTAGTAAATACTTTGTCATTTTCAGATCTCCACCAACAGGCGCACTGCCGAGTTTCAAAAACTCCTTGCACAGAACGGTCTCTCCACTAAGCACAAGAGATTGCTGCTTGATCTGAAGAATAAAGGTATGTCTCTGCCTCATTACCCCAGTGCTCTTTTACTTTTAATCTGCCGAATTAACTTGTGATTTTCCTTTTGCTAGCCGAGGTTGAGGTCCAGAACAAGGAGCTGCAAAAGCGCGTTGCTGACCTAGAAGGTACTTTGCCTCTTGCACCTCAGTTTTGCTCTTGCCCCCCCCCCCCCCACTGACTCGCCTTGTAATTTCACCTCGGCATTGCCGGGACAAAAGCTCTTTCAGAGTCTCATCAGGATTGCATATCTATGCCTAAACTGATGACCCATTTTCTCGAACAAGCAGGGGAACACCAAGCTCGGTTGATGGAGAAGGATGATGAAATCTCTTGGCTTCACACCGAGAATGAAGAATTAAAGAAACTCCAGAAAGCAGAACTTGAGAATATCCACCAGGAATTTGTCGAGGAGAAAACCTGGCTCACCACCCACCTTGAGAAGGACCAGAATCTGCTCAAGGAGGCCGAGATCAAATTTGATTAGGTTTCCATTGAGTTAGAAAGACTCAAGAAAATCATGCGGGTTGGTTGTCCGAGCTGACTCGGATCAATAGCATCATGGCTAGTGAGTTTCTCTCCAGTTCTTTTCTGGATGACATTTCCCTTATGCCGACATTTTCTAACTTCTTACTTCTTGCTCGTTATCTAGGTAACTTCCCCGAATCAAAACCTTGTGTTGTTGCTACCATTAAAAAATCTAGATCATGGAGAGGCGAGACCAGTGGTACCTCAGCTGAATAGCGTGCAGCTCTCGCTGGCTGCACTTCGAGGGATCCCACCCAATGGCCCTTTTCTTCATCACCTTGGGAGCAGCGGCGGAAGTCCCCACCTTGGTGGCAGTAGCAGAAGTCCTGACCTTGGATTTTCCCATGGCGGATCTTGCAGGAGAAAGGGAAGTGCGCAAGGAAACAGGAATAGGCAAGAACAGTGAGCGCAGGTGCTGCGCAAGGAAGAAGAAGCACGCAGCAAGGAGAATAGTAAAACAGTAAAATGACTCTCCTTTCGTTTATAAGGGAAAGGAGTGTGAAGTTCAGCCGTCAGATAAGGATGGCGAAACATCAAGACATATAGGATGAAGACATGTGGTGCTGATTTGCAAAAAGGTAAAATCGTGGGCAGTTATTACCACGGTAAAAGCGGAAAAAAATCGCATGATTCCTCGATTCTCGCGCAAAAGTGCGTCGTGCGGTCAACAAGCACTGCTGACACGCCGCTCGCGTCATCATTACTACAGCACAGACCCACCATTGTAACGTCCCATCGGGTCTCGTTTCGTGGAAGCCATGATACGTCCACTTCGTCAGCAATGACATCATAGATAGCAATGAAAAAACTCGGGTGTATTGAGCAAAGGATCCAAGAGAAGTCACTACAAAGACATGAGTCAGACTAAATTCTTTAGGTAAAAACTTGAGCCTACAATCAAATATGAATATTCGTCTATAGTCTTAGGGGCTACTCCCATCGGGAGCGCTAGCCACGCACCCGATAAAGACATCATGATGATTCTAGGACAAAGAAGACTTGCATTGAAAATTTCGACAAATGACAAATATTCGATTGTAGCCTCGGGGGCTACTCCCATCGAAAGCACTGTCGTGCACCCGATAGAAAAACTTCGTTCTACATATAAGGTAAAAATCTTGACCGAAAGAATTATTATCCTTGAGTGTTGAAAACACACTCGATACACAAATCCAACGGAGTCAAAAAATATGAACCTATGAGCATTACATCATCGTATCCTCAAACGGCTCCTCCTATCGGGAGCGATTATCTACATTACCCGAAATAAAACAGAAAAGCTGAAAACTTCGGCAACTCCAATAGCCAAATAAGGCAGTCGATAAAACTTCAAAAATTCTTGGACCATGCCTGACACGATAATAAGTCTGAATGTCGTGTCCACGACATGAAGGTAAGACCCCAGGATTTATCCGGTGTGGTCTGGTAATCACACATGAATACCCTCTGCCAGTAAATTATCCATATCAACTATACGATGAAAAATCCCAAAGGACGCGTTGGGTACCCAAAATAGTATAACTAGAATTCGATATTTGATAAGACCTCAACGGCCTAAACTAAATTATGCCAGCAAACTCTGAATTCAAGCCTGTGGACCACTTTGATGTAGGTTCAAAGTGTTTTTTCTCTAGAGCAATTAACTGATTCTCGATCCGTCGGATGCATCAGGCCTATTGTACCAAATACCTACAATGATTTTAACGAAAGAAAAACTCCAGTTTACGATAAAATTGTCTTTCAGACTCAACCTGAATCTGCGATTCGGATGGAATCTCGGGGGTTACTGACATGAGTATGACTACTCGGGTTCTTATTACTAATTACCCCGGTTACATGATGGCTCCTAGTCCATGAAGCCCAAGAAGAATGCCTAGGAAGCATCCGATAGGAAGCATAACTTGCTAGATAAGGAAATAGAAACGAACATTGTATTAGTGTTGTAATTTTAAGATTGTAACCTATCCGTATATCACCTCGGGACCTAGCCTATTATATATCGGCTAGGAGAAGCCAATGGAGAGGCATCGAAAAAAGCCTTGAGCGATCTGTAATTGATTTGACCATAACTAATCATACGACTTCAACTTCCTTGTTTGTCTGATCAGCCGACGAAATCTCCAACGTTCTCTTTTCCATGAAATCCTAAGTCCATAACCATGGACATTGCCGAGGTTAACCTCGTCAGCCAGTCTCTCGGCCTTCCTTAAACTAGTGAAGACCTTTGGGGTTGATCTTCTGGACGCTGCCATTCGAGTATTCAACGTGCTTTGGCCGATAGAGGTTACCCCAAAACATGTCTGGAAGCTGATCGAGAAACTGATGGAGTGCGAGACACAAATGGGCCTATGGCGGGAATCTGCTGCGCGAGCTGGTGCCAACATAACTCTGGCCTTTGTGTTGTTATCGTATGATGGTTTTAACTTGGATATACTTCAGAACATGGATGACCGAACTGGAGTTTATCAAGCGACGCCAAGATCGGGCCAATACTTTGATCCAATATGGCAATGTCCACGCGTGGAACGAAGGGACGATTTTCCTCGACGACATCGACGATGAATATGTCGAAGATGATGTCGATGAATACGAAGAAAACCCGGCTGGAAACGAAGAAAGTTCAAACGATGAAATAGAAGCCGAGGATCCCACTCCTGAAGCTGCAACTCCTCCTCCATATTTTGATGCTTATGATTCGGCTACAGCTGCCCCTGAATCGGCCACTATTGTGCCTGATTTGTCGGTCGATGTCGTTGATAAGGCTACCGCAGCTCCTTAGGCAGAAGAAACTTGAAATTCGGTTAAATCCCCGGTACGACGGGCGCAATTGTAATATACAGTTTAATTTGTTTTGGTACTACTATATTTTTATGTCAAATCCCTTTGGGCAGAGTCCTCGGGTTTTATTTTCTTGTTTACTCAATCTTGTGATCTGGCTCATGTCTACCATTTTTTGATTTTCGACTTATGAGTCCAAGATCAGAAAACAAAATTAATAATACTTTAAACCACGAGAAATAGCTCAGAGTTATTCGACATAATAATAAAGAAATTAAATACATGGGTTAGTCCAAAAAAGAAGTATCGGCTCACTTAGTTTTCTGTCCTTAGTAGTTTTTCATGTGCACAACACTCGCCAGCTTTTGCTCTTGCTTGTCATGAAGCCGGGTTTCGGACATCAGCAAGTCGAAGAGTGGGTTGTTGTTGCCGACACATTACTAACTTGTCCTAAAGGGTGAGAAACTTAAGACATCCGACATAAAAAATGTAAATACAGAAAAAGACAATTACTACTAAGGCAGTCCCCAAGTCACTACTAGAGGTGCTGAGGTTTCATTAATAAGCTCATTGCCGATATACAAACCGACATATGAGAGTCTGAGATACATACACTTATGCTAAGTGTAAAATGGAAGAAGTAGTGCCACATTACATGGCCTCTTCGATTCTTCTCCTGACATGTCCGCCTTATTGTTCTCTTGTGCTTGGGCATCTATGAGATAAGATACATCATTGTGTGGTGCCTTGCTCACAATAAATGGCCCCTCCCATGGTGGTGATAGCTTATGCATACCGGCAGTGCATTGCACTAGCCGAAGCACCAAATCTCCTTCCCAAAAAACTTGAGGGTTTACTTTTTAGCTATGGTAGCATCGGAGATTTGATGATATATAGCAGATCTAGATAAAGCCAATTCTCTCGCTTCTTCTAGCAGATCATATAGCATTCCAATTGTCTAACAAATTGCAATGCTACTTGCCTAGTCTCTATATTGCTACTTCCTAAATGTCATTTATTGCATCATCATTATATCATGCTCATGTCACCATGCCACCTTGCATTTGAGCATCATATAAAACCCCACTTTTTGGTTCTTATCCCATATGCATTATTGTATCACTTATAGTTGCCTCTTGATATATTGTATTTTCTTCTCGATGTATTACTTCGTGCCTAAATTGAATTGAGGGCATATCTTTTAAATTCCATTCTATCTACTAACATGCCACCTCGATCTTATCATTTTTAATCTTCCATAGTTTTCACCTCACATGTATATATATGTGGGCTTCCTAATTGTTTGCTGGTATTTAATTCATACCCATATATATCATGTGAGGATCATCTACTCTTAACTTATGTCATATCCAATTCTAGTGCTTTTACACCCACTCTATTTTAATGTGCATGTGCCTTCCCTTTTTCTTTCTTTTAGATAGTCACATGCATTATGACCATTGTATCTAGTCACATGAAATGACACATCATTTCATATGGCATTAATTAACCATGCATGGCCCATGCAAACTACACCATTATTCCATGACCATAACCTTCCTCTACTCATTTTTCCTTCTATTGTTTGGGCTACCTACCTTCCACCTTGGCATGCATGCTCATGCATGGCCTTCCCTAAAACCCTTCATCTTCTTGTGGTTTGTGTTGATCTTCTTACTTTGAATCTCCTAAAACCTCTTAACTTATATCTACTAGATGATCCTCACACATCCACATAATCTAGTCATTGCCTATTTGGCCTTGATCTCCTTACTAATGTTTCCTCATGTGAATGTGTGCCTACTCACATACATGTCCCTCTTCATTCTTGTCCATCTTCCTTTTTATTATTGCTTTACATGTGTGTGTATGCATATACTCATATATGTATGTCACCCTTTTCTTTAATTCCTAAAACTTCTCCCCTATAAACCCTCCTTTTGTTTATCTACCCCTTTTTCCCCACTTTTTAAATCGTACCTTAACCCTATGGCTATCTAGCCTAAACCTAAACACACCTTCCTATTTAAACCTGGCCGCAACCTAGATAGTTATCGGCAGGAGCAAAAGCAACAGCACGCCACAACGCGTGCTAGCAACGATAGCACGAGCCAGCCCCGGTCGTGTAACACCCCAGATATTCACCCTACCTGGCAGTGCTACACGAACGTTAAACTCTTTTAATATAGATATAAAACTATAAATTTCAGCAAAGTCTCCTTTGTTTATGGGATATCCACGACAGCAAGATAATAATTCACCACCAGTTCTATCCATACACACAACTACACGGTTCAACGAAACCATGCTGAAATCTCATATCGAAGATGTTAGTTATCAGCCAACTCGGTAGCCACATAATATAAACCAAATCTTACGATAACGAATAAAAGAGCAATCTTGAGCGTTGTCATACTACTCTATAAATGAAGTATTGAAATGTGTGAGATAGTGTGTATAAAATGCAGAGGTGCTATCCCACTCCCATGCATGTCATCCAAGGTGGTACCTAAAAAACATAGAAGCCACAAGGGTGAGTACAAAGTACTCAGCAAGCACATAAAGAAATAATAAGCATTGCATAAAACACACCACCGACACTTATCCTTTAACACTTGTTAGAGCGCAATGATGCTTCTGTGTGCCTATATGCTCTTTGCTTTCACTTTTCTTTGCGTATACCGGTATCGCTTGAGTGAATACCCGTCGGCATCCACTCACTCCAACTTGTGGAGGTTGCCGACAATGCGGGACTCATCCCAACACCGACGGTCTCAAGGTGCCTACCCCAGTAGGTCGCAACACTATGCACTGTCTTTAATATGCTATGCAAAATGCAAGCGCAACTGCATCATTTTCCGTATCCACTTCATCTACCCACACATAAACCAAAACAATGGCAACTGAGTAATGAACAAGTGCTATAAAATAAAAGTCAAGTGAACGGAATCAGGCAAAGTATTATCCCGTCATGCACTTGCCTTAATCGGGGGGTCAAACTGTGAATTGTATGATTCTGAACCGGAAGTACCAACACCTGTTATTGAAACATATACCACACTCAGTACACATCTTCACTTCAAAAGCACTCAAGAAAAATATACTATCGCTCGTACGTGCCTCCAAACCACAAGCACTCTCGCCGTCTGTTACAAGATATTCAAGGAACAAGCACGAAAGATTAAAGATAATAGATGGTCAAAAGAATTACTATTTCGCTTTCTTTTATCTTCTTTCTTTGTTAACTCACGTGCGAGGATTAATGATTTAACTAGTCACAACTACTAGCAATAGTATGTATGTACCAAATCAAACGGCAACGCAAAAACTGTTGTTGTGCATCAGACTCAGAGCTATCAACAACAGGAAAAACTTGGTCCAGCACATGCATAAGACTCTAAGGTATGTCCCAGTTAATGAAGAAGTGAGATCTAACGATTTATTAAGAACATGTAGCTTGCATCTGTCTCTTTGTATGCCTCAAAAGTTAGTGAACTTCCAATACAAGTAGAGGCAGATTACACCCACCGATGGATTCTAACAAGTCCATGGAGGACTAAATTGGCTTGTTTTATCTAGTTCGAGATCAAGTGGTCCAATATGTGCAGCTGCAGCACTGCAGGAGCGACCCCATTCACCAAAAATACAGAAATAAGTGTAACCTCAGCATCATTAGGCCTGTCTGAAGTAGCTCTGTCGCAGCTTTGCAAGCACTACTAAATCCAAGTGCACAGCTGAAGAACTTAGAACTAGAAACAGACGCGGGCCTAAAATACCGGAACAGACCTAAAATACCGGAACAGAGCCCGTCAACGACAACCTAGACAGAGACACGTACCGGCAAAAACGACGAAGAGGATGCTCCACTCGACAGGTTTGATCTGGACTTGCAGCGCCACAGCCTCTCACCTCATAATGACGACGGCGAGAACACAACGGCGGCCTTGATAGGGAGGGTAAGGATTAGGGGTACAACAAGAGGGGATCGCCGCTGTGACCTAGAGTGTTAAGAAGCGGCAGCGCAACAGGGCACAGGCACTAAGTACGATTGGGCCTTAAGCCCAGCCGATGAGTTTTCCTTCCGCACGTACGGTAGAAATAAAAGAAAAGGTAGCTGATGTCGTGCTAAAATAAAAGGTACAACAATTCATAAAATGCTATAAATGTATGCAACGACATGAGCACTTTCCCTTCCATTTTTTCCTTCTTTCTTTCCACTTTTATTTCTCCATATCTACTATCGAGATTACATTTAACATGTATCATGGCTGTATCTATTTTTCTGGAAAAAATTAAATAAATATTATTGGCAAAGAAATTCGGGGTATTACATTCTTACCACCTTAAACGGAATTCGACCCCGAATTCTTCTTCGATTTACCATCCCCACCTTACCACTTGCAGAGCTAACATAACAGTACAAAACCTAATCATGCGTTCATACATGAATAATTTTGGATCTTCTAATGCCTGCGAGACTTAAGTTCCCTAGTCGCTTCACACCCGACTTGTTGTGACTAAAGAAACTTCACATATTCTAGCGTCCTATGCGCCGTCGCTCTCTCGAATTCCTCCAATATCCTCACATGTTGTACCTCAAATATTAAATTTTGTGCAGTCGTAATTAGTTTTATGATAATATTTTATTTTGGATCACAAAAAACTAACTTCCACAACATAGATATGAAACAAATTATGCAAACCTGTCATCAACTCGGCAACTTAGATTGGTAAGCTAACTTTCTCACTCGGGTGTGGCTATCATGAAAGGTCCAAAATACCGCTGGGTTAGCTTTCCTTGGCTGTTAAATCTTATAACAACTTATGGTGGGTGATGCCATGAAAAGTATGTCCATACTAGCTTGAACTTCCAAATTCGACCTCTTAGTCGCACATAACTTTTTTTTTTTGCCACTGTGTTGCTAACATACCATGCCTAATTTCAGCTTCTCTAGTATGTTGAACATAGTCTGGTCCAAGACTATCTTTTCGCCCAGAATATTAAAATGAGATATATGCTTTTATTGTCTGTCCATATTGATCCTCACAAGGTCCATGTGTATGCTAGTCTCATAGATATTATTATAAACAAACTCCACAAGTGGCAACTGATCCTACCGGCTCCCTTGCCAAGACAACACACAACGGCTCAACGTATCTTCTAGATTTAGATTGTACCATAAGTCTTTGGATGAAACGTCATACTAAGCCTCAATATGTATGGCACTCTCATCGTTCGCTCCCAATCCTTTGATTTAACCTTAGCATCCCTTTCAGAAATAATGATTTTAGAAACATAGGTAACCTTACTCTATCATCCTTCATCCTCATAAGTAGTTGTGAAATCACTTCCAAGTATTATGTGCGAATAGGAATAAAATGGGCGACTTTCCTAAGTTGGTACATGATCATCCTAATTGCATCCTTCCCTCGTCATGTACGAGGTCACTAACATCTAGTGTCGCTGGTCTGTTATGCTCAGTCTTTACCTGCTGACATAACCCGGAAGAGGACACCTACTTAGACACACCCACTTCCATTATTTTCCACCAATAAGTCTATTCCAGGTCATGATACATCTTTAACTTTACAGGATGAACGATGGGGTAAAATGTGACTCCCTCGGAGTGTCCTACTTCCCCTGAGACTTCTGTGCACACAAACGTGGGCAGAAAACCAAGCAACTCGGAATTCACCTAAAGTCAACACTCTAGTTCTACCCTCACAAATGCGCTCTAGCAATTGCTTTAACAATTATCTTGTTGTGCCTACATTTCTATAAGTTAGACTGTGTCTCCCCATGTGCCACACCAGCCAAACAATAAGAGATGCTTATCCATCCAAAATCAACAACAAGACAACCAATAATGCGAGGAGAAGACTTTCAGCTAACAGCGTCTGAAGGTACATCTTCCTTGCCTAGGTCATACTGGATAGAGAAGTCGTGAAACTATCACAATGTCACAAGATTAAGGATGGAAATGGGCACTTTTTTTTATGGTTACCATGTTAAGAGCGCACACCCATGATAGAAGAACACGCAGCCGCATGCCTATACTCCTGAGCGAAGTTCCGCCTCCTTGGTTCACCTCGCTTGTCACCCTCCATACGTCTGCGTAGGGTGTCCTCTTTCCAACATGCATGTCCTCGTTCGTCTTGGTTCAGGTTCCCGAACGCAGCCATCGACGGAAGATCGCGCCGCCGCGCATGCACCGCATCGCTGTCAGAAGAGCGCGCGCCTAAAGCTCGCTCTTTGTTCCCGTCGTCACCCCGACATCCATGTTGACCCTTGGTGGATTCTTTCTGAATGGGAGTTGTAGACTAAGGAACACCCTCCATCTTTCGTTGTTACACCATCTCCAAACACGCACTGGTTTGCTCGCCCTGATCAATGGAAGATTGACGAAACTCACGATTTCGTCGATGTTATTCAATTTCGTCAGATTCCGTTCCAGGCCATTTTATAAAAAGCCCCCTGACCTTCCCTTTTCGCACCGCAGACCCCCACACCGCCACATGTTACACCCTCTGCCCCACCCAGTCAACCACCTGAGTCAGCATGCCACACCTGTCATGTACTCTGGCTAGGACCACCCCGGTATAAAAAGTCCCCAGGTTTTTCCTAAAACAATAAATTAATTTCAGAATATTGTTATATCTATATCTATATCTATATCTAGTAGCCAAATGCCCGTGCGTTGCTACGGACTATAAGTTTTTCTTACTGTATGTTTTTTATGCTTTGTTTAGAATTTCATCATGACCACGACATCAGCATGAGTATTCTCGGTCTTCAGTCCTATTATATCTGAGCATAAACAATTTTGTTCGGTATTTCAAATGAACCAACAGGGACCGATAGCCATAGTGGGCCGTGGGACTCGGACAAAATAATGAACCCGTGCATTGCATTCTGAGCTAATTCAACAATCACTTTTTCCGAAATTCAATTCAACAATCATCTATGTATCATTTTGTCTCGCAATGACACTTTGTGTAGATAACTCAAGTTGGAAAGAATGGTTTGATTCTAGAAGTGTTTCAGTTTTGTAGATAAGTCGAGTTGGAAAGAATGGTTTGATTCTGCAGTGTTTTAGCATGCAACCGTGAAATCTGACAATTGAAATATAGACTCTTGAGATACAATATTCACAAGCTCTGTAACTTAGTACTAAGTTAATTTCAAAATAGTATATCTAGCATTTCTTTTGAGTTACTGAACTTGAAACATAATCGTCTGGATGTTTCTAAGATCACAGAAATTTAGTTCAAAATACCAGATGGGATTGTTTATATGTTGTACCTCTATCTTCATCCAGTCATTTTCCTCTTTTAGCCTTTGCATATTTGGATAAAGCTGATTTTGCGTTGGCGAATCACAAATTGGGCAATATGTAGTCCTCTGAGCTTGCTTAAGCTTCTCGTTTTCATTCCTCAAGCATCACATTTTGCACTTTCAACCTATAGGTCTCTTCTTTTTCATTTTGATTCCAGTCTGTATGTCATGGAACAAGTACAGAGAATGATTACTAATTTCGAAATGGAGAATTCTCATGCTAATGCCAGTGCAGCTTTAGTATGCAAGTTGAAGTGTTTTAGACCGGACCTTCACCTGCGTTCTCTTGTTCTAAAACCAAAACTTCATTTGTTATGCTCTAAGACCCGTTGTCTCAATCAGCTCCCTCCTTTGAAATTCATCAGGGTGTGCACATATGGTAAAAAACCTGTCCATTCAAGTGAGGAAAAAAAAAAGACAACTGGCAAGTCATTAAGTTCCTGCTCCTCTTTTTCAGAGATTTGCAAAAATAGGAAGAGACGTGGAATATGTATAAACCAATACTCACGCATGCTAAAATTTATTTGTACCAAATGTTCATGTAGTTAAAAAATTAAATCTTGCTAATAAATATTTGCACTTTTAAAAGTAAAAGGAAGTATCAACTCGAAAATAATCATGGTATCTTTGGTAATATTCATACCAGCGTGTGGGTTGGCTCGAAACTGAGCCTCTGCAGCCGCTTCTTTCTTGTTCATCAGCCTTGAGTGGCATCTTTGTGCTTTGTCCAAAATCAATTAATTATTCTTAGCAAGCTCTACTCATGTCTGTTAGTTGTGCTGCGTCAGGAGCATTAATTCACTTCTCTCAGGCACAACCTTGGGATCAAGGGTGAGCCCGCTGCTGCTTTTAGTAGTCAAATCCTGATAACAGTGGCAGAGCTGCTTGGCCTTACAGTGGCACGCTGCCGAAGTGCAGCAGCCATGTCCCGCCCGATCCATAGAGTCCAGGAGTCAGCCGAGCAGGTCAACAGAGGAGGCGCAGCTGCAGGTTGACGATGCCACCTTCGTACCGGTGTACCCACAGGATGAAAAGGCCGCAGCTGCGGACCAGGGATACTGCCACATCCGCGAGGGAGAACGACGATGGTCTGACCGCCCCACTCGCAGCTGTGCGTGGCGCGCGGGTGTCCGTTTCCTCTTGCGGCTGGCCGCCCACCCGCCTAGGGCACATCGATCTCCAGGGGACGAGGGCAGGAGCTAGGGGTCCGCCTCCAATCTGAGAGCCCCGAATCCCGCATGACCAAGACGAAGCAGAGGCGCAACGGGTAGCCGCCACGGCCGCCGGTTCCTTCAGTCTCTCCTTGACTGTAAGGTCGTGGACGCCTCCCTAGGAGCCACCGCCGCGAATCACGCTCGCGCTTGGGGGACCTGTCGAAATAGCGCCTCCCGTGCCGCTCCTCCCAAACACGCGAGGACGGTGGAAGCATCGCCCGCCGGCGGCGGCCGCGACCCATTGCTCTGCTCCCTGTCCCCTACCCGGCGGCGGCTGAGGGATGGAACGGCGGCCGCAACCCATTGCTCTGCTCCCTGTCCGCTACCCGGCGGCGGCTGAGGGATGGAATATTCCCTGCTGGTGATAGATCAAGAGCAGGAGAAGAGGTGGCGCGCGTAGGAGGGAAAGAGCAAGCAGGGCGAGGCTGAGGGAGCACGGGTCGGCGGCGGGGCCGGTCACTGGATTGAGCGGGTGGGGCGGAGAAGTGCGCCCCACCAGGGAAAAAAAAAAGGATGGACCACGGTGGGGAAGAACTTTGACTCGGCGGTGGCAGTATCTGTAGTTTCTTCAAAGTTGTAAGGGCAAAGTCGTCAAAACGACGGCAGACGGATTTTTTTTGACACTGACGAACGTACTGAACATAAATTAGTAGATATATAAATATAAATATAAATAAATGTAGATAGATATAGATAGAAGATAGAAGATAGATATAGATAGATACTATATTAAAAAGATTGCCGTCGTCGCACCACAATTTTTTCCGTCTGCCAATTAATGACAATTTTCCCCCTCAAAGTTTGGAGTTTTTACCCGCAGTGCCACCGACAAGTCAACGTCGCTAGCCTCGAGCCCTCGTCCCGCGATCCCCTTCTTCCTACCTCGTGCAGTTCCTCGCCTGTTCCCTGCTCCGCCGCCCTCCTCCACCTCGAGCGGTCTCCTGCCCGTCGCCGGATGCCACCTCGACTTAGCCTCCAACCTTGTGGGCGACGCCACCAGCGCCTCCTTCTATTCTGAGAGCTTTATGCCTCGCCCTGTGCGAGTTCCACACGCCGCCGTCCTACTCCATCTTGCCCGATTCCCTGCTCCATCGCCGGACGCCGCCTCGACATCCTCCACATCTCCCTCTAGTTCGTGGCCTACTCCGCAAACGCGGAATCGACTACGTTGTCTGATCTGCAAGGAATGGGATGGGAATTAGGACCCATGGGAGCGGAATTCAGATCAATTCGGGCTGGACTCTGCAGACTTTCATCGGTGTTGCCAGCAATCTGGTCGCTCAGAGAAGATACCAAGAAATTGGAGAGGGAGCAGTTCATGTGCGGTGGTACTGTGAGAGGATGAGGAATATTTTTATTGGATAACTGCAATCTGTGCACGACAGGTCCACCACTTCGTTCATACCTGAATCAATCAGGTATTTACTGTTTGTATAAGTGGTGCTCTCCTCCTGTTCGTTCACATGATGGTGATAGCTGAATCAATCAGGTGTTCATTGTTTGTAACTGTAAGCGGTGCTTATCTTCCTGTTTGCTCATATGCTCGTGGGAGCTAAATCAATCAAGTGTTGATTGTTTGTAGTTGTAAGCACTCAGATTAATGTATTTTCTTTAGTTGTCTATGTATTTTCTTTGACATATTTAGCTTATTTCATTTACATACTGCATGCTAATTAGAAAAGGTTCTTGTTTCGTTCGTATAGGTTGGAAGCCTGTGAGAAAGTTGGTTCGCTGTCATTGCATTGTTACAGGTAAGACCAAGTTTTGTGGTCTATAAATACATGAAGTCCATATACTGGGTAGAAATAGTGCAGACGGTGGTATTTACCAAGTCTTAACTAGATTTCTGCATTAGCATGCACAGAATATTACACATGAGTTATACAAGATCCATATCACACGGCTATACAAAATGGTCCAACACGGCCTGCGTGTAGCCACATAATACATGCGTAGCCAAATTATGTAAACAAAAACCATGCTCATAGCGCGTATTGCCAGCATATATATAAGCTGCATCAATAAATAAGAGAAGATTTAATTTAAGCACATGTACACAATCTAAAGATAGGGCATAGCTCCTCGGCCTAGGAGCTCCGCCAGGTTCCATGGCTTGGCACACGTCTGCCTTGTCTCGGCGGCGTCGCTGGCAGCAACCTAGACGCCACAGTAGAAGACTTCCACGTACATGCCAGGGTCGATGCGGGCCTTGGCACCATGGCTCCGCGAGGCCATGCCAAGGGTGAGGTTGAAGGAGACGCCTGCCTTGTGGTCTGCCTTGGCACCATGGCTCCGCGAGGCCATGCCAAGGGTGAGGTTGAAGGAGACGCCTGCCTTGTGGTCTAGGACCGAAGCTGAGTCTGACCGCGGAAATGAGGAAGGAGATCCAGAGAGGCTTGGCATTGGAATTCCTTGGATCTGCGTGGGGTGTCTGCTGCCTCTGCCTCTCGAGGTCGACGTCCATCCCGGTCGTCGGATGTCTGTCCATGGTAGTCGGCTTGGTCTGCGTTTGGCTGCTTCTCGTCCTGAATTTCCCAAATTGCTATAGGTTGGTCCAGATATTTTCTGTTCTTCCTTTTAGTTTGCATGCCTATTCAAAGAACTAATATATCATGAGGCTTCCAAGGTACTACCTCATAATTTCTTGTTGTATAATTTTGTTGTCATAGAAACAAGAAAGATATGGCCAGAGAAGAAATATATTGTAAAATTTGGTACTTCCTCCGATCCAAATTAATTGACTTGGATTTGTCTAGATTCGGATGTACCTAGACATGTTTTAGTACTAGATACATCCGAATCTAGATAAACTCAAGTCAATTAATTTGGATCGGAGGGAGTACATAGTTTCAGTACATTTCTATTTTAATATCAATCATATAATATTATAGCATGTATGCTTAAGGTGGATGCAAGTTGCAGTTATAGTCCTTGCTTTCTGATAGATATAGCTCGTACGAGAAATTTAGAATAAATTAGTTGATTGGATGATATAGTTGGAGCTGAGAATATGTGCGGTACCAAAATGAATAATGTGCTTGTCCTAGCAAGATGTTAATTTAATGGCTTTGGGCAGGATTTGGGTTGCTCTGTGCAAGCATATGACTTTGAGGTTCGATTTGACGGGTTATTATGGTATGCAAAAATGATGGCGCACCGTGAGCTGCAATTGGAGCTGCATGTGTGCGCTTTCAGTAAACGTAAGTAGGCTAGAATGAACAATTTAATATGGCACCACTTTGGCTAGCACGATGGAAAATTTAAGCCAGGCAGATGAAGTTGCTGCCACTTTTTCCCTCTGTTAAATACTGTCCCTGGTTGCAGCAACCAGTGAACATTTCTAATTTATTGAGTTTTTATGTTATCATATGATTCTGTCAGCTTCTTTTAATTCTTAGTCTGTCTGTTGTATACTCCATGGGCGCTGAACAGTTCACATAGTCAAAGGAGCTCAACGGTCTTCTTTTCATTACTCTACTTAGGTAAGGTGCCTTTCCTGGTATTGGGTAACAAGATGAATCTCTTAACCAGTAAGAAAGGCAATGTGACCTATACGATTCGAATGTGCGGCATGGATGTCTTCATATCCAGCATTGTCCATGAGAAACGATTCAAATGGATGTCTCAGTACATCAAGTGAATGGCTTTCCTGTTGTCTTCGGTGCCAACCTTCAGGTTTGGTTTGTCACTCATGATGCTTTGGAGAAACCTGCTGCTGTCATAAAATATATATCTTGGTGGTGGGGAAAGCATGTAAATTGACAATAATTCAAGATATATGGTGGGGTCTATTTATTTGATTTTTTGCGTGTAAGATGATTTTGTTACAATGTGGTTGCTGAGATCACTTGTAGACACGGGAATAATTTCAGCGAATGCCAGCTATTATCCGAACCATGTACATGGAGCTTGTGTTTGAATAAACGGATGTATCCTCTCTGATGATGTAGAGTGCTGTTTATTTCTCTCTATTTTAAATGCCCTTCGGTTGAACTTCAAATTGATATTGGATATGGTACAATTGACATGTCCCTCCATAGCTGTGAGGGTGCATGATGTGAATCTTAATGACATAAGATCGATTTGTCAAACACCTGTAATTACTTCCCATCTATTTTTAAAAGAAACTTCTGATCTTCGACAGCTACAAGTTAGGTGCTAAGGTCGTGTAATTTATCTATTCTGAAAGAACAATTTCTCAGCATTTTGATTTGTTGTTGATTAAGAATTGACGGCAGCTTGACAAATTTTAGTCCAGGCATGAATAGTACAATATTTGGATGGCCCTCCGTGGATATTTTTGAGCAGGAGGCTCTATGGTGTGTCAAAAATAGCTAGAGCTAGAAGTACAGATTAGTGTGTCAACTTGCTTTGATCAGTATATCTATTTGTTGAGTCGTGGCAAGCGCACGGCTATTTAACTAGTCTTAAATAAATTCATATTTATTTAAATATTTCGAAGTTGACAAAATTTCCAAAATGAAAAGTGATTCAAATTTGACCAGAGTCAACTCTAAATAGTCAAACCTTTGATATTTTACCCTTTTTAATATAATTTGATTTAAATAATGTTTTAAATCCATAAATTCAAATAATACATATAATATATGTTTTTTGATCAGAAAAATTCCAGGAATTCAAATATGCCATCCAAAATAATTTTTGAGATATTTATAATTTTGAAATTATTTAAATGTCAATAAATGCCTTTTCTTAATAAATCTATAACTTTTAAATCGTATTTCCAAATTTGACAAATAATATATCTAAATCGATCAGCGCGACGAACCAGTTATGCTTATGCAATCCATGATATGAATTGAAGCATGAATCATATAAATATTAAATAATCAGAACTGTTTATGAGAGTAAAACATGCCTAAATAAATTAATAAAGTGCTTTATTATTGTTTCCACCTCACCCACGCCATGCTATGTAATACCACGCAATTTTGCATTATTCATCATGGCATACCTTGTTTGCTTGCTGCATATGATTTATATGATTGTGCAATTTATTTATTTTGGCCCTTGTGTGTTTGGTTTTTATCCGGATAGACATTGAGCAAGGAGAATACCAGGAGCCTCTGGAGTATTATCCGGATCCTTCCTATTCTGCAACTTAGCTACCAGGCAAGCGATTCCCCATGCTTGCATACATATAGTATCTATGCTTATATCTTACTCTTGCATCATTGAGTCGCGATTGCATTAAAAATTGAATCCCAAATATTACAAGCCTTTACTTTTAAATCCCCACCGAAACTTATACCCTCAATCCTATGAGCCATTACTACAGGAGTTGTTTGAGCCATGCGAGTCGTAGAATTGCATGTGTAGGGTTTGTGCGAGTCTTATGATGAGGTACCTAAACAACTAAAATTGTTTAGTAATGGGATAACTAAAGAAAGAGGCCCCGTTGGGCAATAACTGTTATTTGATTCTTCAGCGCTCACTTGTGTCCTGTAGGATCTCGAGTACTTGATTTTTGTTCCTTGACTATTCGCACTATCCACATTCGGGAGACCCTATGGATCCCCCTTTGCCTGAGCTTGATTCGCACTTTATTTCTTGGAGCCACAAAACTAGTTTGGGGCTTTATTACTATCATGTACTTATGCCATGCTTTACTGCTTTATTTACGATTACGCGTGGAGCGTCTGTACTATTTAGGACCTGTGACATGTTTCTGTGATATCGACAAGTCCAGTCACACTTTCAGGTTCCCAGTCGTTTACAGTCGTCGACACAAACCCTGGGTCCGTCTCGGATCCGGCCAACTTCCCATCCATTCGAGAGAGTGTCGTTTCGCGCGTGTGGTGCGTCCTAATTGTGCCGGTCCATCGCAGGGCTGGCTAGGTCGGTTAGATCTGGCCCGCTAGGCTATTTGATTCCTAGAACCTTAAAGTAAAACTTTTCTAGATCTATTTAATTGACCTTTTAGGATTAAATGCCAAAAAATAGGAAAATACATGTAAATATAAGTTACAAACTTTAGAAAGTTCTCTTGGGGTTTCACAAACATGCAGAACAATATTTGCACCAAAATGATCTCTTGCTATTTTTTCTAGTATTTGAAATAAAAAAGTGTGTCCATTTCACCAAATAACTCTTTCTGGTAGTTTTACAGATCCATTTGGTTTGAGTCAAATCTCTCTAGGTAGGTATTTGAAGTACCCACCACATGGCCTTGGTCCCATGTCAATTAGATCCATGGTTATGCAGTAGTAAAAATAACCAAATCCATTTATTTCTAACTTTCATAATTTCTATAGGTCAAGAAAAAATGAATCTTGACCTAATTCCAACTCTCAATGATGTGTTACTATAATACCAACTAATACCTATGAGCTAATAATTTATTGAGCCATTAATTTTTATAGTGAATTAAATACCTCTGTCTAGGATAGTTTCACTAGATAAATCATTCAGAAGCTTTATAACTCCACAAATGATAATTCCAATTTATTCTGGAAGATATTTGTAATAACTATCCACTGCCCCTGGCCTCATACTATTTGGACATATAGAATAAATCTGGTTGAAAAGACAATTTGCATACAGAAGTGAACTTGGGAATTTCCCAAGGGATTTATGTGTTGGGGTTCCGCGTATGAAAACAATAAATTTTACCCTACACCCCTGAACCCCTGAAGCTGCCAGGACCTATCTATTAGTAATACAGTAACGAGAGGGTCTTTTCGCGAACTTACCCTCGAAGACCGAAAAGCGTTGTCAACGCTCAGGAGAGCGTGGTTGATGTAGACGAGCCGAAGCCGACCTCAAGGTCGTGATGAAGTACTTGCGCTCCTTGGCTCCAACGACTTGAGTGCCTCAAGTGCGACACCTCGCGGGGAGTTACACACGTCCGGTGCCTGACGATGACTCCCGCTTCCCCGATCCAGCAACAGTTGTGGAAGTAGAGCTCCTGGATCTGAATCCCACAGCGCGACGGCGCTCCGCGGTGAAGATGTCTCTCGCTCGCGCAGTCCAGACTTGGGACCACGGTCACGAGAGAGAGAGAGAGGGAGAGAGAAAATATCAATTAGAGATCCTCCCAAAAGTGGGGAGACCTTTATTGATTATTGGTGTATTTAATTTGGCCAAATACCCCCACTATATATAGGGGGAGGGGAGGTACTACCTCCCTCAATGTCCCGGGGTGGGACTAAAGGAGAGGAGGGGGGAGGGGTGGCCGCCGGCCACCCTAGTGGGCCCCGCGCGGGGGGAGGGGGTCTAGGCCCGGCCGGCCTCCCCTTGGCCCCTCTCCCTCTCTCCTTTTCCCCTAATGGGCCTCTCCTTCCGGAAATTGGCCCATTAAGCCTTTGACCATTAAATTGATTTTTCTCTTTATTAAATAAATATGAATAAATGATTAAATTAACATTTAACATTCATTCACATATTATTCAACCTCCGTGGTCATGGAACCCCTTCCACCTCCACCCCGGACATCCTCCGGACTTACCAAAACCCTTTCGGTTTTCTCCCTACTCTTCTTTGGTGATTCTACCGATCCTATAAACACTCTTTAAGCATCATCAAGCCCTTAAGCGTGATACCCCATGGTTCGGGAACACTCCAGATATGGTCGGGACACTCCCGCACCAATGATTGACAGAGGGACCTGGATGGCCATATGACCCCTGTGCGTTCCACGAAGATCTTTCGTCGTTTGAACCGGGACAGTGGTGTCTTATTCCCTTTGTCACTCGATACTTGCATTGCTCAAGATCTGATCAATGACATCACCATGTCGTGTTCAATCTCGTTACTGAACAATGCTACTTGACACGTTCTGACAAGTGATATCCTCGTGATCAAATCACACACTGTGTAGCTATTGGATATTACTTCTCCGAGTGGGCCCTTGAGTATCTTCCCGTCACATGGACGAACGAATCCCGCTCTTGACATATATTGCCTCTACGGTTTCCTCCGAATACCTGAACACACCTTTATAACCACCGTATTACCAGATGGCGTTTGATGCTATCTAAGCACTCTCGGGAGACACTGATTGATATAGCCTCACGGTCTAAGGAATAGTCTACAAGGATCCATTTCTAATCATCATAACTTGAACTTCGTGACATGATCGGGTCACGATGTTTAGGTTGGGTATTGGTTCATCATCTCATTCTCAGAATGAGAATGACCTCATTTCCAACTGGCATAAATGCCACATGATCAGGAAACTTGATCATCTGTTGACCAATTAACCAGTGACTAGAGTTTCACTGGGAACCCCTGGTTGTTTGTATATCACACGTGTATTGATGTTTCCACTCAATACAGTTATAGCATGATATAAAAATTAATCATAAACTATATGAAATATGATAATAGTCCTTACTACTATTTGTCTCTAGGGCATATTTCCAACAGTCTCCCACTTGCACTAGAGTATAAATACACTAGCTGCATTTGTTCTCAATCATTGGCACCATATATCCGGTACCCTGAACATGCTTGCTCATGGAAGATGTTGAGTCTTGGGTCTGTACTTTACAGTCCCAAATCCTTTGCAACTTACTAATGTCACCTTGATTGACATTAATACTTTATCATCACATAATAGCATCTGTGTGTATGCATCATCGCTATGGTAGCAGAACGAGGCCTGATTCCAGGAGCCTACAGTGACGTTAGATCAACCTCGAGGGCTTTCTCATGGGCACGGTGCCCTGGGACACATCATTCTACGTTAAAAGCGAACTAGCCCCGCCATAACATTATACAACACTTTAGATGGTACCCCTATCTATTATTATAAATGTATTCATCGAAACACCACTGCACTCTGTGCAACTTTCGATGTTTTTGGTTCACCCCGCTTCCTACTTGACTTTAATCGGTGTTTACGGGAGTTTCCAACATATTCCCTTATAACATAACCCTTTATGTTTTAAGATATGTTATCCTTTATGGATTTGGAAAACATGTCTACAGTTCTCTATTATACACTGTGGACAAACTTAGCTCAACGTTCTGTGATTCGAATTTAATCACTTCTGAACGTTCCTTATTGGATCACATATTATGTTAAGTTGTCATCATGGTTTTTTTAAGATAGAACCTATGTCTCAACATACTGGATGACGATCATCCTTTTCTTTCTTTCAACCATTGATGTTAAACTTAATACTATTCCTAATTTGAGTTATTAAGGACTAGTTCCTTAATTAATTTCTATTCCGAAACCCATTTCAGGATCCCTTAAGGAATACTACATAATATCACAATACACCTATTATCAACTTCTACATCTTATAAATCATTATTTATAAGTATTTGCGCTTTCATTCTTAACACCCTTAAGAATTACTCCTATAAGATCCCGCTCAAAATATGTTCCTACATATTTTAATTTGGGACTTATATTGCTCCCACTCAAAAATATGTCAATCACATATTGTTTCAGGAAGACTTTCATAGCTCCCACTCAATTTTATGCAAATTTCATATCTACTCTCTATTTTGAACAACTTCAAATCCTTTGATCAAATATCAAATTTGTAGATTTACTTATGAGATACTAGTACTATTACTAGTTTTAAATCCACTAGACATTTAGCACATTTGAATCAAATTCATTTGAATTTGTCCAATACCTGAAAAATTGTGCTTTTGTCATTCACCCCCTTTTTCCACTATGGCTTTGCAGTCATTTGGGAAAATTCAAGTTACCCCTTTTACTTGTGACATTCAGCAACGAATTGCTTTCTAATCTCAAGGGAATATTGCTTCTAGGATTTCTCATAATTTTAGTTTACCATTATTTCCTTTATAGTTCGTAGGTATGTCATATTCCAATAATCATGACAAATGATTCAGAAATATCTCCATACAAGATATGGATTACATTTTGAATCCTACTTCATGTAGTGAAAAACACTAGTGGGGAAACACAATGATCAATATCATTGATTCTTTCCTTCTGTGAAGTGAATCGTTCAGAAACGTTGTCCGTTGCGCTTCTCAACACTCTGATGCAGGGTTTTGAATCCTCATCGTGTTTTTCATTATCTTCCATTTTCTCCATAATAGAGAAACATCACTAAAAGTGAGCTTTCTCAAGGATGTACCAAAATCCAAGCAATACGAATCTTGCTTCTCTTTTGGTTTTAGCTATGGATTTTGTATTCAAAGTTTCCAATGAATACTCTATAAGGAC
The DNA here is from genome assembly GCA_910589775.1 of Avena eriantha. NCBI lineage: Eukaryota > Viridiplantae > Streptophyta > Magnoliopsida > Poales > Poaceae > Avena > Avena eriantha. The sequence goes on from OU342743.1 coordinate 424,177,991, forward strand.
TTATTCGCTATTGTCTTGGTTATATCGAATAACCCCAAAACTTTCACGAATTCAAATGGATCACTATAAATTCTAATTGAGTGCTAACTATTTCTAACTAATGGTCTCTACATTTACACTACAATGATTTATTTGGTTCCTTCTATTCACCCACCTTGATATCTAATATCACATTGTGATGCTTTGCATTTTGACGTTTCAAAACGCTTTGCATTCCACAATTTCTTTTATGCCATTCTCATAAAGTTGAATTTCATTACTATTGATCAAATCATAGTAATTAGATTCTCTTTTATATTCATACCCTTTGTTGATGAAACACTTTGATCAAATCAAATAGTTTCATATTCATGTTTCCTTTGGTAAACTACTTTACCAATTTCGTTAAAACACAATACATCGAATATGTATTAACTTTAAACAATTCATTAAACACTTTGTATTCAAGTAATACACGGTGTTCAAGTTATTTTGCCAAACTTAGGCATGATTTATATGTGAAAAGAAATCGACTGACTTTCACATATTATCAGCATAACTTTGAATTTAAACAATGGTTTTCATTCATTAATGCAATATCATTTAAGTCGGGTATTTTAAACAAGGCATTTTAATGTTTTACAAATGTTCATGCATTATCAATTAGTTTAAAGCAACAAGGATAATTCACACATAATCAAACAAGATATGAACACGAATAGAAATCATTCATAAAAGTGGAACAACTGTTTGTAACAAACTCATATGAATAACCGTCTCACGAAGTGTGAGACACACTAAATAAGTTCACAATCTCTTGATTGCAATAATCATCCTAAACTCAAACTAAATGATAAATGTTGAGGGAGAGTGTCGTCGGCCGTCATCATCATGCTCGCCATCAACACGCAACGTCACCTCCTCTCCAGCAAGCACCTCACATGCAGAAGGACTTGTTTTCAGCAAAACAGAACACGTATCAGATATACTTAACACTTCAATGTGTTTGCAAGATTATAACATTTATAAAACTGTATATCAAATATATACCTTTGTCATTGATGACCCTCTCCGGTGATTGGCTCAACCTTTACGTTCCTGAAACGTAATATGAACTCATGGAAATCCAATGTTTCCATATCACCACTCATGATGCTACTCCGGACATGTCCTTCGTAGCTGGGAGGCAACGACCGAAGCAATACGTCTATCGCAAATGGATCAGCCATCCAGTTATCCACGAAGTGAACCAGTCTCGTGTGTGCATCAAGCATGCGCTCCAAGTGACCCTTCAGACATGTATGCTCCTCCATCTGTATGGAAAGGAACTCTCCGAGCAGCCCCATGCTTCCACATGCGCACATGGCCTATGAACTCTGCTCTCAGCTGATCCACCATCGAATATGGATCAAGATCACCCATGAGCGGATGTAGTTCATCCACCATCCCATAACACATTATTATCTTAATGTAAGTCGATATCTCTTGACGATAGTAGCGGTTGATGCGCTCGACTTTCAACGTAGAGCTTGTTGGGAACCCCAAGAGGAAGGTATGATGAGCACAGCAGTAAGTTTTCCCTCAGTTATGAAACCAAGGTTTAATCGAACCAGTAGGAGCAAGGAAACACCCCAAAGGTGTTACTAGCTGAGCTTTGGCAGGGCGCACTACCGGTGCTAGTAGCAACGTGGAGACCTGCACAACACAACCACAGAACTTTTTCCCCAACTTGCGATGAGGTTGTCAATCTCACCGTGTTTTGTGGAAAACAAAGGATTAAACGTATCGAACGGAAAGAAGTAAAAGTTTGTAGAAAGTAAACACAAAGCAGTAAACAGTTTATAGATTGTATGTAAAATACAAGGACCGGGATCCATAGTTCACTAGAGGTGGCTCTCCTTAGATAGATAACATGCTGGGTGAACAAATTACAGCGGGGCAATTGACAAACACCGAGAAAGCAATACATGCATATACTAATCATCTTGACTCCTCTGAGACTTGATTGGGCATTACAACATAATACATAGACCGCCATCCAACTGCATCTATGACTAATAATCCACCTTCAGGTTATCATCCGAACCCCCTCTAGTATTAAGTAGCAAGCAACAGATTATTGCTTTATGAACTACGTGTAAAGTAAACAATACGATTGTTCTATGAACAAAGGATTGTTGTTTTCTCCCTAGTAGCAACAACACATCTAGTACCTTAGAGATTTCTGTCACTTCCCCAGATTACCAGAGGCATGAACCCACTATCGAGCATAAATACTAACTCTTGGAGTTGCTAGCATCTACTTGGCCAAGATAGCTGCTAAGAACGGAAAGCATGCAAGATCTCAAATAACAAAGACATGATAGAATCAATAATCAATCTGAAATAGCATCTCAATATCCATCGGATCCCCGCAAACACAACATGTATGAATTACAAATAGATGATCTTGATCATGAACAGAGCTCACAAGATCTAAACAGGAAAGCACAAAGGAGGAGAAACCAGCCATCTAGCTACTACATGGATCCGTAGTCCAAGGATGAACTACTCACGCATCACACCGGAGGCTTGCATGGTGATGAAGAAAGCCTCCAGGGTGAATTCCCCTCTCCGGCAGGGTGCCAGGGAGAGCTTCAGATCCCTCCTGATCTATGGATGGAGATGACGGTGACTACATACTCTTTCGTGGATTTTTGATCGGGTACTTAGGGTTTTCGTCCTGAGGGCAATATATAGGCGGAAGGAGAGGCCGAGGTGTGTGCCGGAGCGGCCACACCACCCCCTGGCGCGGGCCAGGCCTGGCCGCGCGGCCAGGTGGTGTGGTGGCTCCCTGGCCCTTCTTCGTCTCGTATTCTGGCACTTGATCACTTCCGGAAAAATAGGCACTTTGGCTTTTGTCCCGTCCAATTCCAAGAATATTCATTTTCTGACTTTCTTGGAACCAAAAACAGCAGAAAACAGGCAGCTGGCACTATGGCTCTTGTTAATAGGTTAGTCCAAGAAATCATATGAAAAGTAATCCAAAGTTGGAACAAAACACAAGAAAGTGGATAAAACCAAGCATGGAACATCGAAAATTATAGATTCATTTGCAATGTATCAACATCCCCAAACTTAACTCCTGCTCGTCCTCGAGTAGGTAAGTGATAAAAAGAAATAATAATTTTTGAGGTGACATGCACCATCAAAGACTTGATCAAAGTATTTGCAAAACATTCAAAGCTGGGATCAAAGTACTTCAATCATAGCATGAAAGACAAAGTTCTAGCAATAAGCAAAAATACTATGATGCAACATGAAAAGGCACAAACAAAAGATTCATGGATAACAATGCTTTGCAAGACGTTTGTTTGTTTCACATAAAGAAAACATAGCATAATAGTATTCAGCTTGTCCCTCAATAGAGTAGCAAATATAAATGCATAGGACACCTTCAACGTTCATAAGAGTGACTAGATACAATAGTTTAAAACAAGCAATAACAAGTTATGCATCAATCAACTAGTCTTGGGACAATGCACATATAACTAAGAATGGCCACTATGCTCTCAAAGTAGGTGCATAAAGATAGAAGGTGGAGACTCAATATAATGGTGGAAGAAAAGCCTTTTGTAAAAGGAAGTAGGGATTCAAGTCTCATAAAGAGCTTCCAAAAATTATGGTACTTGTAGCTTTCAGCTCTCATTGCCCCTATCATAAGCATCTTGAAGTGATTAAGGTTAAAGTGAACAAACTATGGTGTACATGCTTGACGAAGTATAAGTAAGAAATCTCATGTCCCTTGTATACGAGGGCTGCTCCTCATGCTACTAAAGTTTAGTCACCGGTAAGTTCTTGTCATCGTAAGTACATGTGCATCATTGAGAACCGCCAACGGGGTACCCCTTGCCCGATGATACGGAAGAATCCCCATATCAAAATGACAAGGCAAGCAGACAACGAGCATCTTAGCATTCTTCTTATTTACCATGGGAATATGGTGCTTTTTCTCTCTTTCCTCTTTTCATAGTATCTCTTTTTTTCTTTTTTTTCTCAATATAGGACTCTTTTTTTATAAGAAGAATGCTTCATAGACAGCTCATTATGGTTACGCTGCAGGTTTCCACCATGTCAGCATGGATTAGACCAACGGCCCAGGCGTTTCTCTAACACATATACATAACTCCATGGACTTACAAGCTCCCCTTTCATTTCACACCGACGACATCCATATACAAAAGAGCATGATATCAACTAGGTACAAGTACCAAGTACAATGTTGAAAGCGTTCCCCATGAAAGCATGGTTCTGCTAATTCCCGACAAATAAGTGCAAGCATATACAACATAGAAGACACAATGGTTCAAGTTTATTAAGGGCAAGTAAAGTAAAGTGTGCCATCAAGTTCGTGAGAGCTTTAATCACTAGTTTTCTTATAACAAGTGGAAGGTAAACAAAAGCATGAATGTACTTGGAATTGCATAAGCTAGTAGGTAGGTATGGTGGACTCTTTGGAATGACTTGGTTTAGGGAGTTGGATGCATGAGTGGAACTCATACTTTGTTGTGGAGGCTAGCAAAAGACTGGGAGCGACAAACTAAGAGAGCAATAATGGCCATAATCATGCAGAGCGACAAAACATCATTGATCAAAGCATAAAGTGATACTACAAGTTGAAAACTAAAGGATCATGCATGCTATGGTGACTTGAGATAGTCATAACATGGTGTGAGCATATGCGAAGTCAACCCAAATAAAGTATCAAAGGAGAATACCACTATACTATGCTTTAATATGCTAAAACAACGCATGATTCATCCAAGGCACATTAAGAAATCTCAGTTGTTTATAACAAGTCATGCTACAGCAAAGAATACTAAGCATAAAGCCAAAACAATACCAAGCATGGCATGACAAAGCATAGGCCACAGTCAAAAACGAGCTCTTTTTACCACATAAGTATGAACTTTCCTACTCTTTTCCAAACCAAACCAAACTATTTGCAAACCAATGTATGAAAGAGGGGTCCAACCAATTTATTCATAAAACTAAGAAAACCAAATCAAACTAAAAACCAAAAAAAACGAAAAAGAAGACGCTCCAAGAAAAACACAACTGTGCATGAAACAATAAAAATGAAGCATTTGGAAGAAATCTGAGATTTTTATTGATGAAGAAGGGGATGCCTTGGGCATCCCTAAGCTTTGACGCTTGTACTTCTTGGATATTTCTTGGGGTGACACGCGTGGCATCCCCAAGCTGGAGCTTTAGTCCATCCTTCATCTTATTACTCATTCCTTCCATACACCTAAATTTTTTCCTTCATACAAAACTTCACACAATCTCATTAGCAACATTAGTGCACTTAAGATAAATAAGTCTCAAGGTTCAGTTCTAACACCAAATAAACTTCCATTAGAACACTAGCTACTGTAGCATTTCCCTCAGAAATCTCAATTCCCCAAAAGAACTTAAGAAGGAACTAACAAGAAGCAAATGCAGAAAATGGCAGAAATCTGTCAAAACAGACCAGCAGGTAAAGACGAATTTTTTCGAAGACCTTCTGTTGCTCAAATCAAAAAGTGTTGAACTAACTAAAGTTAGATAACAACCTGGGGCAGAAGCACAAACAATTACAGTGCAATCCGACATACAGAGCTATTTCACGAATTTTTATGGTGAAGCACAAAAATCTGTTTCGGGACAACAACTTTCCCAATCATTACTTCTCTCTCATTAGAGGTTACTCTTGGCACAAAAAGCAAATAAAAGGATAAGGAGAGGTTATTACAGAGGTAATAACTTCCAAGACTCATCTAAAACTTTTGGGTTATCTCCCAATAAGTACTTTTCTTTAACGCCTTTAAGTTAGGCATAAGAAGCAAAGAAAGAATCAAGTGTTCTCAAATGGAGAAGCATTAAAACCAACTTTCTTGCCCTTACCTCTCTTACTTTTGTTCTTAACCTTGGGGAAAATATGATTGTTTGGTGGAGAATAAAGGTGCATGGTCCCCTTTCCCACATCTATTATTGCTCCAAGGAGTTCTAATAGGGACCTTCCAAGTGTAATTTGTCCTTTTCCTGCACATTCAATAACAAGATAATCAATAGAAATCGTTTTCCCAAGGATCTTTGTAAACACTCCTTCAGCTATTCCAAGAGGTAATATGCTAGTATTATTAGTAAGAGATATTTCTTTTCCTCCTTCAATGAGCCCCCAAGTATTCAGAGATTTATAAATATCTTTGGGCATAAGGCAAAATTCAGACATGATATCACAGCGATCTTGAAAAGTTTCATTGTTCATCTCAATCTTTACTGTAGGGAACCACTTTGATGGTTCAGAGTTTTTCGGAACATAATCATGATGCTCCCTAAGCGTATTATAGCAACTCTCTAATCTAGTAATGCTAGCCACAAGAGTGTCCACCCTAGCAAATATTTTTGCGAAAGAAGTATCAGTTTGGCTAGGCAAGTTGTAAGTGAGGATCAATTTCTTTATAGTATTAATAGCATCATCCTCATTACAATGGAGGAAATCTCCTCCCACAACAGCATCCAAAGCATATCTATAGAAAAGAGCAATTCCAAGGTAAAAACTGCTAAGGAACAAGCTTTGAGTCATTTTAGGCTCTGTTTTTTCATGTAGATCAGAGATTCTAGACCAAGCTTCCTTAAAACTTTCCTCAATTCCTTGTTTAAAAGTGAAAATCATATCCTCGGGTGACATAGTGATTGGAGCAAGGCTAGACATAGTGACAACTTAGGATAGGAACTAATTTTTTTGTGTTTTTCAAATAAGAAAGCAAAACAAGTAAAACTATTTTTGTTTGTGTTTTTGAAGAACAAAACAAGCAAACAAAGCAAAAAGAAAACTAAGCAAAACAAAAACAACAAAGTAAAGAGATTGGTTATGAGGGACTCCCCTTATGAAGATGTCCTTGACTCCCCGGCAATGGCGCCAGAAAAGATCTTGATGCGCTCGACTTTTAACGTAGAGCTCGTTGGGAACCCCAAGAGGAAGTTATGATGAGCACAATAGTAAGTTTTCCCTCAGTTATGAAACCAAGGTTTAATCGAACCAGTAGGAGCAAGGAAACACCCCAAAGGTGTTACTAGTTGAGCTTTGGCAGGGTGCACTACCGGTGCTAGTAGCAACGTAGAGACCTCCACAACACAACCACAGAACTTTGTCCCCAACTTGCGATGAGGTTGTCAATCTCACCATGTTTTGCGAAAAACAAAGGATTAAACGTATCGAACGGAAAGAAGTAAAAGTTTGCAGAAAGTAAACACAAAGCAGTAAACAGTTTATAGATTGTATGTAAAAGACAAGGACCGGGATCCATAGTTCACTAGAGGTGGCTCTCCTTAGATAGATAACATGCTGGGTGAACAAATTACAGCGGGGCAATTGACAAACACCGAGAAAGCAATACATGCATATACTAATCATCTTGACTCCTCTGAGACTTGATTGGGCATTACAACATAATACATAGACCGCCATCCAACTGCATCTATGACTAATAATCCACCTTCAGGTTATCATCCGAACCCCCTCCAGTATTAAGTTGTAAGCAACAGATTATTGCTTTATGAACTGCGTGTAAAGTAAACAATACGATTGTTCTATGAACAAAGGATTGTTGTTTTCTCCCTAGTAGCAACAACACATCTAGTACCTTAGAGATTTCTATCACTTCCCCAGATTACCAGAGGCATGAAACCACTATCGAGCATAAATACTAACTCTTGGAGTTGCTAGCATCTACTTGGCCAAGATAGCTACTAACAACGGAAAACATGCAAGATCTCAAATAACAAAGACATGATAGAATCAATAATCAATCTGAAATAGCATCTCAATATCCATCGGATCCCCGCAAACACAACATGTATGAATTACAAATAGATGATCTTGATCATGAACGGAGCTCACAAGATCTAAATATGAAAGCACAAAGGAGGAGAAACCAGCCATCTTGCTACTACATGGATCCGTAGTCCAAGGATGAACTACTCACGCATCACACCGGAGGCTTGCATGGTGATCAAGAAAGCCTCCAGGGTGAATTCCCCTCTCCGGCAGGGTGCCGGGAAGAGCTTCGGATCCCTCCTGATCTAGGGATGGAGATGACGGTGGCTACAGACTCTTTCATGGATTTTTGATCGGATACTTAGGGTTTTCGTCCCGAGGGAAATATATAGGCAGAAGGAGAGGCCGAGGGGGGTGCCGGGAGCGGCCACACCACCCCCTAGCGCGGGCCAGGCCTGGCCGCGCGGCCAGGTGGTGTGGTGGCTCCCTGGCCCTTCTCCGTCTCGTATTCTGGCACTTGATCACTTCCAGAAAAATAGGCACTTTGGCTTTTGTCCCGTCCAATTCCGAGAATATTCATTTTCTGACTTTCCTTTAACCAAAAATAGCAGAAAATAGGCAGCTGGCACTGTGGCTCTTGTTAATAGGTTAGTCCAAGAAATCATATGAAAAGTACTCCAAAGTTGGAACAAAACACAAGAAAGTGGATAAAACCAAGCATGGAACATCTAAAATTATAGATACATTTGCAATGTATCAGTGGTCTGCTAGCTCTTGTGGGGTCTCATAGTAGTCTAGCTCAGTCAAATCCATCATGCGGCGTACGTAGTCTACCACATGATTCCTAGTAAGGAGATCAACCAGGAGCACAAGCCAACTAGGGAAGTTGGATCCATCAAGTCTAAGTTTCTCACCCTTTACCCAATCCTCAATGACAAAGTAAGCTTCAGGTGAGCCATCTACATTTTATAATTGCAAAAGGAATTTAGACTAAGTTTATAATTAAATGAGTTAATAATAACTCCACTCAGAAACGCCTATCCCCAAAAGGATTTCTTGTGATAACACGACCCCTATTAGCCACATCTCCCCCGATTGAACACAGTCATCGATGTGGGTTCAAAGGTGGACGCTAAACATCGGTCACATCGTTCATGCGACTCGTCCTCAATCTTTAGACCATCCGCGTTCCGAGGCCACGCTTCTGTGGCATGCTAGGCTCGCTAACTCAACCTTAGTGTATTCGTTGTGCAACATGGCTTAGACCCACTGTATGCGAACATAGATATGTCTGACACCCAGGCCTGTAACCCTGGATCGCCTCATACCGAAGAACTTTCTTGGTGGTGCACACTAAGGGGGAACACAATCGTTGGTAATTTTAACAGGGATCATCTTATTAGGCTACCGTCGAGTATCTAATACTAGCACACAATAAGATATACAAACAGTAACATTGAATGTAAATGCTATGTGATATGGTCCTTCATGTCGTGATCTCCATCCGCCGTCACCGGGTTCCGACGCTAGGGTTCCGGCACCGTAGACACCAGGGTACCGGTGTCTTTTCGGTGTGGTAGCCCATGACCTTCGTGACTATCTACTACTATGTAACAAAAGGTAATCACTTTACCTTTGCCACAACCATATCACAAAGCAACGCCCCCCTGCAAAACAAAGTTAGACGCCTCTACTTTATCTTTGCATGTTTTATGTGGCTGAATGGGCTTTCGCACAAGAACCGTTCTTACCTACGAACTTCCAGCACAATCTTGATCAAGTAGTTGTCTCTACTACACCCCTTTCGAGGCCCTCCATTGCAAATGGCATACCAACTAATGCGAGAGAGACAGACACCCCCCTAAGCCACTTTATACGGTACAAGCCGTATGTCAAGCGTGGACCAGTCTCACGAATGAACGCGTAAAGTCGGTTGGGGGCCGCTTCATCAAGCATTACTGTGGTATACACAAGTACACATTGGAGGGTAACAACTAAAAGATCAACGCCCACATGCTACATCTCGTGTGTTCTACCTGTACTAGCATTACTACGCATAGATCTAGCTCTGATACCACTGTTGGGGTTCCGCGTATGAAAACAATAAATTTTACCCTACGCCCCTGAACCCCTGAAGCTTCCAGGACCTATCTATTAGTAATACAGTAACGGGAGGGGCTTTTCACGAACTTACCCTCGAAGAACGAAAAGCGTTGTCAACGCTCAGGAGAGCGTGGTAGATGTACACGAGCCAAAGCCGACCTCAAGGTCGTGATGAAGTCCTTACGCTCCTTGGCTCCAAAGATTTGAGTGCCTCAAGTGCGACACCTCGCGGGGAGTTACACACGTCTGATGCCTGACGATGACTCCCGTTCCCTGATCCAGTAGCAGTTGCGGAAGTAGAGCTCCCGGATCCGAATCCCGCAACACGACAGTGCTCCGCGGTGAAGATGTCTCTCGCTCGCGCAGTCCAGACTTGGGACCACGATCACGAGAGAGAGAGAGAGGGGGAGAGAGAGAAAATATCAATTAGAGATCCTCCCAAAAGTGGGGAGACCTTTATTGATTATTGGTGTATTTAATTTGGCCAAATACCCCCACTATATATAGGGGGAGGGGAGGTACTACCTCCTTCAAAGTCCGGGGGTGGGACTAAAGGAGAGGAGGGGGGAGGGGTGGCCACCGGCCACCCTAGTGGGCCCCGCGCGCGGGGAGGGGGGGGGGGTGCTAGGCCCAGCCGGCCTCCCCCTTGGCCCCTCTCCCTCTCTCCTTTCCCCTAATGGGCCTCTCCCTCCGCAAATTGGCCCATTAAGCCTTTGACCATTAAATTGTTTTTTCTATTTATCCAATAAATATGAATAAATGATTAAATCAACATTTAACATTCATTCACATATTATTCAACCTCCACGGCCATGGAACCCCTTCCACCTCCACTCCGGACATCCTCCGGACTTACAGAAACCCTTTTCGTTTTCTCCCTACTCTTCTTCGGTGATTCTACCGATCCTATAAACACTCTCTAAGCATCATCAAGACCTTAAGCGTGATACCCCACGGTTCGGGAACACTCCTGACATGGTCGGGACACTCCCGCACCAATGATCGATAGAGGGACCTGGATGGCCATGTGACCCCGGTGCGTTCCATGAAGATCTTTCGTCATTTGAACCGAGACAGTCGTGTCTTATTCCCTTTGTCACTCGATACTTGCATTGCTCAAGATCTGATCAATGACATCACCATGTCGTGTTCAATCTTGTTACTGAACAATGCTACTTGACACATTCCGACAAGTGATATCCCCGTGATCAAATCACACGCTGCGCAGCTATTGGATATTAATTTTCCGAGTGGGCCCTTGAGTATCTTCCCGTCACATGGACGGAAAAATCTCGCTCTTGACATATATTGCCTCTACGGTTTCCTCCGAATACATGAACACACATTTATAACCACCGTACTACCAGATGGAGTTTGATGCTATCTAAGCACTCTCGAGAGATAGTGATTGATATAGCCCCACGGTCTAAGGAATAGTCTATGAGGATCCATTCCTAATCATCGTAACTTGAACTTCGTGACATGATCAAGTTACGATGTTTAGGTTGGGTATTGGTTCATCATCTCATTCACAGAATGAGATGACCTCATTTCCAACTGGCATAAATGCCACATGATCAGGAAACTTGATCATCTGTTGACCAATTAACCAGTGACTAGAGTTTCATTGGGAACCCTTGGTTGTTTGTACATCACACGTGTATTGATGTTTCCACTCAATACAGTTATAGCATGATATAAAACTTAATCATAAACTATATGAAATATGATAATAGTCCTTACTACTATTTGTCTCTAGGGCATATTTCCAACATTATGATAGTTATTTTGAAGTTTTTCCAACTCTAAAAAATCATAAACTCAGGGATCTACAAAAAACACCGAGGACAAATTTATTTGAGTAATAGATCTTTTCTGGTGAATTATTCACCTAAACTAGAGTTATTTTCACTAGAAAAATCATAACTAAATAAAGAAAATTGATAAAATAGTGAAACCACTTTTGTTGGCCTTGTTTTTTCAATACCTATCAGTTGATATCATTTTTGTACATTGATATCATACAAGCCGTAGGCAACACCCGTCCATTAGGTGGTATTTAGCAAATAAATCACAAAAGCAAATCCACAAAGGCAATTAAAGTATTTCAAAATGCTATGAACTCAATCCATCAAAACCTACTGAATATAGTAAAGTATTGTATGTTTGCTTGCTGTATTGTATTGATGCTTGTATGCCTTGTGTTGATTGTGCCCTTGTTGCTTGCATGTATCTCTTTTGACGATGATAGTTGTGATTATATCGAAGACCCGATGAAGATGGTTATTATTGATTATTATGGTATTCTATGAAGAGGTCTAGGGACATATTCCCATATTGCTGATCCTAGGCAAGCCACCTTCTTGCTCATAAGCCTTGTCCTCCCATCTTACTTATGCATGTTTTATCTACTGTTTATACAAACTGCATTGTTTTATATTATGATGGTCTATATCGGGTAGTGGCTTGGCTCCTCCAAGACATTACACATTTTTGCTACTAAGTACAACCCCCTTGATTACAACTACTTGTCCTTAGTATGGTAGATGGTATAATACACCATACCCCTTTGGCAACCCCGTTTTAGCCGAAGCAGAACCATAGGATGGGAAGACTCCGGGAAAGTTTATAAAGTGTTTTCTGATGAAACCTTGGTGAGGTTTGACCTACCAAGAGAAGTTTGAGAAAGGAAAAAGGTTTTGTTTTACAAACTACTGAAAAAAGTGGAGGAATTTTTTTTACAAAAACGCACCCGGTTCATTGCAGCTTTAGCTATATCAACTTAACCCATGCAACCACTTTACTCCTATTTGGGAAGGGGTTGGACTCAAAGTTTGTTTGCTCTGGTATGAGTTGCCTCGCAACTACTACAAGGGATGTCGATCTCTAGAGGCTGGGTCTTCTCCTATAATGGTCCACGAAGTGTTGACCAGGTGAAGAAACGAACTGCCTACAGGCAGCCTGTGGGGCCCCCGGATTAATCCTCCGAGAATCCCTGTTATGCATACAACCACGATCCCATGATCAGTTAGTTGTGGCACATAACTGACAAGTATCAAAGTAAACATCCCATTACTTAAGCGGATACATGTCATACCTTACATGCCATTATGGCTACATCGATGAACAACAGCAGAACTTCATCAAGCATAGAGCCCGAGCCATGCCTTAACCTACAGGCAACTGACTGGGAGAACGTCCTATCTCGCTTAGCCGTCAACTTCATCCTCTTCTTGATATCTGACCAAGTTAATAGCTAGGGACAATGCCAGTGAGTACTTTGAATGTACTCCCAAATCACCTCAAGAAAATAATGATAACAAGAGGATATGCAATATGGCTGTGGTAGTAGGAGGGCTGCAAGAGAGGTTCTTTTCTCAAATAGTTTCTCTTGTAGATATAGCATCTACATATCTTTGTTGAAAACTTTTGTAAACCATTTTGGAAACCTTTTGAAAAGTTTTATAAACACTAGGATTGGGGTACCCATTTGTTCCCGTCTTCAGGTCGTCCCACGACCAAACTCCGTTCTCCTCCTTCCGACCATCCCATGGTCAAAACCTTTCTCCTTGGCGACCATCCCATGGTCAAAACATTTCCAAAGCCATTTCTTTTCCGAAATCCTTTTTGAAAACAAAACTAGCACCGCTCTAAAGAAGTTTGTCCAACCCATCCATAACCGCGGACACGGCTATTCGAATAGATTTACACTCTGCAGAGGTTGTACACTTTACCCACACCATCCGGGTACACTACCCTGATCTACACCGATCGTGGGTCGAGTAACCGATCAAGACTCTCCGGATGCCCACTCCAATATAAGTTCCTACCCTATGAGCGTTGTTCCCCTCAACACCGGGACGCCCTACATAGTACTCAAGCCAACCGGAGCACTTTTTCCACTTCCCAAGTGTGCGCTTTCAATGAGGGGCTCATAGTAACGCGTGGAGGCCCGCAGACCCTTCATTCCTTCTCCAGGTCGATGTCTCACATGGACCCTTACAGGAGAAGGCCCACCTCTAGGGATTTTTATCCCATGTAGTTGTTGCGAGGCAGCTTATACCAGAGTAAACAAACATCAAATCTAGCCCTGTCCCATTCCAGAGTAATGTGGTTGCATGGTTAAGTTGTTATAGCTAAACTGCAAAGAACCAGGTGCGTTTTTGTAAACCTTTTCCTCCAGCTTCCTTCGGCATTTTGTAAATCAAAATCTTTTTCTTTCTCAACATCTCTTGGGAGGTCCCACCTCACCAAGGTTTTATCATAAAACATTTGGTAAAACTTTTTCCGAGGTCTTCCTATCCTCTAGCTTTTCTTTGGATAAAACCGGGTCTCTAGAGGGTTATGGTGATATACACCATCTATTCTACTAGGGACAAGTAGGTGTCACCAAGGGGGTTGTACTTAATAGTACAAATGTGTAATAGTTTAGAGGAGCCAAACCACTATGATATATACATCAACATATATTAAAACAATGATGTTTTAAAATAAACAGTAGATAAAGCATGCATAAGTAAAACAGTAGCACAAGGCTTATGAGCAAGAAGGTGGCTTGCCTGATGATCAGCAATATGGCAATATGTCCCTAGACTTCTTCCTAGAATACCCAATAATACCAATAATAAGAACCATCTTCTGATCTCCGATTTCACCGCAACTATCGTCGTCAAGATAGCACATGCAAGCAAACCAAACCATAATCAACACGAGGCATGCAAGCATCATTAAAATACATCAAGCAATGGAATAATACCAAATTAAGATTCAGATGGTTTTGAGAGGATTGGATTTAGCAGATTGAGATGGCCTTGGAGAAGGGGATGAACATCCCTTGGGTTTTATAGCCGAGGAACTACCTAAGAGGATTTTTGGACCAAGGCCTAGGTAAGTATGGTATCAAGGTGCAACCCAAATACCATCACGTAGGTTTTTACAAAGCAAGACCAACAAAAGTGGTTTCAAGATTTTATCACTTCTCTTTAGTTTCTTATGAATTTTCTAGTGAGAAATGCTCTAGTTTTAGGAAATAATTCACCAGAAAAGTTCTGGAGCTGCATAAATTATTTCCTTGGATTATTAGATAGGGTTGGATGTAATGATTCACAGAGAGTTGGAATCAGGTCAAGATAATTACCAGAATCCCCTCAGGAAATTCCCAAAGACAGTTCTGGAGGGTTTTGTCTTTTTCAACAGAATTATTTTATAAGTCCAAAAGACATGATACCAGGTATAGTGGATAGGTATTAAGAATACCTTCCAGTAGCAATTAGAATCACAGCATTTGGAGTTACAAAACTCATATAATGATTTTATTACTGAAATAACTCTAAACAGAGATATTTAATTCACCAAAATTAAATAATGGCTCAATAAATAAGGAACTCCTAGGTTTGGATAGATACTGGTGAAACACATCATTGAGAGTTGGAATTAGGTCAATACCATCTTTGGTTTGACCTAGGGAATTTTCTAAAAAACAGATATGGGGTCTATTTGTTATTTTTACTAAGGTAAAACTAGGGTTCACCTTGATATGAGATAAAGGCTAACTGATTGGTACAGTAAGGTCCTTTCAGGGGAAGTTTGTTTTATCCTATTTGGGTATGTGTAGCTCCCTGAGGAATTTATTTATGTCAAAAGGCACATTTTAGTAAATTTATTTTCAGTACTATATGAAAATTCATTTGGTCAAGCTACAAGGTCTGCATGTTGGACAAAAGTGCATATGGTAAAAAAATTTCATCTTGCAATATTCATGTACTTTTCATTTTATTAGGCATTTATTCTAGATAGGGGGTTTACAGGGTTTTAGAAAAGCATTGAAAAAGAAAAGGGCGCAGGGTTTAGTGGGCCGGAAACAACCAGCTGGGACAACACAGGCCCGTGGCCGGCCCAATAGCGCGTCTCCGCTTGCGGGAGATCCTGGTTCGAATCCGGCCTGGCGGGCCCCGCCGGCCAGCCACACAGGGGGACCGAAGCGGTATGGGAGAGCGTGGGCCGCTGGATCTAGTCGTATCCGACAGCGCGTGGTCGTCATCCTCGACGAACAGAGCGGCGGTGGTGGAAACCCTAACGGCGGTTCAGAGGGGCGCGGAAGCTCACTAGACGCACGGAGAAGTGGCGGGGAGGTGGCGAGGCGACGCTTAGCTCGACGGTGATTTCGGTGATGGGCGGGAGCAGCGGTTTCCGAACAGAGGTGAGGTCGCGTGCATCCGCGGCGCGACCGGCTTCGAGAGCTCACCGGAGGGCGCGTGGTAGATGACGGCGAGGGTGCTGGGCGACGCGGTCGACGACGGAGAGCTCGAGAAGGGGTCGCATGATGGTGTTCTGCGGCTAAAGGTGACTCGCGGGGTAACACCTAAGTCGATCTTGTCGAAGCCTCGTGACGGTGCCCACAACGACGTTCCTGGGAAGAGAGAAGGGAGGGTTAGATGCAGGGCCGAGAGGGGATCTCGAGAGAGCAGCATGTAGGGGGAGAAACGCACGCGGGAGGGAGCTACGCTCAGTTCTAGAGCAATGGCCGACAAGCCATTCTCTCCTTCCTTCGGCCAGAGCAGGGCAGGGAAGAGGGAGTGGTGCTTGGGGGAGGTGAGTGGGAGTGGGAGGGAGCAAATGAGAGGCCGAGAGGGGGATGGGTGGCCTGGGGGTATTTAACCCGAGAGGAGATGTCCATGGTGGCACAAGTCCATGGGAGGACAAGGGGAGGGGAGCTGGCATCCATTGGGCGTGGAGGGCGGTGGGATGAGAGGGGATGGTGCTCTGGTCATGTCTATGGGCATAGGGGCAGGGTGCAGCAGCTGCAAGGGGAGTAAAGAAGTTTGCAAGGCAAGACACCCACATGAGGTTAAGTTCTAGTGTCAAAGCACTAGAGGACAAGCTGCTATAGGGCGATGCTACAGTGCACTTTGACCAGAGGGGTTCATGGTGCTGGAGAGGTGCTAGAGAAGCTTTTATAAGGATTTGAGTTGATTTAGCTCAAGTGTTTTGCTAGTTTGCCAAGTTTGATAAAAAATATAGTTATGAAGGAATTTTGATAATTTTCATGTGGAAAGGTGGTAATATGGTACTGGTAGGTATATGAAGTTGATGTACCTCTCTAGGATTTGTTTTAGATTTTTCTAAGGATTTAAAGTCCACTTAAGACCATTTATTCAAAAAGTGCAGAAGTAGTTTCTAGAAGCTCAATTGATATTTTTACATTGGGCACTGTATGTTTTTGATTTGAGATGGTACTAGATATGGATCCTCAATTTGAGGAATTTTCCCATGATTTATTGTGGCTTAAAAGTATTTAAATCCATTATTATTCCATTTCTACCATTTGAGAAAAAGGGCAAAAAGAAATAATGAAGTATCTCAAAAATAATTATTTTTGAGATGGGAATGTAGGGTAGGATAGATGGACCTCAAATGAGTAAAAATTTGGAGAAGTGCTTTGGCAAAAACCAAACTTTCCCTTGGGAAAGGAGCTTTGGAGATGTTGTTTATTAAAGAAAGTAATTAGATTTGGAGCCATTATAATTATCAATAATATTTGATAAATCTTGATGATCAAGGTAGATGATTGTAGACAAGGTGTAGCAAGCATTTTCAACCTTGGGCATTGGAAATACAACTTGAATTAGATGGAAAACAAGGGGTTGTGGATCTAGGGTGATGTTATTTTTATACCACCAAAACCTTGTTGGATCTTGGAGCTCAGAGCTCACCTTGATGCAAGGGATAGATGGATAGCTATACCAAGTCATCTAGATGATCATGGCAGAATGAGTTTGGATTGGTTACATTTGAGGTGGTCTGGAAGTGCTGGCAAACTTTGTTGAAAATAAGGCTGCCATACCAGATGAGTCATGATGCCTTATAAACCATGTGGGTTTAAGAAGCAAAAAGATCCACTTGGAACAAGTGAAGTAGATGTTGATAGAACTATATTAGCAGAACTCAAACATGCAAATAGTTGGTCCATAGAAGGTGGGATGGTGGTGTGAGCTTCTATCAAAGTTGGCATGTTGACTAGATTTGCAGGAATAGTTATTTTCTTGCCTACAAAACCATCAAGAACAAGTGGGTTACAGGACGATCTAACCAAGGGAAAGAGTGGGCCTTGGTAGTCCTTAGGATGGTTAACAAGATGGTTCAAATGCATTTCTAGAAATGCACATGGTTTGAGAAAGGGAGGCATTCAAAAAGGTGATGTTGAAACAGATTCCAGACTTAGTCAAATTTGGTAGATTTAGGGTTTTTGACTAGATTATGAGAGGGAAGGCTTTTGAGGGATATCAAGATACCAAAGCATCATCAAGTGGATGAGGTTGACAATTAGATTGAGTAGAAGGGATCCATGCTTGATATTGGTCTTCATTGACCTGGAAACTTCTTGAATGGATCACTTCAAAATTGATCTGGTT
This sequence comes from Avena eriantha, assembly GCA_910589775.1. NCBI lineage: Eukaryota > Viridiplantae > Streptophyta > Magnoliopsida > Poales > Poaceae > Avena > Avena eriantha. Next base: position 424,196,285 of record OU342743.1, read on the forward strand.
AAGGGTTTTAGATGATCACCTGGTGGCTAGAGATTAGATCCAGATTGTATTCTTGCTTAGGGTTTGGTGATTTTAAAATATCTTGATCCTAGTGGATGAGCTCCCAGAGTAGCTCATACTACTTCTAAGCAATCAAGTCAAACAGCAGATCAAGGAAACTCATCTTACAAACAAATCAACTACTACTTGGGTTACCATCAAGCTTAGCTTGAGGTAAGGATGGTCAATTTTGAAAGGTTGGAGCTTGAGTAAGGTAAGAGTCCTTGGTATTTCTACCAAGAGTAGAATTCAGAAGTTTTATACAAGGTTTTGAGAATCCTAGAGGTAGGAGTAGTTGAAGGTTCTGTCTTGAAAACATAAGGAGATATAAGCTACTAAAATAGTTTTGGTTACATAAGCATCTTGGCTCATGTTTTTGAAATGCCAGAACATTTGAGAATATGTAAAATGAGCTAGGATAGTTTTGTTAAATAGCTTTTGTCAACTGATGGTGAGGTAAGGAGTATCATATGGTATACACTCACATGCACAAGCATAAAAAACAACAAGCAAACACTGCACCGAAGTAGAAGAAAAAGTTTTTGTTCCCCCTGATTTTTGCATTCTGGACAACTAATCAGGGTTGCTGAAATTGGGATGTTACAGACCTTTCCCCCTTAAAAGAATCTCGTCCCGAGATTCAGGAGAGTAATGTTAGGGGATTTGTGTTGGAGTTAGTGCCATGTGTTTCTCGCGTACTAACTTATTGGCTTTGTCTTTGAACATGGTGACTACGAGGATGAGGTTGAACTTCAATTGTCTTGGCTGCACGAGTGTTGAACAGGCTTCAACCAGGATTGTGAGGAATGATCTTCCTGGTGTAAGGATTTACGGCGTCTCTCTTAAGGGATTATCGTATCCTAGTTTACGTCTTTGGGTGTATCTGCTGGATTGCTTCTGGCAGAGGGTTATTTTATATTGCGGGAAAGACGTAGTCTTTCCCCCTTAGGGTTAAACTAGGGTGGCTCGGAGTTAACGCAGTCCTTCCTTCTTGGAGTCGTCATATGATGATAGGTGGATATCGCAATCTTCTGCCCGGAGTTGAAACCTTCTGATGACACCCGCAAACTAGGGGTTATGAGGCTTACATACTACTTTTATTCGTACTAAGTCTATGTAAGTAGTTGAATTAGCGGATCATCCAAACTGTTTAGAACTAACATGGTTATTGAATATGCGGTCCCTTAGGGTGGTCTTCAGCTGAAGTAGCAAAGGGATTTCGTAGAATCTTCAGTTCGTTTCTCCTCTGATGAACCGCAAGTTGCTACTTGGCAAAAAGACATCGAATCTAGGGATCTTTTCTGAAGTATCTTCCAGTAGACAGTCTTCTAGAGATTGAGTTGGAAAGACGCAGTCTTTCCACCTTAGAGATTCACTCAGGTCCTTCGAGAATGGTGCAGATCTTCTATCTTGAAGGGCTGGCAAGGTGCTGCAGAAGTATGTATCTCCTTGGGTCTTGGGTTGAGATCTCCGAGAGACGTTCTATTGCGTGAACCAGGCCGGGGTGGTTTTCTAACGCAGTATTAGTGGTTAACTCTTGGTAGGTTAGTGGTTAACGACACTTATTGTTAGCCTTCAGTTAGGTTAGAGACATTCATCTTCGGAGAGGTTATCCTTATTCAGACTTATTGACGTTGCTTCCGCTTGGTGGTGAAGTAGACTCGTTGTCTTCATGCAGTCCTATCTTTAGGATTTTGGAGTAATATAACCTTTCGGGGAGGAACTTCCTGTTGATTTGGGTGGAGTCGACTAAAATTGTTAGTCTCTTTGGGGCTGTCGGAAGCTCTAATATACCGTGGGTTAGTGTAGTTAGGTCTTCATTTCTTGTATTGGTAGGTAAGTCTTGGGATTTCTCGTGGAGAGGGAGGATCCTTTGGTGATCGACTTCCGGCTTCAACGGGATTCTTGCTGTAGTAGACTAATGAACAAGGGAGTGTTGCGCTATTGACGAGTCTCGAGAGGTGAGTTGGACGGGGTATGTCATCCTGCTGAGGTGATGTCGTCGAGTTGTCTGGACTAGTCGATGTTGAACTCCTGGTTCTTGCGATGCGTTTCCATTCATATACTCTCGAGGTTATTCTGGGTCTCATTACCGACAGCTAACGCAGGGGTTTCCTGAGTTACTAGGTGGGTTATCGCTCCTCGAGTCACATTTTTAAGGAGGTCAAAGCAAACCCGAGCATATAAACAAGGCGAACAGAGTGAGGGGGTCTCAATGTCCTCGGCAGTAAACACACATCAAGCCACACATAATGCACTTAGGCAAGCAAACACAGTCAACTTTAGGGACCAAGGAGTTAACTACTTGCGATGTAGGGGAATCCTATTCTTAGGACTATTGACCCTAGATATCGTCTTTCTTCAGGTCGGAGTCACTATTTTGCCGATAAATCCTTCGTCATATCTTGGATGCTTCTTGATAGTGCAACACCTGATGTCTTCTGATTATGAGGATTTTGCTGGTAGAGCGATATTGTAGTCTCCTTGTGTTTGCTGGTAGTTGATTGTCTTCATCTTGTTCTCATTGTCTTCACTGGGTTCTAGATCCTAGTTATTTAAAATCCGTAGGTTTGAAGTTTGGACGAGAGTTAGAGGAAACCATTTTCTAAAGCATTTACTTGGAGTAAGAGAAGAAGTAGAACTTTTTGAAACTCATTGAGAAACTAGTTTTCGAAGGCCGGGTTTTAAAAATAAGGTTCCTGTCTAGCGACCATGCTAACTAAGGTTCTCCTACAGTTAGGATGGCTCTGATACCAAGTCTGTGGGGCCCTCGGATTAATCCTCTGAGAATCCCTGTTATGCATACAACCACGATCCCATGATCAGTTAGTCGTGGCACATAACCGACAAGTATCAAAGTAAACATCCCATTACTTAAGCGGATACATGTCATACCTTACATGCCATTATGGCTACATCGATGAACAACATCGGAACTTCATCAAGCGTAGAGCCCGAGCCATGCCTTAACCTATAGGCAACTGACTGGGAGAACTTCCTAGCTCGCTTAGCCGTCAACTTCATCCTCTTCTTGATATCTGACCAAGTTAATAGCCAGGGACAATGCCAGTGAGTACTTTGAATGTACTCGCAAACCACCTCAAGAAAATAATGATAACAAGAGGATATGCAATATGGCTGTGGTAGTAGGTGGGCTTCACGAGAGGTTCTTTTCTCAAATACTTTCACTTGTAGATATAGCATCTACATATCTTTGTTGAAAACTTTTGTAAACCATTTTGTAAACCTTTTGAAAAGTTTTGTAAACACTAGGATTGGGGTACCCATTTGTTCCCGTCTTCAGGTCGTCCCACGACCAAACTCCTTTCTCCTCCTTCCGACCATCCCATGGTCAAAACCTTACTCCTTTACGACCATCCCATGGTCAAAACATTTCCTAATCCATTTCTTATCTGAAATCCTTTTTGAAAACAAAACCAGCACCGCTCTACAGAAGTTTGTCCAACCCGTCCATAACCGCGGACACGGCTATTCGAATAGATTTACACTCTGCAGAGGTTGTACACTTTACCCACACCATCTGGGTACACTACCCTGATCTACACTGATCGTGGGTCGAGTAACCGATCAAGAGTCTCCGGATGCCCACTCCAATATAAGTGCCTACTTTATGAGTGTTGTTCCCTCAACACCGGGATGCCCTATATAGTACTCAAGCCAACCGGAGCGTTTTTTCCACTTCCCAAGTGTGCGCTTTCAATGAGGGGCTCATAGTAACACGTGGACAACCGCAGACCCTTCGTTCCTTCTCTAGGTCGATGTCTCACATGGACCCTTATAGGAGAAGGCCCACCCTCCAGGGATTTTTATCCCCTATAGTTGTTGCGAGGCAGCTTATACCAGAGTAAACAAACATCAAATCTAGCCCTGTCCCATTCCATAGTAATGTGATTGCATGGTTAAGTTGTTATAGCTAAACTGCAAAGAACTTGGTGCATTTTTATAAACCTTTTTCCTCCAGCTTCCTTCAGCATTTTGTAAAACAAAATCTTTTTCTTTCTCAACATCTCTTGGGAGGTCCCACCTCACCAAGGTTTTATCATAAAACATTTGGTAAAACTTTTTCCTTAGTCTTCCCATCCTCTAGCTTTGCTTTGGCTAAAACCGGGCCTCTAGAGGGTTATGGTGATATACACCATCTATTCTACTAGGGACAAGTAGGTGTCACCAAGGGGGTTGTACCTAATAGTACAAAAGTGTAATAGTTCGGAGGAGCCAAACCACTACCATATATACATCAAGATATAGTAAAACAATGCAGTTTTAAAATAAACAGTAGATAAAGCATGCATAACTAAAACAGTAGGAAAAGCCTTATGAGCAAGAAGGTGGCTTGCCTGATGATCAGCAATATGGCAATATGTCCCTAGACTTCTTCTTAGAATACCCAATAATACCAATAATAAGAACCATCTTCTGATCTCTGATTTCACCCCAACTATCATCGTCAAGATAGCACATGCAAGCAAACCAAACCACAATCAACACGAGGCATGCAAGCATCATTACAATATAGAAAGCAATGGAATAATACAAAATTAAGATTCCGATGGTTTTGAGAGGATTGGATTTAGGAGATTGAGATGGCCTTGGAGAAGGGGATGAACACCCCTTGGGTTTTATAGCCGAGGAACTACCTAAGAGGGGTTTTGGACCAAGGCCTGGGTAAGTATGGTATCAAGGTGCAACCCGAATACCATCAGGTAGGTTTTGAAAAAGCAAGACCAACAAAAGTGGTTTCATGATTTTATCACTTTTCATAAGTTTCTTATGAATTTTCTAGTGAGAAAAGCTCTAGTTTATGAAATAATTCACCAGAAAAGTTCTGGAGCTCCAAAAATTATTTCCTTGTATTAGTAGATAGGGTTGGAGGTACTGATTCACATAGAGTTGGAATCAGGTCAATATAATTACCAGAATGCCCTCAGGAAATTCCCAAAGGCAGTTCTAGAGGGTTTTTGTCTTTTTCACCAGAATTATTTTATAATTCCAAAATACATGATACTAGTTATAGTGGAGAGGTATTAAGAATACTTTCTAGTAGCAATTGGAATCACAGCATTTGGAGTTACAAAACTCCTGTAGTGATTTTATTACTGAAATAACCCTAAACAGAGATATTTAATTAAGAAAAATTAAATAATGGCTCAATAAATAAGGATCTCCTAGGTTTGGATAGATACTGGTGAAACACATCATTGGGAGTTGGAATTAGGTCAATACTATCTTTGGTTTGACCTAGGGAATTTTCAAAAGACAGATATGGGGTCTATTTGTTATTTTTACTAAGGTAAAACTAGGGTTCACCTTGATATGAGATAAAGGCTCACTGATTGGTACAGTAAGGTTCTTTCAGGGGAAGTTTGTTTTATCCTATTTGGATATGTGTAGCTCCCTGAGGAATTTATGTCAAAAGGCACATTTTAGTAAAATTTATTTCCAGTAATTTATGAAAATTCATTTGGTCAAGCTACAAGGTCTGCATGTTGGAAAAAACTCCTAAGAATATGGCAAAATTTTCATATAGCAATATTCATATACTTTTCATTTTATTGGGCATTTATTCCAGATAGGGAGTTACAGGGTTTTAGAAAAGCATTGAAAAAGAAAAGGGCACAGGGATTAGTGGGCCGTAAACAACCAGCTGGGACAACACAGGCCCGTGGCCGGCCCAATAGCGCGTCTCCGTGGGCGGGAGATCCTGGTTCGAATCCGACCTGGCGGGCCTCGCCGGTTAGCCACATAGGGGGACCGAAGCGGTATGGGAGAGCGTGGGTCGCTGTATCTAGTCGTATTCGACGACCCGTGGTCGTCGTCCTCAACAAACAGAGCGGCGGCGGTGGAAACCCTAACGGCGGTTCGGAAGGGCACGGAAGCTCACCTGGAGGCACGAAGAAGTGGCGGGGAGACGGCGAGGCGACGCGGAGCTCGACGGTGATTCCGGTGATGGGCGGTAGTGGCGGTTTCCGAACAGAGGCGAGGTCACGTGCATCCGTAGTGTGGCCGACTTCGAGAGCTCGCCGGAGGGCGTGGGCTAGATGACAGAGAGGGTGCTGGGCAACGCGGTCGACGATGGAGAGCTCGGGGAGGGGCGACATGACGGTGTTCCACGGCTGGAGGTGACTCGCAGGGTAGCACCTAAGTCGAGCTCGTCGGAGCCTCGCGACGGCGCCCGCAGAGACGTTCCTGGGAAGAGAGAAGGGGAGGGTTAGATGCAGGGCCGAGAGGGGATCTCGAGAGAGCAACATGCAGAGGGAGAAACGCACACGGGAGGGAGCTATGCTCAGTTCTAGAGCAATGGCCGACAAGCCATCCTCTCATTCCTTTGCCAAAGCAGGGCAAGGGAGAGGGAGTGGTGCTTGGGGGATGTGTGTGGGAGTGGGAGGGAGCAAATGAGAGGCCGAGAAGGGGCTGGGTGGCCTGGGGGTATTTAACCCGAGAGGAGATGTCCATGGTGGCACAAGTCCATGGGAGCACAAGGGGAGGGGAGATGGCCATCCATTAGGCGTGGAGGGCGGTGGGATGAGAGGGGATGGTGCTCTGGTCGTGTCTATGGGCATAGGGGCAGGGTGCAGCAGCTGCAAGGGGAGTAAAGAAGTTTGCAAGGCAAGACACCCACATGAGGTTAAGTTCTAGTGTCCAAGCACTAGAGGACAAGCTGCTACAGGGTGATGCTACAGTGCACTTCGACCAGAGGGGTTCATGGTGCTGGAGAGGGTGCTAGAGAAGCTTTGATAAGGATTTTAGTTGATTTAGCTCAAGTGTTTTGCTAGTTTGCCAAGTTTGATCAAAAATATAGTTATGAAGGAATTTTGATAATTTTCATGTGGAAAGGTGGTAATATGGTACTGGTAGGTATATGAAGTCGATGTACCTCTCTAGGATTTGTTTTAGATTTTTCTAAGGATTGAAAGTGCACTTAAGACCATTTATTCAAAAAATGCAGAAGTAGTTTCTAGAAGCTCAATTGATATTTTTACATTGGGCATTGTTTGTTTTTGATGTGAGATGGTACTAGATATGGATCCTCACTTTGAGGAATTTTCCCATGATTTATTTTGGCTTAAAAGTATTTAAAGCCATTATTATTCCATTTCTGCCATTTGAGAAAAAGGGCAAAAAGAAATTATGAAGGATCTCAAAAATAATTATTTTTGAGATGGTAATGTAGGGTAGGATAGATGGACCTCAAATGAGCAAAAATTTGGAGAAGTGCTTTGGCAAAAACCAAACTTTCCCTTGGGAAAGGAGCTTTGGAGATGTGGTTTATTAAAGAAAGTAATTAGATTTGGAGCCATAATAATTAGGGATAATATTTGATAAATCTTGATGATCAAGGTAGATGATTTTATACAAGTTGTAGTAAGCATTTGCAACCTTGGGAATTGGAAATCCAACTTGAATTAGATGGAAAACAAGGAGTTGTGGATCTAGGGTGATGTTATTTTTATACCACCAAAACCTTGTTGGATCTTGGAGCTCAGAGCTCACCTTGATGCAAGGGATAGATGGATAGCTATACAAAGTCATCTATATGATCATGGCAGAAGGAGTTTGGATTGGTTACATTGAGGTGGTCTGGAAGTGATGGCAAACTTTGTTGAAAATAAGGCTGCCATACCAGATGAGTCATGATGCCTTATAAACCATGTGGGTTTAAGAAGCAGAAAGATCCACTTGGAAGAAGTAGATGTTGATAGAGCTATATGAGCAGAACACAACCATGCAAAGAGTTGGTCCATAGAAGGTGGGATGGTGGTGTGAGCTTCTATCAAAGTTGGCATGTTGACTAGATTTGCAGGAATAGTTATTTTCTTGCCTGCAAAACCATCAAGAACAAGTGGGTTAGAGGACTATCTAATCAAGGGCAATAGTGGTCCTTGGTAGTACTTAGGATGGTTAACAAGATGGTTCAAATGCATTTCCAGAAATGCACATGGTTTGAGAAAGGGAGGCATTCAAAAAGGTGATGTTGAAACAGATTCCAGACTTAGCCAAATTTAGCAGATTTAGGGTTTTTGACTAGATTATGAGAGGGGAGGCTTTTGAGGGATATCAAGATACCAAAGCATCATAAAGTGGATGAGTTTGAAGAGTAGATTGAGTAGAAGGGATCTATTGGTGTTCATTGACTTGGAAACTTCTAGAATGGATCAGTTTAGAATTGATCTGGTTAAGGGTTTTAGATGATCACCTGGTGGCTAGAGATTTGATCCAGATTGTATTCTTGCTTAGGGTTTGGTGATTTTAAAATATCTTGATCCTAGTGGATGAGCTCCTAGAGTAGCTCATACTACTTCTAAGCAATCAAGTCAAACAGCAGATCAAGGCAACTCATCTTACAAACAAATCAACTACTACTTGGGTTACCATCAAGCTTAGCTTGAGGTAAGGATGGGAAAATTTGAAAGGTTGGAGCTTGAGTAAGGTAAGAGTCCTTGGTATTTCTACCAAGAGTAGAATTCAGAAGTTTTATACAAGGTTTTGAGAATCCTAGAGGTAGGAGTAGTTGAAGGTTCTGTCTTGAAAACATAAGGAGATTATAGCTCTCCATAGTTTTGTAAATTAAGCTACTAAAATAGTTTTGGTTACATAAGCATCTTGGCTCATGTTTTTGAAATGCCAGAACATTTGAGAATATGTAAAATGAGCCAGGATAGTTTTGTTAAATAGCTTTTGTCAACTGATGGTGAGGTAAGGAGTATCATATGGTATACACTCACATGCACAAGCATAAACAAACAACAAGCAAACACTGCACCAAAGTACAAGAAAACATTTTTGTTCCCCTTGATTTTTGCATTGTGGACAACTAATCAGGGTTGCTGAAATTGGGATGTTACACAGCCAGGCGTTACTATGAGCCTCTCATTGAAAGCACACAATTTGTGCAGTGAAAAAGGCGCTCCAATTGGTCCTTGGTACCCGACGTCCTGATATTGAGGGGAACGACTCACAGGGTAGGCGCTTGTACTAGAGTGCGCATCCTGAGGGTCTTGACTGATCACTCGACCCATGATCTATGCGGGATCAGGGCAGGGTACCCGGATGGTGTGGGTAAAGTGTACAACCTCTATAGAGTGTAACTATATTCTAATAGCTATGCCCACGGTTATGGACGGGTTGGACAAACTACTATAGAGTAGTGCTGGTTTTGATTTCAATAAGGATTTCGGGAAAGCAAAGGCTTTGGAAATGTTTGACCATGGGATGGTCGGAAAGAAGTTGTGGTCATGGGATGACCAGAAGGAGGAATCAAAAGGGTGACCCAGTCCTAGTGTTTTCCAAACTTTTCAAAAAGGTTTCCAAAATGTTTTACAAAATTTTTCAACAAAGATATGTAGATGCTATATCTACAAGAGAAACTATTTGAGAAAAGAACCTCTCTTGGAGCTCTCCTACTACCACAACCATATTGCATATCCTCTTGTTATTATTATTCTCTTAAGGTGATTTGCAAGTACATTCAAAGTACTCACTAGCATTGTCCCTAGCTATTAACTTGGTCAGATCTAAAGAAGAAGGTGACGATGTCGACTATGTGAGCTAGGATGTTCTCCCAGTCAGCTGCCTGTAGGTTAAGGCATGGCTCGAGCTCAACGCTTTTGATAAAGTTCCATTGATGGTGGGTGATGTAGCCATAATGGAAAATGAGGTATGACATGTATCCACTTAAGTATTGGATGTTTACTTTGATACTTGTCGGTTATGTGCCACGACAGAATGATCATGGGATCATGGTGTATGCATAACATGGATTCTCAGAGGATTAATCTAGGGGGGCCACAAAATCTCTGATAGTTCCATACACAAAAAACCAAATTTCTAAACATGGAAGACCCTCCAGAAGGTGTGAAGTCTATCGGTGGTGTTTGAATATATAAAAAACAGACATGGATGTTTCACATCTATGAAATAGTCAACATGTTGGAAAAGAGTTGGTGAAAATGTTCAAAGAGTTGACTAAGACAAGATTCGATCTTTTGTAGCGATCTTTAGTCTAGATGGATTAGTGTAGCAACCACTACATATATCAATTTTTGTATATGGTAGTTGAATAAACAAAACGATATTCTTCTAAAAGAATGGTTACCTAGGATGTGTACATGACACAGTGCAAAGGGTTTTGTTAAATCAAAGGATGTGAAAAATGCATGCAAACTTCAATGGTTGATGTAAGCATCGTGGAGTTGGAATCTTCAGCATGATGAAATGTTAGAAGTTTAATTTCATTGGAGATGATGAAGATGCTCACATTTCCAAGAAATTAAGTGGCAACATTGAGACATATTTATAACACATTGTGTATAAGACATATTGTTGATATGAAATGATGTATCTTTTATTTGACATAGGTTAATAATTTCATTAAAATTAAGATTTTGATGAAAGACTTAGGAAAAACCATAATATTAAACATCAAAGTCTATATGGATAGATTGAGATGCTAATATGGTTGTGAAAAATATACATAGATGAAATATTGAATGAGTTCAATATGGAAACAATGATAAAGGTTCTTGCCACATGGAAAAGATTGAATCAAGATTCAAGTGTATTGACATTTGGTGAAAGAATCAAGATTCAAGTGTTTTAATACTTGGTGAGTGAAATGAGATTCAAGTGTTTTGAAACTTGGTTAGTGAAATCATATGAATATTTTGATCAATCACGCCATGATATGCACATATCCATATATGTCATATGCTCTAAATGTTATGAGAATATACCTAGATGACTCATAAGATGATCATTGGATGATAGTAAAGATATTGTTATGATCTTTGGAAGAACTAACAATATGTTATGTATGTACATGTGACAGATAGTTCATTGTAAAGTGTTACATTGGTACTTGCTTAGTCACAAGATACAAATTACGTTTTATCTCAATTTAGGCTATAGGTCAAGTGGCACAATTTTATGGAAGAAAGTTCCATAATAGGTTTGGATGAGTTCCAAAAGGTTAATTATTGTGACGAATATTACAACGAAAGGATAAGTATAAGACTGCTCTAGTAGCAGCATAGGAAGGCATTTGTGTCAAGAAGTTCATTATCAAACTAGGTGTAGTTCCAAGTGGGCTAGTACTATGAAGATCTATTGTACAAAAATAGTATCAACATGTTTTAAACCCCAAGGAACTAAGGTACCACCAGAGGACCAAATTTATACAATGCCATCTCATTTAAGAATGAGTGATGCGTAGAGACATAAACACATGCAAATACACGCAGATCTGAAAGTGTCAGATATGGAGATTAGGTTTACCACTAGCAATGCATATGTACAACACCAGCCATAGGTGTTTGCGCAAGTTTCAACTAGATTATTGACTCTAGTGCAAGTGGGAGACTGAAGGGAATATGCCCGAGATGCAATAATAAAGTGGATATTATACTATTCCATGTTTATGATAAATGTTTATTTCTCATGCTATAATTGTGTTAACCGGAAACATTAATACATGTGTGTTTAATAAACAAAGAAAAGGTTCCTAGTGATGCCTCTCATTACACTAGCTTGTTAATTAACAGATGATCAAGGTTCTCTGCTCATGAACATTGGATGTTGTTAATAATAAGGTCATGTCATTGGAGAATGATGTGATGAACATTCACCCACAGTAGGTATAGAAGTACGATCATGTTATCAAAGTATATATTTCCATATCAATCTCACTCGAAGTAACACTAATCCTTAGACCATGAGATCACATCAATCACTAACACCGGAAGAGTACTTTGATTCCATCAAATATCACACCATAACAGGGTGTTTATAAAGATGCCATTGGGTAGATAGAAAGTGTTAGTTGAGGCTTGTGGATCAAGATTGGGATTTTTCCATCCAAATGGCGGAGATATATACTCTGGGCCCTCTCGGTGATATCACATTGATAACAGCTTACAAGCAAGTGATTTGATCTCAATGAATGTTATATCACGGAATGAGTAAAAGAGTACTTGTCGATAACGAGATTGAACTAGGTATGGATGATACCAAATGATCGGATCTCAAACAAGTAAAATATCGCGAGAAAAAAGGAATTAGTTACTACGAAAAAGGTTCACACGATCACTAGATTCGTCGTTGAGTAAGTTGGATTCATCACGAATTTGTAGATCCCTCTGATGATTATTGATAATAGAGGTGTCTCGATCATGTCCATGTTATTTACAAACCATAGGGTGACACACTCAAGGTTCGCTGACACGTTTTGAGTGGATTTGGAACTCCGAATGAATTATTGGACAACAAGGGGTTGTTTTGGAAAGCACTGAAATTGATTTGGAATATCGAAATAACAGAAGGGGTAATTTTTAATGTTTGTTAAATGAATGAATAAAAAATATTAAATAAATAAATTTTTTATTAATTCCATAAGTGTGGTTTAATTGTTATGAATTTCATGCAATTAAAAAGGAAAATAAGAGAGGGGGTTACCTACTTGATGGAGGGGGTTACCACCATGAAGAGGGAGAGGTGGCACCTCTAGGGACCGGTGCACCCCCTAGGGGCTACCCCCTCCTCTCCTACAAAAGGTGGCAACTCCTCCTCTCTTCCTTTAGACACTTGAGTCTCCTTCTTCTCCTTCCCTTGTTGCTCCACCATTTCCATTGCTTAGCAAAGCTCTGCCGCAAAATAGGTCGAAGTCTACACTTAGAGAAGAGGAGTAGGAGTATCCAGCGGATCCCTTCTTCCGCTGCCCTACTAGACCGAGGGCGTGGAGGACGTCAATGAGCCACACGTGTGACCGAGTACGGTGGTGCCGCCAGTTGTGGCGCCTTGAGTTCCCGATCTTGAGATCGTCGTGTGTACACCTTCATCTTCACCGACAACATTTGAGCAGGAATGTAAGCCCGCTTATGGTCTTGGAGGGTGAGTTACTCGTTTCTACCACCTCGTAGATGATCTTGGCTAGATAGTGGTTCGCGCATAGGAATTTTTTATTTTCCATGCTACGATCCCATTAGGACACGGCCGCACCACTAGGCGTTGGTCGCCAATGGCGATCTCGCGCGTGCGGCTAGGCATGTTAGAACCGCACGGGGATGGGGAGAATGCTAGCGCTAGTCCCGCATGGTTTTGGTCACTGGATGTTGGTCAACGACGAGGTGTAGTGGCAACGCTTATAGGTTATCTTGGACGCGGAAAAACAGCGAGCGAGTAGCGGATCTGAGGGCACTACATGATCAAAAATCTCACAGTGAGCATGCAGAGGCTGGTGGCGAGGCGAAGCGTGGATTGGCGGGAAGCGGCAGTGGCATCTGGTGGCAGAGGGATCTCTCGATTCGGAGTGCATCAACTTCGCAGCCTAGCTAGGAAGGACAATGAGGTCGAGGCGAACACGACGGTGACCTCAACTTGACTCAGGATGACTTGAATCGATGAGGACATGCCGATAGAGATATAGGGCTTGTCGGCCGTGATGAGAGGGGTGAGGGAGATGGGGAAGTGGTGTGCTAGGTCTTCTCCACTGTGGCGGCGACATTCTTATAGGCAGTAGGGGCGGCGACACACATGTTGAAGCAAGGCGTAGTGGCATACAGCCTCGCTGGCAATAGTGAGGTGCTTCGCTCGGCATCATCCTTCTGCCAACAAAGAAGAAAAGAAGTGAAGAGGTACCAGGCCAAGAGCTAGGCCAGGTGGGCCGCGGGAAAGGAAGAAGGACAACTCTTATTGGGCTACAGCCACTCTTTCTCTCTTCCTCATATTTTTTAAGCAAACATTTTACTATTTATTTTCTATCAAATTCCTCTTTGTTTGCACTGAATTCAAACTATTTTTAACAAATTTTAGTGAGACAAGGGTTTAGAAACCTTTTGTACTTTGGAGCATTTAAACAGTAGGGACCACATGTGGGTTCATTTTACTAGAAGCAAAATCATTTCAAATGGGGTAAAATTTGAGGAGGAAAAAAATTTAGAGGCTAGGGTTTTTATCCCCTCTTGTCTCCAAAACACACTAAAATGCAAAGGTTTCATGCATACCATTCTCTTAAGTAGTAATTACATATATTACAAACTTGGGATGTTACCACTCTACTCCCCTTACAAGAATCTCTTCCCGATATTCCTAAGCTTTAGAAAAGAAGGCAGGGTACTCAGATCAAAGACGGTCTTCTCCTTCCCAGAATAGTTCCTCCTCATAGTGATGAGACCACTAAACTTTTAGGAACTCGATGTTTTGACGATGATTCTTGGACTCGACTTCATCAAGGATACTAACAGGATACTCTCGATAAGTCAGATCCTCTTGAAGGTCAAGATTTTTGTGATCAACACCACGAAAAGGGTCCTTGAAGCAACGCTTGAGCTGAGACACATGGAAGACATCATGTACCTTAGGGAACTTGGTAGGAAGCTCCAATTGATATGCGAGCTTACCTCTCTTGGAGAGAAAATGGAAAGGACCAACATAGCGAGGATATAGTTTGCGTTTGATACCAAAGCGATGGACACACTTTAAAGGACTGGCCCGAAGATAAGATTGATCACCAACTTCATATTCAACATGTTGATGGTGACGATCATGATAGATCTTCTGGTAGCACTGAGCAGTTTTCCAACGATCTCATATAATAAGAACTTGATCTTCTACTTCCTTGATCATATTAGGTCCAAAGAACTTTCTTTCTCCAGTTTTAGACAAATTTAGAGGAGTACGACATGTTCTTCCATATAAGAACTAAAAAGGTGCCATGAACTGATAACTAATGTTGTAGGAGAACTCGGCAAAAGGAAGGCATTTCTCCCAGTTCTTGCCAAAATATATGACACATGCTCGGAGCATATCTTCAAGTATTTAATTCACCCTCTTGGTGTGACCACCTCTGATAGGATGATAAGTTGTACTGAAGGATAGACAAGTGCCCATAGAAGTTTGGAAACCGTCCCAAAACTTTGAGGTGAACAGACTTCTGTGATTAGATACTATCTTCTTAGGAACACCATGAAGAACAACGATTCTGGATATCTAAAGATCAGCCAAAGAACTAGCTCAGATAGTTTCCAGAATGGGAAGGAAGTGAGCAATCTTGGACAGATAATCAATGATTACCCAGATGGCATCATTTCCTTTTTGAGTCTTAGGAAGTCTAGTGAGGAAATCCATACCGACTTCATCCCATTTCTACTCAGGAATATGATGCGGTTGTAGGAGACCAGCAGGTCTTTGGCGATCAGCCTTGACGAGATGACAAACGTCACATTCAACAATGTAACAAGCGATATCTTGCTTCATACCAGACGACTAGAATCTTTGACGAAGATCCTGATACATCTTGGTACCTCCGGGTTGAATAGAAAGACATGATTTATGAGCCTCTTGGAGAATTAAATCCCTCAACTTTATTCTCTTCGACACTACCAAATGGTCACCAAAGTAAACCACTCCTTCATCATCACTAGAGAAACACTTAGCAACTCCGCTAGCAATGCTCTCTTTGATCTCAGCAATTTCAGAATTCGTCTTCTGAGCAAGCTTAATTGCATCCTATATAGAAGACATCACCTCAAGAGTAGAAAGGAATCCACGAGTAACAACTTCAAGGTTCAATCGAGCAAATTCCTCATGAAGATAAGGTTGAGCTTCTTTGATCAACAGGTTGTTGGAGTAATACTTCCGACTTAGCGCATCAGCAACGACATTGGCTCTGCCAGGTTGATAGTTGAGACCCAAATCATAGTATTTAATGAATTCCAACCATCTTCTTTGCCTGAGATTTAGATCAGGTTGTGTGAAAAGGTATTTCAGAATCTGATGAGCCTAGTATAACTCACAACGACTACTGATGAGGTAATGTCAACATTGCTTAAGAGCATGAACAACAACTACAAGCTTGAGATCATGGGTTTGATAGTTGTTCTCATGTGGTTTCAACTGTCAAGATGCATAAGCCACCACATGACAATCTTTCATCAACACACATCCGAGACCTTGGTGAGAGGCATCATAGAAGATCACAAAGTCTTTACTGGTGTTTGGAAAAACTAGCACCAGAGTAGTGGTTAGGTTGGTATTCAAGACGTGCAAGCTTTCTTCAGCATTTTCAGACCATTCAAACTTCTTATCCTTCTTAAGAAGATTAGTCATCGGCTTGGAGATCTTGGAGAAGTTCTCAATGAATCATCGGAAATAACTAGCCAATCTGAGGAACCTTCGGACATCCTTTACGGACTTAGGCGATTTCCAGTCAAGAATGGATTGAACTTTCTAGAATAATAGCAACTTCGTTTGTAGAAACAACATGACCAAGGAATATGAGTTCTTGTAACAAAAACTCACATTTAGAGAACTTGGCGTAGAGCCACAAATGTTCAGCATGTTCTTCTTTAGTCTAGGAGTATACCAGAATATTGTCAATGTAGACCACAATGAACTTGCCGAGATACTCCATGAAAACTGAGTTCATGAGTAGCAGAAAAGTGGCTGGAGCATTGGTAAGACCAAAGGACATGACGGTGTACTCGTAAATACCATAACAGTTGGTGAATGTAGTCTTTGGAATGTCTTCCTTTCAGATCTTGATTTGGTGATACCCGGACCTTAAATCCATCTTGGAAAATCAGTGGAACCACTTAACTGATCAAAAAGATCAATGATCCTAGGGAGAGGATACTTGTTCTTGATAGTCATAGCATTGAGTTGGCGATAATCCACAACTAGATGCGGTATATTGGTATCCCGCTTCTTAAATAAAAATGGTAGGACATCCCCAAGATGAGGTGCTAGGATGAATGTAACCTTTCATCTCCAACTCCTCTATTTGCTTCTTTAACTCCACTAGCTCATCAGGAGGCATATGGTAAGGTATCTTGGAAATAGGAGCAGTTCCAGGAACAAACTCTATGACAAACTCCACACTTCAATCAGGTGGCATGCCACGCAACTCTTCAGGGAAGACATCAAGGAATTCACATACCACAGAAACATATTGAATCTCTAACGGAGGTAGAACTTCAAGAGAATACAACTCCTCTTGGGGAATATAAAAAGGTGAAGGAGATAGTGACCCTACGGTCCAATATGTGACTGTTAAGCCAGCATGACTAGTTAGATTCAAGGACTTGGTTTCACAATCTATGACCGCTTGGTATTGACACAACCAATCCATGCCCAAGATGACGTAAATATCAGTTGGCTTGAGGGCAATAAGAGAAGTGGGGAACAACTGAGAGGCAACATTAATTAGATTCCCATGGCTGACCATGGTGGCACGCCAACTAGAACTAGGGGACTGAACCAGCAAAGGTTGACACAACCCCTCAAAACTTATCCCATGCATTTCAACAAAAGCTTGTGACATGAATGAATGCGATGCTCTAGAATCAAACAAAACATTAGCTAGAATTTTATTGATATGAAGCATACCCATAAAAATGCTTGGATCTTCCTCAGCCGCTTCAACGTTGATATGGTTCAGACGATCGCTTCCAGTAGCTTGAGGCTTGTTGTTATTCTTTGGTGGTGGTACTCTCTCAGCAGCACTATTATGAGGACACTCCCTTGCAAAGTGGCCAAGGTGGTGATAGTTGAGGTAGATAAGACCTGCTGACATACCGGTAGCAGGATAGTTTGACCCACCAACATTTCTTGAAGTATCATTCGGGTGAGGAACAAATCCAGAATACCTGGATGTAAGGAGAACGTGGCACAACACTGTAAGTAACAAAGACACAATGCTTCTTAGTTCTTCAGCCAACTTTGATGAAACCTTCGTGAGAATGCTTATGGGTTTCCTCATACTCCACCTTTCCACTCTCGTCTTTCATTGCCTTGTTAACAAGATCTTGAAGATTTCCAAAATCTAGCAGATGGATATCTCAGCGAATCTTTGGATCCAGTCCCTTATGGAACAAAGCTTGCTTATTAGCATCAGTAGAAACTTCTTCAGGAGCGTAGCAAGCGAGACCATTGAAATTGCTCTAGTAATCGAACACAGAACCAGTGCCATGTTTCCACTTTAAAAACTCCTCCCTCTTTAGATCCATCAGATGCTCCGGAATAAGTTAAGCTCGGAAGGCTTCGGTGAACTCTTGTTACGTAATAACATGTTGGGCTGCTTGCATTGCCAAGAAATTTTCCCACTAGGAACCAGCTATGCCCTCCAGATTATAGGCAACAAAGGTCACCCAATCAGCTTGAGGACCATGACAACCTGAAGTTTGCGCTCCATGGTGTGAATCCAGTAGTTCGCATCAAGTGGCTCAGTGGAATAGCTGTAGACTGGCGGAGTGACATGTATGAAATCCTTGATACTAACTTGATTGTTTAGGCGCTGAGTATTATGCTCAATCCTTTCAAGGAGCCTCATGTTGCCAGAATAGTTGGTATCATACATATCCATGAGTTGAACCATTGATGGTGGTGGAGGAAGATTAGAAGGATCATCCTTGTTTCTGGCACCATGACCATGAGACCGAGTGCGAGCTCAAGAAGTGTCACCCATCCTGTAAGAACAGAAAGAGTTAACCAAGGGATTCAAAGGCAAAAGATACTAGATATAAAACATATCATCTCATCGAGCATGGTAGTATCAAAGCATAGTAACGTATACCCTAACCAGATCACTTACAAACCATAATAATGGAGTGCTAAGATGTTATGCATCAAGCAGAACTGAGATATCTTGGTAACTCTGAGAATAGTAATTAGTTACGGAGTACTTAGGAAAACAACCCTGAAACTACGATCCTACAATTTTGAGATAAGAGGTAAGGAAAGAAAACCTTTTCAAACTAAATAGGATAAGATAACTCCAGCATTAAAATCACACCAGAGTAGGAGTATAAAGAATCCTAGTCAGAGTTTTTGCAAATAACTTTCAACCTTTAAATAGTTTTCTCAACTTCTAGAATTAACATCGAACAATAGAAGGGTTTCCTATAGGCAGTCATCCTTTGATACCAAAACCTATAACATCCCCGAGATTACGATTAAACAAATCAAATATCAATTCTAAGATAAACTTAACTCCAAACTCGTAAGATCATAGTATATGATTTGGTAACATCACAGAACATAGGGATACAACATCATAAATTTAAACACTTAATAGAGTACAATATCATATTATTACAAATCAGAGGTCACAGACCCAACATTATACCAAACAGCGAAAGTAAATTATATTGTTCTACATAACAAACTTAGAAAAGGGCCTAAGAGGCCATAACATAAGCGACGTCCATCCCATAGTCCTCAGGTTGCTACCTAGGACCCCCAACTACTCGTCTATGTCAACGTAGGATCCACTTCCCTTGAGACTAGATCATCCGTAGAAAAAACAATAATGGTGCAAGGATGAGTACGACAATGCACTCTGCGAGAATTAGATAACCCAATATCTATATGCTCTAGCTAGAAAAGTTTTCCTGGATTTACTTTTGCGTAGAGCGATCTTTGTTTGTAAACAAGAGAGAGTAGAGGCTCACCTTTTGCATAAAGCGATCTTTTAGCAACCAACATGTTTGCAATCAACCTTACAATCAATGCGTTCACAGTCAACCTCGCATTCAACGTGTTCATAGTCTACTTTGCAGCGAACGTGTTCGTAATCAATTTCGTAGTCAATGGTTCAGATTCATAGTCAACGTCATTGCAATCAACTTTCTCGTGTTGGACAATAAAAAATAAAGGACTAAGAGAAAACAATAGTAAAATGAAAAGAAAAAAGGAAAGAAAACTTCCAAAAAGAAGGAAAAGAACAAAAAACAGGAGAGGATACTTACTTGCATCTGCAACCTCCACCACTAGCAATGTCATACTGACGAAATAAACGAGACCAATCCCAGGCCTACAACCACACCAAAGCACAGGAGGCCAGGGCCAGCTCACACTACTTCGCCTCCTAGGTGTAGAGTCATACATCGTCGACGCCGAATCTTCTGTTCGGCCAGGCGAAGATGAAAGAGAGAGATACAAATGAGACTGGTGAAAACTTACCTATGAAGCATGTTTGGCTCTCTTCCGATATCCCGTTGTTTCCCCACGTCGCCTGATCGTTTCACCTCACAGCCGGTTGCACCAGCATTGCCAGCTACAGGTGTCCTCACCATACTGACGCATATGGATGACAACGGAGATGAAGGGAAGATGGATGAGCGTGTTGGAGGAGAACCTAGGTAATGCAATGCGTACGCTAACCGAGAGACTGTTTTATAATGACAACCTTGCGTTAGTGGAACCACTGCATGATTGCTGAGAGATAACACTGACAACTGACCTAGCACACACAGAAACCACGTACGGCTAGAGTCTACGTTGTCAGCTCAGCTACGAACATGAATGTTCTCATCTTTCAGAATGCCTGTAGACGAGAAGTGGTGCTGCTAGATAGATCGTAGACGTACACGAGCAGCCGTGTATGTCCACTGTATAGGATGCCAGCTTGACAATGAACAGGACCCACGTTTGCTAGAAATAGCGACCGACATGGGCAGCCAGGTACGTCTAAAGTCTAGTCTACTAGCTCAACAATAAACAGGACGCTCGGTCGCGAGAAACCGTGACTGACATGGGCTTATGGCGCCACATTGTCTCTGGACGACTCCATGTCCACGAGAAAACAAGGATGACACGGGCTTACGACACCATGTCGGCCTTGGGCGGGCTCCACGTCAGTGAAGAACCGCGTTCGGTAGGGGCTAACGACGCCATGTCATTTTTGGTGGGCCCCACGTCCTAGAGAAACTGCGGTAGGCATGAGATTATGGCGCCATGTCGACACCGAGGGGGACCCATGGCCGCGAGAGACCATGGCCAGCATCGGCTCACGATGCAACGTCGGCTCACTCCGGGCCTTGCCTCCCGGCGAGTGTGGAGGCATGTCACGCCTGGGATGCCTCTCACAGAGCGTGGAAAAATCCGCAGACGCTGACGATGGGCCCATGTCACGCACGAGTTCCAACATCCTGCGACGTAGGATAGAAAAGGTGCACCACACCCATCCGTGGTCTAGAATCTTTTGGCCTGACCCACAACGGGGCCTGCCTCCCGGAAGAGAAGGGATCCGTTGCGATAGTGCCGCATGCCCTTTTTAGCATCCATCCCATGGTCGAAAAGAATAGGGATGACATGGATAGCAGTTTGAGCCAAAACAATCTAGCTCTATTATTTACTCTTGATTATTATGAGTGAGTAGTCCCACGGACTGCGGGTTTAGGTGATCCTCGTAGCGATTATGTGTATCTAATTACATGATAATATTGTGTAGTGATTTAATAGGAGTTTTTTATTCTATATCTTTGTCTCTATCTCGATCTGAGGACTTGTACGTACCAAGACCCCGTGGATTGATCAAGGTGTGAGGTGATATGATTGGAGAATGGTGTCTTACGCATAAAACCCTAGTGAAAACGGGAAAGTATAGTATTCTCTTAGTGATCAATTTGGGATCTACAACAACATCACTAATCTTAAAGTTTTGGTTTGCATTATGTAATAATCATTGTAACCCATAGTTTCGTGGTATAACGGTTGGACCAAGAGACTATTATTGCTTCTGGTTTTAGCGGCTCTAGTAGCTAAGGATGTGCTGCCCACAACTCTTATCACTATTAGATCATTTTACATATGAATGTGCTTAACTTTATCTTTATTCGATGTGAATGCATAGTTGTAGGTGAATCTTCAACCCTGACCTATCTCCATCATTGAAAATAATCCAAGATACAAACTAAACTAGAAAGGTCTGATAAAAAAAAAATCTTCTAGCAAGTCATGTAGACACTCCTCAATTCCATATTGCAAGTGCTTCCCAAGGTTGATAAATCTAGGTCTCTTCTAGGAAAAACTTACTATACTGTATCTGTAATGAGGATCAAAGGTATCAACAAACCTTAAAACAAGCTTCTCCATCATTCTAGAATTTTCTCCATCATTTCTCTATAGCATGTTAGTACAAAATTTTCGAGTATTATGTAGCTAATAAAGGTTGATTTCTACATGATATAATGTACAGATAACAAAATATGCACAAGATACGTTATGGATGTGGCTCAAAATTATAATTATTTTTTTGAGCTTTACCTATTATAATTTTATATAGTGATGATATGTCATATACTTATTGAGACTTATTACTAGTTAACTATAGTAGTACTCCACTAGTGAAGTGTACCCTGTACCTCGTGTCAGGAACCCATCATAACTTTACCCTAACATCGCACCGCCTTCAACTCCTCTTCGCTGCTCTCGCAATGCCTCCCATTTATTTTCGCTCCTCTTTTCCTCTCCATTTCTTCTTATCTTCTAGGAATTTAGGGTTAATTTTCTGGTACTACTACTCACTTCATGGAGTTTCAAAAATCTAGACATGTTTCTATACTCCCTCCAATCCAAATTACTCCTACTTGTGTCTAGACAAGAAAGAAATGTATTGTACTATTAGAAGATAAACGAGGCTACCATACCGAGAAACCAAAGAGTCGGAAATGACAAGCAGGTAGAATAAAATACAGGTTGGTGTATGAATACAAGCATGAAGTCCTCGATCTCTCCTCTGTAGCACTTTACACTCTACACTAGCTCTAAGCTTCTCTATCTCTCTCTACGAGTAAATCTTATTGACTCATGTGGGTAGAATTTATTTGTCTGGTACAGTATAGCGTGACACTGCTTTACTCACTTGTCAACTTTCTGCATCCTTTTTTTGAACGAGCAGTGTGAACTGGCCTACATTAAAATCTTTTGTTGTACACAAAGCAGAGGCAGAGGCACCAAAATCCACATACGTAATAAAGTGCACAACCTCAGTCATCGCCCCCGCGGTGATACCCACTGAAGTACTCCACATTTATTATGTAGGAGCGTGGCTCTAAGATGGATCAGGGAACCCATATTCAATTCCCTTCAATGCTGCATAAATAATTTCTTTACTATTTATTCCATACAGGATTTTTTTATGCTATGTTCAAGGGTTGCATCAGTGAAAGAAGCGAAACTTTTGTTAGCAATCCGACCATAATCTTATTGAAGATGGATGCCAGTAGGTCACAGTGTCTACTACCCCTTCTTCAAGGTTGCTCCTTTTTAATTTATTCGTCGGTTCAATTGTGCTAACTCGTTTCATACTTAACCTAAATCCTGGCCGACCTCCCACTGGGACGATTCTCGACAACCTTTTTTTAAGAAAAAACACCCTGCCAAAACTGGATTTGCAACACGGATTCGACACTCGCTAGGTGATAAATTCTGGACTACGAGAACTACATCGGCGAGTCGAGCTTTCCGAGAACCACTTCGTCGTGTAAGGTGATAAATTCTGGACTACGAGAACTACATCGGCGAGTCGAGCTTTCCGAGAACCACTTCATCGTGTAAGGCCGCATGCGTCGGAGGATTCCACCAAGAGCTAGCCGGCGATGGATGAAGTTGAGCTAGTGCTGATCATTGTTGAGTGCTCCCACGACGACTATCTCACCTTGGTGGTCTACAAAAAGCGCGACGACCACAAGACCGTGTGCCCATACGTCCTATGCAGCTGCACGAAGGTCGGCTGCAAGTTTGCCTCCTCGTTGGTTGCGCTCATTTTCCACCTCCATTGCATCCACCGGGTCCAAGTTTATAGTATCTCGTACGGTAAGCCCATGGAGTGTACAGTAACAATGTTGTTACCATCATTTTCTCCATGTGTGGTCATCGTATACGGTGATGACGCTAGCATGTTTAGCCTCATCATCGGCGCACTCGACCAGGCCACCGTCGTTTCCTTAATGTACCTCAGGTCGGACGCATGCTCGTGGCCCCGGTACATGGTGTAAGTTGTGTGCGACAGGCCTGCTAGAGCTAACACACTTCTGGATGGACACTCTTAATAGGTTAATCGAGTTGATGAGCTACGCTTTGCTGGACAATGTCACCCTCGAAGATATCATGTCCTCACGTTGCCACCATGATACATTACCGCGGCTGTGGGACAGTTCGAGATGATAAAGGTGTTGTCTTTCTGCGTTTGTATCATTAGGAAGAATTGATCTCAATCGTCCGCTAATGATCCCAATGAGATTGTAATGATGTATTACTAATCCTATATAACTAAGTAGTTCACCCCCACTAACCCATTTCTCTCAACATGCAGTCTATCCACCTCACCAACTTGCCGCATAAGCAATTTTCGCCAGCTGGCTCTATGTATTTTTTCCAGCGCATGCAGACTATCACGTCATTAATATTTCCTCTTATTTTTAAACATAAAATCTTGGAGTCCAATATCCGTTCACTCTTCCTCTGTTTCTGGTGAGTAGTAATTAAACTTGATGAGGGTCACCGCTTCATATCTCCCGACTACTCCTCTTCTAGGCTGAGGTTACCTACGCCCAAAATTTACTCCTGCAGCGGAAATAGACAGACTCATGTCTCTTTAATCCCATAATTTACTCCCTTTCCCATTTTGCACCTTATGCTACTCTTCTTTATATCGCTGCTGACTCATCTCATCTCACCAAAAGAAAGTTCTGGCCGCCACGGATTTTCAGCTAACGTTTGGAATGAGAGGAGGCCACTCTTTTGCTTGACTTTCCTTCCTATCCATCCTTCGCCATGATCAACATGTATAGAAGCTCCGCTGGAGGTCCGTCGCCTTTGGGGACAACAGGAAGCAATGATGCCATGGCCTTCTCTGGATTCTTAGTTACCCCACTCCTTTAACAATTGTACAGTATGATCCAATATCGCTGAGCTCTTTCTGGATTGTATTTTCTCGGGACTACGGAATCTTGACAGGTGACCACATTCTACCTTTTCTCATCTTAGGATAGTGTTATTTAATTCTTGGTTCTGTGTGTCACAAAGATGTTTCACAAGGTATGGATTTTTTTTACTTGTAGGAGTAGATGTTACTTGGAGTATCTGAACTGCTAGCGATTGTTTAACCCATCTCCACTGAAGTGTTTTCAAATTTCTTTATACAATACTCCGATATATACTTGAAGCTGTCACTAGAGGGCAAATGTTTGTTCCACATTAGGCCGATGCTTCCAAGCCTGTCTAAATTTGTACTCCGTTCGGATTTAAAAAAAATGATATCTCGCTGCAATAATGGATCTATAGACAGCGAAAGGATATAAATAGCTACATATTTCAGGAACTTTCTCACATAGTGCAGCGATGCAACTATTCTGTACAACATTTTCTTAACAGGATCTATGCAACTTTTCATTATAGTTTTTCCATTCAACTCTGGCCAAAAAGAAACGCCCTGATTTGTATATATTCCAGTGACCAAATTCCACGCTGATTTTTTTCTATGCATAATCTGTAAGAATTTCGAATATCAGAACAATATCATTGTAACCTTTTTTGAGTCCCCCGTTCACTTTGTGAAAGTTTAGTCGAGTTATTTAAATTTACTTCTCTCTGAGAAAATCTTCAGATCAGTGAGTCGTGGTGTTTGCATAACCATTTTTCAATGTATCAATGTTAAGCATCAGCGAATGGTGGTTTATTGGTTCGTTGTTCAATCTACCAATGTACCAATGTTAAGCATAAGTCATGCAACGATGAATTTTTTTCACTTAATTCAGTGACTCACTTGCTTTGATGTACATATATCTTTAAAATATTTTAAAGCAATGTGTCCTCGGTCATCCATCTATGTCACCGGCATAGATATATTGCATATGTCTTCATCGCGTAGTACAAAAAGTATGACCTACTTCAATGGACTTTTGACTAATTAATGTCAGCCATTTTTGGTCGATGTGATGTGCCTCTAATCGTGCATGTGGTGGCAGAAAGTATTATACCTGTGTGTATATCCTTTATGTGCTACTGTGTGTCTGAAAAAAAGAGCATGCCCTCCAAAGTCTGAGCATTATTTGGCATTTCACATATTTTTGTTACTATATGGTCAACTGTGTTTTCCTCTGTTACTGACACTGCAGTGAAGTGGAATGGTGAATTAATTTTTTATTGTGGCCCATACATGTAATGATCCACCGTTTTTTCAATCGTTTCATTCTTTAGGAGACTGCCAACATTAATCAGTAGATCTTTTCTTGCTTATCTAGAAAGAATTAGATTCAAGAACCTGCGAGCTCGATGCTTTGAATTTACTTATTTTTTTTGTTAATGTGGTATCCATTCAATATATAAGTTCCAAGTGCTCGATGTGGTTAGCGACAGAACATGTGATTGTCTTTTTTGGATTCTCAAAGATTTATCAACATGTTCCCGCAATAACGTGACGGGGTATCATCTAGTTAATTTAGTTATAGAGTACCAGTGGTTTACTAGTCACTATAATAGTAGTCGCAGGCAGGCCACTTTTGACACTAGGAAGGGTGTATTTTGGATGTAAAATGAGTTTACTGATAATGTTTATATATATGATATTAAGAGTGTTCTGAAATTGTTCAACTGCTATACCACGTGCCAAAGACTAGGGCATGGACCATGCATAATCACACGACCATGCACGGAGGCGGACACGCAATATTGTGGAGTAGAGTCACGGTCGTCCGCCGCTGCCGCTCGCCGGATGCCTTAATGATATTGCCTCACGTCGCTCGCGAGTTAGGGAATAATTTCCTTGAGCCGTGTTTGCGAGATAAAGCAACAGAGGGGGTTCCTACAAATTACCTACCTTAATTTTTTGCTAGCGTGGGCCCTATTGCTTACGTGGCACCGGTCAGAGCTGGTCCAACGAGGTTAGGAACTTCACTGACATGCTTTAGAAAGTTCTAGGAGTCAAATGTGCACTTCCATACTTTTGGGACCCAATTGACACCCCTCGAATACTTTTAGGACCTATGGTGCATTTTACTCTTTCACAATCCCCCACTCGCCCACCTTAATACAACTACTAGTACTACACACCACCACTGCCGCCATGCCGCTTTCGCTTGCTCTCCACCAGTACCTAGTGTGATATCCTTTCTTCATCTTGCCCCACCAGCTCCTGCCATCGATCATCCTTCTCTCCCAAATAGCCCGACCAAAAAACTCACCATCCTCTGCCACTTCCATGGCGGGATCAAGCAACGTCAGTGATGACCTCGAACATTTCTAGAAGGTGTTCAACGAAGGTCCCCTTGAAGTACTCATCATCAAGTGCGACGCCACCACTGCCGTGAGCCTCATCGGTTCATCTAAACATATTCTTTAGTCAGCAAAACATAGTGCCACTCTGTGTGCTTCTCATCCATTTGGCCTCTCATGTGTTCTTCATTCTCACCCCACAATGAGAGACTGGGATGACTTGGAAGTGAGGGGAAGCATGTACAAGCTAATGCCACTTGATAGGTTCTCTTCCGATGTTGTGATGCTGAATGATTTAGATGAGCTGCGGGCAGGTGCCAATGGAGAATTGATCGTCACTGTTGGCCTCGATTTCAAGTGAGACCTTGTCAACATGTACACTCATTGTAAGATTGCTATTCCACAAGTAATGTGTAAGCGGCTGCTACTACTGCGCTTACATTTTTGGCCGATGATGATGAAGCTCGCTCCGTGAAAATGGAGAAGCTAGATATTTGCCCAGTTCCCACTACTGCTGGGGGATATGAGGATTTCTCTATTGTAGCGATGTTTGATGAAGGTTGCTGTACATACCAGGAATAATGGTTATGGATGGTCAGTTATTCAGAACAATTTACCCACCTACTTGACATACTACGATGTTGTTATCCATGATGACCTTGTGTTTGCTGTAACCATGAATGAAACTGTTTATGCACGTAATGTTCAGATTTTTGGTAAAATTTCCTCCCTGTATAGTGTATTAGCTTTATTATTCCTGCATTGATGTAAGCAAATTTACTAAACTGTCTTAGGGCATCATTGGTTTCAATTATGTACATAGTTTGTAGGAATTTTAGGTTGGAGTTCTATAGGATTGCTTGGTATACTAGTATGTTACATAGAAAATTTGACATCTATTTATGTTAAACTTCCTATAAAACAGAATCATTTGGCTTTTGTTTGATGGATTCAAATTTTCAAACAAACCAAAATGACGTAGGCTTCACATAGAAATTCACATGTTTAGGAGTTTTTTATGATCTACACTCTACTACTAATTAGGTAGACTTTGCATGCAAGTCTAGGCTCATTCTTTCTTACTTCTATTCCTTCTGTTCATGAAAATAAGTCTTATTAATTATGTAAAATGTTAAACCATCTAAATTTGACCAAGATTCTAGAAAATAGTATCAATCTCTACAATGTCAATTGACTGTCTTTGACTTCCTCTTCTATCCATTACTGTGTTAAATTTATAATACCCGCAGAGCTCCTGCATAGTTAAAAAACAATATTTCTAGATATGTCGCGTAATGTATTTTCATCATGTCACTTTATATTTTCTATCCATTTGAAGGTCCTTTGCACATCGAGTCTCCACCCCATGTGATTGACTATGTGTCACACAGAAGGTTTTTAAGCTATCAGAACTACCACAACCTCAATCCTCGTATGTGGTGGTTAGCAAAATGCCCCGATGGTTCTAGACTTCTTATAGTATTTACTGCTGGCATTAATGATGCTCGTGATGGGCCGTCTTGCTGCTAATGATAGTGTTGTTCACTACAACCGCACTCTTCACACCTATGCTCCTAGGTTGTGGTGCATGGTGTTCCCATTGGACACTTGTCAGTTATTTCAAGTTAACATATGGAGAAATATTAATGACCTTGGATTATGTTCTCTTTTCCTTAGGGTAAACTATCCAATTAACATTGTAGTAGGCGATGCAAATATTCCCCCAGGACATATGACAAGAAAAAATTGTGTCTGCACTATGTGTCAAGGAATTGGCCTTTAATATACGTCCTGAAATTTGTCGCTTCAGTTTGAATGGCGACACACCTGTTGGTTTCACAATCTAGAAATCCTAGGTGGCATGGTTTGGAGACTCCAATTTGATTCATCAGAAGATTGGCCAACACTATGGATTGGAATGAGCTGGTTTAAAAGGATATTTTTAAGAGTATAGATCTTTCAAACTCTTTCTTATGGCTAGTTTAGCTGATGTACTACCCAACATTTATCTTTGCACCCAACGAGGCTACTTGTAATGTGACCAAACACCTTTTGGCTGGTTCTTGTACTCTGGAGTATTTTGTAGCAAGTTGTTTGTACTATATACTATTTTACATCAAGGGAAAGAGATGGTCTTGCTTTTCCTTTGAAACATGGCCTTGTACTGGTAGTATGGAATACTCCTTATCTATTAGACCTTTGGTAGGAGATAGTCTTGCATATGAGGGTCACAAAGGCATTGATGTGAGAAGGAGGTATGCAAACACAAGCAGAGTTTATGGTTAGTTTTGTTTATTCTGTTGATCGAGGCTATTCGAAGAAAAGGGAAACCATGATCGTGCGTCATTGCCTTTTAGAACTAAAACAAGAACTAGTTTTGTCTGTAGTTCTATTGAATTTCATTGTTTATATTGACGATATTGGGGATATACTTTCCGGGTATACCTATGGTGACTCGCTGACTAGGGTGGCCCACTTATGGGTTAGAGCTATGTTCCACGGGTGGCCCAATCTGGGAGAGAAGATGGAAGCCGATCTGGCTATAGGAAGGCCCAGAAGACTTACTGACTTAGGCCTGTAGATTAGACTTGTAGTCCAAGTTGTACCGTTACACCGACTGTATCATAGCCGGATAGGACTCTCCTTTAAACCCTAGGACAGATGACTATATAAGCCGCCATAGGGACCAGCCTTTAGGGCACAACCACAACAATCAATCTCAACTCGCAAAGGAGAAACCAACCATTGTAATTCTTTGTTACTTCCGGCTCTACCGATATACTGGATTGCTAGGAGGAGTAGGATCCGTCCACCATAGTCGGATCTGAAACAGGGTAAGATTGTGTGCTAACCATCATAGATCACTGTACGTCTCACACCCCCACCTTTTCCCACGCCTCGAGGACCCCCTCATGTCATACTTCTCTGCAATCCAACGATAGTTGGCACCCACCATGGGGCAAGTGACCTTTGGATTTATGTTCTAGGCGGAATCTGCGTGTGTGGGAATCAGTGAAACAATCGCCATAGGTCATGTCCTCTACTCCAATGACGTCCTCCTCGACAAGATCAAGATTCCGGCTTGGAAGGCCGTGTCGAGTTATACCATCATGCCAATCGGCGAGATCTACATCTACATTAGCTTCTTTGATCCTTCCCAACCCACCCCAGCGGTGATGAAAGAGGTGAAAGAAACTTCTAGATCCACTTTGTCTGTGGAGGTGGCAGAGTTCCAGATCTCAGAAAACCCTGATCCCACCCAAGCTTCGCCTGAGGCGGAGATCGTGGAGAAAAGAAGGTTAAATCTGAAGACGATATCCCTCTAGAGGTTGAATCTCAGGAAGACCAAGGCTACAATAGCTCCGGATCCGGTTCTATCGAGGCAGGAGCAGATAAATTGCTTTTGA
The DNA here is from genome assembly GCA_910589775.1 of Avena eriantha. Taxonomy (NCBI): domain Eukaryota; kingdom Viridiplantae; phylum Streptophyta; class Magnoliopsida; order Poales; family Poaceae; genus Avena; species Avena eriantha. Next base: position 424,226,737 of record OU342743.1, read on the forward strand.
GGCACATAGTTAGGTGGATGATGCTGCATCCCAATGTTAATCTGGATGCCTTCATCGAGACCATCAAAAGTTTTGAGGAAGCCGATGCCGAATGCCTCATCCACCTCATAGCACATGGATCTCACTATGAAATATGAATAACCACGCTGGTCGTAATAGATCGACTTGAATGTGTCTTCTTGCTCCAGCATTCAATTTCCGCCCCCGGGGCATTGCTCTGTTGCGTTTGTCCTGTCTTCTAGGAACCTTTGTAGGATGGGGAGTGTGACAACATAGATGCTTCCCTTTACTCTAGGATTGGCTCAAGCAACCTATCTGACTTAATAATAATAATGAAGGGGAGGGTTTGGAAAGTGGAAGCTTGTCTTCTTCAATGAATAAGAAGCTCAACGAAGAGCTTCCCATGCCTTTAGGCTTATGGAAAAAGGTGAATCCAAGGTCTCTTTAATATGATATAATATCGGGTACTAATTCACATTTCTATCGCTACCCCGTGGTATTGGACCTTGTAATGATAAGGATTTTTATAATGGATAGTTTGTTTTATCCTTTAAGTAAGAGCACTCGAGTCTGGAAGTTCAAAAAGGATGAGGCCCCTATTGTGTCCATAAAGAGGGCATGGTCCTCTTGACACAAGTTTCGCATATCTAGTTTTCTATGGCTGAGCCGACAACAGGGTTGGGTACGATGATGGGGTGAGAAAGCGAAAAGACCTTTGGGTGGTGGTTTTGATGACAGCGAAGAAAGCATGCCAAAAAGACGTATGTGGAACCAATGATACAAAAAATAATCAAATATGAGGAGGTTACTCTTTATTCCCTAGATAGGGAATGGAATGGGCCAAGTTGATCTGTTGTTGGCTCTGAAAGTGCATTGCCTAGTTTGAAAGAAGTTGAATCTGGGCTTTAGATTCAACCTCAACTATGTTAGAACCTCGGATCATTGTCAATGAACATTATGAAACTTCACAAGAGTTAAGGAAACTTTACAACGTTACAAAAGAACTTCAGGACATTATCTCTATTCTTGTGTTAGTGGAAGGAACTATTTCTAATTGTTGACTTGAGTGACAGGCCTTTAAACTCTTAGTGTGTTAATTCTCTATTGATAAAATGAAACCCCTATTCACTCCTTTGGCTCTCCCACAACCCTGTCCTCACGTCCGTCTCTGTTGAGGCTAGAGCCGACAACGACTCGGTGCTAGACTCCATCAGAACAAACACCGACACACTAGCTTCCCCAAGGGAGTCTATGACGTCGGTAGATCCCAGGCATACGAAGAAGAATTATGAGAAGAAATCAACTCCAAACCTGCACATGAAGGAGAAGGGTTACACCCGAGTATGTACGATAGTATGATGAGGGTTACAACGAAGAACATCCTGACTCGCAAGATGACATGGATCTCGGACCCATGGTCCCGGTGTCCGAAAGTACTGATCGGAGCCTCTCCCTAGAAAATGGACACAAAGCCATCTTTGCCACTGGTACCTAGAGGGTCAGCAAGGCAAGGAAGAAGAAGAAAAACAAGACGCTGAAACAAGACCTTCCAATGGAAGAAGTTGACGAGAGTATCCATACGGAGGAATCAGATGGCGCTCTGATCCCCCATGAACCAAAAAAATCTCTAGTGGATGGTCACGTGGTTACCGCCAGTGCTCGTGAAATATATGAAGAAGCATTAACAATGTTGATCCCAACTGCCTCGAAGATTATGCCAGAGGAATTGGAGCAAAAGGACAAAGCCCTAGAAGCACATCATTTACGGCTCCTTGATGAAGCAATTCATCTTGTTGAGGAGAAGCAACGCCTTAATGCAAACATTGCAAATATGGAACAATTTAACTCCCTATAGCCTCATAAGAACCAGAACGGCCCTGTGCTGACCAGTAAATATCCAGATGTCCACAAGACCTTCTTCATGGGGATAACATATGACATTGTCATAGGACAACCTCGACTCGATAGTAAGGGAAACCAGATCTACAACACATCGATGGAAAACACAGCTGCAGCTCGAGAGATCCTTTTGAATAATCCAAGCCTAGAACAGGTTCGGGAGTGCGTAACACAAGGGCCTAGAGCAACAGAAAGCCGCCACGTCCTTTAGCAGGAAGATGGTTTCAAAATCCAACCAGTGCCTCACTAATGTGGAAAGGCAACATGAATCAAGGCCCCATCGAGAATCGGATCGACAACACCGTTCCGACCATCGGGATAATACTCACTAAAGAACTAGCTCTTCAAGCCAGCGACATAAAATCATGCAAGATTGGAGGAACATTGTTACGATTGCGTCACGTGACGCTATAGTAGCGTGGCTCCCCGACACCCACCTGTTCGTAACCTAACAGCCACAGAGATGAAGCATGGTGCTGGGAATAGGACTAGAAACAAATGAGAGCTCCCAAGCAGACAAGCCGTCCGGATGAACCTCTTCGCAATCATGACAACACCAGACAAAGAAACGATGAAAACTATGTTGGCCTAAGCCAGCATGGTGGATGTCGTCATGAAGACCCACCTTAGAGACGACATCATGATGCTCTGAGAAAAGGCAGGCGTTCATCTAGAAAAAATCCACTAGAACCTTTGTCCCCACTAGGAAGTGATCATAAAGGCTCCCATGGGAGCCAGGGAGGGCGCCAGGGTGGAGGAGGTGGTAGGAGAAGTAGAGATTTGACTCCACATCCCCGCAGGCACGATGAACATCTGAGACAGTGTTTGTTGTCACCAAGCGATACCAGGAACCAGATTAACTCAAACATAGAGGCACGGCGCTACGAGTAGAACAACATATACGTGGGTCTGAAGTGCTTTGGGCCATGGATCCGTAAGACAGAATTTCCGGAGGGCTTCACTATTTCGAGGCACATTCAACCCTACGACAGCGTGGCTCGGCCATATACTTAGCTGTAGGATTTTTTCCAAGCTTGCTACATTGCCAAAGGAGGAAACAACTTGGTCGTAGTCCGGTATCTTCCATTGATGTTGCGGAAGGCGACTTTATCATGTCTAAATGAACTTCCAGAAAACACCATCCACAACTAGTATGATATGCAATTTGTGTTATTTTGGAATTTTGAGGGTGCTTATAGGAGGCCCTGCATAGTTGGAAACTTGTAGCGTTGCGTCCAGCAACCCGGAGAAACCCGTCGGGACTATCTCAGACGATGGATCGACACAAAGAACTCATGTGAGGGAGTAACCAACCAAACCGCGATTGAAGCTTTCATCTTAGGGATCCCAGTAGATTGTTGCACCACCATCTGAAGCGCGACAAGGTTACCGATTCAGGCAAGATGATTGAGATAGTAAGAAAATACACTAATACCAATGATGATTCACAAGGCCTGTTGAATCGCCTGGCTGTGCCAAACTCGTCAAAGTAACAGAAGTAGCAACAGTCTAAGGAGCGCAAGAACACCTCTTAGCACAAACCCAACCTGAAAAATTCAGATGTTAACGCAACTTTCTAGTCCGGAGGTCGCGGAGTGCGCGGAGGTGGCCGACGACAAGGTTGTGGAGCTTCCCGGTTCTAGGGCAGAGGCAATTAGCAGCCTGGTAAGATCTACTCATGGGCTGAAATTGTCAATAACCCATGTGTAAATCACCTAGACACGAACGGTGGCTCGTCCCACACAAATTCTGAATGTCGTTTCAACGATGACATCAAGAAATACGAAACTCCTGGCTATAGGCCCAAGCAATGGGAAGGAAAGAAAAACTCTGACAAGGAAAAGGAGACCAAGGAAGATTCTGACATGGAAGAGGCAGATACTACTAACCATAAGTCGGATGGTAAGAAAACTTACCCAACCAAGAGAGACACTTATGTCTGCTTCCTCGGGTCTCATCCTACTAATGTCAAGAAAGCAGTTGTACATGAGCTCAACGCAACTGTTCTGGCTATCCCCCAATATCTGGATTGGTCAGAAGTAAAAATCACCTTTAACCAAAGCGATCATCCGCCTAAACCTCACAGGCGAGGAAAGTATGCTCTACTCATCAATGGACTTATTGACGACTATGAGTTCTCCAAAACACTCATGGACAGTGGTAGCAACATCAACATCCTCTACATCGAAACGCTACACCGCATGAAGATATTGGAAACCCAACTAAACTATAGTAGTGTGGTTTTACAGGACATAGTCCTGGGGAGACATGCGAACTCGCTAGGCAAGATTACTCTCGATGTCACTTTCGGAACCCAGGAAAACTACCAGGCCGAACTACTATCTTTTGAGGTGGTACCGTTCAAGAACACATACCACGCCATCTTTGGGAGTCCGGCCTACTGTCAATTCATGGCTCGTCCATGTTACATCTATAACATGATGAAGCTTCTAGGTCCCCGTGACGTCATCACAATTCGGGCAAACCCGAAGAAAGAGCGAGAGTGCAAAGACAGAGTTGCCGCCTTTGCTGAAGTCGTGTTACACGCCGAGGAGTACCATGAGATCAAGAAAAACACCGACATGTCTGAGATGCCAGCTATGAAGAAGGAGGTGCTAAAGCTGACTCCAGAGTTCAAGGCATTGGAAGAGATAAAGACGACACCATTGAAGGATGATGATCCCTCCAAGGTGATGCAGATAGGTGTAGGCTTAGATCACGCATAGGAAAGCGCACTCGTCGAGTTTGTCAAAGCTAATAAAGATATCTTCGCATGGCAACCTTCTGACATGATGGGAGTACCTAGGGAACTTGCTGAGCACTCTCTTAAAGTTTACCCTAACGCTAGACGTGTCAAATAGTCCTTATGATGTTTTGGCGGTCAAAAGCGCAAAGCTATAACCAAAGAATTAGCCCGACTAGAACTAGTCGGATTTATTGAAGAAGTATTCCACACTGAGTGGGCGGCTAACCCTATAATGGTTCCTAAAAACGGCACTATTGATTTAAGGATGTGCATTTATTACATTGCCTTGAACAAGGCTTGCCTCAAAGATCTCTTTGCTTTTCCTAGAATCGACCAAATTATCGACACAACGGTAGGCTCGGAACACCTCTGCTTTCTCGGTGCATATTACGGCTATCACCAAATACATATGAAGGAGTCGTATAAATAGAAGAATTCATTCATCACACTGTTTGGAATCTTGTGCTACATCACGATGCCATTCGGCCTCAGATACGCAGGAGCCACATACCAGCGCACCTTGTAGCATTGCCTCCACGATCAAATCAGACGTAATGTACATGCATATGTGGACAACATATCACTAATGACCAAAAATAAGGAAACATTAATTTCTGACTTGGAGGGGACATTCGCTAATCTACGAAAATACAACATAATGCTTAACCCGAAAAGGTGTTTCTTAGGCATCCCAGCTAGAAAATTATTAAGTTTCATTGTGTCTCAAAGAGGCATAGAAGTGAACCTTGAAAATCTAAAGGCTATACTCAACATTTTGAGGCCCACTCGCCTGAAGGACATACAATGGCTCAGTAGTTGCATAACAGAAGTGAGTCAGTTTGTCAGCCAGCTCGGTGAAATAGCCACAACATTATATAAGCTCTTGAAGAAAAATGACAAGTTCGTATAGACCGAAGAAGTTGAAGCTGTCCTCCAAGGACTGAAATCAATACTCTCATCTGCCCCTATTCTTGCAGCACTCGAACCTCAGGAACCCATGTTGTTGTACATTGTCACGACAAACAGATTCGTCAGCATAGTCACGGTGGTGGAGCGAAAAGAGGAAAATCAGGAGCACTTAGTGCAGCGTCCGACTTACTATCTCAGCGAGGTCCTGACAGAGTTGAAACAAAGATATCCACATTATCAAAAGTTGGCCTATGGCGTATTTTTTGCCGCCAGAAAAGCTATGAAACTATTTTCAAGAGCACAAAATTACAGTGGTGAGCACAACTACCATGAGATATATAATCAACAACAGTGACGCCATGGGATGTGTTGCTAAGTGGTAAATCGAGCTAGCAGTGTTCGACATTAAGTATAAGCCACAAATAGCAATCAAATCCCAGATACTTGCCAACTTTGTTGCTGATTTGACAAAGACAGCGGAAAAACACTAGCACCCTAGAGTCAGAATACTGGACCCTCCACTTTGATGGGTCGAAAACGCTCGAGGGCTAAGGGGCTAGCGTGGTGCTTAAATCACCCTAAGGAGATAAGTTGTTCCATGTGTCACAACAACCAATAATTTTGCTGAATATGAAGCACTATTACATGGACTTTGGATCACTAAAGACAACGATGTTCTCTAAATCATGTGATACGAAGACTTTCAATAGAGCAGAAAACAAGGAAGCATATGCGCCATCAAGATTAGGCTCTGTACAGAAGCAGGTCCAGGATGGTGCTTTTCTAGAGCACCTCAAACTTCCCTCCATCCCAGGAGTTGGCAAGGAGTACCCAACCAAATCCAACTCACCACTCATAGCATTTCTGGTTGTTATTCCCAGTTGGACAAAACCCTACCTTAATTTCTTGGTGGATGGAGAATTACCCAAAGATGAGGTTCTGAGCCGGCAGATCGTCGAGCGAGAAAAATCATATATGATAATCAATGGCGAGATCTATAAGCAGAATGTGTCTGGGTCTCTCAGTGTTGTGTTTCTTCAAAAGAAGAAGTGGAAATCCTAAGGGAAATCCACGAAGGCGGATGCGGCCATCACACTGCAGCCAGATCCTTAGTGGGAAAAGTTTTTTGGCACTGATTTTTCTAGCTTATAGCTAAGGTGGATGCCGACAAAATGGTCAAGAGGTGCAAAGGCTGCCAAAAATACACCAAACAAGCCCATTTTCTAGCTGATCAGCTACTTACAATTTCGATTACATGGCCCTTTGCAGTCTGTTGTCTTGACATGGTAGGACTGTTTAAATAGGGCACCAAGTGGATTTATCCACATACTTGTGATGGTGGATAAGTTTACCAAATGGATTAAGGCTAAACCCGTAACAAGTTGTGATCGAGCCATAGCCAGAAAACTGGTGAAGGATGTCGTCATTCGATCCGTCTATCCACATAGAATTATCACAGACAGCGAGAGCAATTTCTCAATGGGAGAACTCGTGGAATTTTGCGAAGAGCGGGGGATCCAGCTCGATATTGCATCAGTCACACACCAAAGGGCCAATGGACAAGTCTAATGGGATAACAATCTTATTTTATAGGGCCTCCGACCTCGACTCGAAGCACCACTTCTTTGTGATGCGGGGGCTTGAGCGGATGAATTACCGTATGTTATATGGATCTTGCAAACTACTCCAAACAGGTCAACCGAATATGCTCCTTACTTCTTGGTCTATGGTGCAAAGGCAATACTTTTGAGTGACCTAATTCATATTTCTCCCCTAGTCACTACATATGTCGAAGAGGATGCTTAACTTCCCAACAAGATGACCTCGATATACTCGAGGAAGTTCGCATCATTGCTAAACAGAGATCTATAGCCTATCAGTAGAAGTTACGCAAGTATCATAGTCAGAAAGTCAAAAATCGTTCCTTTAGAAAATGCGGTCTAGTTCTCCAACTAACGCAAACAAAGAAAGCACAAATTTTCCCCGATTTGGGAAGGACCATTCATGATTAGGAGAGTACTTCACAATAGGTCATACTATTTAACCGATATGAGACCAATCAAGGAAAGACCTGATACTCGGAAGAAAAAGAGAGCTAGCGGTAGTACAAATCCGTATGAGTTAGATCGTCCATGGAACATTGCTCAGCTATGTCCCTGCTATTCTTAAGTTTTCTTTTTTTATAATCATACGTATGTACATGTTCAAAGTGAAATAAAGTATTGGTTCCCTCGATGTTTTCTGAGATGTTTTAAAGTACCATCTTATTTCCGAAAGATCATGTCAAAACAAGAAAATAATAGAATGCTTGAAAGTACTTCATGCTCATGTTTGTTATTGTTAGATTTCCGATTATATAAAAATGCTACCTTCGGGTGTAAGCCTCATTTTATGTTTAGACTTTGGTTTTTATCAGATTCCTTTGATGCGGGCATTTTACAAGTAGTGAATTGTTGGTATAGGAAGCCGGCTCGGTTTCCGAGTGTAAACTGGCTTAGCAATTGAGCTTCGTTGCTCGGCAGTGTTTCCATGCTAAAGGTTGGTTAGCTCATGAAAGGGACGAGGAAGAAAAGCTATAAATGGTAAGTATGAAAAAAGTGCTTAAATAATTTTCAAGCACAGCAGACTCAACAAAGTGATAGAATAAATGCATAAGTTCTTACAACACAAACTAGATAAACTGTTTATATTACACCACTTGTTCAAAATAATGCATAGTTTTTTGTTCGACTCTATGCTGCATGTGGTGGAGTCTGAGATCTTGCCGATGCACTGGTGAAAGAACACAGATGCCGCCTAGAGGGGGGTGAATTGGCGGTTTAAAACTTTTATGAGATGGGCTTAACAAAGGCATAATAAAACTAGCATTTACTTTGTCAAGCACAAAACCTATATAAACTATAGTTCACCTATGTGCACGAACAACTTATAATAAGCAATACAAGCAACTATGTGATAGCTAGATATAATACTTCAAGAACGAAGTTTATCACAAAGTAAAGTGCATAAGTAAATAGCTCGGGTATAGAGACAACCGAGGAACATGGAGACGATGATTTATTATTGATTTCCTCCCATAAAGGGAGTATGTCTCGTTGGAGGGGTGGGAGGTACTAAGACCACCACACCACAAAAGGCATCACCGTATTCTCCTATGAACCTCGCCACAAGAGGCCTAGTTCACTTCTTCACTATCGGTGCACTTGTCGGTGGCAATCTGTAACCTCTCACAAAGATTGGGGCACTTCTCCACAACTCAATTGGAGGCTCCCAACAAACAATCTCTAGGAAATCTCCACAACTTAATTGGAGGCCCCTAGTAATCCACAAACCTGCAAAACAACTAAAACATCTAGGGTTCCAAGAATCGAAGAGTAAAAAGCTTCTCACCTTTCACCCAATTGAATCCTCACTGAGAACTCAAATCGGTGCACTAGATGCAATGGCAAGAACACAAGAAGTGCTCAAGTCCTTCTCTCCTAAATTCCACCAAAGCTACAAAGCTAGTGAAAGAATAAGAGAGGAAGAACACGAGGAAATCCACAAAAGAAACTCCAAGATCTAGATCCCAATATATTCTCCTCACATAGAGGAGAGATGGATTGGTGGAGTTGTAGATCTATATCCCCTTTCAAAAGCTCCAATGAGATTCAAGAAATATGGGAGGGATAGAGAGCATTTGCAAGCTTTAAGGTTAAAACAATGGAGCACAGAGAGAATGCAACCGACCAGCCTAAGGAGGAAGAAGGGGTCTATTTATACCCCTCCCCAACAAATATGACCGTTTGGGACCTCCCAGGCTGGATAATCCACCCCTCCCCCGGATATTCCGGATTCCCTGTGACAAATATGGCTAAGGCCTTTGTGGCGTCGCCCTCTGTATAGGGGGCCGGATATTTGGCCGGATAATCCGCCTCTCCGAAAACTGGCAGAAATAGCAAAATTGAAACCATCATAACTTTTGTATCCAGACTCCGATTTTGATGATCTTGGGCTCATTTCGAAGATATTAACGAGATCTACAAGAAAATGTTGGGAACCATCATATTCTAGCAAGGGAGGATAGAACCAAATGATGAAAGGTTTAACCTATCTATAAAAGACAAATCAGTAAAACCTCCAATATCGAAAACACAATAGAGAATGCATATGAAATCCGTTTTCGATGAACTTGATCTTGTCATGGAGATTGACACAAGATCTAAATCCTCTCATAGATAAGAACCAAATAACAACACAGAAAAATGATGCCAATTATGCAAAGGTTTGAGCTCTCACCGAGGGATATGATCAAGTTACTCACTCGAGAGCCCCTCTTGATAGTACGGTTATCTATCCTATATACCGGTCTCCCCAACTAACACCACGAGACTGGTGAGAAAGAAACCCTATCAAGACCATACCTTTGCATTGCACACATTCCACATGATCTTGATGATGACGATCTTCTACACCTCAAGATGGAGCACCTTTCTTGATTGCTCTAGCTTGATAAAGACTTGGAATTTGCTCCCCCATACCCCACTATCGAATAGCCTCTATTTTAGGCATATGTTCACATATACATGATCACCATAAGGATGGAAAGCTTCAAGCATATGATCTCTTCGAGATGGCTCATCTTGAACTTGCACTTCATTTCTTCTTTCTTTTCTTATGTTGGTGTTTTCAAGGCACACAAGAGATATAACTCCATCTTATTCTTCAAGATACACTTGCTATAGGCCAACTCTCACTTGACCAAACTCCAGGTCACTCTTGAAACCTTGGTCAACACTTGATCTTATTCACTTTCTTCTTCTTCAAACCTGGAAGCCAACATATGGTTCAAGCATTGCCTATCAATAGATACTACAAGTAAAACTCAACACAAACATAAGTCCATAAAGATTGTAATTAATTACTAAAACCACACATGGGGCACACATGCTCTTTCAACTGGTACCAACGTCCATGTCATCCTGATCCTTATCCAAGGCAACGATGTTAGACTAGATCTTTCCATCATTGTCATAGACTTCGGTTTCTTCAACAAGGGGGCTTGGTGGCACAACAACATCCTGAAAGAATGGCTTGGAGTAGTTGGTCATATCGTCCACGCGACAAGCATATCTAGCACAAGTGTAACACCCTCGACTCTTCCCTATGTAGATTCTAGCGATTCCCACTAAACCCGCATAGAAACGATTCAAAGATGCCCACCAAGCACTTGCGTGCGGGTGGAAAACAATGTAATACCACTACATAATAGCTTGCGATGGAACCGACAAGAACATATATATACAATAACAACTAAATGAGTCAAGAATATAGATATACATTACAAAGATCCAAAACACAGTGAAACTGATAGGACATCCAAGTACGGATAATTTGCAAATTGGACTAAGAGTCCTGAAGAATAACCAATGGCATACATAACCTGAAGGGAATATGCCCGAGAGGCAATAATAAAGTGGTTATTATCTTATTCCATGTTTATGATAAATGTTTATTTTGCATGCTATAATTGTATTGATCGAAAACGTCAATACATGTGTGTTTAATAAACAAAAAGGGTTCCTAGTTATGCCTCTCTTATAGACTAGCTTTTTGATTAACAAGATGATCAAGGTTTCGCTGATCATGGACATTGGATGTTGTTAATAACAAGGTCACAACATTTTTGAAATGATGTGATGAACATTCATCCTAAGTATAGCATTACGATCAAGTCATTATGTTTATATTGCTATAATATCATACGAAGTAATATTTATCCTTAGACCATGAGATCATGTTAATTGCTAACACCGGAAGAGTATCTTGATAACATCAAACGTCACACCATAACAGGGTGACTATAAAGATGCGTTCAGTGCTACGAAGGTGTTATGTTGAGGCTCATGGATCAAGAGTGGAATTTTTCAATCCCGATGACGGATAGATATACTCTGGGCCCTCTCGATGATATCACATTAAGATAGCTTGCAAGCAAGTGATGTGATCACTAGAATGTTATATCAAGGGAACAAGAAAAGAGTGTTGATACATTGCAAATGTATATATAATTTTTGATGTTCCATGCTTGGTTTTATCTACTTTCTTATGTTTTGTTCCAACTTTGGAGTACTTTTCATATGATTTCTTGGACTAACCTATTAACAAGATGCCACAGTGCCAGTTTCTGCTGTTTTTGGTTCCAGGAAGTCAGAAAATGAATATTCTCGGAATTGGACTGGACAAAAGCCAAAGTTGATATTTTCCTGGAAGACTCACGGAGCCAGAAGGAGAGTCGGAGAGGGGCCACAGGGTGGCCACACCATCCCATGGCGCGGGTCCACCCTGGCCGCACCACCAGGTGGTCTGGGCCCCCTGGCCGCCCGCCGACCTTGCCTCTTCGCCTATAAGTTTCCTCCCGAGGCATAAACCCTAAAGAGTCAATCAGAAATCCACAAAAAGTTCCGCTGCACCGCCGCCACCGAAGGGGAGATTCAGGGGACAGAAAGTCTCTGTTCCGGCACCCTGCCGGGACGGGGAAGTGCCCCCGGAGCCATCTCCATCGATCTCCACCACCATCTCCATCACCCTTTCTGATTCCCATGATGAATATGGAGTAGTTCTCTCTCGAGGCTAAGTGTTCTACCGGTAGCTATGTGTTCATCTCTCTCTCTATGCATGATCTTATTGAGATCATGAGCTTTGTAATGTATAGATCTATTCTGCTACTCAAGTGCTTTAATGAATATCTGCTCTCCCCATGTGTGTGAAAGTGACAGCGTGCTCACCATGGTGGCACTTAGGCTAGAGATTACAAATACTTGTTATGAGTTATATTTGGAGTTGGATGTCTTTATGAAATTGTGGTGTTTGCTGGGCTCATCTAGTACTCAAAGTGATAGTGTGGGGTTTTCTAGATGGGAAAGGCTTATTTTGAGGTGTGCTGTTATAGCCCTACCAACGATTAGAGTGTCCAACCAGAGAGTAGTTAAGAGTAGTATCATAAAGATAATATATTTATATGAGAATGTTCACTAGTGAAAGTATGATCCCTAGGCCTTGTTTCTAAGCACTGAAACACCGTTTGCTATTAGATCTATTGCATGTTTGCTTGCTTCCGTCTTTATTTCAGTTTGCCTTTAGTCTCTTCTACGCCATCAAGTTATTTTCTATCACCGTTACCACTTATAATTATCCATACCACTTTTATTTCACTATCTCTTCGCCGAACTAGTGCACCTATACACCTGACAAGTGTATTGGGTGTGTTGGGGACACAAGAGACTTATTGTATCTTAATTGCAGGGTTGCTTGAGAGGGAATACCTTTGACCACTTCCTCCCAGAGTTCGATAAACCTTGGGTGATCCACTTAAGGGAAAACTTGCTGCTGTTCTACAAACCTCTGCGCTTGGATGCCCAACAACTGTCTACAAGAATAGAAGTGCGTAGACATCAAGCTATTTTCTGGCGCCGTTGCCGGGGAGGAAAGGTAAAAGGTACTCACATCCTCCGGTGTGAGTGCTCGAAGTTATTGCCTTTAGATTCTGCAATTTTGTCTTTTTGTTTCTTGTTTTCACTAGTTAGGCTTAATGGAAAACAACAAAAAAATTAGAGAGCTTTTTAGTATTTTTCCTAATTTAGAACTCGAATTGTCTGAAAAGAAAATTAAAAAACCCATGGAACTTTCTTTGCATGCTAATAGCAATGTTATTAGTATGAATCTTTTGAACACCTTTGTTACTAATGCTATGGAAACGTCTAAGCTTGGGGAAGTTTATTCTTATGAAAATGATCTTTTTAGTTCCCCAGTTTTAAGGAAGAAAATTTGCTCTGATGATACTTTATCTCCCATATGTGGTAATTCTAATGATACTTGTGATATTTTAAATCCACATACTGAAAGCATTCCTTTTAAAATACCTATAAACATTGTTGAACGAGTTATGAATAACTGCTATTTTGGAGATGGAACTGTCCATCCTGGTGATCATTTACTCCTTATACATGAATTATGCGGGTTGTTCAAGTGTGCAGGTATTTCAATGAACCAAGTTAAGAAGAAGCTATTCTCTTTCTCACTTAGGGGCAAAGCAAGGGAGTGGTATGAGCTACTAGATGATCCTCATCATTTGGAGTGGAAGGAACTTGAATCTCTCTTTTACTCTAAATTTTATCCTCCTCATGAAATTCATAAAGATAGGAATTATATTTATAATTTTCATCCTCCTGATGGAGAAAGTATTGCCCAAGCATGGGGGAGATTGAAGTCACTAATGCTCAAATGTCCTATTCATGAGCTCCCCAGGAATATTGTTATTAATAATTTCTATGCAAGGCTTTCAGGACATTACAAGGACTATCTAGATACTTGTTTAGAGCGATCCTTCACAAGTAAGGAGGTCAAAGCTAAGTGGGATCTTCTTGAAACAATTCAAAGCAATCCCAAAGATTGGGATAACAACAAAGGTAAAAACCAGGTATAAACTATGAGTATGATTGCATTAAGTCTTTCGCTGAAACTTTAGATTTTCAAGATCTTAGTGCTAAATATGGTCTTGATCCTCAAATTCTTGTTGATTGTTATAGAACCTTTGCTTCTCATATTAATGCTCCTAAAGAAAAATGGGACATGTATCATGAGCCTTTTAAAGACACTTGCATGGAAAATGAAATTGTTATTAATGATAGCAAGAAACATGCTCAAACCTATGAAAGTGCTATTTCTTATAAGCATGTTAATTTTTGTGGTATACATAAACCTTGTGATAATAATCAAATTGAAGAAGAATATTGTATCACCCACAAGAATGAAAAAACTAGAATGTGGTATAGGGCTTTAAATGATCTTGGTAAAAAAGTTTGTGCCCTTTATCCTTTTATTTGTGAACTTTGCTTCGAAGTGGGTCATTTCAATTTTCAATGCTCAGGCCATAATAATAGCCCTTCTAATCCAATGAGTACTGCAAGTTTGTATTGTGATGACATGATCACTCCTAATCATCATGATGAACTTACATTATTTTTGGGGTGTGAAGAGTTATCAAGAAAAACCTCTTTGGTAGATATGGGTGCTTTTGATATGAATAGTGTCCTGCATGGTTGTCATCTTTATTGTGTTGATAATTGCCACACAAATACTTACATACAAAATATTATAGAAGATGAGATTTTACCAAAATATGATAGGACTAATATGTGTTTTGATCTTATTAATGAAAAGAAGGAATCCTCCAAAGTTTCTTCTATTGTCTCTAACAATGAACCAGGGTATATGGAGAAGCTTCCTTTCAAGCCTCTCCCTCCTAAAGAGAAGAAGAGAAAGAAGAAGAGGAGGAGTAAAAGGAGATTGGAAACGGTATTTTCCCCTAAGCATGTTGCTCCTATTATAGTTTTTCATGAGTCTGAACTCGATGATGTTCCTATGCCTATTACCTATAGTAGTGACCATGATTGGGAAAAGCACACTACTTTTGATATTGAAAATCTCTTCGGTACCAATTCTGAAAATTATGATAATTGTTGTACTATTAGTGCTATCCATGTTCCTTCCAATGATGATATTACAAATGAACACACTTTGGGAGATAACCATTCTATTACTTATGATGATACTATACCCCCAATATATGATGATTGCAATGATGAATATGATATTTTCAGTCCACCTACTATTGAGGAGAAAATTAATTATGATTACAATATGCCTCCTATATTTGATGATTATGGTGATGAGAATAATAATGATAGCTATTTTGTTCAATTTGCTCCCACAACAATTAATAAGAATAACTATGCTTATGTGGAGAGTAATAATGATTTTATGCATGTGGCTCATGATAAGAATGTTTTATGTGATAGTTATATTGTTAATTTTATTCATGATGCTACTGAAAGTTATTATGAGAGAGGGAAACATGGTTCTATGCATCTCAATAATATTAAGTTTCCCCTCTTTATGTTGAAAATTTTGAAGTTGCACTTGTTTTGCTTTCCTATGCTTGTTGCTTTTTGCTTTCATGACTTGTTTCTTTACAAGATTACTATGCATAGGAAGTGGGTTAGATTTAAATGTGTTTTGAATTTGCTTCTTTATTCTCTCTTTTACTTCAATTCATATTTCCTATATGAGCATCTTCTCAAACTATCAAGCCTAACTTAAAGGCATTAAAGAAAAGTACTTATTGGGAGATAACTCAAAAGTTTTAGATGAGTCTTGAAAGTTATTACCTCTATAATAAACTCTCCTTATCCTTTTTATTTGCTTTTTGTGCCAAGAGTAACCTCTAATGAGAGAGAAGTAATGATTGGGAAAGTTGCTGTCCCGAAACAGATTTCTGTGCTTCACCATAAAAAATCGTGTACAATCTCTGTACGTCCCTTTGAGGCGTGAATTTTTGTGCTTCTGCCCCAGGTTGTTATCTAACTTTCATTAGTTCAACACATTTTGATTTGAGCAACCGAAGGTCTTCGAAGAAATTCTACCATTATTTGCATTTGCTTCTTGTTGGTTCCTTTTTGGGTTCTTTTGGGGAATTGAGCTTTTTGAGGGAAGTTCTTCAGTAGATAGTGTGCTAATGGAAGTTTATTGGTGTTAGAACTGAACCTTAAAGACCTATTATTTTGAGTGCACTAATGTTGCAAATAAAGATTATGTGAAGTTTGTATGAAGGAAAAATTTCAGGTGTATGGAAGGAATGAGTAATGAGATGAAGAATGGACTAAAGCTCAAGCTTGGGGATGCCACGCGTGTCACCCCAAGAAATATCCAAGAGGTACAAGCGTCAAAGCTTGGGGATGCCCAAGGCATCCCCTTCTTCATCAATAAAAATCCCCGGTTTCTTCCAAACGCTTCATTTTTATTGTTTCATGCACATTTGTGTTTTTCTTGGAGCATCTTCTTTTTCGTTTTCATTTTGGTTTTTAGTTTGCTTGGTTTTCTTAGTTTTCTGAATAAATTGGTTGGACCCCCTCTTTCATACATTGGTTTGCAAATAGTTTGGTTTGGTTTTGAAAAGAGTAGGAAAGTTCATGCTTATATGGTAAAAAGAGCTTGTTTTTTACTGTGGCCTATGCTTTGTCATGCCATGCTTGGTATTGTTTTGGCTTTATGCTTAGTATTCTTTGCTATAGCATGACTTGTTATAAAGAATTGAGATTGCTTAATGTGCCTTGGATGAATCATGCGTTGTTTTAGCATATTAAAGCATAGTATAGTGGTATTCTCCTTTGATGCTTTATTTGAGTTGACTTGGCGCATGCTCACACCATGTTATGACTATCTCAAGTCACCATAGCCTGTATGATCCTTTAGTTTTCAACTTGTAGTATCACTTTATGCTTGGTCAATGATGTTTTGTCGCTCTGCATGATTATGGCCATTATTGCTCTCTTAGTTTGTCGCTCCCAGTCTTTTGCTAGCCTCCACAACCAAGTATGAGTTACACTCATGCATCCAACTCCCTAAACCAAGTTATTCCAAAGAGTCCACCATACCTACCTACTAGATTATGCTATTCCAAGTATATTCATGCTTTTGTTTACATTCCAAATTAAACTTGTTATGAGAAAACTAGTGATTAAAGCTCTCACGAACTTGATGGCACACTTTACTTTTCTGCATTTAATAAACTTGAACCATTGGGTCCTTCTTTGTTGCGTATATGCTTGCGCTTTATAAGTTGAAATTAGCATAACCATGTATCATGGGGAACGCTTTCAACATTGCACTTGTACTTTGTACCCCGTTGATATCATGTTCTTTTGCTTACGGATCCCGGCGGTGTGAAATAAAAGTGGAACTTGTAAGATTATGGAGTTTGTATGTGTGTTAGAGGAACGCCCGGGCCGCTAGCCTAAGCAATGCCTAATCATGGTGGAAACTTGCAGCATCACCATAATGAGCACTCTATGAAGCATCCTCAATAAAAACCTATGCAAATAGCAAATAAAAAGATCGCTGAGATGCTAATTGTCTGCTTGCCTTGTCATTTTGATTATGGGAAAGCTCCCGTATCATGTGCAAGGGGTACCCCGTTGGCGGTTCTTAATGATACACATGTACTTACAATGACAAGATCTTACTCGTGACTGAAGTTGAGTAGCATGAGGATCGGTCTTCGTAAGTAAGGGGCATGAGATTTCGGTTTATAACTTGTCAAGCATATCCTCTTAGTTGTGTCACTTTAACCTTAATCATCTTCAAGATTCTTATGATAGGGGCAATGAGAGCTGAAAGCGATAAGTACCATAATTTTTGGAAGCTCTTTATGAGACTTGAATCCCTACTTCCTTTTACAAAAGGCCTTTCTTCCACCATTATATTGAGTCTCCACCTTCTATCTTTATGCACCTACTTTGAGAGCATAGTGGCCATTCTTAGTTCTATGTGCATTGTCCCAAGACTTGTTGATTGATGCATAACTTTGATACTGCTTGTTTTAAAATATTTGTATCTAGTCACTCTTATGAACTTTGAAGGTGTCCTATGCATTTATATTTGCTACTCTATGAGGGACAAGATGAATGCCACTATGCTATTGTAAGATCTCACCATGATAAGGTAAGATCCCTGTGATTGCAGTGCTAGTCCCTGGATCGAAATGCTAGCACCCACAGTTTAAGATGTAGTACACAGAAACAAAGGTCATTATTACATCGCACATCCAGGAGTATAATGGTTCTTACAACTCACTTAGCCCAAGGCTAAGACACAAGTTCACATTACATAGCATAATAATAATAGAGTCTTTAGTCTTCATGTGCCACAAGCAAACATGTCGAGTGTAGACCCGCAACCCTACTCATCATCAGAGTATCCTGCAACATAATAAGTTACAGCCACAAGGGTCAATACATTTGGAATTGTATTGGCAAGTGATACTAAAAATACTTAGTATAATCCAACCACTACATGAATATATGGCTAAGTGGGGTTATGGCTGGCTTTGCTAAAATTAGTTTAACTTATAGTTTTTGAAGAAGTTTTTCATTCAAGCTATAAGGTACCAATGATAGACATCACTGAACCTTTACCCCTGTTCACCCATAAGTTTTAACTTAGAGAAATTTGGATGAGGAGATTATTGAACTACTTCACTGTCTTGAGGCTCAGAAGTTGTCCATAACCGGGGACACGGCTAAGTACTTAGTTTTACCCTCTCAAGAGGTGGTGCACTTTCCCCACAAGACTCGACATGCATCGAGACAAGACCTTTCAGGAGCATTCCCTCAGACCACCACGGATGCGTTCCATCCTATCACATCTACCACCTTCTGTCCGTCTGGCTGAGTTCTTGCAACCTAGTTGGTCAAGGCATAGCCCATATGCCATGTGGTTGCACTGGAAGCTTCATGAAAAAAATGTCTCCAATCTCTTTGTTCCTGGGTGGCCATCCACAAGTGTGATACACCAGCTGACCATAGACATGGCCCCTGAGTAACCACTCAACATAATCCAAGCAAGTCCCAATCCACCTAGGTGTTTTATTAATAATAGTTGTTTTCTTAGTCACACAAAAATAATATCTTTCCATACTATCTTGATATGTATTTTCCACCCACAAATTCTACTAGCATAGCTAAGCATTCTAGCATAAAAAGTCCTTTAACTAGGGGATACTACCAAGATATAATCTATAGGATAGCATAGCATAGTAACATAGGAATAATTCTATCATGTTAAGATCTACCAAACTATCACTAGTGCAATAGTGAAAATAATAGGACATGGGATGAAATATCACTTGCCTTGGTAGCTAGGGGAATAGGTACAATCCTCACAGCAAGAAACTTCACAATCCACACAATCTTCACAAGATCAATTCGACAACAATAATTCAATCAATAAAACATTACAAAGACATGAATACATGCAAAATGCAATGATATGATCACAATTCTATAATTTACAGAGTCAACAGTACTGAGGATAGAATACTTCATCTAAATGCATAAGAAATACTCAAAAATAATTTATAGAACAATTTTTGTGAACAAAATACTCCTAAAAAGGTTCTGCCTATAATTCCAATTTCTCAGAGGAAAAAGTGTGAAACAAGGCCTCCATAATAAAGGCCTCATTTTTCTGAATCCATCGACACCAAATTTGTATTTTTCTGATTTGTGGATCAAAAGTTATTGAATTTCTAAGTTGAATACTAAATTAGTCTAATTTTCTATTTAAACGAAATAGCCTGGCGACGTGGCGCTTTCCTATTGGCTGGTACCGGTTCGGCCGGATCGATCGCTGTGGGCCGTCAGATCTTAAGTGACTACGGACGGATCTGATTTTCCCGTACCCTTTCGATAAGTGATCTAATCCTATCCGCTAGGATTTGATCGAACGACTACTAAACGTCTCGCCAGAGACGGGCGACGCCAACGACGGCGCGCGGCGGCGACACGTTAGGTGAGCGGCGTTCTGGCGATTCTAGAGGGGTAGGGGAAAAGGTAGTCTTACTGAGGGCTTGCGGTGGTCTTGGCGATCTGGTCGGTGGTCGCGATGGAGAGAGGGGAGCTCCGCTTCGCTCAGTATTCCTCGCCGGAGTGGCGTCGACGGCAGAGATCACGGCCACGAGACGGTGGCGTCGATCTGGTACAGGAGAAGACAAGAAAAAGGGTTAGGGGGAAGCGCCTAGTTCTGCACGGTCTAGTAGTGCCCAAAAAGGAGTGGCGGGAACCTTGCCCTCACTAGAAAAATCGTCAGACGGTGGCGGCAGAGGAGTTCGCCGGACTTGGTCCGTGTCGTTGACCTGGGGCAAAAGAAAACATGTGGCTCGGTCAGTAAGTGCGCTAGGTCATGGTGAAATTGATGGGACTGAGGGGAGAGCGCCGGGCGGCCAGGGTTCACCGGAATTGCCGCCGGAGTGGCGTCAGTGAGCGGCTGTTCGAGCTCGGAATTAGGGGAGCCTGGGGGCTCTCTGGGGTGGCGACTAGGGGAAATGATGAGGAGGGGTGACGATTAAGTAGGAGCAGTCATCGGGGAGAATTACTGCGAGAAACGGCCGGAAATCAATCGATTCGAAAACGGCAGAGGGAGTGGGGTTGCTCGACGGCGGGGGTTGAAGACGACGGGGTGGTGGGGTGACGTGGCGTGGGGCCGGTCTGTCAGCGAGAGGGGGTAGTCAGGGGCGCGTTAAGAAAAGCCGGGGAGAGGGGAAGAGCCGGGTGGGCTGGTTTTTGGCCGAAAGGCCAGAAGCTGACTGCTACTCTATTTGTTTTTCTCCTTATTCTTTTTCTTTTTCTAATACTGTTTTCTCCAAAACTTTTGATTTAAGGATTCAAATTGATTCAAACCAATTTGTGAAAATTTGTAAAAACTCAAACTAGGTTTTTAGGGTATTATAAAACATATTAATCTTCTATTTTAATCCAAAGTATTTACTTGGACTTAATAGGTAATATAGCATTTTCTTTGATTCTATTTTCAAAATAATTCATAACTTTCTATCCATGGCCCAAAATTGCACCAAATTTTTGGAGGACATTCTAAATGCAATGCAAAAACATGCTATGATGATATGAGTGCAATGATGATGATTTCAGGTGAAATTTTGGGATGTTACAAATCTAACCCCCTTAAGATGAATCTCGTCCTCGAGATTCGGGTTGGCTAGCAAATAGGTGAGGGTGATCTCTCCGAAGTTCATCCTCTCGCTCCCAGGTTGCTTCTGATTCAGTGTGATGGTTCCACTGTACTTTGCAGAATTTGATGGTCTTGGTACAGGTAATTCTTTCTGCATTCTCCAGAATCTTAATAGGTTTCTCTTCATAAGTGAGATCATTATCTAGCTGAACTTCCTCAAAGGGTATAGTGTCTTTCAACGAAGTTTCTTCCATCTCTGGGTGACACTTTTTCAGCTGACTGACATGGAATACATTATGAACTGCTGACAAAGATTCTGGTAATTCTATCTCATATGACACTTCTCCCTTGCGACTTAAAATCTTGAAAGGCCCTACATAGCGTGGTGCTAGTTTTCCTTTGATTCCAAATCTCTTCACACCACGAAGTGGTGATACCCTGAGATAAGCTCTATCACCAACCTCGTAGGTAACCTCTCTACGTTTTGGATCAGCATAGCTCTTTTGCCGAGATTGAGCTACCTTTAGCCTATCTCTCACCATCTTGACTTTCTCCTCGGCCTCTTTGATTAGGTCTGGCCCGAACAAGTTTCTTTCTCCTACTCCATTCCATAGCAATGGTGTAGTACACTTCCTTCCATAAAGGAATTCAAATGGAGCCATTTCTATGCTTGACTGATAACTGTTATTGTAAGAAAACTCTGCGTACGGTAGAGTTTCATCCCAACTGGATCCATAATCTAACGCACATGCTCTCAGCATATCCTCTAATATTTGATTGGTCCTTTCCGTCTGCCCATCTGTTTGCGGATGAAATGCAGTGCTGAATTCTAACCGAGTCCCCAGTGACTCGTGAAGTTGTCGCCAAAAGTGTGAAGTGAATTGAGTTCCTCTGTCAGATACGATATTCTTAGTTACCCCATGCAAACATACAATTCTGTTCATGTAAATCTTGGCTAACTTTGCACTTGTATACGTGGTCTTTACTGGTATGAAATGGACCACTTTTGTCAAGCGATCAACGATAACCCATATGGAATCGTATCCAGATCTAGTCCTTGGCAGTCCAGTGATGAAATCCATACCGATTTTATCCCATTTTCAATCAGGTATTGGTAGCGGTGGCAATAGTCCTGCCGGTTTTTGATGTTCTGCCTTTACACGACTACACACGTCGCATAGAGCAATGTGTTCCGCTATATCTTTCTTTAGATTATTCCACCAAAATCTTCCCTTAACATCCATATACATCTTGGTGTTGCCAGGGTGAATTGAATATGGTGAATTGTGAGCTTCTCATAAGATCAACTTCTTCAGTTCCAGATCCTGTGGAACACAAATACGTTTTTCGTACCATAAGATTCCTTGTTCATCTACATGGAATCCTTTTGCCTTCCCTTCACTAACTTTACTTTTGATTTCATCTATTTCTTTGTCCAACTTTTGGGCTTCTTGAATTCTATCCATTAGTGTGGGATGCACTTCCAAGGATGCAAGATACCCTTCAGGCACAATTTCGAGCCTCAGCTCTCTAAATTGGGCACACAACTCCTCCGGCAACTCTCCTTTGTTGAGGCCATTCACATAAACCTTGCGGCTTAATGCATCGGCTACAACATTTCCCTTTCCAGGATGGTATTGCAAACTTAAGTCATAGTCCTTGATAAGTTCTAGCCATCTCCTTTGCCTCATGTTGAGCTCTTTCTGTGTAAAAATATATTTCAAACTCTTGTGATCGGTGAACATTTCACAACGCTTTCCCATAAGATAATGCCTCCATGTTTTTAGTGCATGCACAACTGATGCCAACTCTAGATCATGAGTAGGATAATTTACTTCATGATTTTTGAGTTGCCTTGATGCATAGGCTACAACTTTACGTTGTTGCATTAGTACACCCCCCAGTCCTTGGTGAGATGCATCACAATAGACTTGAAAATCTTTCGCAAGATCTGGCAAACATAACACTGGTGCTGACACAAGTCTCTTTTTCAATTCCTGAAAGCTGGTTTCACAAGCTTCTGTCCAATTAAACTTCTTCTCCTTCTTTAGCAGATCAGTCATGGGTTTTGCTATCTTAGAGAAGTTTTCAATGAACCTCCGATAGTACCCTACCAGACCAAGGAAACTACGGACTTCTTTAACTGATTTAGGAGGTTCCCATTCTGTCACAGCTGCCACTTTTGCTGGATCAACAGCTATACCATTTCTAGATACTATGTGCCCAAGAAAACCCACTTCGTTCAGCCAAAATTCACATTTACTAAACTTGGCATAAAGTTTATGTTCCCTGAGTTTCTCTAGAATCAGGCGTAGATGTTCCTCATGTTCTTTGTTGCTTTTGGAATATACCAATATATCATCGATGAATACCACTACGAACTTGTCAAGGAATTCCATGAATACTTTATTCATCATGTTCATGAAATAGGCTGGTGCGTTAGTCAATCCAAACGGCATCCCTGTATATTCATACAACCCATATCTAGTGGTGAATGCAGTCTTGGGTATGTCATGTTCTCTAATCTTTAGTTGAAAGTATCCTGATCGAAGATCAATTTTTGAGAACACACATGCTCCCTCTAGCTGATCGAAGAGATCATTTATTCTAGGCAGGGGGTACTTATTCTTTATGGTCACTTCATTAAGTGAACGATAATCTATGCATAGCCTCTGGCTTCGGTCCTTCTTTTCAACAAACAAGACTGGTGCTCCCCAAGATGATGAACTTGGTTGGATAAATCCCTTTTCCAGTTGTTCTCCTAATTGCTTCTTGAGTTCTTTTAACTCGTCAACTGACATCTTATAGGGTCTCTTTGCTATAGGCCCCGTTCCTGGTTGTAGGTCTATTAATAACTCCACATCCCTATCTGGTGGCATGCCAGGTAATTCTTCGGGGAACACATCTAGGTATTCCTTCACTATTGGCACACTGTCTAGGCTAACCCCCTTAAGATAATTAACCTTGCTCCCCTTGGGTTCAAAGTTAGACTTGAACCTGATACTTTTCTTTTCTGGGGTGGTAAGCATAACAGTCCGCTTGGCACAATCAATCACCCCTTCATAACGGGTCAACCAGTCCATTCCTAATATGACATCTAATCCTTGGGACTCTAGAATTATTAAACTAATCGGGAACTTGTGTTTTCCAATTTCTAGGATGATCTGTCGGCACCCTGAATTTACTATCATTTCTCCACCCAGAGAACTTACCTTAATAGGACATCCAATAGTTTCAGTGATGAGTCCGTTTTTGATTACAAATGCTCTTGAAATGAATGAATGCGATGCGCTAGTATCGAAAAGGATAAGTGCAGGCAAGAAATTAATCTTGAACTTACCGATCACGGCATCAGATCCCTCTTGGATTTCCTCCACATTAATGTGGTTCACATGCCCCTTTTGGAATGGGTTCGGCTTGGCCCCATCAGTCTTCTTCTCTAGGCATTCATTGGCATAGTGCCCAGTTTTCTTGCATTTGAAACATTCCACCTGACTTATGTCTTTCTTTGCTGGCTGATTGTGACGATTCTGTCCATTTTGGTTTCCATGGCCATGACCATTGTGGTTGTTCCTGAATCCACCTTTGTTGTGCCCACGATGATTGTTTCCATCATGGTTGTGGCTATTGTTACGATGGTTATTATGATTCCTATTTTTGTGAAATCCTGAACTCCCACTTCCTTCACCATGAGAGCGCTTGTGAGGAGATCCTGATCCATACTTATCAAAATGGTGCTTCCTCTTTCTACCCTCCACTTGTTTCATCTTGTTTTCCAGGATGGTAGCTTTATCACACAAGGATTGATAAGTTGGAACATATGCAACAGATAGTTGCATAGCAATTTCATCATTTAGCCCATCTAGGAACTTCTCCTTTCTCTTTGCATTAGTGTCAACATCGTCAGGTGCATAACGTGACAAATTATTGAACTCTTCGATGTATTCAGAGATACTACGGTGGCGTTGCTTGAGGTTATGAAACTCCTTCTTCAACCCCATTATTCCAGCTGAGATGTGAGTGGTGCGAAACCCATCTTCAAACATTGCCCAAGTCACTTCCTCAATAGGGTGGGTAATTTGGAAATTATCCCACCAGGCAGCTGCATGACCTTCCAACAAGTGTGCTACAAATCTGACCTTTTCAGCATCTGTGCACCCAACCGTGACTAGGTCCTTATTCACAGAGCGTAGCCAGTCATTTGCTACCATGGGGTTAGTGGTACCCGAAAACTTAGCAGGTCTCGGCCTTAGAAATCTGGTCAGCATGTCCAGGGGCGGTGGATTATTCTGGTTGTTGTTATTGTTATTATTGTTGTTCTGATTCTAGGTTGCCATGAATTGAGTCATCATTTGCATCAACTGGGTCTGCGCAGCCATCATCTGTTGCATTCCATTGCCATTGTCATCCTCGTTGTTGCGTCGGGGAGGCATCTGTGGGTTTAATAAGGGTAAGTAATGATAGATAACCCCAAATAAAACAACAATCAATCAAACAAGCACATGCGAGTTCAACATCACAGTAATGACAGAGTTTGCAAAAAAAATAACATACTAGCATAGTCACCCACAAGTCGGTATGACTTATGCAACTCAATAATAATAGACGAAAGGTAGATGGAATAGCATCACTACTCCTCCATGTCGACTTCCTCCTCCACTAGTGCAAGCCCTGCTGCTGCGAACCCTGCCGTGTATTCCTCCAAGCTTATGGTCAAGGCATCAATCTTTGTTTGTAACTCTCTCTTCTAAGTGCGTAGCCTCTCTATCACCTCGTGATCCGCTTCCAGCTCAATGTCCTCAAGCTCTAACTCAGTCTCCAAGTCTCTAATCTTCTTGTTCTTCTCCTGAACTCTCTTCTCTTGGCTCTTGAATTTCTTCTCTTGGTCTTCAAACTTCTTCTCCATTTCCTTGATTCGGTTTTCCTGCTCCAGGAAGGCCTTGTCCTTCTCCTTAAGTTGGACTCGTAGTTCATCGTTGTTAAGCATCACATTAGTCCTATCAGTATCAAGGTGTCTAATGAGGATCTCTAAGTCCTGGAGGTAGTGACGCACGGGCTTGATAGACTCCCTAGTGGCCTCGTCCAACACAATAGGCTCTCCTTCCTCAGCGCGCCTCCCAAAGAAATGGAAGTAGTGGCTCTTGATCTCAGAAGAGTGACGTCCACATAGGCGTCCCAACAGCTCCTGCATAGCGACGTCAAGGCCCCTCTCCATGTCATCATGGAGTATCTTGAAGGTAATCTCCCCAGTTTGGGGATATGTCTAACGTCCTGGCTGGGTAACTTTGAATCCCCATAAGTCCTTCCTCTGAAACTTCCTCAGCTGAAGTCCTTGAATGGTAGGGATTGGAAGAGCGAGCACTTGGACTAGCTCCAATAGGCGAGTCCCAAAGCGAGTCCCCTTGAAATCCTTGGCCGTGCTGTAGACAAAATTCGGCATCTTTTGCATAGTATGGAGAAAATTAGTAACACACAGAGGAAGTAAACACAAGTCATAATTTAAGAAAATCAACCAACAGAACATTCCAAGTAGCAATACATTATTCAACTCAAGCACTCAAAGTTCCAGACATGACTTATTCCATACCACATAAGTTGGTATGATCAAAATACTAACGTGATAAAACGCCAAGGGTGGTGGTCCAACTAATATCTCACTCCCTAACCAAGGTGGCAATCTGGGCATTCTTGGTAGCAATCTGTTTGTCTTGGTCACATAGCTCCAAAGCTAGGCCTATGATATCCTTACTTAGGCGTTTCACCGTGGCCTTTGAGTCTTGGACAAGATGCTTCTCCTCCTTGAGATCTTCCTGGGTATTGAGCATTCTGTACTTGAGTCTCTCCCCAAGTTCCTTAATAGCTCTCCATGCAGCATTCCTTGTAGAGTCAAAGAATGACGGGTGCATTTCAGAGTTGGTGAACATGCAGAATCCTGTACTCTTGGAATCGTCCTCCTTGTCTTTGTACAAATGGAGTTGCACCCACCAATACTCTTGTCCTTCGTCTATCACAGGAAATCCCTTGTACACAGCTTCACCATTCATTCCCAAGCCAAGCATGAGGTTCTTCAGTATATTGGGAAATTCTTTCTCACACTCTAGGGTCATAGTCATCAGTGGTCCCTTCTTGACAGATTCATTGATGGTGGACATCTACAAAATAGATGAGAAGGATGATTAGGAAAAGTTTTACGAGATGAAAAGACAATTGTAAGGTTGGAATATAGAGTTTTCCTAAGGGTTTCCCTTAGTCTAATCCATTCTAGGGTCACGATCCTACAGGCAACACAGTGCTCTGATACCATCTGTAAGATCTCACCATGATAAGGTAAGATCCCTGTGATTGCAGTGCTAGTCCCTGGATCGAAATGCTAGCACCCACAGTTTAAGATGTAGTACATAGAAACAAAGGTCATTATTACATCGCACATCCAGGAGTATAATGGTTCTTACAACTCACTTAGCCCAAGGCTAAGACACAAGTTCACATTACATAGCATAATAATAATAGAGTCTTTAGTCTTCATGTGCCATAGGCAAACATGTCGAGTGTAGAACCGCAACCCTACTCATCATCAGAGTATCCTGCAACATAATAAGTTACAGCCACAAGGGTCAATACATTTGGAATTGTATTGGCAAGTGATACTAAAAATACTTAGTATAATCCAACCACTACATGAATATATGGCTAAGTGGGGTTATGGCTGGCTTTGCTAAAATTAGTTTAACTTATAGTTTTTGAAGAAGTTTTTCATTCAAGCTATAAGGTACCAATGATAGGCATCACTGAACCTTTACCCCTGTTCACCCACAAGTTTTAACTTAGAGAAATTTGGATGAGGAGATTATTGAACTACTTCACTGTCTTGAGGCTCAGAAGTTGTCCATAACCAGGGACACGGCTAAGTACTTAGTTTTACCCTCTCGAGAGGTGGTGCACTTTCCCCACAAGACTCGACATGCATCGAGACAAGACCTTTCAGAAGCATTCCCTCAGACCACCACGGACGCGTTCCATCCTATCACATCTACCACCTTCTGTCCGTCTAGCTGAGTTCTTGCAACCCAGTTGGTCAAGGCAGAGCCCATATGCCATGTGGTTGCACTGGAAGCTTCATGACAAAAATGTCTCCAATCTCTTTGTTCTTGGGTGGCCATCCACAAGTGTGATACACCAGCTGACCATAGACATGGCCCCTGAGTAACCACTCAACATAATCCAAGCAAGTCCCAATCCACCCAGGTGTTTCATTAATAATAGTTGTTTTCTTAGTCAAACAAAAATAATATCTTTCCATACTATCTTGATATGTATTTTCCACCCACAAATTCTACTAGCATAGCTAAGCATTCTAGCATACAAAGTCCTTTAACTAGGGGATACTACCAAGATATAATCTATAGGATAGCATAGCATAGTATAGTAACATAGGAATAATTCTATCATGTTAAGATCTACCAAAATATCACTAGTGCAATAGTGGAAATAATAGGACATGGGATGAAATATCACTTGCCTTGGTAGCTAGGGGAATAGGTATAATCCTCACAGCAACAAACTTCACAATCCACACAATCTACACAAGATCAATTCAACAACAATAATTCAATCAATAAAACATTACAAAGACATGAATACATGCAAAATGCAATGATATGATCACAATTCTATAATTTACAAAGTCAACAGTACTAAGGATAGAATACTTCATCTAAATGCATAAGAAATACTCAAAAATAATTTATAGAACAATTTTTGTGAACAAAATACTTCTAAAAAGGTTCTGCCTATAATTCCAATTTCTCAGAGGAAAAAGTTTGAAAGAAGGCCTCCATAATAAAGGTCTCATTTTTCTGAATCCATAGACACCAAATTTGTATTTTTCTGATTTGTGGATCAAAAGTTATTGAATTTCTAAGTTGAATACTAAATCAGTCTAATTTTATATTTAAACGAAATAGCCTGGCGACGTGGCGCTTTCCTATTGGCTGGTACCGGTTCGGCCGGATCGATCGCTGTGGGCCGTCAGATCTTAAGTGACTACGGACGGATCTGATTTGCCCGTACCCTTTCGATAAGTGATCTAATCCTATCCGCTAGGATTTGATCGAACGGCTACTAAACGTCTCGCCGGAGATGGGCGACGCCAACGACGGCGCGCGGCGGCGGCACGTTAGGTGAGCGGCGTTCCAGCGTTTCTAGAGGGGTAGGGGAAAAGGTAGTCTTACCGAGGGCTTGCGGTGGTCTTGGCGATCTGGTCGGTGGTCATGATGGAGAGAGGGGAGCTCCGCTGCGCTCAGTATTCCTCGGCGGAGTGGCGTCGATGGCAGAGATCACGGCCACGAGATGGTGGCGTCGGTCTAGTACATGAGCAGACAAGAAAAAGGGTTAGGGGGAAGCGCCTGGTTCTGCACGGTCTAGTAGTGCCCAAAAAGGAGCGGCGGGAACCTTGCCCTCACCAGAAAAATCGTCAGACGATGGCGGCAGAGGAGTTCGCCGTACTTGGTCCGTGTCGTTGACCTGGGGCAAAAGAAAACATGTGGCTCGGTCAGTAAGTGTGCTAGGTCATGGTGAAATAAATGGGACTGAGGGGAGAGCGCCGGGCGGCCAGGGTTCACGGGAATTGCTGCCGACGTGGCGTCAGTGAGCGGCGGTTCGAGCTCGGAATTAGGGGAGCCTGGGGGCTCTCTGGGGTGGCGACTGGGAGAAATGATGAGGAGGGGGTGAGGATTAAGTAGGAGCAGTCATCGGGGATAATTACTGCGAGAAACGGCCGGAAATCAATCGATTCAAAAACGGCAGTGGAAGTGGGGTTGCTCGACGGCGGGGGTTGAAGACGACGGGGTGCTGGGGTGACGTGGCGTGGGGCCGGTCTGTCAGCGAGAGGGGGTAGTCAGGGGCGCGGTAAGAAAATCTGGGGAGAGGGGAAGAGCCGGGTGGGCTGGTTTTTGGCCGAAAGGCCAGAAGCTGACTGCTGCTCTATTTGTTTTTCTCCTTATTCTTTTTCTTTTTCTAATACTCTTTTCTCCAAAACTTTTGATTTAAGGATTCAAATTGATTCAAACCAATTTGTGAAAATTTGTAAAAACTCAAACTAGGTTTTTAGGGTATTATAAAACATATTAATCTTCTATTTTAATCCAAAGTATTTACTTGGACTTAATAGGTAATATAGCATTTTCTTTGATTCTATTTGCAAAATATTTCATAACTTTCTATCCATGGCCCAAAATTGCACCAAATTTTTGGAGGACATTCTAAATGCAATGCAAAAACATGCTATGATGATATGAGTGCAATGATGATGATTTCAGGTGAAATTTTGGGATGTTACAAATGTTTTCTTTGTGTGAAACAAACAAACGTCTTGCAAAGCATTGTTATTCATGAATCTTTTGTTTGTGCCTTTTCATGTTGCATCATAGTTCCTTTGTCTTATTGCTAGAACCTTGTCTTTCATGTTATGATTGAAGTATTATGATCCTAGCTTTGAATGTTTTACAAACACTTTGATCAAGTCTTTGATGGTGCATGTCACCTAAAAAATTATTCTTTCTTTTTATCACTTACCTACTCGAGGACGAGCAGGAGTTAAGCTTGGGGATGTTGATACATTGCAAATGTATCTATAATTTTTGATGTTCCATGCTTGGTTTTATCTACTTTCTTATGTTTTGTTCCAACTTTGGAGTACTTTTCATATGATTTCTTGGACTAACCTATTAACAAGATGCCACAGTGCTAGTTGCCTGTTTTCTGCTGTTTTTGGTTCCAGGAAGTCAGAAAATGAATATTCTCGGAATTGGACTGGACAAAAGCCAAAGTTGATATTTTCCCGGAAGACTCACGGAGCCAGAAGGAGAGTCGGAGAGGGGCCACAGGGTGGCCACACCATCCCATGGCGCGGGTCCACCCTGGCCGCGCCACCAGGTGGTCTGGGCCCCCTGGCCGCCCGCCGACCTTGCCTCTTCGCCTATAAGTTGCCTCCCGAGGCATAAACCCTAAAGAGTCAATCATAAATCCACAAAAAGTTCCGCTGCACCGCCGCCACCTAAGGGGAGATTCAGGGGACAGAAAGTCTCTGTTCCGGCACCCTGCCGGGACGGGGAAGTGCCCCCGGAGCCATCTCCATCGATCTCCACCACCATCTCCATCACCATTTCTGATTCCCATGATGAATATGGAGTAGTTCTCTCTCGAGGCTAAGTGTTCTACTGGTAGCTATGTGTTCATCTCTCTCTCTATGCATGATCTTATTGAGATCATGAGCTTTGTAATCTATAGATCTATTCTGCTACTCAAGTGCTTTAATGAATATCTGCTCTCCCCATGTGTGTGAAAGTGACAGTGTGCTCACCATGGTGGCACTTAGGCTAGAGATTACAAATACTTGTTGTGAGTTATATTTGGAGTTGGATGTCTTTATGAAATTGTGGTGTTTGCTAGGCTCATCTAGTACTCAAGGTGACAGTGTGGGGTTTTCTAGATGGGAAAGGCTTACTTTGAGGTGTGCTGTTATAGCCCTACCAACGATTAGAGTGTCCAACCGGAGAGTAGTTAAGAGTAGTATCATAAAGAGAATATATTTATATGAGAATGTTCACTAGTGAAAGTATGATCCCTAGGCCTTGTTTCTAAGCACTGAAACACCGTTTGCTATTATATCTATTGCATGTTTGCTTGCTTCCGTCTTTATTTCAGTTTGCCTTTAGTCTCTTCTACGCCATCAAGTTATTTTCTATCACCGTTACCACTTATAATTATCCATACCACTTTTATTTCACTATCTCTTCGCCGAACTAGTGCACCTATACACCTGACAAGTGTATTGGGTGTGTTGGGGACACAAGAGACTTATTGTATCTTAATTGCAGGGTTGCTTGAGAGGGAATACCTTTGACCACTTCCTCCCAGAGTTCGATAAACCTTGGGTGATCCACTTAAGGGAAAACTTGCTGCTGTTCTACAAACCTCTGCGCTTGGATGCCCAACAACTGTCTACAAGAATAGAAGTGCGTAGACATCAAGCTATTTTCTGGCGCCGTTGCCGGGGAGGAAAGGTAAAAGGTACTCACATCCTCCGGTGTGAGTGCTTGAAGTTATTTCCTTTAGATTCTACAATTTTGTCTTTTTGTTTCTTGTTTTCAGTAGTTAGGCTTAATGGAAAACAACAAAAAAATTAAAGAGTTTTTTTAGTATTTTTCCTAATTTAGAACTCGAATTGTCTGAAAAGAAAATTAAAAAACCCATGGAACTTTCTTTGCATGCTAATAGCAATGTTATTAGTATGAATCTTTTGAACACCTTTGTTACTAATGCTATGGAAACATCTAAGCTTGGGGAAGCTTGTTCTTATGAAATGATCTTTTTAGTTCCCCAGTTTTAAGGAAGAAAATTTGCTCTGATGATACTTTATCTCCCATATGTGGTAATTCTAATGATACTTGTGATATTTTAAATCCACATACTGAAAGCATTCCTTTTAAAATACCTATAAAAATTGTTGAACGAGTTATGAATAACTGCTATTTTGGAGATGGAACTGTCCATCCTGGTGATCATTTACTCCTTATACATGAATTATGCGGGTTGTTCAAGTGGGCAGGTATTTAATTGAACCAAGTTAAGAAGAAGCTATTCTCTTTCTCACTTAGGGGCAAAGCAAGGGAGTGGTATGAGCTACTATATGATCCTCATCATTTGGAGTGGAAGGAACTTGAATCTCTCTTTTACTCTAAATTTTATCCTCATGAAATTCATAAAGATAGGAATTATATTTATAATTTTCATCCTCATGATGGAGAAAGTATTGCCCAACCATGGGGGAGACTAAAGTCACTAATGCTCAAATGTCCTATTCATGAGCTCCCCAGGAATATTGTTATTAATAATTTCTATGCAAGGTTTTCAGGACATTACAAGGACTATCTAGATACTTGTTTAGAGGGATCCTTCACAAGTAAGGAGGTCAAAGCTAAGTGGGATCTTCTTGAAACAATTCAAAGCAATACCAAAGATTCGGATAACAACAAAGGTAAAAAACCAGGTATAAACTATGAGTATGATTGCATTAAGTCTTTCGCTGAAACTTTAGATTTTCAAGATCTTAGTGCTAAATATGGTCTTGATCCTCAAATTCTGGTTGATTGTTATAGAACCTTTGCTTCTCATATTAATGCTCCTAAATAAAAATGGGACATGTATCATGAGCCTTTTAAAGATACTTGCATGGAAAATGAAATTGTTATTAATGATAGCAAGAAACATGCTCAAACCTATGAAAGTGCTATTTCTTATAAGCATGTTAATTTTTGTGGAATACATAAACCTTGTGAGAGTAATCAAATTTAAGAAGAATATTGTATCACCCACAGGAATGAAAAAACTAGAATGTGGTATAGGGCTTTAAATGATCTTGGTAAAAAAGTTTGTGCCCTTTATCCTTTTATTTGTGAACTTTGCTTCAAAGTGGGTCATTTCAATTTTCAATGCTCATGCCATAATAATAGCCCTTCTAATCGAATGAGTACTTCAAGTTTGTATTGTGATTACATGATCACTCCTAATCATCATGATGAACTTACATTATTTTTGGGGTGTGAAGAGTTATCAATAATAGCCCTACCAACGATTAGAGTGTCCAACCGGAGAGTAGTTAAGAGTAGTATCATAAAGAGAATATATGTATATGAGAATGTTCACTTGTGAAAGTATGATCCCTAGGCCTTGTTTCTAAGCACTGAAACACCGTTTGCTATTAGATCTATTGCATGTTTGCTTGCTTCCGTCTTTATTTCAGTTTGCCTTTAGTCTCTTCTACGCCATCAAGTTATTTTCTATCACCGTTACCACTTATAATTATCCATACCACTTTTATTTCACTATCTCTTCGCCGAACTAGTGCACCTATACACCTGACAAGTGTATTGGGTGTGTTGGGGACACAAGAGACTTATTGTATCTTAATTGCAGGGTTGCTTGAGAGGGAATACCTTTGACCACTTCCTCCCAGAGTTCGATAAACCTTGGGTGATCCACTTAAGGGAAAACTTGCTGCTGTTCTACAAACCTCTGCGCTTGGATGCCCAACAACTGTCTACAAGAATAGAAGTGCGTAGACATCAAGTGAATGTCGGTAACGAGATCAAACTAGGTATTTGGATACCGATGATCGAATCTTGGACATGTATTATATCATGAGACAAAGGGATTAAATTACTAGCGTTAAAGGTTCTCACGATCACAGAAGTCATCATTGAATATGCAGGAGTCGGTATGGATCTCCAGGTCCCGCTTCTGATTATTGATCTGAGAGGAGTCTCAATCATGTCTGCATTATTCATGAACCGTAGGGTGACACACTTAAGAGTTACCGGACACCATTTTGGAGCACATATGTTTCAGACGAAAGAATTGCCAAGCGCAGGAATTGTTTCAATAGAAACCGGAATTGTTTTGGGTGAAATTGCAGAAAGTGGTTCTGCATGTGATATTGAAATATTGCAAGGGGTTATATGTGAATGTTTGTTAATTAAATAATTAACAAAATTCTGAATAAATTTAATAAAAGAGTTTTATTAAATGAGAGACCGTTAAACTTAGAGAATTTTAATGCATTTAAAGTGGAGACTTTAAAAAGAGAATGTGAAGGGGCATTTTAATGTGGAGGGGTTACCACCACATGAATGGGGAGGTGAGGAGTCACCCTCCCATGGGGCGCCGGCCATGGGGAGTGGTACCCCCCTCCTCCTATAAAAGGCCCCCCTCACACCCCTTCTTCCTCACACCTCCTTATGAAGGATCTCTCCCCCCTCTAGAATTATTTCCCCATGGTCTCGGATTAGCGAGATACATGTTCCCGGTGGCATTTCGTCTGGAAGGAGTTGCTGCTTCTGCTAGATCACTGGAGCGAGGAGGTGGAGGTTGTCCGGTGGCTTGAAGGTGTGTGCGAGGACGGATGCGCTGCTGATTTGCGGTGCTCGGACTTCCACACGATCTTGAGATCTTGCAAGTGTACGACTACATCAACCACGAGTTCCTACTCGTTAACCAAACTCGTTGTCTTCGAGGGTAAGTTCTCGATGGATGTATGTCCACCCATTTATCTATACCTAGTAGATAGATCTTGGCGTATAGTTCTCATCGTAGGAATTTTTTTGTTTTCTATGCTGCGGACCCAATAGTGGTATCAGAGCCTGATCTATGCATAGGTGCTTTGCACGGGTAGTACACATATGTTTATAGTTGGACGATGGTGATCATGTTATTGCATCTTCTATGTATTTTGGATATTGGTGGCATAGTGGGATGAAGCGGTCCAGACCAACCTTACATGTCATCGTACATGAGACCGGTTCCACGACTGACATGCAACTTGTTTTGCATAAGTGGCTGGCGGGTGTCTGTCTCTCCTACTATAGTCAATATCTTATTTACAACGATTTGCTAATAACTTAGTTATCATCGTTGTGGTTCCATGTTCATAGGTAAGACCGGTTCTATCTTCAAAAGCCCTAAGCCACGTAAAACTTGCAATTGATAAATTAGAGGCGTCTAGTTTAGATCGTTGCTGGGCTAGTGTCTTGATATGGTATTGTTGTAAGTAGATGTATGATAGATACTCTTACAACACACCTAACGTGTAAGTTCCATAGACCTTGGCCTTACACACAAAGGAATGATAGAGATCATACCACGATGCATATGATGGTGATCAAATGCATGGACCATATCATCCCACTTTACACATTAGATGTTTGCATCTTATATTGCTAGTTTGGCGTTTTAGTAGCATTATAAGATGATCCCTCATTTAAATATCAAGATAAAATGTGTTCTTCCTTAAGTATGCACCGTTCTACGGATCGTGTTTCGAGACATCACGTGATGATCGGGTGTACTCGACTCTACGCTTTCATAGAACGGGTGTAAGATAGTTTTACACATGCAAATACTAAGATTCTTACTTTGTCAAGCCTAGCATGTACAGACATGGCCTCAGAACACGGACTGAAAGGTTAAGCAAGAGTCACATAGTTGATATGATGCCCATATTGATGCTCTCCTTTGAAGCTGCACCGACTCACGTGATGATCGGACTTGGTGTAGTGGATTTGGTTCATATAATCACCAAAAAGGCATGAGGGATGTCGTTTTTGAGTGGGAGTTCATTTATAATTTGGATTAGTCGAATTCAATTTGTCATAAACTAAATCGAAGTGAATTTGCATAATTTTTTGTAGTCATTGGCGTCTGTTCACTACCTTATGCTTAATTTTAATTGAGATAATAGAACTCTATAATTCTGGATATTTACTTTACGAACTGGTATCGTATTGTTTTGAATGTCAATTTATAGTAAGTAGTATTAAATCAAGAGTAAGAATTCCAATGTTAGTATCTAAAGTATCATGTTTGCCTCCATGATTATTGATATTCAAAAGTTGTTTTAATATCAAGATTATATTGGAGCTGAAAATTGTTTCGAAAACCATCATGTGTGAAATATATTGTGATATCTGAAAAAATCTTTTTGGTTACATTATGATAGAGTATAATTTTGCAAAATACATGTTCTCATATTGTATGAGAATTTGTGAAGGATGGAGATGCTAAGCATCTAGATCTCCCAAAAAGGTTTTGGGAACAAACATTATATTCGCGATTCTTTCTTACAGGCTATAGTAGCTTGATCATTAAAGTTGTCATGATAAGGATGAACAGAACATGTAAGTAAAATGTTTACTACACTAATAGATTACTAAAGAATGCATTTTTGAAAGAACACCAAACATTTGATGATGGTGATCCACTTCAAAGTGCAAGTTCAAAGGTATTAGTATTTGACTATATACACTTTGTACTATGTGTCGTGTGAATGACACCAATATTGATGTGATAGATTCTTTAAAAAAAAGGAATTGTTGAAAGAGAATCTATAAAATATTTGGCAAAAAAGAAAAGGTTGGAGATGTCATACTTAGGTATATAGAAGATATACATGTTATGGCTGTATTCCTTCGTTGTTAAACAATGTGGTTCTGAGGTATTGTATACCGGTATTGGATACCGAATTGGTTGGTATGAAGTGTCATATAGGACAACGCAATTCATGAACTACAAAGTCCTAAGTAACTAGCAAGAGAATAAGTGATGATGTTCATCGAAAACAAATAAAGTGTTATTGTGTTTTTCATTGTCGTCAAACCTAGCTTTCAAGATTTGTTTTAATAATTGTTATTTTGTTGTAGTATTACGAGAACAATGGTTGTTCAGATAATTAACATATTCCATAAAGGATGGATGAAATTTTACAAGTCAAGTGGGAGAAATCACATCCATAAACACTATTGCTAAAATGTCGCAAGCTAAATGATTAAAATATCACTTATGAAGTGACATCGCTGTTTTAAATTATATTGGAAAGAAAACATGAAGAAACTCCATGTTGATGGAATTTTGGAGTTTTTGATTTTTATCAATTGACGCTTGTGAAACTTTCCTCGAGATAATTGAAACTATGTTCATAGGCCAAAGAGGAACAGATGACTAACTTATTGGATATTATGCATGTTGATGTATATAGTCCATTATGTGTAGTCATATGCGATGGATCTTTTTGCTTCATATGCTTTCTCTAAAAATTTAAGTGAATATATCTATATATTTACTTAATAAGGAAGAAGTACGAAACATTTGAAAATTGTTCAAAGACTTTCAAGATGAAGTGGAAAATCGTTGTAACAAGAAAATAAAGAGTTTATGATTCGATCATAAAGGAAGATATTTGAGTTACATGTTTAGCAAAGACACCTAAGATTTGAGAAATTGTTCCATGATTTGTGTTTCCCAATAAACCATAGGAGTATGGCATATTCGAGAGATGAAATCAAACCATGTTTGACATGGTAAGATCAAAGGTATCATTTATAAAACTGCCATTATGTTTTAAGGATTGAAGCTTTAGAGACTACCACTTTTACACTGAAAAGAGCACCATCATGATCCATTGAAATGACACCATATAAGTTATGGTTTGGGATAAAACCCGAATTGTCTTTTCTTAATTTTTGGTATGTGATGCATAAGTAAAATGTTTACTACCAAAGTCGGATAAGCACGTCTTTGTAGGTTATCCCAAAGAATTTGTTGGGACTTTCTCTATAACACCGAGGACAAAAGAGTTTGTCGCTTGGAACGTCAAGTTTCTTGAGAAGGAACTTTTCGTGAAAAGTTAAGTGGGAGGACAATAGAACTTTGATAAGGTTGTTGAACCTTATCTATATGTGCTAAGTAGCACAGCGCCGGAAAGTGTCCCGGCTACGGCCACAATGCTCATGGCTCTCGTGATTACAAAGGGTGTGATCTCAGAGATTAGAGTTCCTATTGAACCGTGTGGGTCGGTAAGAATCAAATAGTGTGATTTGATAAGCAAGTCATTATTGTTTTGACAATGATGAACCGACTACATGCAAAGAAGCGATGATGGGCCCTGACTCCATAAAATGACTGGAAGTCATAGAATCCGTGATAGTATCCATACACGAGAAATCAAGTTTCTGAATTTGGAAGACCCTCTGGAAAGGCGTGAAGCCTATCGATCGTGTTTGGATCTATAAAGAAATAAGACATGGATGTTTAACATCTATGAAATAGTCGACATGTCAGAAAGAAGTTTACGACAATGTTCAAGGAGTTGACTATGACAAGATTTGATCTTTCATAGCGATATTTACTCTTAACGGATTAATGTAGAAACCACTACATATAATGTGATGTATGGTAGTTGAACAAACAAAACAATGTTATTCTAATAGAATGGTTACCTAGGACGTGTACAAGACACGGTCCGAAGGGTTTTGTTAATTCAAAGGGTGCTAAAAGGGCATGCAAACTTCAATAGTTTAAGTAAGCATAGCAGAGTCGGAATCTTCACCATGATGAAACTGTTAAAAGAGTTTAAATTTATCGGAGATGATGAAGATGCTTTCATTTGCAAGAAATTAAGTGGGAGCGCTGAGACATATTTCTAATACATTATGTAGAGGACATATTGTTGATTGGAAATGATGTATCTTGTATTGACACAAGTTAAGAATTTCATTAAAATAAGATTTCGATGAAAGACTTGGGCAAACCTAGAATATCTGGCATCAATATATATATGGATAGATTAAGGCGCTAATATGGTTGTGCTAGACATACATATATGAGATATTGAAAGGGTTCAACATGGAAACAACAAGAAAGGTTCTTGCTGCATGGAAAGAATTGTATCAAGATTCAAGTGTTTCAACACTTGGTGAGTAAAATCACATGAAGATTTTGATCGATTATACCATGATATGTATATATCCAAAATGTCCTATGCTCTAAATGTTATGAGCACATACCAGAATGATTCATAAGATGATCATTGGATGATATTAAAGATATTCTTATGAGCTTTAGAAGAACTAAGAATATATCATGTATAAGTGACAAATAGTTAAAGGTAGTTCATTGTAAAGTGTTACATTGATACTATTTTTGTCACAAGATACAAATTAAATTTATCTCAATTTAGACTATGGGTGGCACAATGTAATGGAAAGGATGTTCCATGATGGATTTGGATGAGTTCCAAAGTTGAGACATTGTGACGGATACTACAACAAAAGGCTAAGTATATAACTGCTATAGTAGCAGCATAGGAGGGCATTTGTGTTAAGTAGTTTGTTATCGAACTAGGTGTGGTTCAAAGTGGGCTAATACTATGAAGATATATTGTGTGACAATAATATCAACATATTTTAACCCAAACGAACTAAAGGTCTCACCAAAGGACCAAATTT
The DNA here is from genome assembly GCA_910589775.1 of Avena eriantha. Taxonomy (NCBI): domain Eukaryota; kingdom Viridiplantae; phylum Streptophyta; class Magnoliopsida; order Poales; family Poaceae; genus Avena; species Avena eriantha. The sequence goes on from OU342743.1 coordinate 424,266,691, forward strand.
ATACAATGCCATCTCATTTGAGAATGAGTGATGCGTAGAGACGCAAAGACATGCAAATACACACGGACCTGAAACTGTCAGATCCAGAGATTATGTTAACCACTAGAAATCAAGTATATGCAACACCATAAAGCCATAGGTGTTCAATACGCAAAGTTTTTCAAACTAGATTATTGACTCTAGTGCAAGTGGGAGACTGAAGGGAATATGCCCAAGAGGCAATAAAGTGGTTATTATCTTATTCCATGTTTATGATAAATGTTTATTTTGCATGCTATAATTGTATTGATCAGAAACATCAATACATGTGTGTTTAATAAACAAAAAGGGTTGCTAGTTATGCCTCTCTTATAGACTAGCTTGTTGATTAACAAGATGATCAAGGTTTCCTGATCATGGATACTGGATGTTGTTAATAACAAGGTCACAACATTTGTGAAATGATGTGATGAACATTCATCCGAAGTATAACATTACGATCAAGTCATTATGTTTATATTGCTATAACATCATATGAAGTAATCTTTATCCTTAGACCATGAGATCATGTTAATTGCTAACATCGGAAGAGTATCTTGATAACATCAAACGTCACACCATAACATGGTGACTATAAAGATGCGTTCAGTTCTATGAAGGTGTTATGTTGAGGCTCATGGATCAAGAGTGGAATTTGTTAATCCCGATGACAGATACTTATACTCTGGGCCCTCTCGGTGATATCACATTAAGATAGCTTCCAAGCAAGTGATGTGATCACTAGAATGTTATATCACGGGAACGAGAAAAGAGTGCATGTCGGTAACGAGATCAAACTAGGTATTTGGATACCAATGATCGAATCTCGGACATGTATTACATCATGAGACAAAGGGATTAAATTACTAGTGTTAAAGGTTCTCACGATCACAGAAGTCATCGTTGAATATGCAGGACTCAGTGTGGATCTCCAGGTCCTTCTTCTGATTATTGATCTGAGAGGAGTCTCAATCATGTCTGCATTATTCGCGAACGGAGGGTGACACACTTAAGAGTTACCGGACACCATTTTGCAGCACATATGTTTTAGATGAAAGAATTGGAAAGCGCAGGAATTGTTTCGATAGAAACCGGAATTGTTTCGGGTGAAATTGCAGAAAGTGGTTCTGCATGTGATATTGAAATATTGCAAGGGGTTATATGTGAATGTTTGTTAATTAAAGTAATTAAAAAAATTCTGAATAAATTTAATAAAAGAGTTCTATTAAATGAGAGACCATTAAACTTAGAGAATTTTAATGCATTTAAAGTGGAGACTTTAAAAAGACAATGTGAAGGGGCATTTTAATGTGGACGGGTTACCACCACATGAATGGGGAGGTGAGGGGTCACCCTCCCATGGGGCGCCGGCCATGGGGAGGGGTACCCTCCTCCTCCTATAAAAGGCCCCCCTCACACCCCTTCTTCCTCACACCTCCTCGTGAAGGATCTCTCTCCCCCTCTAGAATTATTTCCCCATGGTCTCGGATTAGCGAGATACATGTTCCCGGTGGCATTTCGTCTGGAAGGAGTTGCTGCTTCCGCTGGACCGCTGGAGCGAGGAGGTGGAGGTTGTCCAGTGGCTTGAACGTGTGTGCGAGGACGGATGCATTGCTGATTTGTGGCGCTCGGACTTCCACACGATCTTGAGATCGGCAAGTGTACGACTACATCAACCACGAGTTCCTACTCGTTAACAAAACTTGTTGTCTTCGAGGGTAAGTTCTCAATGGATGTATGTCCACCCGTTGCTCTGTACCTAGTAGATAGATCTTGGCGTATAGTTCTCATCGTAGGATTTTTTTGTTTTCTATGCTGCGGACCCAACATAACCCTGCTCAGGCCAAGCCGTAAGGGTAACCTTGCTAACTTTGTCAAACTCATACCTGTCAAAGAAAAAGGGGTGCCGATAAAAGGAAAAGGAAAAGGGAGCAGTCAGTACTAAGTCCAGTACATGGCGAGTCTTAGATTTCCACGACTCTCGCCTATATTGGTATGGTGGGCTTAGTGGTAGCGAAGCATGCACTAAATTAACCTATAGAGACATGATACAATAGTTGTCTATCAGAGAGGGGGAAAACAGTCCTATTTGGAACCAACCTGATACTAACATCAAACATAACCTGTCCTGGAGTTTCCCCCTCGAGACCAAACGAGGAAGTCCTTCGGAGGAACTCACACCGTTGGAAGTTTTATTTAAGCATTCCATTAAAGTTGCAGCACTTATTAGTCAGATATATATAGCATAAATCATCCCAATATCACTAGTTGTTGGCACTTCTAATTATCCATTTCGTTGTATTGGAGCTGACTACTAGTCATGCCAAAGTCTAATTTATAGCACTACTTTAGTTTGAGTTGTCTATGGTCAAGACACTATACTCCAAGTAGTCCATAACCGCGGACACCGCTTTTCGAAAAGATTTACCATATAGGGGTGCACAAATAGTAACACACGTAGGATCAACCTCGGGAAAAAAGCAACGAGGCATCACGACAAAGAATTCACAAGATTCAGAAATGATTTTGTGGGGCCACCCCACTAAGCTACCCGCAACGAAGTCGGCCGGGTTTCGATCTAGACCCAAGGTTTGTGTCGACGGTTGTATACAAGTGGGAACCCGAAAGTGTGACTAGGCTTGTCGATACCATGTAAACATGGCAAAGTTCCTAAACAGTACAGTAGTGAAGAACTCCTCGAGCAATAGTAGTAAATAAAGCAGTAAAGCATGGCATAAGTACATGATAGTAGTAAAGCCCCAAACTAGTTTGTGTCCTCGAAAATTAATATGTGAACCAAGCTCATATGAAGGGATCCATGGGCCCACATGTGGATAGTGCGATAGTCAAGGAACATGCATCGAGTACTCGATTCCTAGGTGGATACAAGTGGGCAGGATAAAGCCAAATATCAACTATTGCCCACCGGTGCCGTTTTATTAGTTATATCTATTTCCAACATTTTAATTATCAAGTTGTAATTATAACCACTATCATCTCCACCATTAAGCATGCGACAGCCTCCAAATAACTGTGGAACTCGATGACTCGAACCAACACCTGAGCAAGCAGCTATGACTTGCAAGACCATCTATCGATGAAAATAGCGGGCAATAGGAAGTGACCAAGGCAATATAGGCTGCAAGGAGTATAAATGCCACATAAACTAAAGCATTACAACATGGATAGCAATAGATAAAAGTAATGTCAAAAAGCAAGATTGGTAGAAGGGGAAGAATGTTCACCTGGAAAATATTGCCGGAGATACATACGAAGCACTTGCTAAAGCTCACATCGACTCAATGTACTATCCAGGAAGAAGAAAAATACTAAAAAGAAACACTAGATGTACTATTTAATACTACGGCAGAAAATCCGGCATGTTCATAGTATGATGCATGACATGGTAAAATGCGATTCAACTCATCCAATTTAAGCTGAATCGAAACCCTAGCAATTGATTAGAAGGTTCAAATTTTTTATCTATACCACCAATTTAAATGTTGAATCAACAAGGCAAACATGGTACATGTAAGCTACACAAATTTAGAAGGAGTCAAAATTAGACAAAAACATGTTGCATAAACACTCCATATTTAATTTAGGTGAGTTGCTATTTAACCCCGAAAAACATGATATGTATGCAAGAATGAATGGTTTAACATGCACCAAGTTATATATTATATTAATCAAAATAGGGTAGGGATAGGGTTCAAACATTTAGGGGTTCGAAGAACTTCGTTTCAGAGGGGTCTAGGTTCGGTCTTCGGATCCGAGATCGGGGTATTGCTGTTCTATTAAGGATACCTTGTGTCCATGTCGAAGATGTGTGGTGTCCATGTAGAAGATCTTGTTGATGGTTCTTCTGGTGGTACTTTGTGGGGCTTTAGGTCCGGGTTTAATCATTGGTACTAGAACTTCACTTGGCAGCGTTATTGGCATATGTTGGTCGAATCAAGGCAGCAGAGACACAAGCAGCAACATTGGGAGCAACAAGGTCACTCGAGCAAGGGACACGTGAGCACAATGGTGCCAAGAAGAGACGAACACAGTTCGATGGAGACACACAATCAACATGAAAAAACAACGAGGCGAGGAAGGGCGCTGGTTCACCACTTTAGCTATACACGCACTAGAAACCGTAAGCAGGTGTGGTTGTGTGGAGTCATGCACGAGGATGACGACGTCATGTGGCAGCGACACAAGGATGCGATGCCTTGAGTCTGGGCTAGGAGGTGCGAGACCAGGACTTGGACGTCGAGCTATCGGTCAGTGCCAAGCAGAGCAGGGGAGGCTGCGGCATCGGCACGAGCTCGAGACGATGCAGAGCAATGGACGGGAAGGAACCGAAAGTGGATCTCATGGGCTCCATCTGGTAGCGAGGGCGCATGGGGAAGCCGATAGTGGGGCAGAGGTGTTGCGGCGAGGACGTAGAGGTACCATGAGCGGGGCTTGAGCCGTAGGGAGCAACAAGGTGGCGGCGATGGCGAGCGACAAAAGGGCAAGGTGGTGGGATCCAGAGACGACGAGGTAGAGGAGGCGACGATGAGAGCTACAAGGGGTCGAGGGCGCGACGGGGAGGTCTAGGCGGAGTGAGGCGGCGTTGGACCGGCGAAGAGGCGGTACGAGGTGCGGTGGTGCCTGGTGAGAGGCGGTGCTCGTGAGGCAGGAGAGGCGGTATCGGGCTTTGGATGGGTAGGTGGGGATCGCGATGGGGGCATGTGTGGTGGGGTTCATGTGGGGTCGTGTTCTGTTGTGTGCAGTGCGAGCATGTGTGTGTGGTGTTTCTAGTGCAGGTCGTGTGCATGCGTTGCATGGTTTGTGTGTGTGTGTGTCCACCAACCAAGGTGTGCGTGGGTGTCCGGTGTGTGGTGTGAGTGTTGTTGGGTTGTGTGTGTCGAGTGGTGGTTATGGGTGTGTGCGTGAGTGTGAGGGTTGGTGTGTGGTAGCGAGGTTGGTTAGAATTATGGTTAGGGTTTGATTAGGTTGGGGGTGGCCGGCTGGGCTTTTAGGCCTGACTGGCTGCCTCCCTAAAGAATAAGTTTTATATTTATTATTTTCTATGTTATTTGAAAGGCATTTTTGTAAATATTTTTAGACAAATAATTTGAGCATAACACAATTTTTTATTTGAAATAAAACAGAGAGTGATATAAAACAAAGTGGGGGTTTTGAAAACTATTTTTGAGAAAAACATATGCATGATGTCATGATGATGCACAAAATGAAATAACAAGCAATTTTCTAAGTGGGTATTTTTTTCGGGGTACTACAATTCAACACCAATAACAATGAATCTTGTCCCCGAGATCTGCTCCATGGTACGGGGAAGAAGGGTGATGATCGGATCCTTATTGCTTCATGTAGATCCTCACGACACCACTAAAAAAGATTCTTACTCCATCTTGAAATTGTCGACATCACCAACAAGAGGTTGTTGTTCATGTTCGATGAGAGAACACTCGAGAGAAACAAAAACGAAGGTAAAGGTCTCGGAAGATAAGGATACCTTTAACTTGCGTGGAAGCAGCAAAAATTGCATTGGTTCTACGATTCTATATACAAGAGCAAATGATAAGAGTAGACGGATGGGGATCAGTCTAGCGTGCACCCAAAGCATTAGTCTACACATGAATAGGAGAATTGTGCAACCCAACTCAAGGAATTCATACTGAAGATCTTGATAACCAATGTTCGGAAAGCTTCGGAAAATAAAGGAGTGATGCAGGATCTTTATAGGATCTGACGTACATTGTGCCGTCATGAAGGAAAACACCATAAGTATAAATAATTTTTTAGTGAATTTTGGGTCAAAGGAAAAATACAATAGATGAAAGATTCCTCAGGTAACATGAAGACCGTCTATGGAACACCGTTGCAAATGGAAGGAATCAAAACCTGTTGGGGATATGCTATATGGGTATCCTCATAGCATGTCACCAATCCACCTAACCCGGGTGGCCCATAGTTGGTAGCAAGGCCTATGGCCTGCTGGGTGGCCAAGTTAGACGGATCTTGAAGGGAGGCCCATGCCGGATAAAGGAAGGCTACGCAGGAGTCACCGACATACTCGGAGCCTTGGAGTACAAGACACGGAAGAGTAGTCCTTGTAGGTCTAGGACTCTTTACCTTGTCCGGCAAGGACCTTTCCCTCTAAACCCTAGGTCTTGGCGCCCGATGACCCACAAGTATAGGGGGTGTATCGCAGTATTTTCGAGGAAAGTGAAACCCAATTTATTGATTCGACACAAGGGGAGCCAAAGAATATTTATAAGCCTTAACAACTAAGTTGTCAGTTCAGCTGCACCTGGAAACAATCTTGCTCACAATAGTTTATCAGTAGCAACAGTTTTGTAGTAGGAATAGTAAAGTAACAGCAGTAGTAAAGGTTGAATCAACAAGGCAAACATGGTACATGTAAGCTACACAAATTTAGAAGGAGTCAAAATTAGACAAAAACATGTTGCATAAACACTCCATATTTAATTTAGGTGAGTTGCTATTTAACCCCGAAAAACATGATATGTATGCAAGAATGAATGGTTTAACATGCACCAAGTTATATATTATATTAATCAAAATAGGGTAGGGATAGGGTTCACACATTTAGGGGTTCGAAGAACTTCGTTTCGGAGGGGTCAAGGTTCGGTCTTCGGATCCGAGATCGGGGTATTGTTGTTCTATTAAGGAGACCTTGTGTCCATGTCGAAGATGTGTGGTGTCCATGTAGAAGATCTTGTTGATGGTTCTTCTGGTGGTACTCTGTGGGGCTTTAGGTTCGGGTTCAATCATTGGTACTAGAACTTCACTTGGCAGCGGTCTTGGCATATGTTGGTCGAATCAAGGCAGCAGAGACACAAGCAGCAACATAGGGAGCAACAAGGTCACTCGAGCAAGGGACACGTGAGCACAATGGTGCCAAGAAGAGACGAACACAGTTTGATGGAGACACACAATTAACATGAAAAAACAACGAGGCGTGGAAGGGCGCTGGTTCACCACTTTAGCTAGACACGCACTAGAAACCGAAAGTAGGTGTGGTTGTGTGGAGTCAGGCACGAGGATGACGACGTCATGTGGCAGCGACACAAGGATGCGATGCCTTGAGTCTGGGCTAGGAGGTGCGAGACCAGGACTTGGACGTCGAGCTATCGGTCAGTGCCAAGCAGAGCAGGGGAGGCTGCGGCATCGGCACGAGCTCGAGACGATGCAGAGCAATGGACGGGAAGGAACCGAAAGTGGATCTCATGGGCTCCATCTGGTGGCGAGGGCGCATGGGGAAGCCGATAGTGGGGCAGAGGTGTTGCGGCGAGGACGTAGAGGTACCATGAGCGGGGCTTGAGCCGTAGGGAGCAACAAGGTGGTGGCGATGGCGAGCGACAAAAGGGCAAGGTGGTGGGATCCAGAGACGACGAGCTAGAGGAGGCGATGATGAGAGCTACAAGGGGTCGAGGGTGCGACGGGGAGGTTTTAGGCGGAGTGAGGCGGCGTTGGACCGGCGAAGAGGCGGTACGAGGTGCGGTGGTGCCTGGTGAGAGGCGGTGCTCATGAGGCAGGAGAGGCGGTATCGGGCTTTGGATGGGTAGGTGGGGATCGCGATGGGGGCATGTGTGGTGTGGCTCATGTGGGGTCGTGTTGTGTTGTGTGCAGTGCGAGCATGTGTGTGTGGTGTTTCTGGTGCAGGTCGTGTGCATGCGTTGCATGGTTTGTGTGTGTGTGTGTCCACCAACCAAGGTGTGCGTGGGTGTCCGGTGTGTGGTGTGAGTGTTGTTGGGTTGTGTGTGTCGAGTGGTGGTTATGGGTGTGTGTGTGAGTGTGAGGGTTGGTGTGTGGTAGCGAGGTTGGTTAGAATTATGGTTAGGGTTTGATTAGGTTGGGGGTGGCCGGCTGAGCTTTTAGGCCTGACTGGCTGCCTCCCTAAAGAATAAGTTTTATATTTATTATTTTCTATGTTATTTGAAAGGCATTTTTGTAAATATTTTTAGACAAATAATTTGAGCATAACACAATTTTTTATTTGAAATAAAACAGAGAGTGATATAAAACAAAGTGGGGGTTTTGAAAACTATTTTTGAGAAAAACATATGCATGATGTCATGATGATGCACAAAATGAAATAACAAGCAATTTTCTAAGTGGGTATTTTTTTCGGGGTACTACAATTCAACACCAATAACAATGAATCTTGTCCCCGAGATCTACTCCATGGTACGGGGAAGAAGGGTGATGATCGGATCCTTATTGCTTCATGTAGATCCTCACGACACCACTAAAAAAGATTCTTACTCCATCTTGAAATTGTCGACATCACCAACAAGAGGTTGTTGTTCATGTTCGATGAGAGAACACTCGAGAGAAACAAAAACGAAGGTAAAGGTCTCGGAAGATAAGGATACCTTTAACTTGCGTGGAAGGAGCAAAAATTGCATTGATTCTACGATTCTATATACAAGAGCAAATGATAAGAGTAGACGGATGGGGATCAGTCTAGCGTGCACCCAAAGCATTAGTCTACACATGAATAGGAGAATCGTGCAACCCAACTCAAGGAATTCATACTGAAGATCTTGATAACCAATGTTCGGAAAGCTTCGGAATATAAAGGAGTGGTGCATGATCTTTATAGGATCTGACGTACATTGTGCCGTCATGAAGGAAAACACCATAAGTATAAATAATTTTTTAGTGAATTTTGGGTCAAAGGAAAAATACAATAGATGAAAGATTCCTCAGGTAACATGAAGACCGTCTATGGAACACCGTTGCAAATGGAAGGAATCAAAACCTGTTGGGGATATGCTATATGGGTATCCTCATAGCATGTCACCAATCCGCCTAACCCGGGTGGCCCATAGTTGGTAGCAAGGCCTATGGCCTGCTGGGTGGCCAAGTTAGACGGATCCTGAAGGGAGGCCCATGCCGAATAAAGGAAGGCTACGCAGGAGTCACCGACATACTCGGAGCCTTGGAGTACAAGACACGGAAGAGTAGTTCGTGTAGGTGTAGGACTCTTTACCTTGTCCGGCAAGGACCTTTCCCTCTAAACCCTAGGTCTTGGCGCCTGATGACCCACAAGTATAGGGGGTGTATCGCAGTATTTTCGAGGAAAGTGAAACCCAATTTATTGATTCGACACAAGGGGAGCCAAAGAATATTTATAAGCCTTAACAACTAAGTTGTCAGTTCAGCTGCACCTGGAAACAATCTTGCTCACAATAGTTTATCAGTAGCAACAGTTTTGTAGTAGGAATAGTAAAGTAACTGCAGTAGTAAAGGCAAAGACAGTAGTAATAATTGCACTAAACAGTAGGATTAAAGCGCCGTAGGCACAGGGATGGATGGACGGGCGTTGCATGGACAAGACAATTCACATGGAAATCAGAACATAGGGCACTTGCAGATAAATTAGATAAAGCATCCAAGTACTAAATAATCTTAGGCATGTGTTCCATATATAGTCATACGTGCTCGCAATGAGAACTTACACAACATCTTTTGTCCTGCCAGCCCGTTTGCCGCGGGGCCTCAAGGGAACTACTGGCAATTAAGGTGCTTCTTTTAATAGAGCACTGGAGCAAAGCATTAACACTCCGTGAACACATGTGATCCTCATATCAAAGCCATTCCCTCCGGTTTATCCCGATTTCTGTCACTTCGGGGCCTTAGGTTCCGGACAACAACGTGCGTATACAACTTGCAGGTAAGACCATAAACAATACTATCATAATGAAACAATAACATGTTCAGATCTGAAATCATGGCACTCCGGCCCTAGTGACAAGCATTAAGCATAACAAGTCGCAACAAAGTCAAAACGCACTAATAGAAGATACTAGGCACCATGCCCTAATAATCTGATGCCATTACATGAATGATCTCATCCAATCCCTACCATCCCCATAGCCTACAGCAGGGGATTACTCACTCATAGATGGGGGAAAAATGGATGGTCGATGGAGAAGCGATGGTGATGATGATGGCGATGATCTCCTCCAATTTCTTGTCCCGGATGGGTGCCAGAACGGAGTTTTTGGTTCCGAATTGCGAAATCTGGTGGTGGCGGTAGAGCAAAACTCTTTCTGGAAAAACGTTGAACACCACTGAGTTTTTAGGTCAGAAGGCAACTTATAGGCGAAGAGGGAGACGAGGGGGCGCCTGGGGCAGCCAGACCACCCCCTGGCGTGGCTAGGCCGGGCCCGCGCGGCCAGGCCGGGCCCGCGCGGCCAGGTGTTGTGGCCGAGCCCCAGCCCCTCTCCGTTTTGTATTCTGGCTCCTGGTGTCCCTCGGTGAAAAACTAACTTTGGCTTTCATCCCGTCCAATTCCGAGAATATTCATTTTGTGACTGTCCTAGAACCAAAAACAGCAGAAAACAGGCAGCTGGCACTGTGGCTCTTGTTAATAGGTTAGTCCAAGAAATCATATGAAAAGTACTCCAAAGTGTGGACAAAACATAAGAAAGTAGATAAAACTAAGCATGGAACATCAAAAATTATGGATACGTTTGCAACGTATCAACATCCCCAAGCTTAACTCCTACTCGTCCTCGAGTAGGTAAGTGATAAAAATAAAGAATAATTTTTGAGGTGACATGCACCATCATAAACTTGATCAAAGTATTTGTAAAACATTCATAGCTGGGATCATAGTACTTCAACATAACATGAAAGATAAAGTTCTAACAATAAGACAAAGCAACTATGTTGCAACATGAAAAGGCACAAACAAAAGATTCATGAATAACAATGCTTTGCAAGACGTTTGTTTGTTTCACATAAAGAAAACATAGCATAGTGGCATTTTAGCTTGTCCCTCATAGAGTAGCAAACATAAATGCATAGGACACCTTCAAAGTTCATAAGAGTGACTAGATGCAAATAGTTTAAAACAATTAATATCAAAGCTATGCATTAATCAATAAGTCTTGGGACAGTGCAAATAGAACTAAGAATGGCCACTATGCTCTCAAAGTAGGTGCATAAAGATAGAAGGTGGAGACTCAACATAAAAGTAAAAGAAAGGCCTTCATAGAAGGAAGTAGGGATTCAATTTTCATAAAGAGCTTCCAAAAATTATGGTACTTGGTTTCAGGAATTGGATGCATGAGTGGAACTCATACTCGGTTATGGAGGCTAGCAAAAGACTGGGAGCGACAAACTAAGAGAGCAATAATGGCCATATTCATGCAGAGCGACAAAACATCATTAATCAAAGAATAAAGTGATACTACAAGTTCAAAACTAAAGGATCATAAAGGCTATGGTGACTTGAGATAGTCATAACATGGTGTGAGCATGTGCCAAGTCAACCCAAATAAAGCATCAAAGGAGAATACCATAATACTATGCTTTAATATGCTAAAACAACGCATGATTCTTCAAAGGCACATTAAGCAATCTCAATTGTTTATAAAAATTCATGCTACAGCAATGAATGCTCAGCATAAAGTCAAAACAATATCAAGCATGACATGACAAAGCATAGACCACAGTCAAAAACAAGCTCTCTTTACCCCTTAAGCATGAACTTTCCTACTCTTTTCCAATCCAAAGCAAACTATTTGAAAACCAATGCATGAAAGAGGGGGTCCAACCAATTTATTCAGCGAACTAAGAAAACAAAGCAAACGAAAAACCAAAACGAAAACGAAAAAGAAGACGCTCTAAGAACAACACAACTGTGCATGAAATAATAAAAATTAAGTGTTTGGAAGAAACCTGAGATTTTTATTGATGAAGGGGATGCCTTGGGCATCCCCAAGATTTGACGCTTGTACCTCTTGAATATTTCTTGGGGTGACACGGTTCGCATTCCCAAGCTTGAGATTTAGTCCATCCTTCATCTCATTACTCATTCCTTCCATACACCTGAAATTTTTCCTTCATACAAAACATCACACAATCTTTAGTAGCAACATTAGTGCACACAAGATAATAAGTCTTTGGGTTCAGTTCCAACACCAATAAAACTTCCATTAAAACACAAGCTACTTTAGCACTTCCCTCAAAAGGCTCAATTCCCCAAAAGAACTAAAAAAGGAACCAACAAGAAGCAAATGCAAATAATGGCAGAAATCTGTCAAAACAGACCAGCAGGTAAAGACGAATTTTTTCGAAGCCTTATGTTGCTCAAATCGAAAAGTGTTGAACTAACGAAAGTTAGATAACAACCTGGGGCAGAAGCACAAAAATTCACGCCTCAAAAGTACGTACAGAGAGTTTACACTAATTTTTACGATGAAGCACATAAATCTGTTTCGGGACAACAACTTTCCCAACCATTACTTCTCTCTGATTAGAGGTTACTCTTGGCACAAAAAGCAAATAAAAAGGATAAGGAGCGGTTATTACTAAAGTAATAACTTCCAAGACTCATCTAAAACTTTTGGGTCATCTCCCAATAAGTACTTTTCTTTAACGCCTTTAAGTTAGGCATGATAGTTTGGGAGGATGCTCACATAAGAAATATGAATTGAAGTAAAAGAGAGCATCAAGAAGCAAATTCAAAACACATTTAAATCTAACCCACTTCCTATGCATATGAATCCTATATGCAAATAAATTCACAAAGAACAAAGTGACAGGCATAGGAAGATAAAACAAGAGTAACTTCAAAACTTTCAGCACATAGAGAGGTGTTTCAATACCATGAAAACTTCTACAACCATATTTTCCTCTCTCATAATAATTTTTAGTAGCCTCATGAATAAACTCAACAATATAACTATAACATAAAGCATGCTTTTCATGTTCTACAAAAACATAATTTTTATCAAGCTCAAAAATAGTGGGATTAAAACCTTCAAACCCACTTTTAATAATTCTATAACAAGATGACTGATCATTCAATATAGGACCATCGTCTAGAGCTTTATCATAAAAAATATCTAAGCAAAACTCTTTAGTACCATGCATCTCGAAGTTAGGCACAAATAAAGGATTATCACACATAACATGAGCATAACATTCATCCTCCTTTGGTAAGCATGGGGGACAATCAAATAATGTAAGCGATAAAGGGTTACTCTCATTAGAAGGTAGGCATGGGTAGCTAATCCGTTCTTCCTCTTTTTGTTCATCACTCTCCTCCTCTTTTTCATCTAATGAGATTTGGTTCATCAATTTCTTCTTCCATAAGATCCTGCAAGGCATTAGTCTCTTCCATTTGTGGAAAGCATCTATTAATATATTCAAGAATATAGCCATTTTCTTCCTTGTAATTATCAAAGAAAAATTTAAGTATATCATAAACCTCATATTTATAAGGTGAATCATCAATATTTTCAAGAAAACTAGCAAGTTCAAATGCACCCTTCGAAGCGATAAATTCCTCAATTTGTTCCACATCATAAAAGTCATAATTTTCTTTAACATAAGAAGATATGGTAACATCATTATTATACTCACATTGAAAAGGGAGGTGTTTGTTCCTCCTACAACAATAAGATTTATCAAAGCAATAAGTAACACTATAAGTAGAGCACACGTTTATAGCAATGGTATACAATTTATCAATTTGTTCCCTTAAGTGTTTCCCTTTTTGTGACAACCGGTGTTCCTTATAATAATATTTTTGTTCTTCCGTGAACCCACCTTGACAATAAGATTCAGTTTCAAAGAAACCAACCATTGATAGAAAGCATGATAAAGCAAGACAATAACAGACCAACGAAAATAACAACTAGAGTAGGAACTATTTTTTTGTATTTTTGGTAAAGAAACAAGCAAACTAGGCAGAAATAAACTAAGCTTGAAGAATAGTGATTCCAAGTGGATTTGATAAATAAAGCTATGCTCCCCGACAACGGCGCCAGAAAATAGTCTTGATGACCCATAAGTATAGGGGGTGTGTCGCAGTATTTCGAGGGAAGTGAAACCTAATTTATTGATTAGACACAAGGGGAGCCAAAGAATATTTATAAGCCTTAACAACTGAGTTGTCAGTTCAGCTACACCCGGAAACAATCTTGCTCACAGCAGTTTATCAGTAGAAACAGTGTTGTAGTAGGAATAGTAAAGTAACAGCAGTAGTAAAGGCAAAGACAGTAGTAACAATTGCAGTAAACAATAGGATTAAAGCGCGGTAGGCACAGGGATGGATGGACGGGCGTTGCATGGAAAAGACAATTCACATGGAAATCAGAACATAGGGCAATTGCAGATAAATAAGATAAAGCATCCAAGTACTAAATAATCCTAGGCATGTGTTCCATATATAGTCATACGTGCTCGCAGTGAGAACTTGCACAACAATTTTTTTTCCTGCCAGCCCGTTTGCAGCGGGGCCTCAAGGGAACTACTGGCAATTAAGGTGCTCCTTTTAATAGAGCACCGGAGCAAAGCATTAACACTCCATGAACACATGTGATCCTCGCATCAAAGCCATTCCCTCCAGTTATCCTGATTTCTGTCACTTTGGGGCCATTGGTTCCGGACAACAACGTGTGTATACAACTTGCAGATAAGACCAAAAACAATACTATCATAATTTATCAATAACATGTTCAGATCTGAAATCATGGCACTCGGGCCCTAGTGACAAGCATTAAGCACAAGTCGCAACAAAGTCATAAATCACTAATAAAAGATACTAGGCACCATTCCCTAACAATCTGATGCCATTACATGAACGATCTCATCCAATCGCTACCATCCCCATAGCCTACAGCGGGGGATTACTCACTCATAGATGGGGGAAACATGGATGGTCGATGGAAAAGCGATGGTGATGATGATGGCGATGATCTCCTCCAATTTCCTGTCCCGGCAGGGTGCCAGAACGGAGTTTCTGGTGCTGTTTCGTGGAATCTGGTCGTGGCGGCGGGGCAGAACTCTTTTTGGAAAAATGTCGAACCCCCCTGAGTTTTTAGGTTAGAAGGCAACTTATAAGCGAAGAGGGAGACCGAGGGGGTGCCTGGGCGGCTAGACCACCCCCTGGCGTGGCCAGGCCTGGCCCGCATGGCCAAGTGGTTTGGCCGGGCCCCAGCCCCTCTCCGTCTCGTATTCTGGCTCCTGGTGTCCCTGGTGAAAAACTGAGTTTGGCTTTTGTCCCGTCCAATTCCGAGAATATTCATTTTCTGATTTTCCTGGAACCAAAAACAGCAGAAAACAGGAAGCTGGCACTGTGGCTCTTGTTAATAGGTTAGTCCAAGAAATCATATGAAAAGTACTCCAAAGTATGGACAAAACATAAGAAAGTATATAAAACCAAGCATGGAACATCAAAAATTATGGATACCTTTGCAACGTATCAACGCCTTTATAAGCCAGCTTGCAGGAGGCTTTAGGGCAGAACATAATAGATTGCAGCATACAACACACAACATCTCGCACAGCGAACCTATCTCTGTATCTTGGCGTATTGCCATTATAGTGATTTATAGCAGGAGTAGAGTTCCGCCACTGTTTTGGGACTTGAATCTAGGTAAGCTGTGTTACCTCGTACCCGCCAACTCTCCGCCTTACCCCACGTCTCAAAACACGCACTGTGAGGACCCCTCCATGGCGTACTCGTTGGCAATACCACCACGACAGTTGGCGCCCACCGTGGGGCAAGAGGCGCTTCGAGCTCTACACTGGGCGAGGTCCGATCTATTCGCGGGAATCGGTGATACTGTAGCCATCGGTCACGTTCTCTTCTCTGGCAACGTCCCAATCGTCCCTCTAGATGAGTTTTGGGTGCCGCCAAAGACGAACCCCACGCGTTGCTCCGTCATCCCCTTCGGAGACATCCACATCTTCATTGGCGAAACTGACTCGGGTCCTAGCTCTCAGGAAGTCGGAAACTCGTCAAGCCCCGCACGGACCGCCTATGAGCAGGACACATTCGCGGAAGGATCTGGGCATACCTCTCTTTGGAGTATGGTGGCTCAGATCAGGAAATTTCAAGGGCCACCCTAACCGCCCCTGTGCAGGATATAAAGGTGGAAGGACCCCACAAATCTGCTTGGCTTCCCCAAGCGTTAGAGATGCGCAGGTCACACTTCGTCGGCGTCGTCACTATCTTCAATCTGGCCAGATGCGTTCAAAGGGATGGAGAACCTCCCTGTGAATAACTGCCAGATGGATGAGGGTGAGGGAAATCCTAGAGGGCGACCGTGCCGATGAGCTCGTGTACCACTTTGTGGAAGGGCTCACGCCTGGAACACTCCTTCGGCATACCCTCCGAATGCGGAAGTCCACAGGCCCTCTCACCCTTGGTGAGATGGTTGCCATCGTCAATGAATATGCGGATGCCAATGAAGAGGCCATGGCGGCAATCACCATCAAAGCCGGAGGAGGTAACAACAACAATAGCCCGCCTCCACACTCCATATCCGCCATCGCCAACACCAAAGCCAACTCCGACTCCATCCTCGACGTCCTCTACGCCGACATCAATATGGATGCCGGTGGCTCGGACGTTAACTCAGAGGAATACGACATTGTTATGAGGGAGATCGAGTAGGAGATCGAGAAGGAGGAGCGCACAGAGAAGACCAACACTTCCCACCAGTTGCTAGTCGCCATTGGGAGCGTGGTGGAAGAAGACGGACAGGAATGGGAACGTGAGAGAGCTCCGCCCACGCCAGCGGTCACTAGAGCAGTAGCAACTAAAAAAGCTGCCAAGCCTCCGACCCTGGCCAAGGATCTACCTCCTCCGGTTACCCACTAGCCACTGACACAGGAACTGACAAAAACCCCTAATACGTCCCAACAATCGACTCAGCCGCCAGTACCACCGTCAACGTCTGCAGCTGGCAACCCATTAGCCACCCCCGTTGATAAAGCAATCTATGACACACTTATCATCGAACTAATCACCGTCGCCCATATCCGGAGCGTTACGGAGCTTGATGGGAAGCGTGCGGAAATCTTGGCAGAGGCCAAGTGCATTGCGGAGCAAGGCGCTAAGCTGGAAGAAGACATGGCTAAGGCACAACAATCCATCAAGGCGGCAAGAGCTATGGAGGCCGAATACAAGCAATTGATGTTGAAGCATAAAGCAAAGAAGGTGCCAGCTCACGTTGTCCAAGATCCCATTGTTGGGAGAGGCTTGGGATTTGACGGGTCTAAGCCATCAAAGGCCACTCCTTACATAGATTTAGAGGGGAGGCAGGTCATGCCAACTACCGCTCTCAACATTGCTATCGCCAAGACCCTCCTGGAACAGGACATGTCACCCGAAGCAGTTGCTCAGGTGTACGACCTCGTCGCTAAGGCATGCAAGCAACAGGAAAAGGCCGCCTCGCAGAGGCTTGAGTCCAACCCGGAGTTTTTCTAGTCAACCCTGAACAGCCGCAGAAGGCCAAAATCTCCCCGTGACAAAGGATCGCACATAGGATCTACTGAGCAAAGACAGAGGGAGGCATGCAACAGGACTGACACTATCCCCATATCCTCCGACCACGGAGAAAAAGCTCGTCCCCGTTGTTCGCCAGCTCCACCACCATCTCGACGTCACGAGAAACTAGAGCCGCGCCACCGCACAAGCATGCCACCTCTAAGGCGGTCCTAGCCTGGCATCGTTATACGGGATCAGGGCAAAAATCCTCGGCATGCCAGAGAGCACAACGGCCATAATGGACACAGGAGCAGGTCCCACAAGGAACCGCCACGTCCGACAAGCAACCACGACAGGCGTGAGGAGTCACATGAGGGACACATCAAGAGATCTAACCCACCGCATCCACCGCCGCCATCGCCACCAAGCAGCCATCATGGCGGAGTGCATGGTGGGTCTCACAAACCTCGCCACAACTCCCCTCCTCATGATGAAAAAGGGAAGCAGCCAGAGCCATATGACGCATGATCACGGATGGACAAGATCCAAGAAGCTCGGGAGTTCCCATAGCTTGGGCCGCGTTGTTTTGGACTAGTCATACGGGCCACAACCTACCCCAAGGGCCTCCGGATAGACAAGACCATCAAGCCATATAACGGCACCGCGAGGCTAGCAACATGGTTGCAGGACTACAGTGAGCTATCCATATCGCAGGGGGAAACCCCAATGTCGCCGTCAAGTACCTCCCACTCGTGTTGATGGGCACCGCCTGACAATGGATCGACGACTTATCGTAGAAATCAATATGCAATTGGTTGGACATGCATGAAGCGTTCACCAAGAACTTCGAGGGTACGTACAAACATCCCTGCACTATCGGAGACCTACAGCGGTGTGTGCAAGAAAAGGATGAAACCTCCCGTGCCTACCTCTCTCGCTGGTTGGATATGAAAAATTCCTGTGCAGGGGTGCATGAACAGACCACTATGGCCGCCTTTATTGATGGTCTGGAAAAGGGAACTTTGCTCCGGCATACGTTGAAATGCAGGCAAGACAATAACAACCTCAACCTCAACGCAATGATCGCCATGGCTAGCGAGTTCGCCGCTGCTGATGACGACGTGCGTGGATCGTTGCCGGCGATAGCAATCCCTACCCAGGCCAAGAAGTACGACAATAACAAGCGGAAAAATTCGCCCAAAGAGAAGCAAGTAGCCGACATGGTCACCGCAACATTCACTGGCAGAGGCAATGGTGGACAACATGGACGTTGTCGGGGAGCTAGCAGTGGCCAGCAGAGGAGTGATACTACACCCTTAGCACCCTGCATTCCCCAAACGTACGAAGAGTACCGAAATATGCTATGTTTCGTCCATCTCGACGCCAATGGAAAATCCACCCACACCAATCGCCAGTGCAAGTTTGTTAATGATCTCAAGGAGGACCTTGAGTCCGGCTACAAGCGAAGTCGGAAAAACAGACCCTGCGGAAAGGGTAAAGGGAAGAAAAGGAGGAAGAGACCAAGGAATCAAGTGATATGGATGAGAATGTGGACCCAAAATCTCCCTAAAAGGGAGAGGATAAAGGGAAAAATCCCTTCGAAAATAAGGCTCCATGTTACCACACCTTCCTTGGCACCCCAACCGTCCGGGCCCAGAAAACCTCTTTGAGGATACTGATGGCTACCCTCCCTCCGGTTCGCTAGTACGTCAGGTGGTCAGGAGTTCCAATTACTTGGGATATGAAGGATCATCCAGAACTCATCCCAACAGAGAACCATTATGCCATGGTCATCAACCCTTTGATTGACGGCACATATTTCACCAAGTGCCTCGTGGATAGTGGAAGCAGCATCAACATAATGTACCTATATACACTACATAAGATGAACTTGATAGAGACCCAGCTGAGGAAGAGCAACACCGTGTTCCATGGGGTTGTCCCCGGCCGACAAACAAATTCCCTGAGCTGCATCACCCTTCCGGTCGCTTTCGGCAATGTAAACAATTACCGCCAAGAAAGCATGACCTTTGAAGTGGTGCCCTTCAAGAGCGTGTACCATGTCATCTTCGTACATGCCATCTTCCACTCCTTCCTCGCAAGGCCATGCTTCGTCTACAACAAACTCAAGATTCCCGGACCAAATGGTGTCATCACCATTGACGGAAGCTTCACCAAGGCACGGGAGTGCGAGCTCAGTGAAGCCGCCTTCGCCGAAGCAGTCCTCTATGGTGAGGAGTTCAAGGAGATCCAGAACCAGGTCGATGCCTCGGAGATGCCGTCTTCAAAGAAGCAGATTACTGCTGCTGAACCCGCCTTAAAGGCCGCCATCAAGACCAAGCAGGTGGAGCTTGTCGAAGGTGATTCCTCTAAGAACACCGCCATTGGCACAAACCAGGATCCCAATTAGGAAAGTGTGCTCGTCGAGTTCCTCCATGAGAATAGGTACATCTTTGCCTGGTAACCTGCCGACATCAAAGGTGTACCTAGGGAACTTGCCGAGCACAGCTTGAATATTGATCCTAATGCCAAACCGGTGAAACAACCTCTACGATGCTTTGGTGATGAAAGACGAAGGGCTATAGGAAAAGAAATAGCTAGGTTACTTAAGGATGGCTTTATCCGAGAAGTTATTTACACCTATTGGGTGGCAAATCCTGTACTTGTCCCCAAAAAGGGAACCAATGAATTAAGAATGTGTTTTGATTACACCAGCTTGAACAAAGCATGTCCGAAGGATCCATTTGCTTTTCCTCGCATTGACCAAGTCATTGATTCGATGGCTGGCTCGAACTTCTGTGTTTTCTCGATGCCTATTCAGGATACCACCAGATACGGATGCGAAAGTCAGACCAATTGGCCACTTTGTTCACCACACCCTACGACATGTATTGCTACATCACGATGCCCTTTGGGTTGAAAAACACTGGTGCTACGTACCAGCGGATGATGCAACATTGCCTGCATGACCAAATAGGTCACAATGTACATGCTTACGTGGACGACATTGCGGTAATGTCAAAGAAATCAAATGATTTTTTCGCTGACTTGTAGGAAACCTTTGACAATCTTCGGAAATACAACATGATCTTGAACCCAAAGAAGTGCGTCTTCAGGGTGCCATCCAGCAATTGTTGGGCTTCATCATTTTGCATTGTGGAATCGAGGTGAACCCAGGGAAAATCAAGGCCATCCTCAACATCAAACGCCCGACATGCCTAAAGGACGTATAAAGGCTCACAGGCTGCGTTGCAGCAGTAAGCCGGTTCATCAGCCGACTTGGGGAGAAGGCGGACAAATTCACATGGACGGACGAAGCTGACACAACACTTCAGTAGTTGAAGATAATACTCTCCTCCCCACCTATACTTGCAGCACCGGTGCCAAGGGAGCCTATATTAGTATACATGGCGGCGACCAACCGAGTAATCAACATCGTCATCGTGGTGGAGCGCAAGGAACCAACGCACGAATACGGAGTTCAGTGACCCATTTACTATGTGAGCGAGGTCTTGATAGAATCGAAGCAGCGTTACCCGCACTACCAGAAGATAGCTTATGGAGTCTTCCTTGCTTCACGTAAGCTAAGGCATTACTTCTAGGAGCACCCCATTATAGTAGTGAGCAGAGCTCCATTGTCCGACATCATCAACAACAGCGACGCTATAGGGAGAGTGGCAAAGTGGGGCATTGAACTTGCCGCCTTCGACATCACCTACAAGCGATGCGACGCTATCAAATCACAAGCATTGGCAGCTGTTCTTGCGGATTGGATAGAACTGCCGGAAGACACTATTGTACCAAAGCCAGAGTATTGGGTCATGCACTTTGACGGATTGAAATTACTCAATGGCTCGGGGGCTAGTGTATTATTGCAATCACCAACAGCAGAGAAGTTGCAATACGTCCTGCAGATCCACTTCAACGCTACAAATAACATGGCGGAGTATGAGGCCCTCATTCACGGACTTCACGTAGCCAAGGATATTGGCATCAAGCACATAGTTTGCTATGGAGATTCCGACTTGGTTGCCCAGCAAGTTGCTAGCACCTAGAACGCGCGGAACCCTATGATGGCGGCATATCGAGACGAAGTAGACGAAATAGCCAAGTGCTTCGACGGCTACAAACTCAGTACATCAAAAGGGAGGATAATGAGGCGACAGATCTGCTATCAAAGCTTGGATCAGCTCGTCGACCAATTCCGCCAGGCATTTTCCTGGAGCATTTACGGACCACATCCGTGAAGGGAGCGGACCCCGACAACCTGGATAGAGTGGACTCATTTGTTAACACAGTAACAGTGACCTCTCCGTCTTGGACGAGGCCGTTAATGGATTATCTACAAGACGGAACTTTGACCACCGACGAAGTTGAAAGCTGGGAAATAGTACGCAGAGAAAAAGGCTATGTCAACATTGACGGCCAACTATACAAAAGAGGTACCACAGGAGTTTTCCTATGGTGTGTGTCCCAGCAGCAAGGTATTGAAATCCTTAGAGAAATACGTCTCGGAGATTGCGGGCATCACGCCGCTCCCCGATTGTTGGTAGCCATGGCCTTCCGACAAGGATTCTACTGGATAACTTCCAAGGCGGACAGAGACAATTTGGTACAAACATGCCTTGGGTGTCAGTTTTATGCAAGACAACCAAATGTTCCAACAGAAGAATTGCAAACAATACCAATAACTTGGCCGTTTGTAGTCTGGGGGCTATACATGGTGGGGCCTTTGCAAACAACACCCTGTGGATTCACACACTTGCTGGTAGAAGTGGACAAATTCACAAAATGGATTGAAGCTAAACCCATTAGAAAGCTTGATGGGGCAATAGCCCTAAAGTTTGCTGGGATCTAGTGGTGAGATTTGGTCTCCCACATAGCATCATCACCGACAATGGCAAAAATTTATCTCTCGGAGAAGTTGAGGAGTACTATAATGATAAAGGCATCCGCCTTGACCTAGCATCTGTGGCACATCTGCAGTCAAATGGGAAAGTTGAAAGGGCCAATGGACTAATTCTGCATGGAATCAAGCCACACTTGGAGGCACCGCTATGTAGAGCAGCTGGAGCCTAGGCGGAGGAACTACCATCTGTCTTGTGGAGTTTAAGAACAACACCCAACAGATCCACCAGCTTGACTCCTTTTTTCATGGTTTATGGAGTAGAAGCAGTTCTCCCATCTGACATCGTCCACGATGCGCCAAGAGTTTCCTCCTATAAGGAGGATGATGCTGAAGAATCCAAACGACTATCTGTGGACCTACTTGAAGAAGAGCACGTGCTGGCATGCCAGATATCTGCCGTCTACCAGCAGAAGCTAAGCGGATACCATAGTCGCCGTGTAAAGTATCGCTCGTATTAAGAAGGGGATCTGGTGCTTAGACTCAAGTAGGAGAAATCACACAAATTATCCCCGCCTCGAGAAGGACCATTCGTCATAAGGAAAGCGTTTCTCAATGGTTCCAATTACCTCGTCGATGTTCGCGAGTTGAAAGATAGGCCAAAAAATCGCAAGCGCAAGCAATATGACTCCGATGATGATTACCCGGAGAAAGATCGGCCATGGAACATAGCACAACTACGTCCCTTTTACACTTAGCACATTTATATTATGTAATAAGTTTCTTATATGATCAATGAAACAAACAATTTGGTTCACTCATATTCTCTGACTCTTTTCCCTCCTTTAGTTATTCATTTTTGGATCATATAAACCCTTTATGCGTCAGGTTGCATTTGCCCTTATGAAAATTCCGCCTACGGGCGTTAGCTTAAGTTTTCTGGTCTACACGTTTTCTGAAGTTTTTATGTGGATTCTGGAGTAGTGACTTTTCGGCGCTCAAAGCCGGTGATTTTGTTCTTAGGTTCTTGATGGTGCTATTAAGCATCATCGCCTGAGAGCGTAGTTCTGTGCTGCGAGTCTTCCGTCTCACGAAAGGTCCAACATACAAACCAGAATAATGGATAAGCTAGCACTTGCTTAAAAAATATATACACATGCTGGAAACAGATAAGTTGCTGGAAGCTTGAATACAAGTCTTCCGCCTTAGATAAACATAAGTTTTTCCGCATACATTCTGCAGAGATACATTTAATACAAACATTGTTTTTTCATGGCTCTGCTGCAGGGGGTTTTGTGGTAGCATCATCAGGAGAGACAAGCCAGGAGAGCTCGCCAAACTCTGAAGGAGAGGGGCTAGACTCAGAAGAGGTCATGTCATCATCCAAGATCTCGGCAGGCACGAAGACATCAACTTTGACCATCTTGGCAACCCTGGTATCGAAGCCGGCAAGGGAATCCCAAATAGCATCGCTATCGATCTCTTGTCCTTCCTTGTCCATCTTGGGCATGCCGGAGGTCACCAAATCGATGTCGGCATTTTCATAGTGAGCCTTGACCAGGGACAGGGTCATCCTAGCGCCATCCCGGATGCAAGAGGATTTCCATTTTTTGATTTTCTCAGGGGCTCGACACAGGATTTCTGCATACTTGGCTGCTAAGTCTACCGCCTTGATATTGATGCCCAGAGGTTGAACTATCTCCTTGGCTTAGGCGATGGCGGTGCTGACAAAGTTGCCGGCAAGAATCATGTGTTCCTTGGAACTTGGAGCACCCTCACCCAAGTTGGCTAAGCTAATGGGAGTTATGGTTTGCACAAGCATACAAGGACCATGAGTATAAACAAATCAAATGGTTATGCAACTTACAGAAAAAGACCAAGATGGAGAAAGGTTACCAAAGATGTTCGTTTGCGCTTGCTTGCATGTCTCCACCAAGTCATCGCTCTCCTTCTGGATTGACTTGAACATCTCAAGACTCCTAGCATTCTACTCTTTGGCATATTGGTTCTAGTCTTTGAGCTGTGCAATCTCATCCTTCAAGCGCTGCATCTCGACGTCCGCGGACTCTTGCATAGCCTTCATCATCGCCTCAGGGCCCTTGACGGCCTCGGCTAGGTCCTACTTCAGAATCTTGTTTTCATCATCGAGCTCCTGGATATGCTTGGATTGCTCGACGATGCTCTTTGGCTTAGAAATGGCTTTTGTAAGACGGAAATCGGAAAGGGCTATCAGAAGACAGAAGAGATGATTCAATGGGAAAGCGAGGAGCTGTCATAGGAAACAGACTCTGGCTATTTTTTATCTGTTCCTTCAAGAATTTGGTTTTACCCTGTTCAAGGTCCATCTCCTTCCGAAGAGCAACAAACCTCTCATTGGCATCTATCCTCTGTTTATTCTCATTCTGCACATGATGTAGACATGCTTAGTTTCTCTATAGCATCTAGTCGGAACTATTAAGTTTCAACTAAATGCTCGGGGGGCTACAATACATGATTTTAAAGTAAACTAGTTTCTCTAGAGCATCTGGTCGGAACTTTGCAGTTTCAACTAAACGCTCAGGGGCTACACAGACAAGTTCTACACTTAGTTCTTTGGAGCACTCAGGCCAATAACTATTGGATTATCCGCCTAAGAGCTTGGGGGCTATAGTGGGATATATTACACAAAGTAAAGCATGTAAAGTTCAAAAAACATACGATGGCAATGATCCTGAGATTTTTGGCCAGATGAGTGTAGGAATCATGGAAGGTACGAGCATTCTTATAGATTGCGTCGGCCTACTTGATGAGGTCATCCAGGCTCAACGTCAGAGGAGTCGCAACCAATGGAGAAAGCAAAGCCGGAGGCATGGATGAAGCCCTAGCTGCCTCCTAGATATTCAAAGCAGACGATGGCTCGAAGGCTCCCGCCTTAATCGTTGCTTCCACGTCCACCTCTTCCATCACTTCCTTCCCTTTTTCGGTGGCATCCTTAGCCGGAGCTTTAGCCACTTTAAAGGAGGTGCTCTCCTACGTCGCCTGGCCGCTGGGAGCTACGTCTACCTCGACAGATCCTGAGACATCAAGGATTGGATTGATATCTGTCTCCATGGTGGAGGTCTCAGGGATGAAGGGGGGTGGCAGCCCAGCGGGACCAGAAGAGGGTTCGGCGGTAGGAGTAGGAGGAGTGGTGGCGGGGGAAGACTTGGCAGACAAATCCTTGGTCAGCATATCACGAATGTTTTTTGACCCTCCAACATCTTTGGAGGATCGCTTCAAACTAACACCAGCTTTCCTCCTGAAACATACAAAGTATAAGTACAAGAGTTGAGAAAAGGTGCGAGCTGAAAAATACAAGCCGGAGAATGAAAGTACTTACTCCACTACAGGAACATTGGCAAGGGGAATGCTGGTGGACTTCTTCTTCTTCTCCGCCTCTAAGGCGGTAGTGGAATGTTTGGAGACTCCACTCTCTGATTTCTTCTTCTTGGCCTCGGAAGCAGCGTTAGAGGTGGAGCTCTTCCTCTTTCGCGCTGCTAGAGCTGGGCTATCCTTGGAGGCATCACCATCGGACACCACCTAGATATCCTTCAGCGTTGGATCGTAGACCTGGGAGGCCATTTGATACACCGCCAAGGTCACCAGCTGGGATACATAAGAGAGTTAGATGGACAACTTCAAAGTCAGAAAAACCTTAGAGTATGTAACAAGAAACAAAGGAAACAAAAGCTACCTCTAGGCACTTGCTGCAATCGAACATGTCGTAGGTGATCTTGAAGCCCCGCTTCTTGTCCTTCAACTTGACGATGTCCTTAAGCCAGAGCTTGATGGAGTCAGTAGAGAAGTTATCCAGCGAAATTTGCATGGTATCCCTCCTGTATTGGTTATACTTGCACATCAGCCTAGCGCGATGCTGCAGAGGCTAGATCCGCCTAATGTACTAGCACATGGCAAGGTCCAAGCCTGTCAGACCTCCGTCTACGAGCCATTCGATACGCCTTACGGCATGATTGGCTTCGTCGTCAAAAGGAAGAGAGGCTGGGGTCCACCATGCGGGCACTTCAGTGGTACCTCCATCGACAAAGTCTGGGTAGGACTCAAGGCGGTCTAGCAGAGGGACATCTGACCCGTAGAAATACGTGCGCTACCAGTTCTTGCAAGACTCGTGCCTTACAATGTCGAGGAAGCGCCGACTAGGCCGGATCTTAAAGCTAATGGTTCTACAGGTCCGCAATTCATCCTTGAACTCTACAGACTCTCTCTTAACGGTGAAGAAATATACAAATAGATCTAATCTAGGTTTGATTCCTAGATATCCTTCGCACAGAGCTAGAAAGTTGCTAAGGACCAGGATGCTGTTGGGAGAGAGATTGTGGGGAAGTACCCGGAAGTGTTGAAGGACATCCAGGAAGAAGTCAGAGACTGGTAGGCTTACGCCACATACCAGCTGAGATTTGAGGTACCCCTCGGCGGCCGGCGCCGCCCGCCAGATGAACTTCTCCGCCGTAGGGAGATACCCCTCGTCGATCAGCTCTTGGAGATCTTTGGAAGAAAGATTAGAGCCTCTCCACACCCCCTTTTGGGTGTCGCTTTCTTCTTCAGCGGCTTTGGGCGCCACTCATTCTTGGTCGTCGCCGGCGGATTCCGTCACGGCAGAGACGAGAATGACCACCCCCTCCGGTGGAACGATCACTCCTTGGGATGGCTCCGTCGTATCCTCAAATCGCCATCGTGGAAGGAGCAGAGCTGCTGGTGGCCATTATGATGAGGAGAGTGTGGAGGGAGGGAGGGCTCTGATTAAGGTTTTTGCAGGAGAGCTCGAATGGTCGTGCGGCTGGAGGAAGACCAAGACTGGGAAGCAAATGCAGGTAAAAAGAAATAAATTAACCGTGGTGGAAATATATAAGCCTCGCGTCAAGATTCGTGCAAAAAGATCTAATGGATGGAAAGTTGCCGGCGTGGAAGTGAATGTGCGTGGTAATTTCGCCGTGTCCTCCATCTTTTGCCGCTCCACCGTTTCGGATTTCGCGTGCGTAAAAATAGCTGATGATTAATTCTCTGTTTCTGTAAGTTTTGAGGTAGTGTAGGTTGTACCCTACGTCATCCTCCTAACAGTCGCAGTGAAGGGTCACGTCCGAAGATTCCATCAAAGACAGAGATAATCCAACTCTAGAAATGAAGACTCAAGGAATATCCGGATACATTGCGAAGCCAGAGAGAATTGCAGGGTTCTTTGGGAGACCTTTGAGATATTGCTTGACGGATTGCCGGCATCACTTAGATGGGATATTCAGAGATCAACAGGCAAGACAACGAAGATTTCAAAGTCCTCCGGGGCTACTGTTGGGGACATGCTATATGGGTATCCTCATAGCATGTCACCAATCCGCCTAACCCGGGTGGCCCATAGTTGGTAGCAAGGCCTATGGCCTGCTGGGCGGCCCAGTTAGACGGATCCTGAAGGGAGGCCCATGCTGGATAAAGGAAGGCTACGCAGGAGTCACCGACATACTCGGAGCCTTGGAGTACAAGACACGGAAGACTAGTTCGTGTAGGTGTAGGAGTCTTTACCTTGTCCGGCGGGAGCCTTTAGGCAGAACACAATAGATTGCAGTGTACGACGTGCAACACCTCGCATAGAGAACCTATCTCTGTAACTCAGCGTATTGCCATTATAGTGATTTATAGCAGGAGTAGAGTTCCGCCACCGTTGTGGGACTTGAACCTGGGTAAGCTGTGTTACCTTGTACCCAACAACTCTCCGCCTTACCCCACATCTCTAAACACGCATTGTGAGGACCCCTCCATGGCACACTCATCGGCAATACCATGACAAAACCCTGAACGTACGTTGAAAACCCAACCACGACAAAAACCGGACTTGAAGAAGGTAAGAGAGCAGATTCAAAACATGCAAAATAAGAGGAGAATAGCATAGAGGTAAGAATAAAAGAAGTCCAAACCAAATCTATCCAACCTATTTTTACAAAATAGTGTTGGCACTCTACATCGACTGGTAGCTAGGTTATCCTACGGGATGGATGAGTAGGGTATCATAAACCAAGGTCAGATACCACTTGTAACACCCTCAAATCGGCCCTATGCTGGTTTTAATGATTCCTGCAAAACCCGCATAGAAACGATACAAATATGCCCACCAAGCACTTGTGTGCGGGTGGAAAACAAAGTAATATTATTACATAATAGCTCATGATGGAACCCACAAGAACATATATATATATATAACTACAACTCAATGAGTCAAGACTACAAATATACATTACAAAGATCCAGATCACATTGAAACCGATACAACATCCGAGTACGAATAAGATGCAAATTGGACTAAGAGTCCTGAAGAATAAACAATGGTGTCCATAACCCTACGTAGGCCAAGCTAGAAGGGTAACCTTGCTAACATCGACTAACTCATACCTGTCAAAGCAAAAGGGGTGCCAACAATGGGAAAAGGAGAAGGCATCGGTTAGTACTGAGGCCAGTACAAAGCAAGTGTTAGAATTTGGTGGCTCTCGCCTACATAGGTGTGGTGGGCTTAGCGGTAGTGAAGCATGAACTAAAACAACCTATAGATACATGATACAATTGTTGGCTATCGGAGAGGGGTAAGAGAGACCTATTCAGATCAACCTGATACTAACATCAAACATAACGCATCCTAGAGTTTCCCCCATCGAGACCAAATGACGAAGTCCTTCCGAGGAACTCACACCGTTGGCAGTTTTATTTAAGCATTCCAATGAAGTTGCAACACTTAGTAGTCAGATATATATAGCATAAGACATCCCAATATCACTAGCTATTGGCACTTTTAATTATCCATTTCGTTGTAGTGGAGTTGATTACTAGTCATGCCAAAGTCATATTTATAGCAGTACTTTAGTTTGAGTTTGAAAGGGCATGTATGCCCCCATTTGTGGTTTTGGTAATTAATGACAATCCCTATGGACTAATGTGCAAATTGAGTTTCACTTGTAGGTTTGTCCATTGGCATCGCTTGGACCATGTGTTGGTTTCAAGGATGGAAAAGAAGAAGCATCGTCCAAGGGCTTTGTGCCTATTGGAATCAAGTAGAAGAAGAAGAAGAAGATCAAGTATGCCTTGAAGAAGAAGAAGAATATGGAGTTCCTCATGGCTTTCTTCAAGACATCATCAAGAAATGTTGTGCAAGCTCAAGATGCACCATCTCTAGAAGATCTCATGCTTGGAGCTTGCCATCCTCGGCGTTCATGGAGTGCAGAAGACAAGGTCAAGGAAGTGGTTTCCCCATGGAGTATGGGGGAGCCATTCGCAAGACTTCATCAAGCAAGTGCAAGCAAGTGCAATCAAGAAAGGTGTTCCATCTTGAAGGTGTCAAGATCGTCTACATCAAGATCAAGTGGGATGCTCAAGGAAAAGGTATCATCTTGATAGGGTTTCTACTTTACCGGTCTCTTGTAGTGTTGGGAGACCGGGTTTAGGATAGATAGCCGTACTATCAAGAGGGGCTCTCGAGTGGGTGACTCATTCGTATCTTTCATAAAGAGCTCAAACCTTTGCATTCATAGCATCATCTTTCTTGGTTGTCGTTTGGTTCTTGTCCATGCGAGGATCTAGAGCTTGTAGTTATCTTCATAACAAGCTCTAGTTCATCAAAAACGGATTTCCCTTGCATATCTTATTGCGTTTTTGATCTTGCGGGTTTCCCGGCTCCACACCTTGGGATTCTACATGTCGTTATCTTTCCAACAAAATTGGTTTCATCTCGTTTGGAGTTTGGATGCAAAAGTTATGGCATTTCTGGTTCTGAAGTTTCTCTGACCGGAAGTACCGGCCAGACGCCGGAAGTACCGCTCGGGCAGAAATGCCGCCGGTAGTACCGGTGTTAATACCGGCCCAACTTCCGGTGAACCCATTTTTGGTTCAGTATGCTCTCTGCCTGGTATGCGCTATTTGACGGAACTTCGGTCAGAATCTTGGGCGGTAATACCGGCCCAGGCGGTAGTACCGGTGACCCATCGGTAGTACCGGCCGGCCTCGTTTTTGTGTTCGTTTGAACCTTGTTTTTGGACCATTGGCTGAGTGCCACCGGTAGTACCGGCCACCCACCGGTACTATCGGCCATGCGCGATTCTGTGGGTAACGGACAGATCGGGGAGCCCTTTAAAAGGAGCTCCCCTTTCCCCTTCGGCCCGATCACTTGTTCTTCTCGGTTCTTGCTCTCTCTCTCTCCTCCATTGTTGACCTTGAAGAGCTTTCCCTCTCTCCTTCTCCCTCCTATGATTCTTGCATCTTTTTGAGGGATTTGAGAGAGGAGATCTAGATCTACAAGCCCCACCAAGCAAAATCCCTTCTTTGTGAAGGAATCCTTGGGATCTAGATCTTGGAGAGTTTTTGTGTTCTCCTCTTGTGTTCTTCCTCCCTTATTCCCCCAATAGCTTTTGTAGCTTTGGTGGAATTTGAGAGTGAAGGACTTGCCTCTTGCATTTGGTGCATAGGTTTGAGTTCTCCTCGGAGATTCGGTGAGTTCAATCCCTTGGGATTGTTTCTCTTGGGTTCTTGGAACCCTAGACGGTTGTGGTTGGATTGTCGACCTTTTGTGGTCTTGTAGCCTTTTGTGGCCTTGTTGCCTTTTGTGGCTTTGTAGCCTTTGTGGCATTGTTCTTGGGGCTCCAATTGAGTTGTGGAGGTTCCCCAAGCTTGTAGGCCTTTTGTGGCATTATGGAGCCTTTGTGGCGTTTCTTGGGAGCCCTCCAATTGAGTTGTGGAGATTGCCCCAAGCCTTGTACGGGTTCGGTGACCGCCCTCAAGTGTCCCATAGTGGAACGTGAGTAGGCCTTTGTGGCGAGCTCACGGGAGAATAGGGTGAGCCTTTTGTGGCGTCGGTGAGTTGCGTGACTTCGCATCCTTGGTGAGGCCTTTTGTGGCGTTGGGTGAGCATCGGGCCACCACACCTCGAGGTGAGCCATTTGTGGCGTTCGAAGTTCATTGCGCCCCCGCACCTCTCCAACGGATACGTAGCTTCTTTGGAAGTGAACTTCGGGAAAAAAATCATCGTCTCCGCGTCCATCGGTTATCTCTCAACCGAACCCCTTTACTTATGCAATTTACATTGTGATAGCCTTCATGCTTGAAGTACTATACCTTGCTATCACATTGTTGCTTGTCTTGCTTAGCATAGGTTGTTGGTGCACTTAGTGAACCTAGTTTATTTAGGTTTGGCTTGATAAATTAAACGTTAAGTTTTTATTCCGCATTTATTAGAGCCTAACCCGTAATATTTTTAAAATACCTATTCACCCCCCCTCTAGGCGACGTCCATTTCCCTTTCAGAGTTGTTTATGGTCGATACACTATGATCCAAGTAGTCCATAACTGTGGACACGACTTTTCGAAAAGATTTACCCGGCAGGGGTGCACAAATATAAACACACGCACGATCAACCTCAGGAATAACCAAATAAAAAGCAACGAGGCATCATGACAAAGCATTCACAAGATTCAAAAATGATTTCGGGGAGGGGGGGCACCCCACTAAACTACTCGCAAGAGTCATCCGGGCTTCGAGACGAGCCCAGGATTTGTGTCGACAGCTCTAAACGACTAGGAACCTGAAAGTGTGACTAGGTTTGTTGATACCGCGGAAACATGGCATAATTCCTAAAACAGTACAGTAGTAAACCGCTCCTCGAGCAAAAGTAGTAAATAAAGCAGTAAAGCATGGCATAAGTACAAGATAGTAGTAAAGGCCTTTTGTAAATAGTTTTAGACAAATAATTTGAGCATAACACAATGTTTTGATTTCAAATAAAAGAGAGAGTAATATAAAACAAAGTAGGTTTTTCCAACACTATTTGTGAGATAAACATATGCATGATATCATGATTATGCACAAAATGAAACAGTAAGAAATTTTCTAAGTGGGTATTTTTCTGGGGTGCTACAACAAGACTCCCAAATGGCTCCGACATTTTTTGTTGCCATCTTCATCAATATTCGAATAACCCTTGGTCACCTGCCAGATATCCATATTCCCATGGTGACTGATCACCATGGTAAGGGCGTTCTGGGCAGCTGTCCGAGCATACGATATCTTCCAGTCCTCGACAAGTTTCGGAAGTTCCTTGGCCTTGTCCCTCACCTCAAAGGAAAAAATCTTGTCTAGGTCAGAGAGATTAACAATTTCACTAGTTTCTATAAGAAACTGGCTGATAGCTCCAAATTTCATCGTTTTTATCATTGTTTTTCCTTTTGTTTATTGCCGGATTTCACTAAAGATTACCCATTTCTTCTAACGTTAACATCACAATTAGCGAATCCTTGGTTTCTTGAGATGGTTTTTAGGTAATGAACATTTATGGAAGATCTAATAGCATTTATGGGCTAATTTCACCTAAAGAAACAAATCCCCAATTGGAGCCCCTTTCATTGGAGGTTTATAGTGTGCATAACAACCATTGGTACGGTCGGGATGCGCCCGTACCGTGCGCCCATACTACCTACCGCCAGCTCCATTATATCAATACAAGCAACTTTTGTGAAGAGGAGATGACGAAAAACAAAACACAGCCACCACAAACTCATCTAGAGAGGGAAAGATCAGATCTGGAGAAGGAGAAGAACCTTGTCTCATTCTTCGATGATCTCTGGCTCTAAATCATCAGCTCTACCATCACCCCATTGTTACTTAGAGAGAGAGAGAGAAGATTGACACTTGTAAGATTATGGTTTGATACTTTAATCTACCTTTGGTTTGTATTTTATTTGATCTTTAACTAGTATTGTGGCTTGCTACGATAACTCTGAGATGATTCCCATTTGCAATACAATTATGCCTTTGATTTATCTTCCTCTCATGTCTAAGTAAATACCCATACACGTGGGAGATGTAGGGGATTGGTGAGATGTGATGTGCCTTCCTATATTCCATCCATTTGTGATTGTTGTAGTGATTATTGAATTGTGATAATGATTATCTATGTTCGCCTAATGCTTGTTGTATAATTCAAGGGCCCAGGTAACATGATGTAAAGATCTCATAGGTATGAGCTTGTATGTTATGAATCAGCAACCCCCGAGTGACACGGCCGATATCAATGAGGAGCTAGCATTATCCGAGGACAATAAGGAACCATCAAGATTAAAGCCTTGATCTGGTCAGAAGACCTTAATTAATGTACTGACTATGGCCGTGGTAACAAGCAGATGGATCATTGGGACTGGGAGGAATCGGCCATGAGGACTTCCATCCGGTATACGGGTTGCTTGCCTACTCACTAATAAATAAGAAATATCACAATTAATTATCTTGTTTTATTAATCTAGCACTTTCACTATCTCCATGAACCGTTTCTCTCCGCGCCTAACTTCACATCTGCAGGAACTCCAAATACCTTTCTTGTCTTTACTTTTATGCAATTTAATTCTTATTTTTCCTTATGCAATATTCCTCTATCTTTTACTCACCCCTTTCCACTGTTAGCAATTGCAGTCAATTCACTCAGGACCGGTGACACCTTGAGTGCGATAGAAAGGTCACATAAAAAAACTTACCTATACTTATTGGGATCGATATACAAATTAGAATTAATACTTTCGCGAATAGAGTCTCTGATGACCCTGTGCACTTACAGGCCATCACTGGCAAAAGTCATGGATCAAATCTCCGATGGTGACAAGTCGGCTGGTGTGGGACTTGGAAGAATATGCATCCAGAATGTTGAGGGGTCCTGTGAAAAGACAAGGATTAGAAAATCTGACAAAATTAGTCAGAAAATTTCAAAGACAATGCAAGGATTTGACATGGGCAAAATACCAAAGATTATATCATCAACTTTGGTCTTCTCCTCCCTCGAACTGCGGAGTTCTTCTCGGAGTGCATGGGTGATGTCACCCTGACTATTCATTTGTGCCTTCAAATCTTTGATCTCTTCGTCTCGGAGGGCAATGGTTCTGTCAAGTTATTCAAGTTCTTTTCATGCTCGTCCTTGAGTTTCTCAAGTTTGACATGAACGTCGGTGTTCTCCACCTCCAAGACCTTGAAGTTGTCTGCCTCCTCCACCTTGTTGCAAGATTGCTTAAGTAATCATGATATTGCAAAGGATAGTCGAATTACAATTCAAAAAACAAATAAAAACAAACAAGAGAGTCGGAAAATTTTGCCTTCTTCCTCGTCCTTCTCCACTTTCAACTTGGCATTTTCAAGTCGGAGAAATTTGATCTCTCTTTGTTTGTTGCAGATGTTCTTCAGTAGTTCTTGGTTGTAACAAGTAACTTTCTATAAGTCAGAATAATAACCAGAGTCAGAAGCCTACTAAAGACTTGGGTTGTTACTTTTCAAGTTAAAATTCAGAACAAGCCTTGGTGGGATACAATACTTTGTTCTTTGGCATCCTACAAAGCATCAACTCATATTTTGCGCTCCTAGATCCTATCTGACTTCATGCTTCGGGGATAGAGGATCTTATATCAAGACAATAAAAAAGAGTCGGTTAAAAACACTTAGGATATGTTCACGATGCAGCTCTATGAGGCTGGTATGTATCTCACCAGAGATTTTTTCGACCAAGTTTAAGGACTGCATTTGTGAAGATGGAATTCCGTCAGCCCTTATCATTATTTCTAGAAGATGAATTTGACCCAGCAAATCCTCAAGCTTCGCATCCTCAACCTCTTGTGCGCTTCTTCGGTGGATGATTTTATGGCTTCTAGGAAAGAGCTGGAGAGCCTTTCGATTTCTTTAGTGTTCTTCTTGGTGAGAACAAGGATGGCAGCACCGACATTCTTCAAAATATTGTGGGAAAAAGTTCTAGCCAAGGGATCATTACCCTAAGAGGGTTCACCGTTATAATTTCCCGTGCCACCAGCAGTGGCATCAGTTTGTGAACTTAGGTTCACTGGCTCTTTAGATTGAGCCTCAACATCTCCAGCATGCGGAGATGGAATATCCTCTGATGCTAATGATGTGTTGGGGCTGGGAGTCAGAGACACTATTGCTAGTGAAGTTAGATTAAACTTCTGCTGGTGCAGGGTCTTTTCGGGTTTCCCCTTCCCCTTCATTAACAGTTTTGCTCTGTATCGTCAAAATAAAAAATCATTATGATCCGGAAAGAATACAAGATAAAATACAAGTCATTAAATAAAAACTTACTTCTTGATGACGGGCAACATGTAGGTCCCTCGATTATTCCTCCGACAATCCCTATTATGCACACCACCACGATCCCATGATTGGTCAGTCATGGCACATAACCGACAAGTATCAAAGTAAACATGCAATACTTAAGTAGATATAAATCATACCTTAATGCCATTATGGCTACATCAATTCAACATCAGTCGTACTTCATCAAGTGTATAGCCTGAGCCATGCCTTAAACTACAAGCAACTGACTAGGAGTACATCCTGGCTTGCATAGCCATAAACATCACCTTCTTCTTCACGATACTCTCGAATCTGGCCAAGTTAATAGCCAAGGACAATGCTAGTGAGTACTTTGAATGTACTCGCAAACCACCTTCAGATAATAACAAATAGATGATATCCAATATGGTCGTGGTAGTAGGAGGGCTCCATGAGAGGTTCTTTTCTAAATTCGTTTCTCTTGGAGATATACCATCTACATATATTTATTGAAAACTTTTGTAAAACATTTTGGAAACCTTTTTGAAAAGTTTTGGAAAACAATAGGATTGGGTTACCCTATTTCATCTCATGGTCCTTAACCGACCTAACTGTCAACACCCAGATTTTTAATCCTAGATGCCTGTTATGCCATACATCGCAATCCCAGGATTACCATTTTTGCGAGACATAACAGATTGGATATCATAGTACATCATCCATTACAAACCATAATAAGGTCTTACACAAATAAAGGATCTCATGATACAGTCTTAGTACAATCAAGTAGCAGAATAAATAGCGTAGCGGTGGGGTCCATCTTCAGAGTCACGGGCAATGCTGACGATGGGAGATGATCCTAGTTGTTGTAGCCGTCCAGCTGTCCTCCTTCAGGGTAGTCCTCCTCATAGTATGGCCACGGGAATAGCCAGGGACAAAAGCCATGAGTACTCTTTAAGTACTCGGAAACTACCACTAATAAGTAAGATAGTTCTAGCATGAATGCTAAATTCTAAGTTTATTTGTAAGGTTAAGTTTGAAACCTAAGCTGAGTTCAGAAATAAAGAAAGATAAAATAAAGTTTGAAAACACCCAAGTGGGAACTTAGTTGTCATAGTCACAACTCTGTTGTGGTCAAGTCAGGTCACAATTCATTTCATAAGTCATTTTTGAAAACATCTGACAACGGAACAGTATGGCCACTCCAAGTGTCCATAACCGCGGACGCGGCTATTCAAATAGTTTGACACTCTGCAGAGGTGGTACACTTTCACCACAAGATTCGATACATCTGTCGGGAATAACCCTGAATCATCATACTTAGTATGCAGATAAGCAAACGTAACCTTTCATTTACACACTCTAGTATAAGCACCTCTCCTATGAGTATG
Organism: Avena eriantha; assembly: GCA_910589775.1. Lineage (NCBI taxonomy): Eukaryota > Viridiplantae > Streptophyta > Magnoliopsida > Poales > Poaceae > Avena > Avena eriantha. Next base: position 424,303,305 of record OU342743.1, read on the forward strand.
GCCTCCCAGCCATGACCATCTGTCATCCTGGGCACTACATAGGTGGACAACATTGAGAGGTAGCCTCAGCTCAAACCTCTCCCTCGAGGGAACTCATACCAATGCATATAAAATTCCGGCTAAGCCTTACCCAATTCAGGTATTGTGGTTGTACGGTAAAATTGGAATGGTATCGCATCCGAACCCAACCATCAGTTTTTATAAAAGGGTTAAGGCTCATGCCTCATCATTTTCATCAGCATCATAAACCATTTGTGTTTCTCAACACATGTCAAAACATCTCAATAGAATGACTCATCATTCCAAGGTTTCACAAGTCATTTTCACCAATTATTCCCATCTAAAGTGATCTAGTTTTTGGTTTAGCTCTAACTACTAAGTTAAGAGTGTTCATTAATGTGGGATGCTAATCTCAATCTCATGCCATCGAATGACATCTAAACTTAACTAGATAGGTCAAGTTTTATACTCTTTATGCTACCTTTAAACAAAGTAAGGACTTTGGTAAAGTAAAGAAAGTAAAGCTTGTAATTAAAACTTGGAGTAGGTATAAGTCAAAGGGGTATAATCAAGCATGCCTATTGCATCTTGCTTAAGTTATATAGCTTGCAAGGTTTAGCTTGCATTCTTAATGATGGCCTGCAAGTATTAGCTTGCCAATAATAGCTTGCTCAGTTTACTTGAAGTGCTAGGCTTGCCTTGGTTGGTGTAGTGGTTGAAATTCTCATCCTCTTCCTCTTGGTAGAACTCCTCCTCCTCGAAAGCTTGGTCGGTACTATCGTCTATAAATACATACGGAATACACAATCACCAAACAATACTTAACTAGTCTACTTAGCACACTAAGGGACTCATTTGATGATCTAGTATCATGACAAACATCACAAGGTTTTAATGAACTAGCTTCATTTATTTTATTGGAGAAAAGTAATTTCTACTCATTGAAATTAACTGAGATTTAATATTCTCCAATTAAAATATGAGATCATGTGGACACATGTCATCACCAAATATTCTAACATATGGGAATGTGATTTAAAGGTGGGATTACATTTTAATAAGTTTAAGTTTAATATTTAATGATTTAAAGTGACTAGAAATGCATATATAGCATTATTTTGGTACTAGTCCAAAGTCACTACATGCAAACCTTAATATTATTATATATTCAGATAGGTATGGTTAAACGTGATTTTTTAGAGTTGGAAACAACTCAAAAACTAATATGGCTGATTTTAGAAAATGTTTGAATGTGCAAAAGCTTATGTCTTGTTATTTTTACTAGAAGCGATCTCTAAAACTAAATGATTTAAATCCAATGGCCCTGGATAGATATTTTCATTAGCTTTCCAACAAAATTGGAATCACTCAATTTGGATTTGTAAAACTCTCTGAATTGATTTTTAAACTAAGGGACATAATTAAGTTTCAGCTAAAATAGAAAAGGATTTATTTGAAGCAAATGGGTAGCGCGGGAAACTAATTGGGCCGGCCTAGATTTATTCCACGGTGCTGAGGACTACTGACAGGGGGTCCCGCCTGTCAGTGGCTCATTACACGCGAAGCGTTATGGGGCGAGCTGGACCATAGGATTAGAATGCAGATCTACGGCTGGGGCTTATCGTCGACGACGGACTCGTCACCGGTGAGGCTGAACCCTAGCAGCTCGGTGGGGGTGTAGTGGGGATGTACCGGGGCTCCAGCTAGTTCGGCGAGGCAGGCAACCGAGCAAGACGACGACGTCAAGCTCAGGCGAAGTCACGGCAAAGGCTGGGGTGGACGAAATCAACGGCAACGTCTCCTCCTCTGATGCGGTGGTCTCCGGCTCAATTCTGGTGAGAGGCTGCTCGAGCTGCTCCGACGAAAGGTGGGGAAGGACTGGGGATGAGAGGGGAGTTGAATGGTGTGAGGAATTCGTGCTGGGGAGGCTTCCTTTTATATGCGCGTCGAAGCGGCAGAGAGGTGTGGGCAGAGATCGTCGGTGACGATGATACAACAAGCTATCGGCGTGGGCGAGATAGGTGGATGGTGGGCGGTTCCCTAGCGGTCAGCTAGGACTTAATGGCAACTTGAGGGGCGGTGGCTAGCGGTCGGGAGCGTCGCGCACTCTGGGAGACACGGGCGGTGCTCGACGGGGTTCTTGGCGACTATGGGTTGCACGGCGGTGCACGACCATGTCTGGCGGGGTGAGGTGGTCAAGGAGGAGCGGCGCACGCGGTCTGTGGTTGAGGCACAGTTTTTGGCGTGCTGAAGGTGATGGCGCTCTGGCGTGCTCTGGCGCGGCGCAGGGAGGATAGTGCGGCGCTGCTCTGGGTGGTCCAGGGGCTAGCAGTGATCGTGGGGTGGACTATGGACGGCGGTGAGGTCACGCCTCCCTTCCTGGAGCGGCGGAGAGGGGCTGGCAGTCTGCTGTGGCGTTGGCAAGGTTGGCCGGCGGGCATGTCCTCGAGGTGGCGTGGTACTGGCGCTAGGGAAAAAAGGGTGGGCTGATTAAGGCTTGGTTAGAGCTAGGAGGGATAGAGGGAGTAAATTGAGGTCAAATGGGTGGCAAAACCCTGTAGAAACAGTGAGCCTAAACTAGAGTGTGATTCATGCATGCCAAGTGTTTGATCAAATGGTCGCATGACAACAAGATTTGAATTTTTCAAAGATTTTTGGTGGAGTTGTTTATCACATGCTTAAACATCTGTGGTTGCTAGGATTTGTCAAATGGAATTCGTTTGAATGGTTTTTTAAATAGTGTGATCTTGATACCTACACTTGATTCAATTTTCAATTGTCATTTAAATTTAGAGTTTGAATCTTTATAGAAGATCACTAAGTGGGCCTTGGCACATCACTACTTGTACTAGCAATGGGTGCAAAGATCCACAATTCTATCTGTTGGAAATTGAGTGCTAGGAATACCAAAAGTGGGCTAGGTGATTAAAATGGCAAAAGTGACCATTTCCTTTATTTAATTCTTTTTGATTTCTTTTTCTTTGGTTTTTGCTAGGGAGTGATCTAGATGATGTGACAATCATCACAAAACCATTTTACAACCATTAGAACAAACAATAATGGCATTTCAAACAACTCCTATTTTAAATGCACACACATCTGAATGCTTAAAGATTTTAAATGGAAAAGTTTTTGTTAAACCTAAATTGGGTAGATTTGATCTTGATTAACCTTGATTAAAGTTTTGGGATGTTACACTAACCTTCCATTTTCCGTGATCCTTCAGATCACCTGGTTTGGTTGTATTGCGGGTTTGTGGATTACTTGGGGCCTCAAATTAAGTTGTGGAGCTTTCCCTAATTTTGTTAGTTGGGAGATTCCAATTGAGTTGTGGAGAAGTGCCCCAATCTTGTGAGAGGTTCCGGATTGCCACCGACAAGTGCACCGATAGTGGAAGTGTGGATCGATCCCGTTGGGGTGAGATTCACAGGAGAACAAGGGAGGCCTTTTGTGGCATTGGAGGTTTGATATCACCCCTCTCCAAACGAGAAGTACTCCATTGTTGGGAGGAACTCGGTAAAACATCGTCGTCTCCGCATGCCTCGATTATCTCTATACCCGAGCTTTTACTTATGCACCTTACTTTGTGATAGCCTTCGTGCTTGAAGTCTATATCTTACTATCACATAGTTGCTTGTCTTGCTTAGCATAAGTTGTTGGTGCACATAGGTGAACCATAGCATATAGGTTTTATTCTTGACAAAGTAAATGCTAGTTTTATTCCGCCTTTGTTAAGCCCATCTCGTAAAAGTTCTAAACCGCCTATTCATCCCCTCTAGGCGACATCTGTGTCCTTTCAATGTGGAAGTTTAAAATCCTTGGGCACTGCGGCTTTCTGAGTTCGTTGAACTAGCTGGCTCCGCATAACTCCTAGTCGTCTTCATTGTCATCATCGTGCTCTCTTCGGCTGCGGTTTTCGTCTCTTTTATTGCTTCGTGGCTCTAGTCCTGAAAGTCGCTCCCAATGTGGCGATTGTGATCACCTAGTGTGTCCTGTGTGCCCAGGGCTGCTGCGACGGCGTGGTGATCCATTGGGTTGATGCGTAAGTCCTGGTTCTGCGTGTGCGAGTGTTGCTCCTACCATGCCAAGGTTCATTAGGGCAAAGCGGCGGAGAGTTGCACGAGGATCCTCGGGTGCAGGTTGGGTTGTGATCAGGTATGTTTCTGTGGCCACAATTGCTGCTTGGGACATTTTTGTTTTGATATTTCCTGCTTGATCTACTAACATGAATGATAGATTGAGGTTTCAGATCAGTTTGTTTCTTTCTGCTTCGGGGATGTTCTGCAGTCGAGATGTTCCCCTTCCTGGCGGTGCTCCTCCTGTTATGCTCCAAGACCTTCGGGTCGAGCTGAGTTGTGCCCGTCGTAGGCTGGATTCGTCAGCTAGCCTTTTTCTTTCGTCAAGTTGCCTCTGCATCCTTAGTAGGTCTCTCATTTTCTGGTGAAGCACGTATTGATATGCTAATAAATCTTCGTGTGAGGCATCAGCTGTCATTGGGACCGCACCCGAAATTAGTTCTCTGGCCTTTTGCCATGTCATTGCTGGTAGCCGAAGGGTCCATGCTCTTCCTCCTAGGACTATGCAGTTGTTCGCTGTTTCTCCTCCGTTTCTATGATCTCCTTCATTGTCGTGATTTCCTGCATTATCATCCTATAAAATATCATTAGGATCGAGGATAGGGTTACCGTTAGAGTCGCGCGATGTCGAGGTGGCTCCATTGATCATGCACACTTGGTGTCGCGTAATATATGGACTTGTGGCGTCGTCGTCTGGGTTGGAGGAGACACTGTCGGCTGGATCAGCAAAGTCTATAAATTTCTGCTCCGTGTATATTTCTGCCATCCTTATTCCATATCGATGCTTTTGCTGCTTTTCTCTGGTTCGGAGTTTGCTAGACTTGTTCCCCGTGGTGGAGTTAGTGGGGAATCTGATCCGAAGGAGAGATTGTCGTAAAGACCATCAAGGTCCCCTAGATCTGTCTCATCTTCCTGGTTTTCGTCGGGTGCTTCGATTTCCACCGTGACATCCATGGAGGATCCTACAGATGATGTGGGAATCGATGTAAGCGTAGTTTGCTCCGCCGATGCTTCTGATGCAATCAGGGCCGAAGGGTGTGACTCTTGGGGGTCTTCAACTTGGAAGTGGAAGCTTCCGATGATCAGATCAGATCCGCTGTTGAAATCGGCTGGTATTGTCACAAGGGTGGGCAGGGATGGATCTTCTTTTGGGGGGTTGTTGTTTCAGGAAAATAATTCCGCCGAATCCATGGTTCTAGCATTCAAGTTTCCCACATATGGCACCAATTGATGAGGGGAGATCTCGGCAATGTCCATAAAGAAGGACTTAGGGTTTTGTGAAAACGAGAACGCTGGGGATTTCGTTGGATGTCAGGAAATAATGGAATCAAAGTCGCATGGATATTACGAGTGATCGCTCTGTTACAAATTGCTTGGAGATTGTTCGGTGCCTTGCCTAGGCTTCTCCCGCCCTATATATAATAGGTCGGGTCTCAAAGCTATATGCGTATAGGTTACATGATTACAACACCAACTCTATGTCGGTCTTTGTTCATATTTCCTAATATAACTATAATCTTTGTCGGTTTCTCCTTTGGATCTTCATCTTGACTATTCATGGGCCATAAGCTTTTCCACAGGCCCTAGGTAGCAAATCTTAGGGATCCAAGTAATCATACTTATGTCACTTGGTGTGCGTCAGGGCGGCCGTGTTCTCGTGGCCCTGGTGCAGGGTGAAGCTGTGTGCGGCTGGCCTGAAGTGGCCGGCGGATTTCCCGACGGACACCCTTAATGGGGTCATTGAGCCGACGAGTTGTGCGTCGCCCGTCAGTGTCGACCTCAAAGATCTGACGTTTTCTCACGGTGCAGCCGCGGTACATTACCATGGCTGATGGATGGTATCCGATGATCAAGATGTTGTTTTACTGCATTTGCATTGACATGCTGAATTGATCTTAATCTTCTGCTAAGTGATCCTAAGCGATGGTAATGATGTATTACTACTTAATTTAGATGTAGATGAGTACCACTCGCTTACTAGTTAATGTAGTATTAGTCGGAGGCAGGGTCTCTCTTGGAACAAGGAATGGTGTATTTTGGCTGTAAACTGACTTTACTGCTAATGTTTATATTTTGGATTTTAAGTGTTTTCTGAAATTATTGAACTACTACCCCACGTGCCCACTGCTAGGCATGGCTATGATCTAGTATACGTGTGGAGATGGTCTTGCTTTTCCTCTGAATGGTCTTCTATTTTGTACTTATCTAGTAGTTCTTCTACTGTTATGGTAGTACTTTCTCTTCACAATTACCTCCCGTCCTTGATTTTTTTAAGTCAAACTTTGTATACTTTTACTATATATGTGACAAAAATACTAGTAACATCTACAATATAATGTAAAGTCAACTGCATTTGAATTGTCATGAACTATATTTTCAAAGTTAATATTCAACTGTCAATATTCACGGCTCACAATATTGGGATTTGTGAGTCTTGATCCAACGGTTAATTCAAAGTTATTTGTACACTATATAGTGTATGATATGTTACGAAGATCTTCTTTGTTGTTTCTCTAGACCATGGTATGAAAATTTTCAAGTATTAGGTAGCTAATAAACATTTATTTCTACATGATACATAGTACACAAGAACGAAATATACACCCATACTTTATAGATGTGGCTCGAAATTATAATTATTTCGTGCTTTTTCTATTATAATTTCATATAATGATGATATGTATCTATCCATATATTAAAGATGGAATGAATGGTGGCCTCTCCGCGCGCCAAGGGGTACTATTCATTCATTTAGTCACTCTAGATTGATGATTTCTTCCAATAGGAACATCCCATGTTGGTTGCGGTGCGTTTATTTGTTCATACCACTGGACTGTGTTTTTTTGACGCGTCTTCCATATATAATTTACCAACATTAGTTCCGTCATAATTTCCAGCGATAGTTACTCTACGGTAATTTTTCGACAATCTTTCTTGACCATAATTTTTCAACAGTAGTTAGTCTACGTCTATGATAGTATTTTTTTAGCTCCTATTCGATGGTAACTTTTCCTGCATTCGACCGTAGGTAGCCTATGTCTATGGTTAATTTTTTAGCTTCTTTTTTTCTCTGCTCCACGCTAAATTTCCGTCACAACATTGCGGCCGTAATTTCTGGCTAATAATACGTCTGTAGTTATCCCACCGTAACTCACCGACGATGAATAATTCTCTAAACCTATTTCATCCACATTTTTATTTTTTTCTTTCATATTGTTTGGCAATATTTTTTCGACACACTTTTTTTAACGGAGTGTAAACAATTTGAAGGCCTTAACTCGCTAGATTAATTCAGTTCTATTGTACCTTTTTATTTTTTGTCACTAATTCCAACATCCAGCGTCATTTTTGTCCCGGAAAAATACTATTGATGTATTCTACAGTAACTTAGCTAACAATATTACACTGCATATGACGTAATTGTAATTTCTCACCGATATGTCTGTAGTTACTCCACAGTAACTAATCGACGGCGAATAACTCTCTAACCTTATTTTATCTTTGGTATTTTTTAAATTTTCTTCCCTATTCTTGACAGTAATTTCCCATCACATTTTTTCGGCCATAAGGTAAGCAATTTGTAATTCCACCATCCGCTGCTGTCCTTTTTATCCTAGAAAATACGGCCGACGTCTTTTAGGGTAAAATTTCCTAACAATATTATACTTCATATGGTGTAATCTTCGGCAGTACTTCTGACCGATTATTCGGTGACACTGTACAATCACGGGTGTGGCGTGACGCCACGCCAGTTTACCTAGTACTTCTAGATATTACGTGAGTCTTACGTGCAAAGGAATGTGCAACTTACTTGTCCTACTAGGAAGAGCATGGCTTAGCTCAACGGTTGAGAAGGAAGACCCGACTACTTTTATTTCCTTATTTGATTTTAGGGTCTTTTTTCCTAAATGTATGAACTTAAATGTATTTTTCACTTTCTTGAGGTCCTTGGTGTAACATATATGTATACATCCTCTAACTGTGTTAATGGAAGACTCTCGCTCGCTCAGGACGTACCCTAGTACAGTACTATGATAAGAGGCAGATAGCAGGGCCAACTTACGAATGAATGGTCTGGATCACTCCACCTTTGACGAGAAACAGTACGAATAGAGTGGTAAATCCAAATTTAAAAACTACTGTACTTTATATAGTGGTGTAGAGGTATAGATAGATGTTGATCAAATTTGTAAATTTCTATGCTTTACCTATTATAATTTTATATAGTGATGATATGTCATACACGTTTATTATATGAGTATCTCATGCATGACACGTGCAACTTATTTGTAGTGGTAAGATAAGACAAAAAATATTATCAATAGTATCTTCAAGATGCTAGAATGAAAAAGATGATCCAACTGTTATCAATGTTGGGATTCATGAATCTTGATCGATCCAACGGTCAATATTCAAAGTTATTAAAGTTCAAAAAAAATTCAAAGTTATTCGTAAATAATATAGTGGTATGATAAGGTAAGAAAGACTAGTAATAGATGCTAGAATGAAAAAGAAGATCCAACTGCTAGAAAGTTGGGTTCGCTAGTTTTGATCCAATGATTAATATTCAAAGTTATTCTTAGATTATATCGTTGGGTTAATATTCAGCGGTCAGATATAGTGTACGAATAACTTTGAATATTGACCATTGGATCAAGGCTCATCAATCCCAATATTTCAGCAGTTGGATCTTCTTTTTCATTCGAGTATCTACTCCCTCTGTTTAAAAATATAAGATGTTTTAGCTTTGTGAATCGAATGTATCTAGACGTCTTTTAGTGTGTAGGTTCGTAGAGGTTCAAAGTGAATCTATACACTAAAAAGTGTCTAGATACATTCATTTCACAAAACTAAAATGTCTTATATTTATGAACGGAGGGGGTAGAAGATTCTATTGATAGTCATCATAATGAATGTTATGCAACAAACCTCAAAACACACTTCTCCATCATTCTAAAATCTTCTCCCTTGTTTCTCTAGACCATGTTACCAAAATTTTTACCTATTAGATAGCTACTTCTACATGATATACAAAGTACAAGAAACAAAAATACACCCATACTTTATAGATGTTGATCAAATATATATATTTTTTGCTTTATCTATTATAATTTTATATAGTGATGTTAGGGCACGTGCAACTTACTAGTAGTGGTAAGATATATTCATATGGTATCTACTAATATCATACAGTATTTCTTGATAGTTTTTTCTAGAAGTTTGGTTAAACTTTTCGTAGCCTGACTTATCAAAAAAAGCCTTAAACTCTAGGACGGAGGTACTATTGAGAATAAAAGGGAGGCAGGACGGGAGGGCAGCACGATAGGGAAGTTGAAGGCGGTGCAATATTAGAGCAGAATTATGACGGGTTCCTGACATGAGGTACCACTTCCTTTACAGCGTACACACTCTACCAGTAGTAGTAGTAGTAGTAGTAGTAGTAGTAGTAGTAGTAGTAAATTTCAGGACATATGTGCACGCAAAACAAAACAAATTGTTTTTTCTCTATGATTCGCCGCCTCACCATCCATCTCTCCTCGGCACTCCCTCGTCCATAGCGCTGCGCATGTGTGTCTTGGTACGGTGGCTCAGTTGTGTCTCCGGCGTGTGCGTTGGTGTACATAGGAATGAACCACTTAGTGCATTGGCGGAAAAAATCAGTACAATTCAAACATTGGAATTTTTCACTTCCTTCCCAAACATCGGGAATGAAGGTTATTTAAAGGATGTAGCATCCCAACTGTCTAACAATTGCAATGCTACTTGCCTAGTCTATATATTGCTACTTCCTACATATTAATTGGATCATCATTATATCATGCTCATATCACCATGCCACTTTGCATTTGAGCATCATATAAAATCCTTTTCAATTGGCTCTTCTCTTTATATTGCATTCTCCTTATTACTTGTTTTGACCTCTTGATATATTGTAGTTGGTTATTGATATATTGCTTGATGCTCAAGTTGAGTTGGGGGCATATCTTTTATTTTTTCTTCCATCTACTAACTTGCCATATCATCTCATATTGATATCATCTTCAATTTCCAACCATATATATGTATGAGGTCATATTGTTTTGATGATATTTTAATTCTTGCCACATGTATATTCCTTTTTTTTCTACACATGGCTATATAGTTTTGTTCCAAACCATACCCAATTGCCAGTTACATGTACAATTGCATGTGCTCATATATCATGCCACATAAATTAATGACCCTTCTCCCTTCTTTTATTTTATTTTTTCCCTTTTCTTGTGTTCTTGCTTAAATTTGCTTTGAACTTCAATTCAATTGGAGCGGGATCTTTTCAAATCCTAGCTAATCAAAAACACACTCAAACAATCTAGTATATCCTAAGCTTCACCACCATGCACATGCATGTGCATGCACCAAAACACCAAGCTAGCTTATACCAAAAATCCTAAACACTACCGCGTGAATCACACACATGTACCTAGCCAGCTAAACTCTGCTGCCACCGGACCCCTCTCTGAAACCAGGTCCAACCCAACTCTCTATATTCCTGAAGCAGAGTCTGAACCCAACACGAGCCCATGTTTTTCTTCCTCCTAGGGAGAATACGCTGAGCGCGTGACCACACCTAGCTTCCCCCAGCTCACCCACTCTCCTCATGTCCACGTATTCCCCATCCGAGCACCGGGAACCCTAGCTTCCCCTTCTCCCCCTTTAGCACCGCCACCCCGCTCTATTTCTGCACCCAACCGAGTGAGAGGAGGCCATGATCCGTCGCCGTCCACCTCCGTCATCCAAGCCGTCGCCAGGGACTACGTCGACCTCACCTGAGCGTCGGAATAGCACGCCATCACCATCTACATCATCCAGGCCAAACTCTAGCCCGGGAGCTGCTTGGAATCGACCCCAAGGTTGATGTCTGCGACGTCTTCTACATCCCGACTTCCCCAAGGAGCGCATCGCTGACCCCACCATCCGTCACTGCCGGCCATCTTCAAAACCGTCCTACGACGTCTACGTCCCCCCGGTGAGCACCACATCTCCCTCCTCTGTACACCCCCTGTAGTTCATCTCGCTGCTCACCGTCGTTGCCTTGTCGCTCGACGCCATAGCTGTAGCAATGTCGCCTAGCCCCTCTGTTCCACGCTTGTTTTCCCCCTCCACGGTCCTCCTCCGGTGAGAATCTTAAGGCCCCGTTGATCTTGGTTTTCCCCTCTCTCTAATGCAACAAACGTCTCTCAAATCCGATCAGCAACATCGACACAATCATCCTTGAAAATCAAGTTAACCTCACACTATATTCTGTCAGTTCTGTCAACTACTGCCTATGTTTTTCGTCCTCTATTCATCGCAACTTTCCGACCAGCACCAATGTATTCCGGTGGATCTCTTCAACCTCAGTGCATCTCCTATGAACCCTCTATCTATAGAAACAAACGGCGCTTCATTGGATCATCGACGAGCTCACAATCTTCCTCCGAAGTCTGTCGTTTTACACAATCGATTTCCGTCTGAAACATTCAGGTTTGTAGTTTTAAACTCATGTTCCTCCTCGTTTTCCAGCAAACCCCGTACACTTCCGGCCAGATCCTTCACATGAATATCTTCTAGGTTGTTCCAGCTATCCAAAACATCTCGCGGATATCGATTCCAACCTCCACAGCTTCCATTCTCGTTTCCGAAAGACGAGCTCATCTTAAAGTTCAACGTGATAGAAAATTCAGTTTTGACTCTCTTTTGCCTCGGTTCACAGCAAGGTTCTGTCCAGCACACTTCAACACCAGTGCCAATATTTGCTTGAGTCTATACTATGTTATACCCTCTTTCTAACACACTAAACCTTGTTCTAAACTGAGTTCTACATCTCCCTATATCTTCCTCTCAAGTTTACTCGATCTCGCAGAAAACCAGACAACATCTTTAGGAAACGCTTGCAGTTCTTCAGACAAGGACTCCTTAAAATATTTTGGTCCCATATCCTATCTCCAATACTGTAGTAGCCCAAGTGGTTTATCTCCGGCCCAAGATCGAATCCCATCATATGCAAAATGTTGCTATTTTTTTCCATGTCAACATTTTTGGAAATATCACAAAATGTTTAAGATGAAGAAATGCATAACTTTTAATTGGTGCACCCAAATGCAATGTTTTATATATCAAATGTTATTAAAAAATGCCAGGAATTCAAATAAGCCACCCAAAATAATTTTTGAGAAAATTAAAATTTCGAAATTATTAAAATGTCAATTAATGCCTTTATCTTAAATAAATCATAACTTTAATTTCGTATTTCCAAATTCAACAAATAATATATCTAAATTGAAGAGCGCGACAAACCCATTCGGATTTTGCATTCGATGATATGTATTGAAGCATGTATCATATAAATATTAAGTATACAACAATGTTTATGGGAGCAAAACATGAACAAAAACTTAATAAAATGCTTTATTCTTGTACCTCACATCTCACCATGCCATGCTATTCTATGCCATGTAAACTGTGCATCATTCCATCATGGCATACTTGTTTTCTTGTTGCATATTATTTATATGATTGTTCAATGTATTTATTTTGGCCCCTTCTGTGTTTGGTTTTTATCCGGATAGACACTAAGCAAGGAGAATACCAGGAGCCTTAGGAATATTACCCGGATCCTTCCTATCCAGCAACTGAACTGCCAGGCAAGCAATTACCCATGCTTGCATACATATAGTACCTATGCTTCTATCTTACTCTTGCATCATTGAGTCGTGATTGCATTAAATTGAATCCCAAGTATTGCATAGCCTTTAATTTTAAACCCCACTGAAGCTTGTTCCTCAATCCCATGAGCCATTACTACAGGAGTTGATTGAGCCATGCGAGTCATAGAATTGCATGTGTAGGGTTTGTGCGAGTCTTTGGATAATGAGGTAGCTAAACAACTTAATCTGAGTAGTAATGGGATAACTAATGAAAGATGCATCAGTGAGCATCATTTGCGATTTGGTTCTTTAAGGTCACTTGTGTCCCGTAGGACCCCGATTACTTGATTCATGTTCCTAGACTATTCACACTATCCACAGATGGGATACCCTATGGATCCCCCTTTGCCTAATCTTGATTCACACTTTATTTCTTGGGGCCACAAAGTAGTTTGGGGCTTTATTATTATCCTGTACTTATGTCATGCTTTACTGCTTTAATTACGATTGTGCGTGGAGCACCTGTACTGTTTTGGAACATGGAATGTTTTCGCGGTATCGACAAGCCCAGTCACACTTTTAGATTCCCAGTCGTTTATAGCCATTGACACAAACCCTGGGTCCATCTCGGAGCCGGGCAACTTCGTTGCGGGTAGCTTACTGGGGTGGGCCCCTGAAATAATTTCTGAATTTAGTGAGTGCAATGTCGTGAGGCCTCGTTGCGTTTTATTTGGTTCTTCACGAGGTTGATTGTGTGTGTGTTGCTATTTGTGCACCCCTGCAGGGTAAATCTTTTTGAAAGCTGTGTCCACGGTTATGGACGACTTGGAGAATAGTCTATCGATCATGGACAAGCTTAACTAAAATACCGCCTTTAATTTGACTAAGACATGACTAGTAAATAGAACAATACTCATGAAATGGTTAATAAAATTGCGAACGGATGGGAGGTTCTTCCGCATTCTCATCGGTATGCGAGAAGGAGGGCGAACAAGGTTAATTATGTTGCTTATATAACTGTTAATATTAATTAATGAGCGTCCCTCCATCTCTGGTTGGGCGTATGCGCTGCGTGTCTCTATAGCACTTTATAGATATTATATTTCGCTGCAACTGCATCACCCCAGGTTGTTCCCTTTAGATGAATTAAGACTTGCTGAGTACCTCTAGGGTATCACATGATAAATATTTGGTTTAGGTGGACAGGTATACTCTCAGGAAGGCTACTGGGTCGAAGAGACCGATGATGGTGTCAACGACCATTAGGTGTAGAGATTCCGGGGATGGAGATCCATGAGATCTGTGGGCGGGATGTGCTTCGTTATGTGGTATCTTATGCCGATTTGCTTCTTATCCGTACTCGGATCTTGTATTCCGCTTATGTTTGATACTCTGTTGCGTGATGTATGAGGAGATATCCTAAACTAATATATCTATCTAGGATATTTGGATCTTGCTGTATGGCATTGAATATTTCTATTTCTATTGTTTCTAGATGGTGTGACTATGATGTCTATTGTAAGTCGCAGACATACATGCTCATTTGTGTATGTCGTGGTCGCGTTACCTGTCGCTTACGCCGCTCGCTTTTGTCCCGATGTCCTTGAAAGTGGATAAGGGGTAGGCCGATACCGTGCCCTGCTCTGCTTTGACGGGGATACACGTGGGTGGCCTTGGGCCTCCGTAGTAGAATCCCTTGTCCACTTTTGGTTCATCCAGGCTTGAACATAGAGCGTAATGTTCGAGGTATTACAATTGGTATCAGAGCCATTTCGCCCTTCAGGGTCTCAACCAAGATGGTCGTTGTTAGTCTAGAAAATATTTTGGTAGCTATGTATACTAGGAAAAACTAAACGTGAGAGTAGGATTGCTTCCATTTTTCTTCTTACCCACCCACCCACCCTTTTCTGGTAAGGAAGTGTAACGTTTGTCTATTCTCATCCAAAAATTCAAACTAGGATTCACGTGTTTGGGGTTTTCCGTAGTACCATAGGATGTGTGTGTAATTCTTTGTCTATCTGTTGCACCCAAACTTGTTGTCGCAATCTGCCTTTGGTTACCAACTGTTGGTACATTCCATACCGACATGCTTATGTGTAAATCGGCGCGATCTTTCTGACTCTCTGTAAACCGATGCGATCTGTCTTACTCTTTGTTAACCGGCGCAATCTTGTAAAGGGTGTTCTTCCTTCCTGCATGCTTCCATAGAATGTGGAGTTGCTAATCCCCATCTGTTAAGTTGTTTTTCGCATCTATTGGTATTTTTATGCCAAAAAATATCGATTTTTTTCTTGGATACACATGTGTTTCCACACTCCTTTCGGTCGTGTGTGATATATGTTTCTCCATCTTTTTGGCGGCATGTTCCTGCTAACTCGATCTTTTGCCACCAACGCATAATATGGAGTTTTTACTTCATCATCAAATTCTTTTGGGGCTAAATACATAACTTGTGTCGATCCGATGCTTGTGATTATAATTTGGTTCTTGGTATAGCTCTATGACACCTATCATGAGTGGAATATGGTTAATTCTATCAATCTAATTCTCTAAATTATGGCGATTATTCTCTTGTGATCTCGAGTTATACCGTGATCATATCTATGTTATATCCAAGTATCTTTGGCAATCCGAAGATTTCTTAAGGCACTATGGCGGATTATCATCCGTTTAGAATGATTCACATCTTTTTGAACTACATATCTGCAAGGTTCTCTTTGATACGAGAGAATTCCCTCCTGTCATCTCCGATAGCTTTTATTAAATGTATGAGTTATCATTGCTTCTTTATCCAAGATCTCCTTATCCTTCAACCGGTGATTCGATCAACTATGTGGACAACTTGACATCTCTGCTATATTCCGTAGGGTCAGATAATATATTCTTCCAATACATCTCTTTCAACACAAATCCTTGCTCTTAATATCGATCTTTCAAAGAGCGCTGAGCTCAAAAAGTGTTTCGAGCATTGGTTTGTTTCCTGCTTCATGGACTTGGTATTCTTGGAATATCTTGTTAAATTCGTGGTGGTATATCTTGAGGATATTCTTGCCTATTCTATATCAATGGAAGAACATCTTTTCACTTTCTCTCAAGCTTTGTGAACATCGCATGTGTGCAAAGTTCTCAAAGTGTGAATTCCGACTTTTTGAAGTCACCTATCTCGGCCACGTCCTTCTGCTAAGACATCACTATAATTCTAGAATCATTAAGTCAACGGTTAATTTCATCCTCCATTTCCAACCAAATCCGGAGCTTATCCTTGTTTTGGCAAGTTATCATCATTGTTTCGCTGAAGATTTCCTCAAGATGGCTAAATCTCTCTTGGATATTCTCCAGAAGGAGAAGAAATTCTTTGGTCTTCTGCTCATCAAGAAATCTTAGGAAACCCTCTCGCTTTATCTCCTATGCTCAATCCGACGGAGGCCATAATTCTTCTATTCAAGTTTGGTGATATCCTTAATCTATCTGTTGAAGCATTCATCTCTTTGTCGTGAGCTTCCTTCATATCTCTTCTGATGGATTGGGACTTCTGACACGACGAAAACGTCATCATCATGTTTATCTGCTTAGATCTGATGAAGTGTTTTGCATCACCTCCTTGTTTTCTTACAAAGCTTCATGAATTATGCTTGTTAAAATCTTCGGTCTAAATCTCTGGGAGTTGGGTGCACGATTTTCCTATTCGTGTACGGAGTAATGCTTTGAGTGCGGGATGGAGTAATGAACATATCACTACCCTTATCATTCGCTCTTGTACAGTGAATTGGTGTATTAACGTGATTTCACTCATTCCACGAAAGTTAGAAGTGGCCTCTATCTCTTGATACTTTTACTTCTGCCCTTGTTGTTCTAGAAGGTTCTCTCAAAGAATGTAATCAATAATCTCTTGTTGGTGGTCTCGTCTATTTCAAGGCGGAGAAAAATCTTCAATCATCTGGTGGGAAACAAATGCAAAATCTTCTCCGTCATCTTCATTCTACCGGTGCTCGACATCGTCAAACAAGATGAATGGAAGATATCTCTAACTTCCATTTGTAAATTATTTTGATCTTGGTAAAGCCATTTATGGCCGGTGCCATCAATCGTAAAATCTATTACAATAACCTCATGGTTAAGGAAAGCAATAAGCATCTCTACAATAACCTCCAGATCTGCAATATGCAACTTCTTCTCAGAATTCCACCATAAACTCTTGTCACTCTTTCTCGTGAACATAAATCTACACACCTCCTTGTGTGATCCTTTGGCCCTCCAAAAGGAGTGCATCATCGACCCTGCCATCCGTCGCAGCCGGCCTTCTTCAAAACCGTCCTATGACGTCCATGTCCCCCTAGTGAGCACCAAAACTCCCTCCTCTATACACCCCCGTGTAGTTCATCTCGCCGCTCGCCGTCGTTGCCTTGCCACTCGATGCCACAGCTGCAACAATGTCGCGTTGCCCTATGTTCCACGCTTGTTTTGCCCCTCCACGGTCCTCTGGTGAGAATCTTCAGGCCCCGTTGATCTCGGTTGTCCCCACTCTCTAATGCAACAAACGTCTCTCAAATCCAATCAGCAACAACGACACAATCATCCTTGAAAATCAAGTTAACCTCGTAGTATATTCTGTCAGTTTTGTCAGCTAGTGCCTATGTTTTTCGTCCTCTGTTCATCACAAGTTTCTGACCAGCACCAATGTATTCCTATGGATCTCTTCAACCTCAGTGCATCTCCTATGAACCCTCGATCTATAGAAACAAACGACACTTCCTTTGGATCATGGACGAGCTCACTATCTTCCTCGGAAGTCTGTCATTTTACACAATTGATTTCCGTCAGAAACATTCAGGTTTGATAGTTTTAAACTCATGCTCCTCCCCGTTTTCCAGCAAACCCCGTACACTTCCGGCCAGATCCTTCACACGAATCTCTTCTAGGTTGTTCCAGCTATCCAGAACATCTCGCGGATATCGATTCCAACCTCCGTAGCTTCCATTCTCGTTTCCGAAAGACGAGCTCATCTCAGAGTTCAATGTGACAGAAAATTCAGTTTTGACTCTCTTTTGCCTCTGTTCACCGCAAGGTTCTGTCCAGCACACTTCAACACCGGTGCCAATATTTGGTTGAGTCCACACTATGTTATGCCCTCTTTCTAACACACTAAACCTTGTTCTAAACTGAGTCCTACATCTCCCTATATCTTCCTCTCAAGTTTACTCGATCCCGCAGAAAACCGGACAATGTCTTTAGGAAATGCTTGCAGTTCTCCAGTCTCCCAACACATATAAGGACTCCTTAAAATATTTCGGTCCCATATCCCATCTCCAATACTGTAGTAGCCCAAGTGGCAAACCCGTTTCTCATGTTTTTATCTGGCCCAAGATCGAATCCCATCATATGCAAATATGTTGCTATTTTTTTCCCTGTCAACATTTTTTGAAATATCAAAAAATGTTTAAGATGAAGAAATGCATAGCTTTTTATTGGTGAACCCAAATGCAATGTTTTATATATCAAATGTAATTAGGAAAATTCCAGGAATTCAAATAAGCCATCAAAAATAATATTTGAGAATATTAAAATTTCAAAATTATTAAAATGTCAATTGATAGCTTTATCTTAAATAAATCATAACTTTAATTTCGTATTTCCAAATTCAACAAATAATATATCTAAATCGATCAGCGCGACAAGCCCATTCGGATTATGCATTCGATGATATGAATTGAAGTGCGCATCATATAAATATTAAGTATACATCAATGTTTATGGGAGCAAAACATGAACAAAAACTTAATAAAATGCTTTATTCTTGTACCCCACATCTCACCATGCCATGCTATTCTATGCCATGTAAACTGTGCATCATTCCATCATGGCATACTTGTTTGCTTGTTGCATATTATTTATATGATTATGCAATGTATTTATTTTGGCCCCTTCTGGGTTTGGTTTTATCCGGATAGACACTAAGCTAGGAGAATACCAGGAGCCTTAGGAATATTACCCGGATCCTTCCTATCCTACAACTGAACTGCCAGGCAAGCAATTCCTCATGCTTGCATACATATAGTACCTATGCTTCTATCTTACTCTTTCATCATTGGAGTCCCGGTTGCATTAAATTGAATCCCAAGTATTGCATAGCCTTTAATTTAAAACCCCATTGAAGCTTGTTCCTCAATCCCATGAGCCATTACTACAAGAGTTGATTGAGCAATGTGAGTCGTAGAATTGCATGTGTAGGGTTTGTATGAGTCTTTGGATAATGAGGTGCCTAAACAACTTAATCTTAGTAGTAATGGGATAAATAATGAAAGAGGCATCGGTGAGCATTATCTGCTATTTGGTTCTTTTAGCTCACGTGTGTCACGTAGGACCCCGAGTACTTGATTCCTGTTCCTAGCCTATTTGCACTATCCACATACGGGATACCCTATGGATCCCCCTTTGACTGAGCTTGATTCACACTTTATTTCCTAGGGCCACAAAGTAGTTTGGGGCTTTATTATTATGCTATACTTATGCCATGCTTTACTGCTTTAATTATGATTGTGCGGGGAGCACCTTTACTATTTTGGAACGTGGAATGTTTTCGCGGTATCGACAAGGCCAGTCACACTTTCGGGTTCCTAGTCGTTTACAGCCATTGACACAAACCCTGAGTCTGTCTCGGAGCCAGCCAACTTTGTTGCGGGTAGCTTAGTGGGATGCCCCCCTGAAATAATTTATGAATCCTGTGAGTGCATTGTTGTGAGGCCACATTGCATTTTTTTGGTTCTTCCCGAGGTTGATCGTGTGTGTGTTGCTATTTGTCCACCCCTGCTGGGTAAATATTTCTGAAATCCGTGTCCGTGGTTATCAACGACTTGGAGCATAGTTTCTCAACCATAGACAAGCATAACTAAAATACCGCCTTTAGTTTGACTAAGACATGGCTAGTAAATAGAACAATACTCATGGAATGGTCAATAAATTTGCCAACGGATGGGAGGTTCTTCCGCCTTCTCATCCATAAGCGAGAAGGAGGGCGAGCAAGGTTAATTATGTTGCCTATATAAATGTTGATATTAATTAATGAGCGTCTGTCCATCTCTGGTTGGGCGGATGCGTAGCGTGTCTCTATAGCACTTCATAGATATTATATTTCACTGCAATTGCGTCACCCCAGGTTTTTCCCTTTAGATGCATTTAGACTTGCTGAGTATCCCTAGGGTCTCACATGATAAATATTTGGATTAGGTGGATAGGTATTGACGAAGGTTTAACTCATCAATGCCCATTGTTATGGACTTGGGTTTTGGAGAAGGAGGGAGGGCTAGAAGCATCAATCGGCTAGCAAACAAGCACACATGGACGCAAGGTTTACCCAGGTTCAGGCCTCGTAGAAGTCCCTACTCCTAGTTGTCTACTCTTGGAATTAACGAAGGAATCGAAGATTACAGGGGCGCGCATATGCAATCTGGCGAACGTTGTGGAAAATAGGGTTGCGTGTGTCCTCCTAGCCTTTATATAGATAGGCTAGGTCTCGGGTAGCAGGTCGAGTCGGTTACAGATTAGGGTTTTCCCTTTAAACTTTCTATATTTAAGCTTCTTCTTGTCTCGCAAGTAATCGAGAGTTCGTGGGCCACTCAAAGTTTTCATCGGGTCGTGGCAACGCCATGGGCTTCCACCGTATCTGGACCGTATATACTAAGCTCGAGTACCTGCAGGGTATACCCATGTCAGTAGCCCCCGAGTGTCCAGTGGAATCATAGATTCGACTGGGGAATTTATGAAGCCTTTCGAGTGCATGAGTGAGTATTCTTTCGAGTGTTCTGTTTATGTCGTAGGGATTGTTGATATGCGTGCTTGATTTAACCGATGTCTCGGTATCAGTTAACTCCCTTAGGGCAAAACAACGCAATCTACTCGAACTCGAGTCCCCGGACTCGAATTCGAAGAAGTGCTGGTGTAATTCGACTCCAGCCGCGGAGGTCTTACAGGAGTCGAATTCCAGTATACGTCGAAGCCTCACGAAGGGACTAAACAACTTTTGCGACTGCTATCATCTTTTGTTTGCTTGTTTCAGTCGAGTTTGTTTCTGGTGCTCCCTATGGGAGTAACCCATAATCCATAGTCGAATCATAGATTCGAGAGGTTGGTTATTGTAACATCCCAAAACTTTAATCCAAGTGATCAAGATCAAATCTGCCCAATTTAGGGTTAACAAAAACTTTTCCATTTAAAAATCTTTAAGCATTCATATGTGTGTGCATTTAAAATAGGAGTTGTTTTGAATTGCCATGTTTGAGTGATCTATTGATTGTAAAATGATTCTAAGGTGAATGCCACATCATCTAGATCATTCCCAAGCAAAATCCAAAGAAAAGGAAATCAAATGGAATTAATAAATGCAAATGGTCATTTGTGCCATTTTAATCCACTAGGTCACTTTGGGTGTTCCTAGAACTCAAAGTCCAATAGAAACAATTCTAACTCTTTGCAAACATTGCTACTACAAGTAATGATCTACCAAGGCCCACTTTGAAATCTTACAAAGACATTTGAAATCTAAATTTAAATGACATTTCAAAATGGAATCAAGTGTAGGTGCATAGATCACACCTTTTCAAAAACCACTCAAATGAATTCGCCATGACCTTTCCAAGCAGGCATAGAATCTCAAGCTTAAGTGGAGAACACTCAAAAAATTTGAATCCAAAATTCAAAACCTTTCTTCATGCGGCCATTCTGTCAAACACATGGAAGGCACTGAATCAACACTAGAGTAGCTTCATTGTTTCCACAGTGATCATCGACAAATTTAGTCTACCACTTAATCCCCTGTCCCCCTAGCATCTACCCCAGACCAGAGCAGCTGCCCCTTCACCGCTAGCAGCAGTAGCGCGCCGCCCAAATATGCTCGTCCCCGGCCAAACGCGGGAAACGCGCCAGCGACTGTGCAGCACCAAACCAGCCCCGTCCCTAGCTCCGCAGAACCCTACCACATTTCCCTGTCCACCCCACAATCATCGCCAGCCCCTGGACCACCCAGAGCCGCGCCGTCCTTTCCTATCTGCGTGCAGCTAGAGCACGCCAGAGGGCGATCGCCAACAGCATGCCACATACCACGCCTCGACACCAAATCATGTGCGCCACTTCGTCTTGAACCCAGCAACCTGCCAGGCACAGCCGTGCACCACCGCGCGACCCACAGTCACCGAGAGCCGCGTCGAGCATCGCCTCTGTCTCCTAGAGCGCGGGAAGCTCCCGACCAATTTCCACCGCCCCTAGCCACGCCATTAAGCTCTAGATGACTGCCAGCAGACCGCCCACGGTCTGCCTACCTCGCCCATGCAGGTAGCCCCCTGTATCGCCGTCACCGACGAGCCACGCCCATACCTCACTGCCTCACCGTCGAGCCTATATAAGGAGGTCTACCCAGCACCATTTCTTCACACCATTTCACTCCCCTCTCTCCACTGACCGTTTCCCCTCTCTCATCGGAGCCACTCGAGCAGCACATCGCCGGAATTCTGCCGGAGGTAGCCGCTGCAGAGGAGTAGACGTGGTCGTCGATTTCGTCCACATTAGCCCCTATCGCGACTTCGCCTGAGCTCGCCGTCCTCCACCAGTTCGTTTGCCCATCTCGCTGCACTAGATGGAGCCCTGATACGTCCCCAGTAGAGCCCCATTGGCCGCTTAGGGTTCACTCTCGCCGGCGACGAGTCCGTCGTTGACGACGACCGTGGACCGTATATATTATTCTAATTGTGTGATTATTATCGCCCCATACCGCTTCGAGTTTTAAGTGCCGTTGACATGCGGGACCAGCCTATTAGTGGCCCTCTACGCCGCTGAGCGTCACTGGGCCGACCCATTTACTTTCCCGCGCTGACCCAGTAATTCAAATTAGGTTTTTTCTATTTAGACTAAAAATAAATTCTGTCCTTTAGTTCAAAAATCAATTCAGGGAGTTATACAAATCCAAATTGAGTGATTCCAATTTTGTTGGAAAGGTAATGAAAATATCCATCCAAGCCAGTTGGAATTAAAGCATTTAGTGTTAGAGATCTCTCCTAGTAAAAATAACAAGACAGAAGCTTTTGCACATTCAAACATTTTTATAAAATCAATCATAATAGCTTTTGAGTTGATTCCAACTCTCAAAAATTGCATTTAACCATACCTATCTGAATATGTAATAATATTAAGGTTTAAATGCAGTGACTTTGGACTAGTACCAAAATAATTCTATATAGGCATTTCTAGTCACTTCAAATCATTAAAATATTAAACTTAAACTTATAAAAATGTGATCGAACCTTTCAATCACATTCCCATATGTTAGAATATGTGGTAAGGACATGTGTCCACATGATACCATATTTTCATTGCAGAATATTAAATCTTAGTTATTTTCAATGAGTAGAAATTACTTTTCTCAAATAAAAGGAATGAAGCTAGTTAATTAAACCTTGTGATGCTTGTGATGATAATAGATCATCAAATGTGTGCCTCAGTATGCTAAGTAGACTAGTTAAGTATTGTTTGGTGATTGTGTATCCCGTATGTATTTATAGACGATAGTACCGACCAAGCTTTCGAGGAGGAGGAGTTCTACCAAGAGGACGAGAAAGAAAACTTCAACCACTGCACCAACCAAGGCAAGCTATTGTTAGCAAGCTAGAATTAAGCTAGATAACCTAAGCAAGATAAATTAGGCATGCTTTGGTTATACCCTTGATTTATACCTACTCCAAGTTTTTATTTACAAGCTTTACCTTATTAACTTTACCAAAGTATGTTACTTGTTTAAAGGTAGCATAAAAAGTATAAAACTTGACCTATCTAGTTAGACTTAGATATCATTCTATGGCATGAGATTGAGATTA
The DNA here is from genome assembly GCA_910589775.1 of Avena eriantha. NCBI lineage: Eukaryota > Viridiplantae > Streptophyta > Magnoliopsida > Poales > Poaceae > Avena > Avena eriantha. Next base: position 424,326,906 of record OU342743.1, read on the forward strand.
GCCTCCCACTTTAGCGAACACTCTTAACTTAGTAGTTTAGAGCTAAACCAAAACTTGATTCACTTTAGATGGGAATACTTGGTGAAAAATGACTTGTGAAAACCTTGGAATGATGAGTCATTCTATCGAGATGTTTTGACATGTGTTGAGAAACACAAATGGTTTATGATGATGAAAATGTTGAGGCATGAGCCTTAGCCCTTTTACAAAACTGATGGTTGGGTTTGGATGCGATACCATTCCAATTTTACCATACAACCACAATACCTGAATTGGGTAAGACTTAGCCGGAAGTTTATATGCATTAGTATTAGTTCCCTTGTGGGAGGGTTTGAGCTGAGGCTACCTCTCAATGTTGTCCACCTATGCAGTGCCCAAGATGACAGATGGTCATAGGTGGGAGGCCATGCTCATAGGAGAGGTGCTTATACTAGGGTGTGTAAAGGAAAGGTTATGTTTGATTATCTGCATACTAAGTATGATGATTCAGGGTCACCCCTGACAGATGTATCGGATATTTTGGTGAAAGTGTACCACCTTTGCAGAGTGTCAAACTATTCGAATAGCCGCATCCGCGGTTATGGACAGTTGGAGTGGCCATACTGTTCCGTTGTCAGATGTTTTCAAAACAATTTATGAAATGAATTGTGACATGACTTGACCACAACAGAGTTGTGACTATGACAATTAAGTTCCCACTTAGGTGATTTCAAACTTTATTTTATATTTCTTTGTTTCTGAACTCAGCTTAGGTTTCAAACTTAACTTTACAAATGAACTTAGAGTTAGCATTCATACTAGAACTATCTTACTTGTTATTGGTAGTTTGCGGGTACTTAAAGAGTACTCATGGCTTTTGTCCCCGGCTATTCCCGTGGCCAGACTGTGAAGGAGACTACCAAGATGAAGGACATCAGGACGGCTATGATAACTAGGACTATCTTCCATTGTCAGCATTGCCTGTGACTCTGAAGATGGACCCCACTGCTATGCTTATTATTTATTCCGTTGCTTCTTGTATTAAGACTGGATCATTAGATCCTTTATTCGTGTAAGACCTTATTATGGTTTGTAATGGATGATGTACTGTGATATCCAATCTGTTATGTCTCGCAAAAATGGTAATCCCGGGATTGCGATGTATGACATAACAGGCATCTGAGATTAAAAATCCGGGTGTGGACAAGTTGGTATCAGAGCCAGCCTGACCATAGCAGACCCTAGTTAGAATGGATGTTTGAACAAAAACATAGCTTCAAAAACCAAAGTGAGTATTTATGAAAACTATTTCCTCTCTTACCCTTGGGAATTCTTTTTCTCAAAAAAATTCATGTTCCTCCAAATTCTTACATTACTACATAAAATTTTGACACACTTGATCACTTCACTAGCTTTCTCATCCTTAATTCTTCTAGATGGAGACTCAGTTCAGCAAGTTCTACCAGTTGGGCAACGGAGGCCAACTGATCTTCGAGAGGGATCTTGATGCACTATCAGAGTACTTGGGACGCCCGCATCCGGAGTTTCTGGGAGCTCAACTTCCTGGACCCCCAGGAGGAGATTTACAATGGCTAGTCACCGCTGATCTTCGAGGCAAGATAGAAGCACCAATGTCCAGGAGGATCCAGTTCTCCGTGAGAGAGAAGAACTGGCTAGATGGATTAGCCAGGGCAATGCATGAAGCTCTCACACGTCTGTGTGCCATGAGTGTCAACCAAATTCAAGGAACCCGCTTTGCTCACTACGCAAGGCGTGATTTTATGGGAATTCCCATGGAGATGCCAAGTCACCCGGAGTTGAAGCGTCAAGTGGAGAACCTCGACTTCCTGCTGTATGAAAGACAGAAGGAATTGGACAATGCTAGAGAGTTCGCCAACCACAATCTCACCATTGCTGCCCAGAAGGCCCAGACTTTCTCATTGTTCGTCAAGGATCGCCAGTCTCTTCGTCGTCAACGCGACAAGAAGGTTCGCACCATCGACCGTCTTCGCAAGAAGGTGGCCGACCTCGAGAAGACCATCAAGGAGCAAGATGCTTAGCTTGCAGCAAAATAAGAAGAAGAGGACGGTGAAGACATCCAAGGAGATATGGACTCGTACCTCAGCAATGATGATGACTTTCTAGAGGAGGATGTTGTGGACTTCTACACCGACGATGATGACTCCGACTTCATCGATGATGAGTAGATGCACTACAGCACTATCGTAGCGTGAGGAGTATCCGTCCCATTGTATCGTAGCTTGCAGAATGGCTCTTAAAACCATCTATTTTCTTTTGATATTGTGGTGTGTGTGTGTGTTTGTATCGTGTGCTTTGCTTGAATGAATGAAAAGAAGTTACTTGCAAAACCTGAGTCAAACTCAAAGTTTTAGCTTTGAAACCAAAACCTTGAACCTTAGAACTTTCCCTCTTACCCCTTTATCTATCTCAATCTTAAGATGACTCGTGAAAAAACCCGGAGGGAGCAGCTCATCGCAGGACCCAATGCTGCAGATTATGCAGATGCTAGTTGTCGACCGTGAAGCTAGCAGGGCAGAGCGCCAAGCCAACCTAGCAACACTACAGCAGATCGCCCAGATGGCCCAAAACAACCAAGGCCATGGAAATCAGGATCATCAAGGATCCAAACTGAAGAATTTCCAGAATACCAATCCCCCAATCTTTAGCACTTCGGAGAATGCACTAGATGCAGATGACTGGTTGTAGACAATGGAGAACAACTTAGAAGTAGCCAGAGTTGATGACAACGAGAAAGTTCTGTTTGCCACCCACTATTTGGCAGGAGATGCAAGAGCATGGTGGAACAACTCCCGCACGATGAACCATGGTCAAGTGATGACATGGGAAGCCTTCAAAATCAAGTTCAGTCGCACCCACGTGCCACAGGGTCTAGTCACCCGAATGAGGGATGAATTGAGAGAGCTGAAGCAGGGCAAAATGACTGTAGTGGAGTACCGTGATAAATTCTTGTCCCTAGCCAGGTATGAACCTGATGAGATCAACACAGAGGCCAAGAAGAAGGAGAGATTCCTGAACGGACTGCATGATGAGATGCAGACTGTCCTCGTCAACATCCGTTTTGAAGATCTCGAAGAGCTAGTCGACTCTGCCATTCAGATGGAAGGGAAGATCAACCAGGCAAACGACAACCGCAAACGTCGTATGATGCACCAAGCTGGATCCAACAGTCACCAGAAGTACAGTCCCATCCCTTCTGTGGGATATGCACCAAGGAACAACCGACCCCCAATGTCTCGCCCAAGCTACCCCAACCGTAGCAGAGGCAATGTGAAGTCCGGAGGAAACAACAATCACCCCGGCAACACCAGCAATTTCAACCGTGCACCTCCCAAGAGCAACAACAACAACAGTGCACCCAGGACTGGAAGCAATGTTGTGCCCGTGGTAGCAAAAGACAAATCCCAGATCACTTGTTTCGAATGTGGGGTGAAGGGTCACTATTCCAATGAGTGTCCCAAGAAGATTGCTGCCAATGTGAATGCCCCAGCTCAACAGCAGCATCGTGTTCAACTAGAAAGAAGATTCGCCCCAGGGAACCCTCACAACTGCAACGGTCGTCTCTTCCACATTAACGCCGAAGAAGCCCAGGAAGCGCCAGATGTAGTGTTGGGTATGTTTTCTCTCAACTCAGTTTTTGCAAGAGTGTTGTTTGATTCCGGAGCATCGCACTCATTTGTCACCGAAGAATTTGCATGCACTAGTAAGATTCACCCAACCAATTTGAAGCATGTCATGATATGTCAAATCCCCGATTCAACTACAAAAGCTAGGAAAATTTGCAAAGCTATGCCTATCAGAATACATGGGATAGATTTTTATGCCAATCTAATAGTACTTGGAACCAAAGGTTTGGAAGTAGTAGTAGGTATGGATTAGATGTCAAAGCATAAAGGACTGATAGACTGTGCTAAGAAAGCCATCACCATGACCAGTAGCTCGGGAGTCTCAGTAGAGCATATATCTGTAACCTTACCCCGTCAATTCAAGTGCAACAAGAGTCTAGCCCTACCCACCATAGACCAAGTCAGAGTAGTCTGTGAATACCCCGACGTATTCCCAGATGACTTGCCCGGTATGCCCCCGGATAGGGATATTGAGTTCATTATTGAACTAATCCCTAGAATCGGACCCATAGCCTAGAGACCCTATAGCATGAACCCCTCAGATTTAGTAGAGTTGAAGAAGTAGATGGATGCTATGCTGGCAACATGCTTGATTCAACCAAGCGCATCGCCATGGAGATCGCCAGTGTTATTCATCGACAAGAAAGATGGAGGCAATCGTGTGTGCACAGATTACAGAAAGCTGAATGACGTCACAATCAAGAACAAGTACCCTTTGCCAAAGATAGAGGATCTATTTGATCAGTTGACTGGAGCAAATGTGTTCTCTAAGATCGATCTTAGGACTGGCTACACCAACTTAAGATTCGTGCAACAGATATTCAGAAGACAGTCTTTACTACTCGTTATGGATTATACGAGTATACGGTCATGTCTTTTGGATTAACCAATGCCCCTGCTTATTTCATGAATGTCATGAATAAGATCTTTATGAATTTTCTAGACAAGTTTGTCATGGTGTTTATCGACGATATCCTTATCTACTCCAAGTCATAATAAGAGCATGAGAAACATCTAAGAATCATCCTTGAAACTCTTAGAGAGCATCGATTGTATGCCAAGTTCAGCAAATGTGAGTTTTGGTTGAAGGAGGTAGGATTCCTAGGACATATTATGTCTGCCGGAGAAATAGCTGTTGATCCCACCAAGATCAGAGATGTCGAAGCATGGGAAGCCCCAACCACTCAAACCCAAGTCCGTGCATTTCTTGGATTAGAGGGATACTACCGCAAGTTTGTCGAAGGATTTTTAAGAATCACAATACGCATGACCCAATTGTTGAAGAAGGACAAGAAGTTTGAATGGACTGACAAATGTGAAGCCAGTTTCCAAGAGCTCAAGAAGAGATTGATTTCAGCCCCAATATTAATCATGCCAGATATCAAGAAGCCGTTTGATGTGTATTGTGATGCATCCAAGATTGGTCTCAGATGTGTATTGATGCAAGAAGTCAAAGTCATCGTGTATATGTCTCGACAACTGAAGCAACATGAGCAGAACTATCCGACCCATGATCTGGAGTTAGCAGCCGTAGTTTTGGCATTGAAGACATGGTGTCATTATCTATGGGTAATCGCTGTGAGATTTACTCAGATCACAAAAGCTTGAAGTGTATTTTCACTCAGAAGGAGCTGAATATGAGGCAAAGGAGATGGATAGAGTTAATCAAGGCTTATGACCTTGACATTCACTATCAGCCTGGCAAAGCCAATGTGGTAGAGGATGCTCTTAGCAGATTACTATGTAGGCTAAACACCATGATCAAGGAGAAGCAACCAAGTCTATATGAGGAGTTGGAGCAATTTAGAACTGAGCTAGTTAGCAAAGGTTTTTTAGCTAGTATGGAACTTCAACCCACTTTGATCAGCGAAATCAAAGAAGCCCAGAAGGGAAATGAAAGTATCGACGGAATCAAACGTCGTATTGGTACAGGAAAGGTACCTGGATTCACCGAAGACGAAGAAGGATTTATGTGGTACAAAGGCCATATCTGTGTGCTAGCAGATTCGGAACTGAAGCAAGTCATCATGCAAGAAGCTCATGATACTCTTTATTCTATCCACCCCGGAGGAACGAAGATGTATCAGGATTTGAAAGAGCAATTTTGGTGGCACAAGATGAAGAGAGAAATCGGAAGCTACATCGCCAAGTGTGATATCTGTTAGAGAGTCAAAAAGGAACATCAGAGACCCACAGGACTGTTGCAACCATTGCAGATTCCAGAATGGAAATGGGATTCCGTCAGAATGGACTTTATCACCGGTTTGCCTATTTCTAGTAGGGGAAATGACTCAATATGGGTCATCATTGATAGACTGTCCAAGGTAGCTCATTTTATACTTGTCAAGACAACTTACCAGAGTTCAAAGCTAGCAGAGTTGTACATTGCTAGAATTGTTAGTCTCCATGGAACCCCCAAGACCATAGTATCTGATCGAGGAACCCAATTGACCTCGAGATTTTGGTAGAAAGTGCAAGAAGGAACCAAGTTGAATTTCAGCACAGCTTATCACCCACAAACCGAAGGACAGACTGAAAGAGTCAACCAAATCTTAGAAGATATGTTGAGAGCTTGTGTGTTAGAGTATGGATCAAAATGGGAAGATTGCCTGCCTTTCGCCGAATTCTCATACAACAACAATTATCAAGCCAGTTTGCAAATGGCACCATTTGAGTTCCTATATGGAAGAAAGTGTCGTACCCCTTTGAATTGGTCGCAAGTAGGAGAGAGTCAGATCTTTGGACATGACATTCTCCAAGAAGCCGAAGAGAAGGTTCACAAAGTCCGTGAGCACCTCAAGACCACCCAATCTAGATAGAAGAGTTATGCTGACAAGAGAAGGGGAGACCTGACTTTCAATATCAGAGACTTCGTGTATCACAAGGTTTCGCCATTGAAGGGAACCCAACGTTTTAGTCTGAAAGAAAAGTTAGCCCCCAGATATAACGGGCCCTTCAAGATTCTGAATCGCCGAGGAGAAGTATCATATCAACTGGAACTTCCTGAGGAGATGTCAGCCATCCACAATGTGTTCCATATCTCGTTACTTCGCAAATGCCTAGAAGTGCCGGAGAAGACCGAAGTGTTCAAAAACATCAATCACTGAGCTGTTGATATCAACAAGGATCTGACGTATCGTGAAGTGCCCATCTGTATCTTGGAGGAAGCCTACAGAACGACCAGGACCAGGAGTATCAAATTTCTCAAGATCCAATGGAGCAACCATACTGAAGAAGAAGCCACTTGGGAGCGAGAAGATTACATTAGGACTGAGTTCCCAGATCTCTTTAGTTCCTAGTTTTCTTTCTTAAATCTCAGGATGAGATTTTGTTTAAGGGGGGAAGGTTTGTAACATCCCAAAACTTTAATCCAAGTGATCAAGATCAAATCTACCCAATTTAGGGTTAACAAAAACTTTTCCATTTAAAAATCTTTAAGCATTCATATGTGTGTGCATTTAAAATAGGACTTGTTTTGAATTACCATGTTTGAGTGATCTATTGATTGTAAAATGATTCTAAGGTGAATGCCACATCTTCTAGATCATTCCCAAGAAAAATCCAAAGAAAAGGAAATCAAATGGAATTAATAAATGCAAATGATCATTTGTGCCATTTTAATCCACTAGGTCACTTTGGGTGTTCCTAGAACTCAAAGTCCAACAGAAACAATTCTAACTCTTTGCACCCCTTGCTAGTACAGGTAATGATCTACCAAGGCCCACTTTGAAATCTTACAAAGACATTTGAACTCTAAATTTAAATGACATTTGAAAATGGAATCAAGTGTAGGTGCATAGATCACACCTTTTCAAAAACCACTCAAATGAATTCCCCTTGACCTTTCCAAGCAGGCATAGAATCTCAATCTTAAGTGGAGAACACTCAAAAAATTTGAATCCAAAATTCAAAACTTTTCTTCATGCGGCCATTCTATCGAACACATGGCAGGCACTGAATCAACACTAGAGTAGCTTCATTGTTTCCACAGTGATCATCGACCAATTTGGTCTCCCACTTAATCCCCTGTCCCCCTAGCATCTACCCCAGACCAGACCAGCTCCCCCTTCACCGATAGCAGCAGTAGCATGCCGCCCAAATATGGTCATCGCCGGCCAAATGCGGGCTACGCGCCAGCGACTGCGCAGCACCAAACCAGCCTCGTCCCTAGCTCCGCCGAAACCTACCGCACTTCCCTGTCCACACCTCGATCACCGCCAGCCCCTGGACCACCCAAGAGCCGCGCCGCCCTTTCCTCTCTGCGTGAAGCCAGAACACGCCAGAGCGCGCTCGCCTCCAGCACGCCACCGACCATGCCTCGACACCAAATCGTGTGCGCCGCTTCGCCTTGAACCCAACAACCCACTAGACACGGCCGTGCACCGCCACGCGACCCACAGTCGCCGAGAGCCGAGTCGACCACCGCCTCTGTCTCCTAGAGCGCGGGAAGCTCCCGACCAATTGCCACCGCCCCTAGCCACGCCATTAAGATCTAGACGACCGCCAGCAGACCGCCCACCGTCCGCCTACCTCGCCCACACCGGTAGCCCCTGTGTCACCGTCACCGACGAGCCGCACCTATACCTCACTGCCTCATCGTCGAGCCCATATAAGGAGGTCTCCCCAACACCATTTCTTCACACCATCTCACTCCCCTCTCTCCACTGACCGTTTCCCTCTCTCGCCGGAGTCGCTCGAGCAGCACATCGCCGGAATTCTGCCGGAGGTAGCCGCTGCAGAGGAGAAGACGTGGTCGTTTATTTCGTCCACCTTAGCCCCTACCGCGACTTCGCCTGAGCACGCCGTCGTCCAGCAGTTCGTTTGCCCGCCTCGCTGCACTAGTTGGAGCCTTGGTACGTCCCCAGTAGACCCCCACCGGCCGCTTAGGGTTCAGTCTCGCCGGCGACGAGTCCGTCGTCGATGATGACCGTCGACCGTAGATCTTGTTCTAATCGTGTGGTTAGTATCGCCCCGTACCGCTTCGGGTTTTAAGTGCCGCTGACATGCAGGACTAGCCTGTCAGTTTCCCTCTACAAAGCTGAGCGTCACTGGGCCGGCCCTTTACTTTCCCGCGTTGGCCTAGTAATTCAAATTAGGTTTTTTCTATTTAGACTTAAAATCAATTCTGTCCTTTATTTCAAAAATCAATTTAGAGAGTTATACAAATCCAAATTGAGTGATTTAAATTTTGTTGGAAAGGTAATGTAAATCTCTATCCAAGCCCGTTGGATTTAAATCATTTTCGAGTTAGCTTTTGCACATTCAAACATTTTTATAAAATCAACCATAATAGCTTTTGAGTTGATTCCAATTCTCAAAAATCGCATTTAACCATACCTATCTGAATATGTAATAATATTAAGGTTTACATGCAGCGGCTTTGGAATAGTACCAAAATAATGCTATATAGGCATTTCTAGTCACTTTAAATCATTAAAATATTAAACTTAAACTTATTAAAACGTGATCCAACCTTTAAATCACATTCCCATATGTTAGAATATGTGCTGAGGACCTGTGTCCACATGATCCCATATTTTAATTGGAGTACATTAAATCTTAGTTATTTTCAATGAGTAGAAATTACTTTTCTCAAATAAAAGGAATGAAGGTAGTTAATTAAACCTTGTGATGCTTGTGATGATAATAGATCATCAAATGTGTGCGCTAGTATGCTAAGTAGACTAGTTAAGTATTGTTTGGTGATTGTGTATCCCGTATGTATTTATAGACGATAGTACCGACCAAGCTTTCGAGGAGGAGGAGTTCTACCAATAGGAGGAGGAAGAAAACTTCAACCACTGCACCAACCAAGGCAAGCTATTGTTAGCAAGCTATAATTAAGCTAGATAACATAAGCAAGATGCATTAGGCTTATACCTACTCCAAGTTTTTATTTACAAGCTTTACCTTCTTTACTTAACCAAAGTCCGTTACTTGTTTAAAGGTAGCATAAAAAGTATAAAACTTGACCTATCTAGTTAGACTGAGATGTCATTCTATGGCATGAGATTGAGATTAGCCTCCCACTTTAGCGAACACTCTTAACTTAGTAGTTTAGAGCTAAACCAAAACTTGATTCACTTTAGATGGGAATACTTGGTGAAAAATGACTTGTGAAAACCTTGGAATGATGAGTCATTCTATTGAGATGTTTTGACATGTGTTGAGAAACACAAATGGTTTATGATGATGAAAATGTTGAGGCATGAGCCTTAGCCCTTTTACAAAACTGATGGTTGGGTTCGGATGCGATACCATTCCAATTTTACCATACAACCATAATACCTGAATTGGGTAAGACTTAGCCGGAAGTTTATATGCATTAGTATTAGTTCCCTTGTGGGAGGGTTTGAGCTGAGGCTACCTCTCAATGTTGTCCACCTATGCAGTGCCCAAGATGACAGATGGTCATAGGTGGGAGGCCATGCTCATAGGAGAGGTGCTTATACTAGGGTGTGTAAAGGAAAGGTTATGTTTGATTATCTGCATACTAAGTATGATGATTCAGGGTCACCCCTGACAGATGTATCGGATATTTTGGTGAAAGTGTACCACCTTTGCAGAGTGTCAAACTATTCGAATAGCCGCATCCGCGGTTATGGACAGTTGGAGTGGCCATACTGTTCCGTTGTCAGATGTTTTCAAAACAATTTATGAAATGAATTGTGACATGACTTGACCACAACAGAGCTGTGACTATGACAATTAAGTTCCCACTTAGGTGATTTCAAACTTTATTTTATCTTTCTTTTTTCTGAACTCAGCTTAGGTTTCAAACTTAACTTTACAAATGAACTTAGAGTTAGCATTCCTACTAGAACTATCTTACTTGTTAGTGGTAGTTTGCGGGTACTTAAAGAGTACTCATGGCATTTGTCCCTGGCTATTCTCGTGGCCAGACTATGAAGGAGACTACCAAGATGAAGGACAGCAGGACGACTATGATAACTAGGACTATCTTCCATCGTCAGGATTGCCTATGACTCTGAAGATGGACCCCACCGCTAACCTTATTATTTATTCTGCTGCTTGTGGTATTAAGACTGGATCATGAGATCCTTTATTCGTGTAAGAGCTTATTATGGTTTTTAATGGATGATGTACTGTGATATCCAATCTGTTATGTCATGCAAAAATGGTAATCCTAGGATTGCGATGTATGGCATAATAGGCATATGGGATTAAAAATCTAGGTGTTGACAGGTATGCTTCGAATGTCCATATTCCTGCATAGAAAAGAAAACCGTAGGGTGCACGACCATCGCTCCCTATGGGAGTAGACCCCGAGTGCTTGGTGGAGTCGAAGACTCGAGTAAGGACTAAAGTAGTCGAAGTCTTCTAGTGCTCAACTTGATGACATCAGTGCCGATGATATGATGATCTCAGTTGCCTGTGTGAGCGGCTTTGATGGGACGTGATGAGCGGTGGGTCCCATTTTCTGACTTTGATTTGACCGGGCATGCGTAATCTTTCGTTTTAACTGCGCCTCCTCGATTTCCGCAAGTAATGTAGATAGTGGGGGACGATTCGTGTTTTGGCCTCTCCACGTGTCGACGGCGATGGGCGCCACACGTTCGATAGGGTTTCTGCTGGCCGTTGGATTGCATCCGCAAGGGGGTTAAGTTGCAGCGCAGCTGCGGTAATTTTCCATCTGCTCTTTTCTGCCTCTTCTTCCATCGCATTGCCGCTGCTCTCTGCTTCCTAGAGCTCGTCCTCTTCGCGGCGGTGGACCAACTTAGTGTGTTCCTGAGCTACTTCCTTCGCTCGCACCGCCATCGCAAGATGGGGAAAAACAAGGGAGGCGCCGCCACTGGGTCTGCTGTTGCCACCACCATCGCCAAGAAGAAGGGTGGCTCCGCCGCCGTGGGCACCAGCGCCGCCGGCAACGACAAGAAGAAAGGTGCGAGCACTCGCGTCACCAATGGCGTGTGGCATGCATCTACCATCAAGGCCTCTAAACTCCATCTTCTGTGCCAAGATGGAGTTCTTCCGCGCACCGAAGACGATTCGCGAGTGCCTGGTGACGAGGTAACCCCTTGTCCTCCATCAGGTTTCCGGGTGATGTTCCTCGCGTTCATCATTCGTGGTCTATCTCTACCCCTGCATCCCCTTGTAAGGGGCCTTCTTTGTTTCTATGGGCTCCATTTGCACCAGCTGTCCCCAAACTCTCTTCTTCACATTGCGTGCTATATCAAGCTTTCCGAGTGCTGGCTTGGAGTCGAGCCACACTTTGGTCTCTTCAAGCGGATTTTCAAGATGAAGCGTCAATCAGCTTCTGGCTCGTTAGTCTACAACGTCGGCGGCTATGGGATTCATGTCGACTCCTCTGCTACCTACTTTGACATCAAGCTCACGGCATCCGTCCAAGGGTGGAGAGACAAGTGGTTCTACATCTGCAACCAGAAGGCCGACGGAGAGCACTTCGGACTCGCGCCCTTCGACCCCGAGACGTCGTGCAAGAGGAGGCGCTCTTGGAAGAATGTGGTTATGCCTGACGAGTCCGAGGAGACGGAAGTGATGTACAAGCGCGTCTATGACCTTGAGAGTCGCATGGGTAAAGAGGGAGGCGCCGCCCTCATTTGCATCCAGCCTCTACAGGCCAGAGTCCACCCCATGTTCCAATGGGCTGGTGCGGACGATGTCACTCGCATATCTGCTGATGGCATTTCCGCAGGTGAAGTACATAAGAGGGTGCGACTGGTGACCAAGTACACCACCAAGGATGTTCTCCCCGGCGAACCAGTCGTGCCTCCCTTCGATGCCTCTAACCCTCCTCCTGAGGTATGATTGTGCTACGAAGTAGCTTTATTTGTCGAGTGCTTCTGATTTCTTAACGTATACTGAATTGTTTTCTATATGCAGGATTGGAAGGTGTCTCCCAGTTTGCCCCCTCTTCCTGAGGGGGTTATTCCTCATGAAGTAGATGAAGAGGATGAGTCGGAATCAACCTTCCCACTTGAAGAGGAGGAGTAAGCCCCCTAGTCCAGCAGTCCGGACACTCTCAAGCGTTCTCGTAGCGAGGATTCAGATGCTTCGTCTCCGTCGACTGCAGAAGGCCCATTCATTGGTGCGGAGGAGCCGATACCTGCCGTTCCTGTGCGCTCTATGGATCCTCCTGCCTGGAAGAAGCTTCGACTGCCAATGGAATCGTCGGAGTCGGAGGAGCAATCCCGCGATCTTGATAGATTTGACTGGTAAGTCCTGTATTCGCGAATTCATTTTGATTTCTTTTTTGAGTTGTCATCTGTCTTGAAGCTCTGGTTTGATTTTGTGTTTCAGTCAAGTGGCGACGTCGTCTTCCGATGACGTCCAATTTTTGAAAGAGTCCGGAGTCGTGGACTCCAAGTCCAAGAAGGTGGCATCACGATCTCCTTCTCCTCCATTGGCGGCCCACTCCGGGCATAACTCATTGAGTTCCCCGCATGCTGGGGAGCATCAGATGGTTACCCAGATGAGTGTGCAATAGCCTTCTTTGGAGTTTGTGGAGTATCATGTAAGTGTCTTGTAGTTGGCAGCCGAATTTATTCTTGGCGTGCTTTCACTTGAACTTGGAATGTCTCTGATGCAACTCATCATGAAGGAAGCCGCCTGCCTGGCAGAGCAGGTTCTTAACATGGGTCGACAACATGCGCGATTGGACAATCACCATCGTGTTGTTGAAAGTAAGTTTTGACTTTGTCCTTGTACTTGGCGAACATTATTGATTTGATTTGGTAACACTCTTTGTTTGTTGCAGCTGAGCACAATGAATTACTTCGTCATGCAGCTGCATTCGAGAAGACATTGGCCGCAGCGACGAAGAATCGTGACGAGGCGGTCGTAGCCTTGGAGGAGTCGTGGAAGCGAGAGCAGGATCTCCTTGCCTCCACTGCTGAGACGGAGAAGATGTTCGAGGAGCAGCTTCTCTCGATTGCCAAGTCCCTCTCAGGTATGACCTTTTTCATCTAGATATGTCTTGTTCTTCTGTGTTTTGACGTCTGATTTTTGTATTAATGCTTTTTGTATGCAGATGCCAGCGGCTTGAGTTTCGATGCCCAATCTTTGTGCCGTGTAGATGCTTTGGCTGGTGCCATCGCCGCGGTTGAGGACCACAGCGTTTCCCTCCAGGAGACGCTGGGGAAGGCTAAGGATGTGCTCAGTCACATCCGTGAGGACTGGACTCCGAAGGCTGGGATGATCGACAACCTCGAAGACCTGGTGGAATCCCTAGCTGGAGGTATCCCTGCGGACTTCAAAAATTCGCAGCGCTCCGTGGGCGCCACCATGGCACTCGCAATGGTGCAGGTCCATGGTGTGGATATGGATACCGCATCTGTCTGTAGGGCGATGCCTGCCGACGCTGGAGGCCAGCAGGTAGTTTTTGCTCCCTATGCTGCTAAATGCAAAACTTATGGTCCCCAGCTTATCCAGACACTCGCCAAGTACTCCAAAGAGCGGCGTCAGGCGAAGGCTACGAAGGCTGCAGCTTCTGGGGGTACTGCCGGCAACTCCGTGGCGTCGGAGACAGCCACAAACGCGATGAAGACCCCGAGGCCTAAGTCCAAGTCAAAGAAACATGATGCGCCTTAGTCTCCTTCTATAATAGCTGTAGTGGCTTATCCTTTTGCTCGATGGAACAATGATTTTGTGGGGATGTCCCAATCGAAACTTGTCCTTTGTCTAAATGCATATATGCCCTTTGCCAAATGTATTATTGGTCTCTTATTTGCTTTTTTGCTTGATTCATGGTAGGGTACATCGAGGGCTCCTTCGAGTGATCCTTCTGATCCTCCTTCTGCCGATGAGAACTTGGCGCAGCCTCGTTCGAGGGTGGAGGAGTTGTCGTTGCTTGCACGACCGCGCGACCGTATTAAAAAACTGGAGCGTGAGTTGCCCATCCTCCGTGGTAGCGCCGATGTATGGAAGTTGAAGGCGGAGAAAGCCTCTGCCCACGAGAAGTACCTATTGGAGGAGGTGGCCCAGCTGAGTGAGTAGTTAAAGTGTTAGCCTTCTATCCGCTTATCTTTTCCTTTAGTCAGTCGTATCGATGCCCATCTTTTCACACTTTCCTTTTGTGTGGTGTAGTTGTCAATGCTCGCCATCCGCAGGATGAAAAAGATCAGATCGTTGTTCGAATGAATGATTTGACCCAGGAGCAACTACAGGTGAGTGGGTACTTCTAGGTGGATCATGACAATGCAATTACACTTGCGACCCCGCAGGATCGTGCTTCGCGTGTGGGAGCCCCCGGATTAATCCTCCGAGAATCCCTGTTATGCATACAACCACGATGCCATGATCAGTTAGTCGTGGCACATAACCTACAAGTATCATTACAACATCCGATAATATACCGAATTAGAAGACTTACACCAATGCCGTTATGGCTACATCAATAATCAGCAGCGGAGTTCAACAAGCGCAGAGCCCGAGCCATGCCTTAACCTACAGGCAACTGACTGGGAGAACGTCCTAGCTCGCATAGTCGCCCACGGCAACATCTTCTTGATATCTGGCCAAGTTAATAGCCAGGGACAATGCCAGTGAGTACTTTGAATGTACTCGCAAACCACCTTAAGATAATATAATAACATGAAGGTATGCAATATGGCTGTGGTAGTAGGAGGGCTCCAAGAGAGGTTCTTTTCTAAATTAGTTTTTCTTGTAGATATAGCATCTACATATCTTTGTTGAAAACATTTGTAAACCATCTTGGAAATCGTTTTGAAAAGTTTTGGAAAACATTAGGACTGGGTCACCCATTTGTTTCCTTCTCCCGGTCGTCCCACGACCAAACTCCTTCCATACCTTTCTGACCATCCCAGGGTCAAAACAGGGATCCTTTCCGACCATCACATGGTCAAAACATTTCAAAAACCATTTCGTTTAAGAAATTCTTTTTGAAAACAAAACCAGCACCGCTCTACAACAACCTTCCCAACCGTCCATGAACGCGGACGCGGCTATTCGAATACATTTACACTCTGCAGATGTTGTACACTTTACCCACACTATCCGGGTACCCTACCCTGATCCTCACTGATCGTGGGTCGAGTAACCGATCAAGACTCTCTGGATTCCCACTCCAATATAAGTGCCTACCCTA
The DNA here is from genome assembly GCA_910589775.1 of Avena eriantha. NCBI lineage: Eukaryota > Viridiplantae > Streptophyta > Magnoliopsida > Poales > Poaceae > Avena > Avena eriantha. Next base: position 424,342,638 of record OU342743.1, read on the forward strand.
TGGGTGTTAATCCCCTCAAAACCGGGACGTCGGGCAAGGACCAACCGGAGCGCCTTTTCCACTCCTCGAGAGTGTGTGCTTTCAATGAGGGGCCCATAGTAACGCGTGGAGTCCTGCCGACCCTTTGTTCCTTCTCCAGGTCCCACCTTTATCGGAGAAGGCCCACCCTCCAGGGATCCCCGATCCCCTGTAGTAGTTGCAAGGCAGCTTATACCAGAATAGACAAACATCAAATCCAGCCCTGTCCTATTCCAGAGTAATGTGGTTGCACAGGGTTAATTGTTCTAGCAAAACATGCAGAGAACCAGATGCGTTTTTGTAAACCTTTTTCCTCCGGTTTTCCCTCAGCATTTTGTAAAACAAAACCTTTTTCTTTCTCAACATCTCTTGGGAGGTCCCACCTCACCAAGGTTTTATCATAAAACATTTAGTAAATGTTTTTCCAGGGTCTTCCCGTCCTCTAGCTTTTGCTCCGGCTAAATCGGGGGTCTCCAAAGGGGTATGGTGGATATGCACCATCTACTCTACTAGGGACAATTAGGTATCACCAAGGGGGGGTTGTACTTAATAGTACAAAGGTATAATGGTTTGGAGGAGCCAAACCACTACCATATATATATACACACGTCAACATTAAGTAAAACAATGCAGTTTTCATAAAACAATAAGTAAAACATGCATAAGTAAAACAGTAGGACGAGGCTTATGAGCAAGAAGGTGGCTTGCCTGATAATCAGCAATATGGCATAATTGTCCCTGGACTTCTTCTTTCGAATTCCCAAATATACAATAATAACCATCTTCTTTTGCTCTCCGATATAATCGCAACTATCGTCGATGGGGAACACATGCAAACAAACAAAAGGGCACAATCAATACAAGGCATACAATCACCACTACATTCAGCAAACAAGCCATTGAATAAACTCCAATTAAGGTTCAGATGGTTTTGAGACGATTGGTTTTAGGAGATTGAGATGGTCTTGGAGAAGGGAATGAATAGCCCTTAGGATTTATAGTCTAGAAACTACCTAAGAGATGTATTTTTGGAATAGACCATATTCTGTATGGTACCATTGTAAAAACATGATACCAACCGATAGGTATTGATAAAATGGAACTAACAAAAGTGGTTTCACTATTTTATCAATTACCAAAGATTTATAGTGATTTTTATAGTGAAGAAGACTCTAGTTTTAGTAAATAATTCACCAAAAATATTCTGGAGCTCCAAAAATTATTTCCTTGGATGAGTTGGTGGGGTTTGATGTACTTGTTCACTGAGAGTTGGAATCAGGTCAAGAAAATTACCAGAATGGCCTCAGGAATTTCCCAAATGCAGTTTTGTACAAAAATTGTCTTTTTCACCAGATTTAAACTACAGAAGCTTTTGAGGTGAATCCAAGGGAAAATAATAGGTATTTAGAATACCTTTCTGTAGAAATTGGAATCAACCTTTTTGGATTAGCAGAACTATGGTAGTGAATTAATAGGTGAATAAACCATGCACATAATAGTTTAATTCATAGAAAATCAACCAGGGCTCAATAAATCAGGATCTCCTGGATTTGGATAGGCCTTAGTGTACCACATCCAGGATAATCGGAATGGGGTCAATTGGAATCAAGGTTTGATGTACGGAATTTCCTAAAGTCATAACTGAATTGTTTTTGTTATTTTTCCTCAAGCTAACCTATTGTTCACCTTGGCATGAGACCAAGGTCCAAGGATAGATGCTTCTAATATCTTTCAGAGGAAGTTGGTTTTACTCCAATTGGAGATGTGAAACTCACAGAGGAATTTAATTAGTGGGATATACATATTTTGGTAGAAACAATGCCCATAAATAATGGAAATTACTTTGGGCATAAGACCAGTTCTGCCTGATGAGGAAAGCCCTAGGGGACCATGTAAAATTTTTACCTGGACAAGATTATGCAGTTTTATATTTTATTTGGATTTAAAGTGACTGGCTAAATTTAGATCTGGCCAAGAAATCTTAAAAGAAAAGAAACAGGGGTGCCACGGGCTAGATCTGCTGGATACTGGGCCGCACAGTGGAGAAACGGCCCACCCGGGCGGAGCCCTACACGGCTCGGCCGGCCCAGCTCGCACCGGCACGCGCGGGAGAGAGCTTGAAGCTCTAACAGAAGGGGCCCGCTGGTCAGCTAGGGACCGAGACGAAGGGGTATGGGGCGCCCTGAGCCATCCGATTAAGGAAAGATCGACGGCGGGGTGTTGTCGTCTACCCCGGGCTGCGGCGACAGTGAGCTAACCCTAGTTGGGCTCGGGCAGCGGCGGGAGAGCTCACCTGGGCAGCGGGGAGGCGCCGAGGATGGGCGGAGGCGACGCAGGGCTCGATGGCAAGCCCGGCGATGGTCGGCGAGGGCGGGTTCGACGCCAGAAGGTGGCTCGCACGGTGGTGGCCGACGGAGATCATTCAGGAGCTCACTGGCGAGGTGGTTCCGGCCATTCCTGAGAAGAGAGGGAGGCATAGTTAGAAAGAGGAGGAGTAGGGGATCACCACAGAGGGACATGCACAAAGGATGAGGCAAGGGAAGGGAGCTTAGCTCGATGGTGGGTAGGAGGCCGAAGTCGGGATCGCCGTTGTACGAGCAGTGCAGTGCAGGGGAGAAGCTGGGAAGCTCAGGGATGAGAGATCTGGTGGCTGGGAGGGTGTTGAGGCCACATGCAGGGGACACGGAGCTCGAGAGAGGGTTGCTCGAGCTCGGGCTCATTCATGGCCGAGAGGGAGTTCTTCTCCTCTCCTGGACAATACAGAGCAAGGGAGGGAAGGTGGAGTGCAGGGGGAGTGAGTGAGGGTGGGTGGAGGCAAATGAGGGGCAGAGAGAGGGATGGCCAGTCTCTGGCCTATTTTTCTCGATTAGGAGAAGGGTGCACCATGGGCATGGTCCATGAGGGCTTGGGGGGGAGAACCAGGGGGAGGATGTTGTGGGCAGGGGAGGATGTTTCTGGTCGAGCTGTAGGGCAGAGGGGAAGGGGTAGCTGCTGCAAGAGGTTTTTCAAGCCAAGACACCCACATGGGGTTAAATGCTAGTGTCCAAGCACTAAAGGACAAGATGCTACAGTGATTAGCTACAGTGATCACGACCAGAGATGAGTGCTGGGTGCTAGGGTGCATTGCCTTGCAAGGTTGGTGGTAGTTTGATCTTGATTTAATCCAATACTAGCTAGATTTGCCAAATTGAGAGAATGGGTGCTTGTGAAGGAAGTTCAAAAGTTTGCACAGGACAAGGTGGGGAGATGGTACTGGTAGATAGGTGAGGTCAAGGTAGATGTCCAGGAGTTATTTGGGATTTTTCTGATGATTTTTAGTTTACTTAAAATCATTTATTCAAAAACTGTAGAAATGAAGTATTGGAGCTCAATTGATATGTTTACATTGTAAAGGTGGAGTTTTTGATATGAGATGGTCCCAAATGTTAATACACACTTAGGGGAATTTTCCCAAGATTTATTGAGGCTTAAAAGTATTTAACACAATTATTATTCCATTTCTGCCATTTAAGAAAATAGGCAAAAATAAATAATAAAGGATCTCAAAAATATTTAATTTTGGAGTAGGATGATAGGGTATGCTTTATAGGACTCAATTGAGCCAAAATTTGAGGAAGTGTTTTGGCAAAAACCAAACTTTCCTTTATGAGAGGATTTTTGGAGGTTTTGCCTATTAAGGGAATTAAATAGTTTTGGTCCATAATAAATATGGATAATTGTTGATAAATCTTGATGATCAAGGTAGATGATGTAGACCAGGTGTAGCAAGCATTTGCAACCTTGGGATTGGAGGATCCAAGTGGATTTTGGTGGAATACCCTAGATTAAGGATCTATGGTGATGTTAATTTCATACCATCAAAACATGTTTGTATCTTGGAGTTCAGATCTCCCCTTGGGTCATGGGGTATATGGATGGATAGACCAAGTGGTATACATCAACATGGTATAGGGGTTTGAGCTTGATCCTGCTTGATCTCACCAAGACAGGCTCTCAAACCTTGAATAAAATAAGCCTGCCATAGCAGATTATCAACTAGCCCTTAAAACCTTGTGGGTTTAAGCAGCACAAAGTTCCAATTGGAACAAGTGAAGTAGGTGTTGATATACCTATATGAATAGAGCACAATCCTGCAAAGAGTTGGTCTATAGAAGGTTGGATGGTGGTGTGAGCTTATACCAAACGTGGCATGATGACTAGATTTGCAGGAAAAGTTATTTTCTTGCCTGCAAAACCATCAAGAACTAGTGGGTAGGAGGATGATCTAACCTAGGGATAAAGTGGGCCTTGGTAGTTCTTAGGATGGTTAACAAGATGGTTCAAGTGAATTACCAAGGGGTCACAAGGGTTGAGAAAGGGAGACATCCAAAAAGGTGATGTTGGAAATAGTTTTCTAGACTTAGCCAAATTTGGCAGATTTGGGGATCTTGACTAGAATATGAGAGGAGGGGTGTGTGTTGGTTTGCAAGGTACCGAAGCATCATCAAGTGAATGATGTTGGAGTGTATATGGAGTAGAAAAGATCCTTGCTTCATATTGGTCCTCATTGACTTGGAGGCTTCTAGAAGGAATCACTTTAGAGTTGATCTAGTTAGGGGTTTTAGATGATCACCTAGTGGCTAGAGATCAGGTCCAGGTTTGTAGTCCTCCTTAGAGAGTGATGATTTGGAAACATCCTGATCCTAGTGAAGAGCTCCTAGAGTAGCTCATACTATCTCCTAAGCAGACAAATCAAGTAGCAGATCAAGGCAACTCATCTTACAAACAAATCAACTACTACTTGGGTTACCACCAAGCTTAGCTTGAGGTAAGGATGGGTATTTTCTGATAGGTTGGAGTTTGAACAAGGTAAGGCCCTTGGTATCTCTACCAAGAATAGAGTTCAAATGCTTCATAAAAAGGTTTTTGTTAAATCTAGAGATAAGAGTAGGAGAAGGTTCTGCCTTGAAAACATAAGGAGACAGTATTCTATAGCTCTCCATAGTTTCATCAAAAATAGGTTTGGTTTCATAAACATCTTGGCTTATGTTTTTGAGATGCCAGAACATTTGAGAATAAGGAAAATTAAGCCAAGACAGTTTTGGGAAGTAGCTTTTGTCAATTGGGGTTGAGGTAAGGAGTATACCTTCTAATACACCATAATAAGCATATCCAACAACAAGCAAACACTTCAGCACTTAACAAGAAAAAGTTTTTGTTCCCCCTGATTTTTGCATTCTGGACAACTAATCAGGGTTGCTGAAATTGGGATGTTACAAATCTTTCCCCCTTAAAAGAATCTCGTCCTGAGATTCAGGAGAGTAGGGTTAGGGGATTTTTAAGTCAGGGTTAGCGCTACTGGTTTCAAGCTGGCTATCTTATGGACTCCGTCTTTGAGAGTGGCTACCCGGTCGATGAAGTTCAGCTTCAGTCTTCGGGGATGCACTAAGGGTTGAGCAGAGTCCAGTCTTGATTTTGAGAGATGACCTTCATTTCCTTCTAGTCTCTAAATCTGGAGGGCTTCGATTGGGCAGACTATCTCGATGCTGAGCTTCATGGAGAACTTGTCGGTAGATAGAATCTATAGTTGGGAGTACCTTTCTCTACGGATTTACAGCTCTTCCTTAGGGTCATAGCGTACCCTATTAACGACGTTGAGGTCCAAGCTTCTGGGTTGGCTCCTGGCGAGGGTTTACTCTATTTGGGTGGGAAAGACGCGGACTTTCCCCCTTAGGATTTGACTAGGATAGATCGGAGATAACACATTCCTTCTTTCTTGACTTCATTGGATGGGGGTTTCTGGAGATGGCGTCCATCCTTCTTCCTGTTGTTGAGGTCTTCGTAAGGCGTCCGCGAAGCTATGGCCAACGAGCTTCTATACTACCATTATCCATGCTTAGCCGGGTGGAGTCATTGTAGTCTCACATCCTTTAAACATTAAGGACCTAGGGTTTAGCTGTTCGGCGGTCCTTCGGGTGGGTCTTCAATTGAAGTAGCGAAGAGACTTTGTAGAATCTTCAGTTAGTTTCTCATCGGATAACTCATGGGTTGTTGCTTGGCAAAAAGACGTCGAATCCTGAGATTTCTTCCGAAGTACCTTCCGATTGACCGTCTTCTGGAGATTGAGTGGAAAGACGCAGTCTTTCCAACTTAGAGCTTCACTAGGGTTCATCGGGAATGGTTTGGAGCTTCTCCCTTGGAAGGTTGTCTTTATATTGGCGGGAGGCTGTATCTTCCCGGAGTCTTGAGGTGGGGTCTTCGAGTGACGCCTTATTTTATCACCTTGGCGGGGCTAGTTTCCTAACAAATCCTTTAGGGTGGTTAGCTCGAGGTAAATTAGCGGTTTACGACTCTTCGGAGTAGTGCTTCGTCCGGATAGAGTCATCTAGTTTTAGAGAGGTTGTCGTCTCTTGAACACTTGGCATTATTCCTGCTCGAAGACGGAGTAGACTCGTCGTCTTCATGCTTCCTTATCATCTGACTTCCGGGATGGTTCGGTCCTTCTAGGGAGGATCATTCCGTTGGTTTGGATAAGGTCGACTAGATTAGTTAGTCTCCTGAGATCATCAGATGCTCTAGTACACTAGAGGTTAGTGTGGTTAGGTCCTCACATCTTGTCTTGGTGGACTTATCATGTGGTTTCTTGTGGATACTGAGGATCCTTTGGTGGTTGACTTCCAGCTTCAACGGGATTCTTGCTGTAGTAGACTGGGGAACATGCGAGTGTGGTGCTAGTGACGAGTCTTGCGGGGTGAGTTTGACGAGGTATGCCGGCTTGCTGACGTGAAGTCTTCGAGTTGATTCTGACTTGACGATGTCGAACTCCTGGTTCTTGCGATTCTTATCCTCTCATATACACTCGAGGTTAGTCCGGGTCTCATTACCGACATCTAACACAGGGCTTCCTAAGTTACTAGGTGGGCTATCTCTCCTCGAGTCACATTTTAAGGAGGTCAAAGCAAACCATAGCATACAACCAAGGCGAACAGAGCGAGGGGATGGAAATGTCCTCTGCAAACAACACACATCAAGCAACACATGATGCACTTAGGCAAGCAAACACGGTCAACACCAGGGACCAAGGAGTTAACTAGTGGTGATGTTGGGGAATCCTATCCTTAGGACTATTGACCCTAGATACCGTCTTTCTTCTGGTCGGAGTCACTTATCTTGCAGATGAAGCCTTCATCGTATCTTGGACGCATTCTTGATAGGGAAACACCTGAGGTTTTTTGATTGTGAGGATTCCGCGGGTCGAACGATGTTGTAGTCTCCTTGCGTTTGCTGGTAGTTGCTTGTCTTCGTCTTGTCCTCATTGACTTCACCGGGTTCTAGATCCTATTTATTTAAAATCCGTAGGTTTGAAGTTTGGACGAGAGTTAGAGGAAACCATTTTCGAAAACATTTTCTTAGAGTAAGAGAAGAAGTAGAACCTTTTTAAACTCATTGAGAAACTAGTTTTTCTAAAGCCGGGGTTTTTCAAAAATAAGTTTCCTATCTAGCGACCATGCTAACTAAGGTTCTCCTACAGTCAGGATGGCTCTGATACCAAGTCTATGGGAGCCCCCGGATTAATCCTCCGAGAATCCCTCTTATGCATACAACCATGATCCCATGATCAGTTAGTCGTGGCACATAACCTACAAGTATCATTACAACATCTGATAATATACCGAATTTCAAGACTTACATAAATGCCGTTATGGCTACATCAATAATCAGCAGCGGACTTCAACAAGCGCAGAGCCCGATCCATGACTTAACCTACAGGCAACCGACTGGGAGAATGTCCTAGCTCGCATAGTCGCCCACACCAACATCTTCTTGATATCTAGCCAAGTTAATAACCAGGGACAATGCCAGTGAGTACTTTGAATGTACTCGCAAACCACCTTAAGATAATATAATAACAGGAAGGTATGCAATATGGCTGTGGTAGTAGGAGGGCTCCAAGAGGGGTTCTTTTTTCTAAATTAGTTTCTCTTGCACATATAGCATCTACATATCTTTGTTGAAACTTTTGTAAACCATCTTGGAAATCGTTTTGAAAAGATTTGGAAAACATTAGGACTGGGTCACCCATTTGTTTCCTTCTCCCGGTCATCCCACGACCAACCTCCTTCCATCCCTTTCTGACCATCCCAAGGTCAAAACAGGGATCCTTTCCGACCATCACATGGTCAAAACATTTCAAAAACCATTTCGTTTAAGAAATCCTTTTTGAAACAAAACGAGCACCTCTCTACAGCAACCTTCCCAACCGTCCATGACCGTGGACGCGGCTATTCGAATAGATTTACACTCTGCAGATGTTGTACACTTTACCCACACTACCCGGGTACCCTACCCTGATCCTCACTGATCGTGGGTCGAGTAACCGATCAAGACTCTCTGGATGCCCACTCCAATATAAGTGCCTACCCTATGGGTGTTAATCCCCTCAAAACTGGGATGTCGGGCGAGGACCAACCTGAGTGCCTTTTCCACTCCTTGAGAGTGTGCGCTTTCAATGAGGGGCCCATAGTAACGCGTGGAGGCCTGCCGACCCTTTGTTCCTTCTCCAGGTCCCACCTTTATCGGAGAAGGCCCACCCTCCAGGGATCCCCGATCCCCTATAGTAGTTACGAGGCAGCTTATACCAGAACAGACAAACATCAAATCCAGCCCTGTCCCATTCCAGATTAATGTGGTTGTACAGGGTTAATTGTTCTAGCAAAACATGCAGAGAACGAGGTGCGTTTTCGTAAAACTTTTCCCTCCGGTTTTCCTTCAACATTTTGTAAAATAAAACCTTTTTCTTTCTCAACATCTCTTGGGAGGTCCCACCTCACCAAGGTTTTATCATAAAACATTTAGTAAAACTTTTTCCGGGGTCTTCCCATCCTCTAGCTTTTGCTTTGGCTAAATCGGGGGTCTCCAAAGGGGTATGGTGGATATGCACCATCTACTCTACTAGGGACAATTAGGTATCACCAAGGGGGGGTTGTACTTAATAGTACAAAGGTATAATGGTTCGGAGGAGCCAAACCACTACCATATATATATATATATATATATATACGTCAACATAAAGTAAAACAATGCAGTTTTCATAAAACAATAAGTAAAACATGCATAACTAAACCGTAGGACGAGGCTTCTGAGCAAGAAGGTGGCTTGCCTGATGATCAGCAATATTGCATAATTGTCCCTGGACTTCTTCTTTAGAATACCCAAATATACAATAATAACCATCTTCTTATGCTCTCCGATATAATCGCAACTATCGTCGATGGGGAACACATGCAAACTAACAAAAGGGCACAATCAATACAAGGCATACAATCACCACTACCATTCAGCAAACAAGCGATTGAATAAACTCCAATTAAGGTTCAGATGGTTTTGAGAGGATTGGTTTTAGGAGATTGAGATGGTCTTGGAGAAGGGAATGAATACCCCTTAGGATTTATAGTCTAGAAACTACCTAAGAGATGGATTTTTGGACAAGACCATATTCTTTATGGTACCATTGTAAAAACATGATACCAACCGATAGGTATTGATAAAATGGAACTAACAAAAGTGGTTTCACTATTTTATCAATTGCCAAAGATTTATAGTGATTTTTTATAGTGAAAAAGACTCTAGTTTTAGGAAATAATTCACCAAAAAGATTCTGTAGCTTCAACAATTATTTCCTTGGATGAGTTGGTGGGGTTTGATGTACTTGTTCACTGAGAGTTGGAATCAGGTCAAGAAAATTACCTGAATGCCCTCAGGAATTTTCCAAAGGCAGTTCTGTACATAACTTGTCTTTTTCACCAGATTTAAACTATAGAAGCTTTTGCGGTGAATCCAGGGACACATAATAGGTATTTAGAATACCATTCTACAGAAATTGGAATCAAACTTTTTGGCTTAGCAGAACTACTATAGTGAATTAATAGGTGAATAAACAATGCACATAATAGTTTAATTCATAGAAAAACAATCAGGGCTCAATAAATCATGATCTCCTAGATTTGGATAGGCCTTAGTGTACCACATCCAGGATAACTAGAATTGGGTCAATTGGACTCAAGGTTTGGTGTAGGGAATTTCCTAAAGCCATAACTGAATTGTTTTTGTTATTTTTCCTCAAGCTAACCTATTGTTCACCTTGGCATGAGACCAAGGTCCAAGGATAGATGCTTCTAATATATTTCAGAGGCAGTTGGTTTTACTCCAATTGGAGATGTGAAACTCACAGAGGAATTTAATTAGTGGGATAGACATATTTTGGTGGAAACAATGCCCATAAATAATGTCAATTACTTTGGGCATAAGACCAGTTCTGCCTGATGAGGAAAACCCTAGGGGACCACGTAAAATTTTCACCTGGACAAGATTCGGCCGGCCCAACTCGCACCGGCGCACGCGGGAGAGAGCTTGAAGCTCCGACGGAAGGGGCCCGCCGCTCAGCGAGGGACCGAGGCGAAGGGGTATGGGGCGCCCTGAGCCGTCCGATTAAGGCAAGATCGACGGCGGGGAGTTGTCGTCTACCCCAGGTTGCGGCGACGGCGAGCTAACCCTAGCTGGGATTGGGCGGCGGCGGGGGAGCTCGCCTAGGCAGCGTGATGCGCCGAGGATGGGCGGAGGCAACGCAAGGCTCGATGGCGAGCCCGGCGATGGTCGGCGAGGGCGGGTTCGACGTCGGAAGGTGGCTCGCGCGATGGTGGCCGATGGAGATCGTTCGGGAGCTCATCGGCGAGGTGGTTCCGGCCATTCCTGAGAAGAGGAGGGGTAGGGGATCACCATAGAGGGACATGCACAGATGAAGAGGAAAGGGAAGGCAGCTTAGCTCGATGGTGGGTAGGAGGCCGAAGTCAGGATCGCCGTCATACGGGCAGTGCAGCACAGGGGAGAAGCTGGGAAGCTCAGGGATGAGAGATCTGGTGGCTGGGAGGGTGTTGAGGCCATATGCAGGGGAGAGGGAGATCGGGAGAGGGTTGGTCGAGCTCGGGCTCATTCATGGCCAAGAGGGAGTTCTTCTCCTCTCCTGGCTAGTACAGAGCGAGGGAGGGAAGGTGGAGTGTAGGGGGAGTGAGTGAGGGTGGGAGGAGGCAAATGAGGGGCAGAGAGAGGGATGGCCAGTCTCTGGCCTATTTATCTTGATTAGGGGAAGGGTGCACCATGTGCATGGTCCATGAGGGCTTGGGGGAGAACCAGGGGGAGGATGATGTGGGCAGGGGAGGTTGTTTCTGGTCGAGCAGCAGGGCAGAGGGGAAGGGGGGTAGCTGCTGCAAGAGGATTTTCAAGCCAAGACACCCAAATGGGGTTAAATGCTAGTGTCCAAGCACTAAAGGACAAGAGGCTACAGTGATCACGACCAGAGATGAGCGTTGGGTGCTAGGGTGCATTGCCTTGCAAGGTTGGTGGTGGTTTGATCTTGATTTAATCCAATACTAGCCAGATTTGCCAAATTGAGAGAATGGGTGCTTGTGAAGGAAGTTCAAAAGATTGCACAGGACAAGGTGGGGAGATGGTACTGGTAGATAGGTGAGGTCAAGGTAGATGTCCAGGATTTATTTGGGATTTTGTCTAAAGATTTTTAGTTTACTTAAAATCATTTATTCAAAAACTGCAGAAATGAAGTATTAGAGCTCAATAGATATTTTTACATTGGACAGGTGGAGTTTTTGATGTGAGATGGTCCCAAATGTTAATACACACTTAGGGGAATTTTCCCAAGATTTATTGAGGCTTAAAAGTATTTAACACAATTATTATTCCATTTCTGCCATTTAAGAAAATAGGCAAAAAGAAATAATAAAGGATCTCAAAAATATTTAATTTTGGAGTAGGATGATAGGGTATGCTTTATAGGACTCAATTGAGCCAAAAGTTGAGGAAGTGTTTTGGCAAAAACCAAACTTTCCTTTATGAGAGGAGTTTTGGAGGTTTTGCCTATTAAGGGAATTAAATAGTTTTGGTCCATAATAAATATGGATAATTATAGATAAATCTTGATGATCAAGCTAGATGATGTAGACCATGTGTAGCAAGCATTTTCAACCTTGGGATTGGAGGATCCAAGTGGATTTTGGTGGAATACCCTAGATTAAGGATCTAAGGTGATGTTAATTTCATACCATCAAAACATGTTTGTATCTTGAAGTTCAGATCTCCCCTTCGGTCATGGGGTATATGGATGGATAGACCAAGTGGTATACATCAACATGTTATAGGGGTTTGAGCTTGATCCTGCTTGAGCTCACCAAGACAGGCTCTCAAACCTTGAATAAAATAAGCCTGCCATAGCAGATTATCAACTAGCCCTTAAAACCTTGTGGGTTTAAGCAGCACAAAGTTCCACTTGGAACACGTGAAGTAGGTGTTGATAGACCTATATGAGTAGAGCACAACTCATCAAAGAGTTGGTCCATAGATGGTTGGATGGTGGTGTGAGCTTATACCAAACTTGGCATGATGACTAGATTTGCAGGAAAAGTTATTTTCTTGTCTGCAAAACCATCAAGAACTAGTGGGTAGGAGGATGATCTAACCAAGGGAAAAAGTGGTCCTTGGTAGTCCTTAGGATAGTTAACAAGATGTTTCAAGTGCATTACCAAGGGTGCACAAGGGTTGAGAAAGGGAGACATCCAAAAAGGTGATGTTGGAAATAGTTTTTCAGACTTAGCCAAATTTGGCAGATTTGGGGATCTTGACTAGAATATGAGAGGAGGGGTGTGTGGTTTGGTTTGCAAGGTACCCAAAAATCATCAAGTGAATGATGTTGGAGTGTAGATGGGGTAGAAAATATCCTTGCTTGATATTGGTCCTCATTGACTTGGAGGCTTCTAGAAGGAATCACTTTAGAGTTGATCTAGTTAGGGGTTTTAGATGATCACTTAGTGGCAAGAGATCAGGTCCAGGTTTGTAGTACTCCTTAGGTAGTGATGATTTGGAAACATCATGATCCTAGTGAAGAGCTCCTAGAGTAGCTCAAACTATGTCCTAAGCAGACAAATCAAGCAGCAGATCAAGGCAACTCATCTAACAAACAAATCAACTACTAGTTGGGTTACCACCAAGCTTATCTTGAGGTAAGGATGGGTATTTTGAGATAGGTTGGAGTTTGAACAAGGTAAGGCCCTTGGTATCTCTACCAAGAGTAGAGTTCAAATGCTTCATAAAAAGGTTTTTGTTAAATCTAGAGATAAGAGTAGGAGAAGGATCTATCTTGAAAACATAAGGAGACAGTATTCTATAGCTCTCCATAGTTTTGTCAAAAATAGTTTTGGTTTCATAAACATCTTGGTTTATGTTTTTGAGATGCCAGAACATTTGAGAATAAGGAAAATTAAGCCAAGACAGTTTTGGGAAGTAGCTTTTGTCAATTGGGGTTGAGGTAAGGAGTATATCCTCTAATACACCATCATAAGCATATCCAACAACAAGCAAACACTTCAGCACTTAACAAGAAATTTTTTTTGTTCCCCCTGATTTTTGCATTCTGGACAACTAATCAGGGTTGCTGAAATTGGGATGTTACATCGCGAGTGCTTCATTTTTCGAAGAAAGCGTAGTTGTGCCTTAGGCACATCTATCAGACGATGTTTCCACTAGACGCTGTCCCTTCAAGCCTGTTGGCCCTTCTGGCGAGATTCTAGGATTTGAGTGCAGTTCGCGAGTGCATGCGGCAGTAGTTAGTGGCTGGTGCCAAGGCTGCTTTGTTGCTGGTGCAACTGCGCATGCCTGATGTGGACATTGCAGCTGTTGCTGCTAGACCTCCGACGCCGCCGGCAGGCTCGACCTAGAACATGGTTCCCCATTATCAGGCGATGGATCGTCCAGCAGAAGAAATTGTCGATTTCTTTGAGGAACAGACAAACGTTCTTCTCCTGCAGCAGTAGTTTAACCTGTATCCTGCACATAAGTGTACCAATGTTGTAAAGTTCATATATGTATGCTGTATATAATTGATTGATATTGATATGTAAAGAGCTTGCTAGCTCATATGTTGTGAGTGTATTTGTACTCTGCAGTTCCTTTTCGTTAGCCTGACTTTTTTTTATCTCAACGCCTTGCCAACCTGTCAGGTGCGTTGCAACTGGGTTTGTGTATCAAGGGTTCGATTGTTGTTGTGTCAGCTACTCGGGATACTACGTATTGTTCGTAGAACTAGGGTGTAAAGGGTGGCGTAGCGCCCGAGTGGTATAATTTATAGAAAAATGGGAAAAACACAGAGTTTCGGGGCAGTTAGCTTTAATTATTCACAGAATCAGTACGAGGTACAATGTGTGGCTAAGTAGCCTGACTGAATAGCCTTATTTGTAATGTAAGAGAAAAAGACGACTAAGGGTAGAAGCACCGCAGTTGCGCGACGTTCTAGGAGTTGGAGTATGCGACTCCTATCTCAAAATCTTTGAGGCGATAGGCGCCCCCTGGGATTACTTCTGTAATCACATATGGTCCTTCCCAAGGGGACTCGAGCTTGGGGTTCCCTTGCTGCTTCAATCGCAGGACCAGGTCCCCTTCGACGAAGGATCTGGGGCGTAGCCTTCTGCTGTGGTAGTTCTGTAGGTTTTGCTGGTAGATCTTCGATCTTTTTTTTGTGATGTCCCATGCCTTGTCAAGTAGATTGATAGAGTATTCGAGTGCAAGACTTGACTCCTGCTCGCTGTAAGTGACCACCCGCGGGGCTTTGTAGCATACTTCTGCGGGTAGCACTGCTTCAGCACCATGCACCATGAAGAACGGGGTGTATCCCGTGGCACTGTTTGGAGTTGTGCGTAAGCTCCAGAGTAGGGATTGTAGCTCGTCTGGCCAGCATCCGGCGGCTTGTTCGAGTGGCCGAAGGAGTCGCTTCTTGATTCTGCCGCAGACGAGGGCCGTTGGCTTTTTCGACTTGACCGTTGGTCTATGGATGAGCTACGGAGGCATAGCCTACGTTGATTCTTAGGTTTTCGCAAAAACCCTAGAACTCCTTAGAGGTGAAGTTCGTTCCATTGTCCGTGATGATGTTGTGTGGCACTCCCAAGCGATAGACAATGGACTCGATGAACTTGACGGCACTGGCTCCTGACTGGTTTGTCACCGACATGGCCTCTATCTACTTAGTGAATTTGTCGACTACGACTAGGAGGTAAACGTAGCCCCCTCGCGAGGATTTTGGGAGCTTGCCGACCATGTCGAGTCCCCATTGCGCAAAGGGCCAAGCCAATGGTATTGGCCAGAATTCCGAGCCTGGTGCGTGTGGTTTGTCTGCGAATCGCTGACAAGCGTTGCATCTCTGGACGATGTCCTTGGCGTCGTGCATGGCCGTGGGCCAGTAGAATCCAGCTCGTAGAGCTTTGGCGACAAGGGCACGACTATCGGCATGGTGCCCGCAAGTCCCTTCATATGTGTCGAGGAGGACGGCCCTTCCGTCCGCGTTGGAGACGCACAGTTGGAGTACTCCTATGATGCTGCACTTGTATAGTTTGCCGTTGATGACGGCGAATGCCTTGGATCACCGTGCGATGGGTCGCACGTCAGTCAGGTCGTCCGGTAGCCTCTTGCTAAGAAGATATGTGATGTAGGGTTGAGTCCAAGATGGCTCGATCATCATGACTCCCATTGGTCCCTCGAGTCATGTGTCAAGCTCCAGGTTGTCGAGTGCCATTGGCTCATTGAGTGGCGTAGCCCCCGAGTTCGTTGTTGCGCTTGTTTTCTTCTCTGTGGCCTTTGGCTTGATGGAGCGTTCGCATATACGCTCGAGAAATACCCTAGGTGGTATGGGGCGCTGGTGGAGCCAATGTTGGCGAGTGCGTCCGCTTCTTCATTACTTTCGCGGCATACGTTTTGCAGCTTGGAGCCGTCGAAGTCCCTTCGAGTGTATCGTAGAGTTCACTGTAAGCGATCATATTGTTGTTCAGTGCGTCGCACTCGTGCATTGTCTAGTTGATGACCAGCTTGGAGTCGCCATAGATGATGAGCCTCTTGGCGCCGGAGGCTTTTTCCAGCCGCATCCCTTGCAACAGGGCCTCGTATTCAGCTTCGTTGTTGGATGTGGTGAACTGCATTCGAAGAATGTATCTCAGCTTATCTCCTTGGGGCGATGTTAGTATGCACCTCCGCCAGCCCCGTCTTTACGCTTTGCTCCATCGAAGTGCATCATCCAGAGGTAAGACATATCTGGATTTTCGGGGAGCTAGTTCTCCATCCAGTGTACAAGGAAATCAAGGAGTACTTGCGACTTGATCATGTAGCGCTTCTCGTATGTAATGTCTCGTGGAGATAGCTTGATTCCCCAGAGCGTGACTCGTCCGGTGGCGTCGGGGTTGTTGAGAATATGCCCAAGTGGGGCTTCATTAACCACCACGATTGGGTGCTCCTGGAAGTAGTGGCGCAGTCGCCTAGCTTTCATGAAGACGTCGTATGCCAGCTTCTGGTAGTGCAGGTACCATTTCTTTGTTGGCGCGAGCACCTCGCTGAGGTAGTACACTGGGCGGTGCACCCCGTGGACTTTGTTTTCTTCGGCTCATTCCACCACGAGTACTGTGCTGACCACCTGGTTGGTGGCGGAGATATATAGCAACAATGGTTCTCTTTCGCGTGGAGTCACCAGTACTGGTGAGGTAGATAGTAGACAGTTGAGGTCTTCGAATGCTTCCCGCGCCTTGTCAGTCCACTCGAACTTGTCAGTTTTGCGGAGAAGTTGGTAGAAGGGTAGTGCCTTTTCGCCCATACGACTGATGAATCGATTGAGCGCCGTGATTCGTCCAGCCAGTTGTTGGACGCCTCTTATATTCTTTGGCTTCTCCATGGCCAGTATGGCTTTTATTTTCTTCGGGTTCGCCTCAATTCCCCTCACCGAGATGAGATACTCGAGTAACTGCCCAGATGGTACACCGAAGGCGCACTTGTCTGGATTGAGCTTGATCCGGTAGCGGTCGAGGTTGGCGAAGGTTTCGTGTAAATCATCGATTAGCGAGGCTTCCTCCTTTGTTTTCATGACGATGTCGTCGACGTAGACTTGGATTTTGCGACCTATTTGATCCTTGAGGCAAGCCTGCATGCACCGTTTACAGGTGGCTCCTCCGTTTTTGAGCCTGAAGGGCATTGTATTGTAGCAGAACACACCAAAAGGCGTTGTAAACGCTTTTTTATCTTGATCCTCCTCCTTCATCCGAATCTGATTATAGCCTGAGTAGGCGTCGAGGAAGCAGAGGTGCTCACATCCCGCGGTGGAGTCGATAATTTGGTCGATTCGCGGTAACGGGAAGTGATCCTTTGGGCAGTGGTTGTTCAGGGAGGTAAAGTCCACACACATCCGCAGGATATCCGTGTCTTTTTTTAGGTAAAAACACCGTGTTGGTGAGCCAAGTGCTTTACTTGATCTCGCGTATGAATTTGGCGTCCAAGAGTCTGTTGATCTCCATTCTGACCGCCTTTTCCCTTGGTTCGGACAATCGTCGAATTGTCTATTTGACTGGCCTTGCGTCTGGGTTGACGTTGAGTGCATGCTCAGAGAATTCCCTAGGAACCCCTGGCATGTCCGCTGGACACCAGGCGAAGATTTCCCAGTGTTCACGGAGAAATTCGATGAGCGCGAGTTTCTATGCGGAACTCAAGTTGTTGGCGATGAGGGCCATCTTTGTCGGGTCCGATGGGTGGACCTGGACTTTCTTCGTGTGCACTGATGAGTCGAAGGACAGGTCGGGTGAACTTGGTCGGCTCAGGGGAGGCAGACTGTTGTTTGTCGACTCCTTCTATCTTGCGAGCTCCTCCTGCATGCCGAAGGACTGGGAGATTCGGTTGAATTCCTTGTCGCAACTGTCAGACATTTCGAAGCTCCCGTTTATTGTGATGACGCCATTTGGACATGGCATTTTCATCTGCAGGTAGGCGTAGTGTGGCACTGCCATGAACCTAGCGAATGCAATGCGTCCGAGGATGCAGTGGTACTGTGAGGGCTAGTCGACGACTTTGAAATCGATGCGTTCACGTCGAAAGTTTTTCGGCGTGCCGAAGATGACGTCAAGGTTGATTTTGCCTAGGGGATATATGCCCTTGCTTGGGACGATTCCGTGGAATGTCGTATCAGAGACCTCTAGACATGTCAGAGGGATCCTCATCGCGTGCAAGGTGCTTGCGAACATGAGGTTGATGATGCTCCCGCCATCCATGAAGACGCGACTCATGTCGAAGCCTCCGATCTGCGCCTCACGTACGAGGGGACAATGGCCTGGACGAGGGACTTGGCGTGGATGGTCGTGCTTGTCGAAGGTGATGCAGGAGTCACTTCCACTGAGATACTCAGTGGTGGTGGGCGGAGAGTTTGTTGCCAAGTTGACTTGGCGGTGATGGCCTTTTGCACCCTATTTGAGGGGCGCCCCTTTTGGATCATCATGCTGCCTACGGCTCACGGGTATGGCTCACCTCCGTGGTGCTGGTCTGGCGCAGCCGCGGGCGGTGGTGGTCCGGGCAGTGGTGGAGGAGATCCATGTGCCACGACGCCTGGGGCGGTTCCGTAGCCCCTATTGATCATGTCGAGATTCATCCGAGCCAGGCCCTCATGGAGTTTGAGAAACTCGTGGCGGTCCTTGAGAACGTGGCTAGATTTTTTGTTGCCATCGTGGTTGTCGATGTAGAAGTGCACGTTGCATGATCCGGAGAATTTGTCCTCAATTGTTGTTGCGGGTGCCTCTTCGCGAGTGCGGTGTTGCCATACCTGCGTGGTTTTCCCGGAGTCGCGGTATCCACCACTACAGTAGCCGTTGTTGCATTTGTCGTCATAGCCTGCTGCGAACATATTAACGTCATCGCGGTCATCGTAAACAAGCATTTGCCGCTTGCCTCAACGGTCGCGTCTGCGCCCAAGGTCGTCGTTGTCGGAGTAGGTGTGGTTTTTGACCGAATCCTCTCCATCAGCCCACCGATTCGCAATTTCCATCAGGTGGTCGATATTTTTTGGGCTTCGAGCGGCCCAGCTCCTCCCTGAGCTCTATGCGGCGAACACCGGCGTTGAATGCGTCGATTGCGCGATCCTCCGAGATATTTTCTACGGAGTTCTTGATGATGGACCACCTCTGGATGTACGAGCGTAGCAATTCACCTGACATTTACTGGCAGCTCCTCAGCTCTTCGATTGATGCGGTCCTTTTGTACATGCCCTTGAAGTTGCATACAAAGCTGTAGACTACCTCTTCCCAACTGCGAATGGATCCACGTGGGAGGTTGTTGAGCCATGCTCGGGCGACACCCTGCAGCTATAGCTATAGGCATTCCATGGCCGTGCTTCGACTCCCGCCGTGGAGACTGACGGAGGAGATGTGATCCTCCAACCAGATTGTCGGGTCCTACAGACCGTCAAATTTTGGGTTCTCCGATGGGAGCTTGAACCCCTTGGGCATTCGCTTCAACCTAATAGCTCTGCTGAAGCATCTGGCGCCACAGAGCTCCACGTCTTCGTCCTCTGAGTCAGTCGAACAGGCTCGTCGTGCCCTTGACTTGTGGATTTTGTGCTGGGTGAGGTCATCGCGCACATCGTAGTCGTGGTTGTGTTGCCGTGAGCGGTGACGTTGAGATCGATCATGACTGTCGTTGCTGGACGAGGGTGAGGAATAGCGTTTTGCCATAGCCTTGCCTTTCTTCGGCGCCAGCGTCGGCTCTTTGTCGAGAGCGACCTCGATTAACCCCAAGCCCGCGATCGTGGATCGGTGCATGGCGGCTCGGGGATCCCCAGCCGGCGGCTGGTTGTTGAGGAGGTACATGGTGGCCGCTGTCACCGCAGCTTGCGACATCTTTGGAACCACGTTGCCCCATGTGTCGACTGTCATAGAGTTGAAGTCGAGGACTTTCGTAGCTTCTATGCGCTCCTACTCGGTGAGGTGGGCCATTCAAGATCACCTTTTTTTGGCCACGTAGTCGTTGCATTTGGAGGAGGATCTTCCGTGGAAGGAGAGCCCAGCTCGACGAAGACTTGACTCATCTACCGCCTTTTTACACGCTTCGAGTTACACAATTGCGTGTAGCTGGCGTATGTGCTCCTCCTTTAGTAGCCAATGGTAGCCCATTAGCATATCTTGCGGCATGCCGGGGGGTAGAGGATTGCCTCGCAGAGCTTCTCGACAGCGGGCCCACTCGTTATGGTTGAGTTTAATCACGACATGTTCACCAGTGTTCTCGTTCACCATGGTTGGTGGTTCGACTGCCCCTCCATTATTGAAGGGCGCGCCATTGCCATCATTGGTGGGGCCGCCGTTGGGTGGACCGCCATTAGGTATGCCACCGTTGGGTGGATCAGGACCGTTGCCACCTTTTTTGCGATTGGCGTTGGTTTCACCGGTGTTGATGATGGCGCACATGAAGTGGTCGGGGAAGCTGTTGCTTCCACAACTTTCGAATCCGGAGCCGCGGACCCCATCTTCCGTTGCTAGGTCACCTAGATCGAATCCGGGACTACTGTCGCTGTCCGTGCTCTTAGTTGCTGCTGAGGTGTTGAGCTCGCTGAGGACGCCGATTGGTGGCGGGAACCACAATGCTAGGGCAATCGCGGATGCTGTTGGCTTGTCAGGCATATGAAGCGTGCCCATCTGACTAATTTGGAAATGGAAGCTCCTGATCTGTAGGCTGATTCCATCGCCCACGGACTCGAAAGCCGGGCGAGTGTCCGGCGTGTGGATGGTGAAGTCGAACACTAACAAAGAGCACGCGAATTTTCGCTGTTGCGGACTTGTAGATCGCGGTTGATGGGGCCGAAGAAGTCGCAACATCAGCACTCCGAATTCCCACAAATGACGCCAATTGATGAGTGTTTAACTCATTAATGCCCATTGTTATGGACTTGGGTTTTGGAGAAGGAGGGAGCATTGGAAGCATCAATCGGCTAGCAAACAAGCACACAAGGATGCAAGGTTTACCCAGGTTCATGCCTCGTAGAGGTCCCTACTCCTGCTTGTCTGCTCTTGGAATTAACGAAGGAATCAAAGATTATAGGGGCGCGCAGATGCAATCTGGCGAGGGTTGTGGAAACTAGGGTTGCGTGTGTCCGCCTCGCCGCCCCCTCCTAGCCTTTATATAGATAGGCTAGGTCACCGGTAGCAGGTCGAGTCAGTTGCGAATTAGGGTTTTCCCTTTAAACTTTCTATATTTAAGCTTCTTCTTGTTTCGCAAGTAATCGAGAGTCTATGGGCCACTCGAAGTCTTCATCGGGCCGTGGCAACGCCGTGGGCTTCCACCGTATCTAGACCGTATATACTAAGCTCGAGTACCTGTAGGGTATACCCATGTCAGGTATACTCTCAGGAAGGCTACTGGGTCGAAGAGACCGATGATGGTATCAACGACCATCAAGTGTACAAATTCTGGGGATGGAGATCCATGAGATCTGTGGGCGGGATGTGCTTTGTTATGTGGCATCTTGTGCCGATTTTTCTTCTTATCCATACTCGGATCTTGTATTTCGCTTCCGCTTGATACTCTGTTGCGTGATGTATGAGGAGATAGCTTAAACTATTATATCTATCTAGGATATTTGGATCTTGTCGTATGGCGTTGAATATTTCTGATTCTATTGTTTCTGGATGGTGTGACTCTGATATCTATTGTAAGTCGCAGACATACATGCTCATTTGTGTATGTCGTGGTCGTGTTACCTGTCGCTATGCCGCTCGCTCTTGTCCCGATGTCCTTGAATATGGATAAGGGGTAGGCCGGTACCGTGCCCTGCTCCGCTTCGACGGGGCTACACGTTGGTGGCCTTGGGCCTCCGCAGTAGAATCCCTTGTCCACTTTTGGTTTGTCCAGGCTTGAACTTAGAGCGTAATGTCCGAGGTATTACAAAGGATGACCATATCGACATCATATCTCTACTATATAATGGAGTAGTTTTGAATTCGATCCATAGCACCAATCCTGACCATTGGGCTATTAGATCCAATGGTTCAGAGCAACTGGATTCGTGTTGAATCAGTAGTACCTAGAGCAAACTCCAGCCTATTAGTAGGTTGTATTCTAAATATGTGTAGATAGTTATTATTAATAGACTTAATGTATTTTTTTTTTCTCTAACAAGACTATTGACTTAATGTTTGTTAAATCACATTTCATACAGAATATACGTGTGTGGCACGTGCCTTTTACTATTATAGTTTATGATACAATTCCCACATCTGGTAGATTCGTGCATCTTATTCAACAAGATCCGTCAAAAGTGAGCAGTGCACTGTTTTCTTTTTTGAAGCAAGTGCTAGTCTTACCATCACCACTATATAGTGTGTATGGATAACATTGAATATTGACCCTTGGCTGGATCAAGACTCGCAAATCCCTACATTGCCAACCATAGGATCTTCTTTTCCATTCTAGCATCGACAAGAATCTGTTGATAGTCTTTAGATCAATTAATCATATATATGAAGAAACCTCAAAACACACTTATCCATCATTCTAGAATCTTATCTATCATTTCTCTAGACCATGGTACGATAATTTTCAAGAATTAGGCAGCTAATAAACATTTATTTCTACATATCTACCACTATAATGGAGTAGTTTTGAATAGGATCCATAGCATCCAGTCAACACCCGAATTTTTAATCCCAGATGCATGTTATGTCATACATCACAATCCCAGGATTACCCTTTTTGCGAGATATAACAGATTGGATATCACAGTACATCATCCATTACAAACCATAATAAGGTCTTACACGAGTAAAGGATCTCATGATCCAGTCTTAATACAACAAGCAGCGGAATAAATAAGTGTAGCGGTGGGGTCCATCTTCAGTGGCATAGGCAATGCTGACGATGGAAGATAGTCCTAGCTATCATAACCGTCCTTCTGTCCTTCATCTTGGTAGTCTCCTTCATAGTCTGGCCATAGAAATAAGCAGGGACAAAAGCCATGAGTATTCTTTAAGAACTTGCAAACTATCAATAATATGTAAGGTATTTCTAGTGGGATTGCTAACTCTAAATTTACTTGTAAAGTTAAGTTTGAAACCTAAGCTGAGTTCAGAAACAAAGAAAGATAAAATAAAGTTCTAGAATCAATTAAGTTGGGAAGCTAGTGTCATAGTCACAACCCTGTTGTGGTCAAGTCAAGATTCATCATTCATTTGATAAGTCATTTTGAAAACATTTGACAACGAAACAGTATGGCCACTCAAACTATCCATAACCGCGGACGCGGGTATTCGGATAGTTTGACACTCTGTAGAGGTGGTACACTTTCACCACAAGATTCGATACATCTGTCAGGGATCACCCTGAATCATCATACTTAGTATGCAGATAATCAACCATAACCTTTCCTTTACACACGCTAGAATAAGCACCTCTCCTATGAGCATGGCCTCCCAACCATGACCATCTGTCATCTTGGGCACTAAATAGGTGGAAAACATCGAGAGGTAGCCTCAACTCAAACCTCTCCCGCGAGGGAACTAATACTAATGCATATAAAATTTCGGCTAGGCCTTACCCAATTCATGTATTGTGGTTGTACGGTAAAATTGGAATGGTATCACATCTGAACCCAACCATCAGTTTTTGTAAAAGGGCTAAGGCTCATGCCTCAACATTTTCATCATCATAAACCATTTGTGTTTCTCAACACATGTCAAAACATCTCAATAGAATAACTCATCATTCCAAGGTTTTCAGAATTCATTTTCACAGGGTGTTCCCATCTAAAGTGACTCAAGTTTTGATTTAGCTCTAAGCTACTAAGTTAAGAGTGTTCACTAAGGTGAGATGCTAACCTCGATCTCATGCCATAGAATGACATCTAAGGTTATCTAGATAGGTCAAGTTTTATACTTTTTATGCTACCTTCAAATAATTAAGGGACTTTGGTAAAGTAAGGAAAGTATAACTTGTAAATAACATTTGGAGTAGATATAAGTCAAATAGTATAACCAAAGCATGCCTAATGCATCTTGCTTAGGTTATCTAACTTGCAAGGGTTAGCTTGCATTGTTAATGATGGCTTGCCTTGGTTGGTGCAGTGGTTGAAGTTTTCTTCCTCTTCCTCTTGGTAGAACTCCTCCTCCTCAAAATCTTGGTCGGTACTATCTTCTATAAATACATACGGGATACACAATCACCAAACAATGCTTAACTAGTCTACTTAGCATACTAAGGCACACGTTTGATGATCTATTATCATCACAAGCATCACAAGGTTTAATTAACTAGCTTCAATCTTTTTATTTGAGAAAAGTAATTTCTACTCATTGAAATTAACTAAGATTTAATATTCTCCAATTAAAATATGGGATCATGTGGACACATGTCATCACCACATATTCTAACATATGGGAATGTGATTTAAATGTTGGATCACATTTTAATAAGTTTATGTTTAATATTTAATGATTTAAACTGATTAGAAATGCCTATATAGCATTATTTTGGTACTAGTCTAATGTCACTGCATGCAAACCTTAATATTATTACATATTCAGATAGGTATTGTTAAATGTGATTTTTGAGAGTTGGAATCAACTCAAAAGATAATATGGTTGACTTTATAAAAATGTTTGAATGTGCAAATGATTCTGTCTTGTTATTTTTATTAGGAGAGATCTCTAACTCTAAATGAATTACATCCAACGTGCTGAGATAGATGTTTTCAGAAGCTTTCCAACAAAATTAGAATCACTCAATTTGGACATGCACAACTCTCTAAATTTATTTTTGAACTAAGGGACATAATTGAATTTAAACTTAAATAGAAACACCTATATTTGAATTAACTGGGTCGCGCGGTAAAGTAATTGGGCCGGCCCAGTGGTGCTCAGCGGCGCAGAGGGCGGCTGACAGGTTGGTCCCGCTTATCAGCGAGACTTAAAACCCGAAATGGTATCTAGCGATCTAGGCCACACGATTATAATGTGGATCAACGGCTCATAGTCGTCGTCGACGACGGACTCGTCGCCGGCGAGACCAAACCATAAACGGATGGTGGGGGTCTATTAGGGACGTACCAGGGCTCCAGCTAGTGCGGCGAGGCGGGTGATCGAACTGGACGGCAACGGTGAACTCAGGCGAGGTAGCGGCAGGGGCTGAGGTGAACGGAATCGACGACAGCTTCTTCTCCTCTGCTGCGGCTGCCCCCGGTGAAATTCCTGCGGCCTGCTGCTCGAGCTTCTCAGGCGAGAGGTAGGGAAGGACTGGTGGAGAGAGGGGAGTCGAATGGTGTGGAGATTGAGGCTGGGGAAGGCCTCCTTATATAGGCTTGAGGAGGGGACCAAGGGGGCGACTGCGAGCTCGTCGGTGACGATGATACAGGGTGCTATCGGTATGGGCGACGTAGGCAGATGGTGGCTTGCCTCCTGGCGGTACTCTACGACTTAATGGCCACGCTAGGGGCGATGTATTGTGGTCGGGAGCATCTCCCGCTCTGAAGGGCAGAGGCGGTGCTCAACACGGCTCCCGGCGACTGTGGCTCATGCAGCGGTGCACGGCCGTGTCTGGTGGGTTGCTAGGGTCGAGGCAGAGCAACGTGCGCGGGATGGGGTCAAGGGGCGGTCTGCTGCGTGCTGGCAGCTATCGCGCTCTGGCGCGCTCTGGCGTGCTCGCAAAGAGAAAGGGCGGCGCTGCTGGGGAGTGGTCCAAGGGCTAGGGTTGATCGAGGGGTGGACCGTGGGCGGCGGTAGGCTTAGGCGGAGCTAGTGGGCACGCTGGTTTGGCGCAGTGCGGTCCCTGGCTTGCTGTCCTCTTCTGGCCGGCGATGACCTCAAATGGGCGGCGCACCACTACTACAACGGCTAATGGGGAAGCTGGTTGGGGACTCAGGGGGGACAAAGATGATCAATGCACACCAAATGATTATGCTAACAAGGTGTTCGATCAAATGCCCCCCAGAGAAAAAGTTTTGAATTTTGGGCTAGTTTTTGGTGGAGTGATGTAACTTATGCTTAAGCATCTAGGTTTGCTTGGGATTTGAAAACTGAGTTCATTTGAGTGGTTTTTGAATAAGTGTGATCTTGATACCTACACTAGATTCAATTTTCAAATGTCATTTAAAGTTAGTGTTTGAAAGTTTTTGGGATGAAACAAAGTGGGCTTTGGTACATCACTACTTGTACTAGCAAGGGGTGCAAAGATCCACAATTGTTTCTGTTAAGATTTGAGTTATAGGAATAGCCAAAGCAGACTAGTTAGTTAAAATGGCCCAAATGACCATTTGCTTATTTTAATCTTTTTGATTTGTTTTTCTTTGGGATTTGCTTGGGGATGATCTAGATGATGTTTAATTCACCTTAGAATCATTTTACAACCAATGGATCACTCAAACATGGCAATTCAAAACAACCCCTAATTTAAATGCACACACATATGAATGCCTAGTGATTTTAAATGGAAAAGTTTTTGTTAACCCTAAATTGGGTAGATTTGATCTTGATTAACCTTGGATTAAGTTTTGGGATGTTACAAAACTTCCCCCCTTAAACAAAATCTCGTCCCGAGATTTACGAAAGAAAACTAGGAACTAAAGAGATATGGGAACTCTGTCCTAATGTAATCTTCTCGCTCCCAAGTGGCTTCTTCTTTGGTATGGTTGCTCCATTGAATCTTGAGAAATTTGATACTCCTGGTCCTGGTGGTTCTGTAAGCTTCCTCCAGGATATGGATGGGAACTTCACGATATGTCAGATCCTTGTTGATATCAATAGCTCGGTGATCGATGTTCTTGAAAACTTCGGTCTTCTCCGGCACTTCTAAGCATTTGCGAAGTAACGAGATATGGAACACACTATGGATGGCTGACATCTCTTCTGGAAGTTCCAGTTGATACGATACTTCTCCTCGATGATTCAGAATCTTGAAGGGTCCGATATACCTGGGGGCTAACTTTCCTTTCAAACTAAAACGTTGGGTTCCCTTCAATGGCGAAACCTTGAGATACACAAAATCTCCGACATTGAAAGTCAGGTCTCTCCTTCTCTTGTCAGCACAACTCGTCTGTCTGGACTGGGCGCTCTTGAGGTGCTCACGGACTTTGTGAACCTTCTCTTCAGCGTCTCGGAGAATGTCAGGTCCAAAAATCTGACTCTCTCCTACTTGCGACCAATTCAAAGGGGTACGACACTTTCTTCCGTATAGGAACTCAAATGGTGCCATTTGCAAACTGGCTTGATAACTGTTGTTAAGTGAGAATTCTGCGAAAGGCAGGCAATCTTCCCATTTTGATCCATACTCTAACACACAAGCTCTCAACATGTCCTCTAGGATTTGGTTGACTCTTTCAGTCTGTCCATCAGTTTGTGGGTGATAAGTGGTGCTAAAATTCAACATGGTTCCTAATCCCTCTTGGACTTTCTGCCAAAATATCGAGGTGAATTGGGTTCCTCGATCTGATACTATGGTCTTGGGGGTCCCATGCAGACTAACAATTCTAGCAATGTACCACTATGCTAGCTTCGAACTCTGATAGGTAGTCTTAACAGGTATAAAATGAGCTACCTTGGACAATCTATCAACAATGACCTAGATTGAGTCATTTCCCCTACTAGAAGTAGGCAAACCAGTGATAAAGTCCATTTCGATAGAATCCCATTTCCATTCCGGAATCTGCAATGGTTGCAACAGTCCTGCGGGTCTCTGATGCTCTGCTTTAACTCTTTGACAGATGTCACACTTGGCGATGTAGCTTCCGATTTCTCTCTTCCTCTTGTGCCACCAAATCCTGATACATCTTTGTTCCTCCGGGGTGGATAGAATAAAGAGTATGATGAGCTTCCTACATGATAACTTGCTTCAGCTCTGAATCTGCTGGCACACAGATACGTCCTTTGTACCACAAAACTCCTTCTTCGTCTTCGGTAAATCCAGGTACCTTTCCCGTACCAATACGATGTTTGATCCCGTCGATACTTTCATTTCCCTTTTGAGCTTCCTTGATTTGGCTAATCAAAGTGGGTTCAAGTTCAATGCTTGCTAGGAATCCTTGGCTAACTAGCTCAGTCCTAAACTGCTCCAACTCCTCATACAAACTTGGTTGCTTCTCCTTGATCATGGTATTTATCCTACAAGGCAATCTGCTAAGAGCATCCGCTACCACATTGGCTTTGCCTGGGTAATAGTGAATGTCAAGGTCATAATCCTTGATTAACTCTATCCATCTCCTTTGCCTCATATTCAGCTCCTTCTGAGTGCAAATATACTTCAAGCTCTTGTGATCTGAGTAAATCTCACAGTGATTACCCATAAGATAATGACGCCATGTCTTCAAGGCCAACACTACGGCTGCTAACTCAAGATTATGTGTCAGATAGTTCTGCTCATGCTACTTCAGTTGCCGAGATAGATACGCGATGACTTTGCCTTCTTGCATCAATACACATCCGAGACCAATCTTGGATGCATCACAATACACATCAAACGGCTTCTTGATATCTGGCATGATCAATATTGGGGCTGAAATCAATCTCTTCTTCAGCTATGGGAAACTGGCTTCACATTTGTCAGTCCATTCAAACTTCTTGTCCTTCTTCAACAATTGGGTCATGGGTCTGGCGATGCTCGAGAATCCTTCTACGAACTTGCGGTAATATCCCGCCAATCCGAGAAATGCACGGACTTGGGTTTGAGTGTTGGGGGCTTCCCATTCTTCGACATCTTTGATCTTAGCAGGATCAACAGAGACTCCTCCGGTGGACACAATATGTCCTAGGAATCGTACTTCTTTCAGCCAAAACTCGCACTTGCTGAACTTGGCATATAACCGATGCTCTCCCAGGGTTTCTAGGATGATTCTCAGATGTTGCTCATGCTCTTCTTCTGACTTGGAGTAGATAAGGATATCGTCGATAAACACAACGACAAACTTATCTAGAAAATGCATAAATATCTTATTCATGAGATTCATGAAATAAACAGGGGCATTGGTTAATCCAAAATACATAACCGTATACTCGTATAAACCATAACGAGTAGGAAAGGCGGTCTTCGGAATATCCGTTGCATGAATCTTAAGTTGGTGATAACCAATCCTAAGATCAATCTTTGAGAATACTTGGGCACCAGTCAACTGATCAAATAGATCCTCTATCTTTGGCAAAGGGTACTTGTTTTTGATGGTGACGTCATTCAGCTTTTGGTAATCGGTGCACAACCGGTTGCCTCCATCTTTCTTGTCGACGAATAACACTAGTGATCTCCATGGAGATATGCTTGGTTGAATCAAGCCTATTGCTAACAAAGCATCCAACTGCTTTTTCAACTCTTCTAACTCTGAGGGGTTCATGCTATAGGGTCTTTGGGCTATTGGTCCGGTTCCAGGGATTAGTTCAATAATGAACTCAATATCCCTATCCGGGGGCATACTGGGCAATTCATCTGGGAATACGTCGGGGTATTCAAAGACTACTCTGACTTTGTCTATGGTGGGTAGGTCTAGACTCTTGTTGCACTTGAATTAACGAGGTATGGTTTCAGATACATGCTCTACTGTTACTCCAGAGCTACTAGTCATGGTGATGGCTTTCTTAGCACAGTCTATCAGTCCTTTATGCTTTGACATCCAATCCATACCTAGTACTACTTCCAATCCTTTGGTTCTGAGTACTATTAGATTAGCATAAAAATCTATCCCATGTATTCTGATAGGCATAGCTTTGCAAAATTTTCTAGCTTTTGTAGTTGAACTGGGAATTTGAACTATCAGGACATGCTTCAAGTTGGTTGGGTGGATCTTCCTAGTGCATGCAAATTCTTTGGTGAAAAATGAATGCGATGCTCCCGAATCAAATAATACCGTTGCTAAAACTAAGTTGATAGAAAACATACCGAGCACTACGTCTGGCGCTTCTTGGGCTTCTTCGGCGTTCATGTGGAAGAGACGTCGTTGCGGTTGTGAGGGTTCCCTGGGGCAAACCTTCTTCCTGGTTGAACACGACGCTGCTGTTGAGCTAGGCCATTCACATTGGCAGTGTCGACAAGTCTTCTTGGGGCACTCATTGGAATAGTCACCCTTCACTCCAAACTCGAAAAAAGTTATCTGGGACTTGTCTTTAGCTGCGACATGCACAACATTGCTTCCAGTTCTGGGTGCAGTGTTGTTGTTGTTGCTCTTGGGAGGTGCACGGTTGAAATTGCTAGTGTTGCCAGGGTTGTTGTTGTTTCGTCCGAACTTCACATTGCCTCCGCTACAGTTGGGGTAGCTTGGGCGGGACATTGGGGGTCGGTTGTTTCTTGGTGGATACCCTGCAGACGGGTTGGGACGGTACTTTTGGTGACTGTTGGATCCAGCTTGGTGCATCATACGATGTTTGCGGTTGTCGTTTGCCTGGTTAATCTTCCCTTCCATATGTATGGCAAAGTCGACTAGATCTTCGAGATCCTCGAAGAGGATGTAGACGAGGACATTCTGCATCTCATCATGCAGTCCGTTTAGGAATCTCTCCTTCTTCTTTGCCTCTGTGTTGATCTCATCAGGAGCGTAGCTGGCAAGTGATAGGAATTTGTCACGGTACTCCACTACAGTCATTCTGCCTTGCTTCAACTCTCTGAATTCATCCCTCATTCTGGTGACTAGGCCTTGCAGCACGTGGGTGCGGCTGAACTTGATTTTGAAGGCTTCCCATGTCATTACTTGACCATGGTTCATCAGGCAGATGCTGTTCCACCAGGCTCTTGCATCTCCTGCCAAATAGTGGGTGGCAAAGAGAACTTTCTCGTTGTCATCAACTCTGTCTACTTTTAAATTGTTCTCCATTGTCTGCAACCAGTCATCAGCATCTAGTGGGTTCTCTGAAGTGCTAAAGATTGGGGGATTGGTATTCTGTAAGTTTTTCAGCTTGGATCCTTGATGATGTTGATTTCCATGCCCTTGGTTGTTTTGGGCCATCTGGGCGATCTGCTGTAGTGTTGCTAACTTGGCCTGGCGCTCTGCCCTGCTTGCTTGACGATCTGTAACTAACATCTGCATGATCTGCAGCATTGGGTCTTGCGATGAGCTGCTCCCTCCGTGATTTCCATGAGTCATCTGAAGATTGAGATAAATGAAGGGTAAGAGGGAAAGTTCTAAGGTTCATGGTTTTGGTTTCATGGCTAAAACTTTGAGTTTGACTCAGGTTTTGCAACTAACTTCATTTTCATTCATTCAAGCAAAGCACATGATACAAACACACACCACACATCAAAGGAAAATAGATGGTTTTAAGAACCATTCTGTAAGCTACGATACCACGGGACCAATACATCTCATGCTACGACAGCGCTCTAGTGCATCTACTCATCATCGATGAAGTCGGAGTCATCATCGTCAGTGTGGAAGTCCACGGCATCCTCCTCCAGAAAGTCATCATCATTGCTGAGGTAAGAATCCATATCTCCCTGGATGTCTTCACCTTCCTCTTCTTCTTCCTTTGCTGCAAGTTGAGTTTCTTGCTCCTTGATGGTCTTCTCGAGGTCAGCCACCTTCTTGCAAAGTCGGTCGACGGTGGGATCCTTCTTTTCGCCCTGGCAATGAAGAGACTGATGGTCCGTGACAAGGAGTGAGAAAGTCTGGGCCTTCTAGGTGGCAACGGCAATGTTTCAGTTGGCGAACTCCCTAGCATTGTCCAATTCCTTCTAGCGGTCGTACAACAGGAAGTCAAGGTTCTCCACTTGACACTTCAACTCCGGGTGACTTGGCATCTCCATTAGCATTCCCATGAAGTCACGCCTTGCATAGTGAACAAAGCGGGTTCATTGGATTTGGTTGACACTGAGGGCACATAGACACACGAGAGCTCATGCATTGCCCTGGCTAATCCATCTAGCCAGTTGTTCTCTCTTACGGAGAATTGGATTCTCCCGGATGTTGGTGCTTCTATACTTCCTCGAAGATCAGCAGTGACTAGTCATTGTAAATCTCCTCCAGGGAGTCCAGGAAGTTGAGCTCTAAGAAACTCCGGACGCAGGCATCCCAAGAGCTCAGATAGTGAATCTAGATCCCTCTCGAAGATCAGCTGGCCTCCGTTGCCCAACTGGTAGAACTTGCTGAATAAGTCTCCATCTATAAGATTTTAAGGATGAGGAAGTTAGTGAAGTGATCAAGTGTGTCAAATTTTATGTAGTAATGGTAAGAATTGGAGGAACATGAATTTTTGAGAAAGAATGAATTCCCAAGGGTAAGAGAGGAAATAGTTTTTCATAAATACTCACTTTGGTTTTGAAATTAAGTTTTTGTTCGGACGTCCATTCTAACTAGGGTCTCCTATGGTCAGGATGGCTCTGATACCAATTTGTCAACACCCGGATTTTTAATCCCAGATGCCTGTTATGTCATACATTGCAATCCCAGGATTACCATTTTTGCGAGACATAACAGATTGGATATCATAGTACATCATCCATTACAAACCATAATAAGGTCTTACACAAGTAAAGGATCTCATAATCCAGTTTTAATACAACAAGCAGCGGAATAAATAAGCGTAGCGGTGGGGTCCATTTTCAGTGGCACAGGCAATGCTGACGATCGAAGATAGTCCTAGCTATCATAGCCATCCTACTGTCCTTCATCTTGGTAGTCTCCTTCATAGTCTGGCCATAGGAATAGCGAGGGACAAAATCCATGAGTACTCTTTAAGTACTCGCAAACTATCACTAATAAGTAAGGTAGTTCTAGTGGGATTGCTAACTCTAAGTTTACTTGTAAAGTTAAGTTTGAAACCTAAGCTGAGTTCAGAAACAAAGAAAGATAAAATAAATTTCTAGAATCACTTAAGTTAAGAAGCTAGTGTCATAGTCACAACCCTGTTGTGGTCAAGTCAAGATTCATCATTCATTTCATAGGTCATTTTGAAAACATCTGACAGCAAAACAGTATGGCCACTCCAACTATCCATAACCGCGGACACGGCTATATTGTTTGACACTCTACATAGGTGGTACACTTTCACCACAACATTCGATACATCTGTCAGGGATCACCTTGAATCATCATACTTAGTATGCAGATAATCAAACATAACCTTCCCTTTACACACCCTAGTATAAGCACCTCTCCTATGAGCATGGCCTCCCAACCATGATCATCTGTCATCTTGGGCACTGCATAGGTGGACAACATCGAGAGGTAGCCTCAGGTCAAACCTCTCCCCCGAGGGAACTAATACTAATGCATATAAACTTCCGGCTAGGCCTTACCCAATTCAAGTATTGTGGTTGTACGTTAAAATTGGAAAGGTATCGCATCCGAATCCAACCATCAGTTTTTGTAAAAGGGATAAGTCTCATGCCTCAACATTTTCATCATCATAAACCATTTGTGTTTCTCAACACATGTCAAAACATCTCAATAGAATGACTCGTCATTCCAAGGTTTACACAATTCATTTTCACGAAGTGTTCCCATCTAAAGTGACTCAAGCTTTGATTTAGCTCTAAGCTACTAAGTTAAGAGTGTTCACAAAGGTGAGATGCTAATCTCAATCTCATGCCATAGAATGACATCTAAGGTTATCTAGATAGGTCAAGTTTTATACTTTTTATGCTACCTTCAAATAATTAAGGGACTTTGGTAAAGTAAGGAAAGGATAACTTGTAAATAACATTTGGAGTAGATATAAGTCAAATGGTATAACCAAAGAATGCCTAATGCATCTTGCTCAGGTTATCTAACTTGCAAGGGTTAGCTTGCATTGTTAATGATGGCTTGCCTTGGTTGGTGCAGTGGTTGAAGTTTTGTTCCTCTTCCTCTTGGTAGAACTCCTCCTCAAAATCTTGGTCGGTACTATCTTCTATAAATACATACGGGATACACAATCACCAAACAATGCTTAACTAGTACACTTAGCATACTAAGGCACACATTTGATGATCTATTATCATCACAAGCATCACAAGGTTTAATTAACTAGCTTCAATCTTTTTATTTGAGAAAAGTAATTTCTACTCATTGAAATTAACTAAGATGTAATATTCTCCAATTAAAATATGGGATCATGTGGACACATGTCATCACCACATATGCTAACATATATGAATGTTATTTAAATGTTGGATCACATTTTAATAAGTTTAAATTTAATATTTAATGATTTAAAGTGACTAGAAATGCCTATATAGCATTATTTTGGTACTAGTCCAAAGTCACTGCATGCAAACCTTAATATTATTACATATTCAGATAGGTATGGTTAAATGTGATTTTTGAGAGTTGGAATCAACTCAAAAGCTAATATGGTTGATTTTTAAAAAAATCTTTGAATATACAAATGCTTCTGTCTTGTTATTTCTATTAGGAGAGATCTCTAACTCTAAATGAATTAAATCCAATGGTCTTGGATAGATATTTTTAGAAGCTTTCCAACAAAATTGGAATCACTCAATTTGGACTTGCCCAACTCTCTGTATTGGTTTTTGAACTAAGGGACATAATTGAATTTAAACTTGAATAGAAAAACCTATATTTGAATTAACTGGGTCACGCGGGAAAGTAATTGGGCCGTCCCAGTGGAGCTTAGTGGTACAGATGGTGGCTGACAGGTTGGTCCTGCTTGTCAGCGAGACTTAAAACCCGAAACGGTATCTAGTGATCTGGGCCACACGATTATAACGTGGATCAACAGCCTACAATTGTCGTCAACGACGGACTCGTCGCCAGTAAGACCGAACCCTAAACGGACGGTGGGGGTCTATAGGGGATGTACCATGGCTCCAGCTAGTGCGGCGAGGCGGGCGATCAAACTGGACGGCGATGGCGAACTCAGGCGAGGTAGCGGCAGGGGCTGAGGTGGACGGAATCAACGACAGCTTCTTCTCCTCTGCTGCGGCTGCCCCCGGTGAAATTCCGGCTGCCTACTTCTCGAGCTGCTCCGACGAGAGGTGGGGAAGGACTGGTGGAGAGAGGGGAGTCAAATGGTGTGGAGATTGAGGCTGGGGAAGGCCTCCTTCTATGGGCTCGAGGAAGGGACCGAGGGGGCGACGGCGAGCTTTTCGGTGACAATGATACAGGGCGCTATCGGCATGGGCAGCATAGGCTGACGGTGGCTTGCCTCCTGGTGGTACTCTACGGCTTAATGGCGACACTAGGGGCGGTGGATTGTGGTCGGGAGAATCTAGCGCTCTAAGGGACAGAGGCGGTGCTCGACGTGGCTCCCGACGACGGTGGGTCACGCGGCGGTGCAAGACCATGTATGGTGGGTTGCTAGGGTCGAGGGGGAGCGGCATGCGCGGGATGGGGTCAAGGGGCGATGTGCTGCGTGCTGGCGGCTATCGCGCTCTGGCGCACTCTAGCTTGCTCGAACAGAGAAATGGCGGTTTTGCTGGGGAGTGGTCTAGGGGCTGGTGTTGATCTAGGGGTGGACCATGGGCGGCGGTAGGGTTTGGCGGAGCTAGTTGGCACGCTGGTTTGGCAGGGCGCGGTCCCTGGCCTGCTGTCCGCGTCTGACCGGTGATGACCTCAAACGGGCGGCACGCCACTACTGCAACGGCTAAGGGGAAAGCTGGTTGGGGACTTGGTTGGACTCAGGAGGGACAAGGATGATCAACGCACACCAAATGGCTCGACAAAATTAACCCCAAAACAGTAATAGTTAGGCCATAATGATTCTACTAACAAGGTGTTCGATCAAATGGGCCCCAGAGAAAAAGTTTTGAATTTTGGGCTAATTTTTGGTGGAGTAATGTAACTTATGCTTAAGCATCTAGGTTTGGTTGGGATTTGAAAATGGAGTTCATTTGAGTGGTTTTTGAATAAGTGTGATCTTGATACCTACACTAGATTCAATTTTCAAATGTCATTTAAATTTGGTGTTTGAAAGTTTTTGGGATGAAACAAACTGGGCCTTGGTACATCACTACTTGTACTAGCAAGGGGTGCAAAGATCCACAATTGTTTCTGTTAAGATTTGAGTTCTAGGAATAGCCAAAGTAGACTAGTTAGTTAAAATGGCCCAAGTGACCATTTGCTTAATTTAATCTTTTTGATTTGTTTTTCTTTGGGATTTGCTTGGGGATGATCTAGATGATGTTTAATTCACCTTAGAATCATTTTACAACCAATGGATCACTCAAGCATGGCAATTTAAAACAACTCCTAATTTAAATGCTCACACATATGAATGCTTAATGATTTTAAATGGAAAAGTTTTTGTTAACCCTAAATTAGGTAGATTTGATCTTGATTAACCTTGGTTAAGTTTTGGGATGTTACAATCAATCCTGACCGTTGGGATGTTAGATGCAATGGTTCAGAATAGATGGATCCATGTTGAATAGTACCTAGAGCAAAGTCTACCATGTTCTGGAACCATCATGTCACCACCCTCAAAATTGCGTAGCACAATAGGTTGTATTCTCAATATGTGTTGATAGTTATTATTAATAGACTTAATGTGTGCATTTTTCTCTAACAATACTATTGAATTAATGTTTGTTAAATCACATTTCATACAGTATATACGTGTGTGGCATGTGCCTTTTACTAGTTATGATATAATGTGCAAGAACAAAATATACACCATATAATGTGGCCTGGTTTTATAATTATTTCGAGCTTTACCTATTATAATTTTATATAGTGATGATATGTCATACTTCTGTATATTACGTGAATCTCTTGTGCAAGTCATGCAGAACTTAATGCATGGTACTACTAGGAAGAACATGGATTATTAGCTCCACGGTCTAGAAGGAGCAGGGCACGACTACTTCTCCTTGCTTGATTTTAGGGTCCTTTGTGCTAAATGTATGGACTTGATGTAATCTTTATTTTTTGAGGTCCTTGGTGTAACATGTACATATCCACTTCCCGTATTAACTAATCAAAGAGAATCTCGCTCCCTCGAGATATACCCTAGTAAAAAACTGCCACCACCCGTTGATTTTTAGAAAAAGTAGGGACCATGCTTTCTTACAATTCCCTAGTCTTAGAACATTTCAAGATTCCCTAGATAATTGTGCCCACTTAAATGACTTTATGTTTATTTAAAGAAATTAGGTCAAATTTGAACTACAAGTAAGCGCGGTAGATTCCTCTTGAATTTTCCAAACATTGTCTTAAGGGACCCATAATCTCTATACATCAAGCACCATAGAGATTCTTAAAAAATGCAACTAACTTCGTGCTAAGAATGGCATGCCGATGAGTTTGACCCCGTTTTGCAAACCTTCAAATAAAACAAAGAAAAAATAAAAAACTTTTCCGTTACATCTTCGTATGTGTAGTACTTGCCTTGAAAAATGAGAATCAGGTAGTAGTATTACCATTACCACTATATAGTGCATTAGGTACTTTGAATATTGACCATTCGATCAAGACTCGCAAATCCCAACATTGCCAACCGTTGGATCTTTTTTCCATTCTAGAACCTACATGATTCCATTGATAGTCTTTAGCAGAATGAATGCTATATATGTTGAAAAACCTCAAAACACACTTATCCATCATTCTCGAATCTTCTCGGTGGTTTCTCTAGACCATGGTTCTAGAATTTTCAATTATTAGGTAGCTAATAAACGTTTATTTCTACATGATATAAAGTGTAAGAACCAAATATACACTCATACTTTAGAGATGTGGCTCAAATTCATGAATGTTTCGAGCTTTACCTATTATAATGTTATATACTGATGACATGTCTTGCTCCTGTATATTATGTGAGTTTCATGTGCAAGGAACGTGCATCTTACTGGTACTACTACTACGAAGAGCATCGCTCAGCTCCACGTCGGAGGAGTAGGACCGACTACTAATTTTCATTTCTTGATTATAGGGTCCTTTATGTTAAATGTATGGACTTGGATGTAATTTTCACTTTTTTAAGGTCCTTGGTGTAACGTGTACAGATCCAATAATTGTGTTAATTATTGAAGCATCTTACTAATTCGGTATATACCTCAGTCAAAAAATAAAGTGCCACCACCCGGTTTTCAACAAAAGCGGACCATGTTTTGTTACAATTTCATAGTCTTAGAACATTTAAAGATTTCCTATATATTAGCTAACTACACCCATGCACTTAAATAAATTTATGTCGATTTAAAGAAAGTAGGTCAAATTTGAACTACAATAAGCGCGATAGATTCTTTCTTAAATTTGCAAGAGATCCAACAATCAGAAGTGTTTCAACCTATCAATCTATATTCGACGATCGATGTTCAATGTTTTTCGTGTTATATATCTTACTAGTAAGTTGCACATGAGAATCATATAGTAGAAGTATATCCCATATCATTTTTTTATATAAAATTATAATAGGTGAAGCTCAAAAAATAATTATAATTTCGAGTCTTGGGGATATGCTAAATGGTTATCACCATTGCATGTCTCTAATCCGGCTAACCCGGGTGGCCCACAGTTAGTAGCAAGGCCCATGGCCTGCTGGGCGGCCCAGTTAGATGGCTCCAGAAGGGAGGCCGATGCCGGATGTAGGAAGGCTACATAGGAGTCATCGACATACTCAGAGCCTTGGAGTACGAGACACGAAGACTAGTTAGTATTAGTGTATGACTTTGTAACTTGTCTGGCAAGGTCCTTTCCCTATAACCCTAGGTTCTGGTGCCTTTATAAACCGGACCCGTGGGAGCCATTAGGGAAGGACACATAACATACAACGTACAACACCTCATACAGCGAACTGATCCCTATAACTCGGCGTATTACCATTATAGTGAGTTATAGTAGGAGTAGAGTTCCACCAGCATTGTGGGAGTTGAACCTAGGTAAGTTGTGTTACCTCGTACCTGCCAACTCTCCGCCCTACCCCACGTCTCTAAACACGCTCTGTGAGGACCCCTCCATGGCGTACTCGTCGGCAATACCATGACAGTTGGCGCCCACCATGGGGCAAGAGGCGCTTCAAGCTCTACACTTGGCGAGGTCCAAGCTCTTCGCAGGAATCAGTGACACCGTAGCCATTGGGTGTGTCCTCTTCTCCGGCAACGTCCTGCTCGTCCCTCCGGACGAGTTCTGGGTCCCGGCAAAGACGAACCTACCTGCTGCTACATCATCCCACTAGGAGACATCCACATCTTCATCGGCGAAACTGACTCGGGGCCTAGCCCCTAGGAAGTCGGAAACTCGTCAAGGCCCGCATCTCATATTACCCAGGGCCTGCATTACTCAATATGCATCAGTCGCAGGGGAGAATACCCAATTGACACAAAATTTATTTAACCCGCTTAGGAATCTCTATGTGTGGAGGGTGGATTTTGGATGCATATTAGTACTAGTATAGTACTATTTCTTGTACTTCAGAGTATTTTGTACTATATACTGGTAGTACTTGTTTAGGTCAAGGGTAGGAAATATTACTTTGCCTTTGTTCTGTCGTTGCTATTATCAAATTATTTTGTTGAACTAATAGTGATGTACTGTTACTTGTTTAGATCAAGTGTAGCAGATTGTCTTGCTTTTCTTTTGAAACCTAGTATTGTAACAATTATCTAGATGATTCTTGGGCATTTTGGGTTGCATATGGGGGGTCACACAAGCATTAACAAAATGAGGTGGTATTCACATAGAAGCAGACTTGATCGTTAGTTTTTCTTGTTCCAATGATCAACCCTATTCGGAGAACACTCAAACTATTCGTGTGCTAAGGTTTTTTCAGACGGAACAATAACTTATTATCTCTGTACTGCTATTGAATTTAAAGCAGGAAACCTACTCAATCTCTCAAATGTTCTTCCGTTGCTATTACTAAAGCACTTTGTGCAAATATTGTTGTAGTGGTAATTGTTTAAATCAAGGGAAGTAGATAGTCTTGCTTTTCTTTTGGAACATGGCCTTGTCACAATCTAGATGAGACTTGGACATTTTGGGTTGCATACGGGGGCCACACAGGCATTGACGTGAGAAGAAGATACTCAAAGCAAACTTGATCGTTAGTTTTGCTTTCTCCAATGGTCAAGTGTGTCTAGTGAAAAGGGAAAATTGATCACGTGACAAGGTTTTTAGAGCTGAAACAAGAACTGGTTCTATCTGTACTGCTAGTGTGTTTTAGTGTCTATATTGCTGAATTGGTCACGTCAGAAATGCTGCTGAATGGAGTGCTGCTGAATATGAACTTCAAATTTATTGATAATTTTCTATCTTATTCTGTACTGCTGAATTT
The DNA here is from genome assembly GCA_910589775.1 of Avena eriantha. NCBI lineage: Eukaryota > Viridiplantae > Streptophyta > Magnoliopsida > Poales > Poaceae > Avena > Avena eriantha. Next base: position 424,382,648 of record OU342743.1, read on the forward strand.
TTACATGAATTATCGCTTTCCCCCTCCCTCTCTAAGGTCTTTGTTTCGAATCCGGCCGAGCACATCATAATGCAATTTTTATTAACCAGGAGAAGAAATCTAGGAGCTCATTCGGGCTCTCTTTAGCCTAGAACATTTTAATTCAGTGTTTTCGGGGTCAGGGGACTACCAACCACAACGCAGTGAAATTTGAGAAAGGAGCCCATGGAGCATAGCTGAGAACATATTAATTCGGCCTATTAGGGATCAGGGGACTGCTGAGCAAAACCAAGTGAAATTTGAGAAATAAGCCCATGGATCATAGCCTATGGACTATAACCCACGTAGAGCAGCCTATGTAGAATAGCCAAACTCTTTTTAATTCGTCCTATGATATATTTTTTATAAATATCTTTGTTGTACTGGAAAAGCACTCAGTTTACGTTTATTTTATTTGAAGGTCTTTTGTTCGAATCGCCTGTGTGTGTGTGTCTTGGGTTTAATTTTTTTCTAGCAATATCGCATTACGGAGAGGCTAATATCACGGACCCACCAGTCTGCAGCACCCCTTGAGTTTAGTTTTGAGGGTGGGTTTGAAAAAAAATTGAATACTTGTGATGAGAGGCTGGCATCTGGGACCCACCAAACAAAACATACAAGGCTACATTAGGGACCCACGAGCCAGAACATACTAGAGAGGCTGACATAAGGGCCCCAGCAGTAAGACCATACACGGCTGCTATGGTGAAAATAGTGGACGCGGCCGAAAAAATGTCCATCATACACACATTGCACTTACAGAGAAGCTGACATGTCAAACCCAGCAGGCCCGAGCATAGCACATGAAATTAGCGTATCAATCCCAAGCATAGCCCAAATCCTTCTAATTCGGCATTTTCGTGGTCTTGTGGCCACCGACCATATCCCATTCAATTTAGGAGTGAGCCCATGGAATATAAGCCATGACGAATAGGGCATCCGCCCCAAGTTAGCCTAAAATCCTTTTAATTCAGTTTTTATGAGAATTTTTTGTACTCTGAGGCTGACATCTAGGACCCGAAAAAAATTCCAACATACACACGTTTCTTTCATATATAGGCTATCATCTGGGACCCAACATAGACACGTTTCTTGCACAGAGGAGGTTGACATTTGGGACCCAGCAAGTTGCCAAGGTCAAAACCACGAACACGGCCAAAAAAGTCCATCATACGCACTTTCATTTATAGAGAGGCTGATATGTGGGACCCAGTAGCGCGACCTTATACATATGCTGCATCGAGCAATGTTGCCAGTTTGAAACAGGGAGGCGCGAGCAATAAAAAAGTTCATCATGCACACCTTTCTTGTAATGAGAAGCTAAAATGAGGGACCCAGCTACGTGAGAAAACGACATATTCGTTGAGAAATGCTATCTTGTTCGGAACAGGGTAGCGCTAGAGAAGAAAAAATCCATCATACCCACGATTCTTATAATGTGAGGCTGACATAGGGGACCCACCAGCCTGAATAAACAGCTGATGTAGCAAGCAACACTATCAAGTTTGGAACACGAAGGCACGACCGAGGGCAAAAAATCGGTCATACACACGTTTCTTCTAATGAGAGGATGACATGTGGGGCCCAGGAGGTTGATTAAACGGTACATGCATCGAGTAGCACTATCAAGTTTGGAACAAGGTAGCGTGAGCAGAGGAAAAAATCCATTATACACATGTTTCTTCTAATGAGAGGATGGCATGTGGGCCCAGGAGGTTAATTAAATCGTAGGTTCAACGAGCAGCGCTATCAAGTTCGGAACACGGTAGCGCGAGCAAAGGAAAAAAATCCATCATACACATGATTCTTCTAATGAGAGTCTGAGATGTGGGACCCAACAGCCTGACTAAATGCTAGATGCATCGAGTAATGCTATCAACTTCGGAAAAGGGTAGCATGAGCGAAGGAAAAAAATCCATCATACACACGATTTTTCTAATGAGAGGCTGACATGTGGGACCTAGTAGCCTAACTAAACGGCAGACGCATCGAGCAACGTTATCGAGTTGAAATCAGGGACGCGTAACCGAAAAGTATGGTCTGCTAGAGACATTGATGTTTCGGACCCACACGCCTCAAAATTCTTCGGCGAGTCAACATCGCGCGAGGAAATGAAAATCTTGCTTCTCCCACAAGCCAGTCGAGCTTCCTCCACTTTTTAGCGGTTTTGTCGTAGTAGAGGGCCATGAAACAAGAAAAAAGTTTTCCATTGGCCACGGTCTAGCCAAGAAATTCGTCGTGGAAGAGGCGCCTTCTCCGACGACCGTTAGGCCAAGACACTTCGGAAGGAGACATTTCTTGTAGTGGTCATTGCATTTGCTCTTTTCCAAAACAACATTGATCCACATAACCACACACACTCTAGTAGATTATGTGATTTAACTTATGTCACACCGGTGCAACATGCAATCTGGAATCTGCTTTCCTACGTGTTTTTGCTCTCTATGACCTTGGTTTGACACATGGAGTCCCTAGAGTCCTTGCATGTGTTCTTTTCTGAAACCACATTGACCCACATGACCACACACACTCCAGTGGATTATGTGATGTAGCTTTTGTCACACTGGTGGAACATGCTATGTGGAACTTGTTTTCCTATGTGTTTTTGGTCTCTATGACCATGTCTTGACACATGGAGTCCCTAGAGTCATTGCATGTGTTCTTTTAAAAAACCACATTGATCCCCTAGTGTTATTGCATGTGTTATTTTACTAAACCACATTGATCCACATGACTGCACACACTCCAGGGGATTCTATGATGCAACTTCTTTCACACTTGTGCAACATGCATTGTTGAAGCTGCTTTCCTATGTGTTTTGGTCTCTGTGACCATGGTTTGACATATGGAGTACCTAGAGTCATTGCATGTGCTCTTTTCCTAAACCACATTGATCCCCTAGTGTCATTGCATGTGTTCTTTTCCAAAACCACATTGATCCACATGACTACACATAGTCCAGTGGATTTTGTGATGCAACTTCTATCACACAGGTGCAACATGCAATGTGGAAGCTGCTTTCCTATGTGTTTTTGGTCTCAGTGACCATGGTTTGACACATGGAGTCCCTAGAGTTATTGCATGTGTTCTTCTACAAAACCACATTGATCCCCTAGTGTCATTGCATGTGTTCTTTACAAAACCACATTGATCCACAAGACCACACACATTCCAGTGGATTCTATGATGCAACTTCTGTCACAACGGTGTAATATGCAATGTGGAAGTTGCTTTCCTATGTGTTTTTTGGTCCCTGTGACCATGGTTTGGCACATGGAGTCCCTAGATTCATTGCATGTGTTCCTTTTATAAAACAAATTAATCCCCTGGGGTCATTGCATGTGTTCTTTTCCTAAACCACATTAATCCCCTAATGTAATTGCATGTGTTCTTTTCCAAAACCACATTGATCCACATGACCACACACACTCCAGTGGACTCTATGATGCAACTTCTGTTAAACTAGTGCAACATGCAATATGCAAGTTGCTTTCCAATGTTTTTTTGGTCTCCATGACCATGGTTTGACACATGGAGTCCCTAGAGTCATTGCATGTGTTCTTTTTTAAACCACATTGATCCCCTAGTGTCAATGCCTGTGTTTTTTCCAAAACCACATTAATCCACACGACCACACGCACTCTGGTCGATTCTCTGATGCAACTTCTATCAGACTGCGGCAACATCCAATGTGGAAGCTTCTTTCCAATGTGTGTTTGGTCTCTGTGACCATGGTTTGACACATGGAGTCCCAAGAGTCATTGTATAAGTTCTTTTCCTAAACCACATTGATCCCCTAGTGTCACGACATGTGTTCTCTTCCTAATCCACATTTATCCACAAGTGTCATTTTTTATCCAAACCCACATCAATCCAGATGACCACACACAATCTAGTGGATTCTGTGATGCAACTTATGTCACACTGGTGCCACATGCAATGTGGAACCTGCTTTCCTATTTGTTTTTGGTCTCTGTGACCATGGTTTGACAAATGGAGTCCCTAGAGTCATTTCATGTGTTCCTCTCCAAAACTAGATTGATACTCTAGTGTCATTACATGTATTCTTTTCCAAAACCACATTGATCATGTAGTGTAACCACATGTGTTGTTTTCCAAAACCACATTGATCCACATGAACACACACACTCAAGTGGATTATGTGATGCAACTACTTTCACACTGGTGCTACATGCAATGTGGAAGCTGTTTTCCTATGTGTTTTTGGTCTCTGTGACCATGGCTTGACACATGGAGTCCATAGTGTCATTGCGTGTGTTCTTTTCCTAAACCACATTGATCCCCTAGTGTCATTGCATGTGTTCTTTTCCAAAACCACATTGATCCACATGACCACACACACTCTAGTGGATTCTGTGATGCAACTTATATCACACTAGTGCAACATGCAATGTGGAAGCTGCTTTCCTATGTGTTTTTGGTCTCCGTGACCATGGTTTGACACATGGAGTCCCTAAAGTCATTGCATCTGTTCTTTTTTAAACCCACATTGATCCCCTAGTGTCATTGCATGTGTTTTTTTCCAAAACCACATTGATCCACATGACCACACATCCTTCGGTGGATTCTGTGATGCAACTTCTGTCACACTGGTGCAACATGCAATGTGGAAGCTTCTTT